>OX381683.1:5017500-5642500 GCA_947462355.1 Caradrina kadenii | reverse complement strand
AATACAGATAGAAGCAGCTTCCTCTAAAATGTCACTGAAAATACCTGGAAAATATTTAGATTTTTATCATTTTTATTTATGGAGACTTGAGATCTCCTTGACATTTTTTAATTTTCATAAACAACTATATTTACCTCAGCAAGCATGTTGCGGATAGCGTTTTCGTCAATCTTGTCCCCGAGACTGACTAATGTAGCGCGGAGGTCGCTGAAATCGATACAGCCATCTCCATCCATATCAAATAGCAAAAATGCCTAGAAACAAATGAAAGCTAATTTAAGTGAGATGTTAAAACAACTCTTAATATGTTCTACATATGAACGAAATTGAAGAAAAACATAGTGTATTAGAATGATGTATTTGATTTTGCAAATTATATCAATCAACTGAGTTATTATAGTGGTCTGAGATGAAATGATAACAACGTATACATAACATACCAGACCATCACGCCTGTAGACCCGAAGGGTTAGGCAGAGGTGTACCAATGTACACTCACAGTTCGCCGGGATGTTTAGGTCGCATTGCTAGGAGGCGAGCCTATTGCCATCAACCGGGCACAAATCCCAACACCGAGCTGCTATTGAGAATTTCATAGAAAAACCCAATAACACTTTTTGCTCGACCTGGGAGTTAAACCCAAGACCTCTACTAAATGTTTTACAATATTTTGTATAGAAACCACTAGGTATTTATACGGTCAAGAAGATATCGTGAAATCTGTACACACTGTAAAAATATCATGCGGTACTCTAACATTCTCGGGAGCGCTTGCAATAAACGGAATACCTCCATACCTCCTTCAGTTCAAAAATTTTATTTTCGTCGAGTTCGGCCACCACATTCGCCGGTATACAAAGAGCTTCCCTTGCCTTAGACGCTGAACGAGATCTTGGTTGCGGTGGGACAGTTAAGTCGTTTCCACTCTCCGATATTATAGTGCTGTAGAAAACAAAATGGTATCAAATACAGTTTGTCGTGGTCAGTTCAATTGTGAACTATAAAAGTTGGATTTGAACAGGAATTGCTTTGAAGCGGATTTCGATTTCTGATGATCTTCGATGCAACTTTTTAATACACAACAGTGAATTGAACAAATTCTACTACTGTTATAAATGCATGAGTTTTGAGGATAGATGATGGATGGATGTTTGTTTGTTTATTACTCTTTGCCACTTTAACGGCTGGATCGAATTAGTTGAAATTTGGCACACATGTAAATATTTATCTAGTTTAAAACATAGGACAATTGTGGTGTTTTGGTGTTCCCGTGGGGTAATTTCAGACTTTATGGCGACGAAGCCGCGAACAGATAGATGCTAGTAAATATATAAAATCCGATCATTGTGTCCATTGTGTTGTCATTCAGAAGATTTAGGTGATACTTTTTCTCGCAAAACAGAACAGAATAAAAGTATTACAAAGAGTCCTTATTTTATAGTAGTCGCCACGAGTCGTGAGCACAAATGTCAAGTTAATTTGTGGGTTATTGGGTTCCTTTCTGGGTTTTTTGGGCCACTAACGCTGTACGCGATTGGCCATTTGTCCGACCGATTGCGTACAGCGTCGGCGCCCCAAAACACCCCAAAACGAACACAAAAATTCAAAAATTAACTTGACATTTTTGCTCACGACTCGTAGCGACTACTATACGAGTTTAATATTCAACCTAGCGCCTTTTCAATCACTTCTCAATAAAGACATTTTATAGAGCCGAAATAGCTTTTTGTTAAACCCTGCGCGTAGCGGAAATTAAAAATTACAAATAATGAGATTTTTTATGACAGCTTTCTGCAAAAGAAGATTACAAAATGAAAACTATAAAATCTGGACTTATTAATGTTTTTTTTTCTTATTTCATAAATCTCTCACATCAGATTCAGTAAGTGACATAAATAATCAAGAGTATAGAAATACTGAAAATTACTAAAATCATGTAGAAAACGCTTTCGTTTTTTGATAGCTTTAACCAGGTGCCGAACATTTTTTTCTATCAGAATCTATAAAGTTTACACAATATTTAAAGCAATTTGTTATTTATATTCTAATTAGGGTTAGCATATCGACATTTGACACAATAGAAGATTAAATGTAGCACTTATGGCCCACCATTATCACTCCAACACGTTTGTATTCTGTGTTAAAAGTAAATATTTCTCAAAATATTATCATAAATATTTAATTTTTTCAGCATATTCGAATAAAATTGACGTTGCTATCAAAAGTTCAAACTATTGAAATGAAATAAGTTTACATTATTCAACACTCACTCTCCAGTAGAAAGCGATTGTAGTAGATTCTCTTTGAATTTCTTTATTTCGTCCTTAGCGTCGTCGGGCTTGCTACGGCGACGCTCCCCTTTTGATCCCCTCTGCGAAAATACAATACACTTCGTTAAGCCGCAATTTTAATAGGATCGACACTTTTATCCTACATAACATAAACATAACATACCATCACGCCTGTATTCCCCGGAGGGTTAGGCAGAGGTGTACCAATGTACACACACAGTTCGCCGATATGTTTTAGGTCCCATGTAATTGGGGGCGAGCCTATTGCCATTAAGCGGGCACAAGTCCTAACTCCGAGCTGCTACTGAGAATTTCGTAGAAAAACCCAATAACACTTTTTGCTTGACCTGGAAATCGAACCCAAGACCTCTAGCGTAGCAGTCGCACTTAGCACCACTAGGCTACCGAGGCAGTTAGCTACTTTTATCCTATTATAGCATATCCAAACTTGTTGTTTGACTTCCTTGGCCCAGCAGTGCGACAGTAGGTCAAAATAAATAAAATTGAAGGGTCTGTTTGTAATTGCTTTTTTTTTTTATTATTTATTTTATTTTTTTGTTTGTAATTTCAAATTTCATGCTTTTCACTAAATGCATACGAAAGTATATACGGTACTAATACAAAAAAAAACATTTTTTAAAATTCTTGTCTCTCTGTCTATCTGTATGTTTGTTCCGGTTAATCTCTGAAACGGCTGGACCGATTTTGACAGAACTTTGAGCTGTTCTTATAAGAAGTAACTTAGGCTATTTTTATTTACTTTTTAATTTTAAAAAAGAGCGGTATGCGGAAACAAAATTGAGACCAATAAAATAGTAAACGCGAACAAAGTCGCGGGCAACACCTAGTAATAAATAAAATTAAAGTGTATGTTTGTAATGTTAAAATAATAGCTTTGTGTACACAATACGTATACGACTTTCACTGGAAAAATATCATAAAGAGAAGCATAATGGTGAAAGGAATAACTAGGGCGGTTTTTATTTAGTAAAAAAAATTCGGTTACCGCGCAGAATAAAATATAACCCCGTGTTAAACGACTTTCACGCGAACGAAGTCGCGGAAATACGCTAGTAAAAAAGAGTGGTTCCTTTTTTAAACAGTCATTGAATAAAATATTTACACGCTGCCAACGATCGAAAATGGAATATAATAGAGAAAATAAACCAAGGGTTTCGGTTGATAAAATCAACTGCTACCAAATTGACAGTAAAATATTAATTCTGTGTTTGAAGTGACCGAAAAAGATAACACTTCCCGAATTCAAAAGTCAAGTCACTTTGAGATGAGAAATTACTTACTTGTCATAACTTTGTTCACAGTTTAATTTAGAAAGACCTCAAAGCTTGTGTTTACATTATTTATATTACACTAGCGCCCAGCCCCTGCTTCGTGTATTTTCATACAAAAATACCATCACACCTGTACTCCCCGAAGGGTTAGCAAGAAGTGTACATCACCAAACCCACAGTTCGCCGATATGTTTAGGTCCCACATAATAGTGGGCGAGCCTTTTGCCATTAACCGGGCACAAATTCTGACTCCGAGCTGCAACTGAGGTTTTCATAGAAAAGCCCAATAAAACTTTGCTGGACTTGGGAATCGAAACCAAGACCTCTAGCGTAGTAGTCGCGCTTAGGACCACTAGGCTAACGAGGCAAAATATTCGATCATACAAATCATATCAATAATATCAGTTAAGAACAGAAAACATATCAGCCAAATTGGTCGAGCCGTTCTCAAGTGTTGATCTTACATATATGTGGAAATTATTTTTTATTTATACACCGAGTGTTAAGGACAATATTTAGTACATGGTTCATGGTTCATGGTGTACTTGGGGGGTCCCAAGTAACGATATTTTTCATTAGTTAATAAAAAGAAAATCTGCTGTTTCGCACAAGCGCGACGCCTTCACGATCAAATTGTATTTAACAACGGTTTTTTTGTAACTGACGAAAAATGTTGACGCTTACAGGTCCAGAATCACGAACTGAATCTTTGGTAACAGTTTTTATCACAATGATTCCACCCCGCATATATTTGGAACCTATTTTATTTTATCAACTTACAGAAAGATTACTTTTAAATAACTTACTCTTTTTGCGGAGCCGTCCGTATCTTGTTCCGCCATGTTTATCAAAACTCTCCTAAGCTACGATTTTTCTCCGCGTGTAGTAACCGTGTCTCCACGACCGTACCGACTAAAGCAAGAATTGTAACTACACGTCAAGAATATTAAATTTACATTGCATTTTCCGTCAGCCGAGATAATTATTTATTTCGGACGGATGCACGTAGATTTCAAGATTAGCCCGTGATGTTTGCCCCAACTAATTAATCTTTGAGGCAAAACTGCTTTAAGATTTCCAGGTCAACGAATTGTTTGTGCAACGTTTCCACTTGAACTGAGAAGGGTTTAACGCTTAGTATTGTTTCTGTTTACATTTTGGCAGAATACTATTCTTCTTAAAAGAACGTTGCCCCACATTAGGAATTTCTTCTGTATCGTGGGTGCTTTAACAAGCATATAAACTTACATACACAAACAGCTAGACCCGGAACAGCCATCTGTAGGTATAGACCTACAAACCTGCTCGGAACAAATAGTTGTTCTGAGCGAGAATTGAACTCGCGACACGCAGCATAGCAATCAATAGCTCAGCTACTGCACCTAATTATGTGAGGTGAATGTACGGAATTCTGTATCAGCCTTTCAATTCAATGGATATTTTCATTTACCCTATTTACTGTTATAACATACTGTTTGCTTTCTCCATGTATTAGTAGTTTGCCTCAATTTACATTATTAACAGCAATATTGTTATTAGCAAATACCCTATCCCACTCATCATTAATATTAAATTTTGTGGTGTCATGGGTTAATCTAATCTCATCTAATCTGGTATGGATACACACGTTGGCAGAAGATCAAAAATAAATAACGCCTATTAATCTCTCCGATATGACCAGGACAGTCAATTACGTAATATTTTACGACCCAGAAGGAACCATAATGATGACAAAAATAAATAAAATATGTGTCAACGTATTACACCTTCAGAGAAGCAATAAACTTGGAGATTTTAAACTTCACGGTAAATAACTTGTAAAAATTACTAGTTTCAAAGAAATTGTGACTTTACGTGTCACTAATATTATGAATGTTATTTTTTATTGCAATAATCCGTAAATAAAGTACTTAACGAATTTACAAAAATAAACTTCAGAGTTTTTTTGTAAAATAATAATTATTATTGTATTTTCTCCTTGGAATTAACAGATTGACGTCACGAAAAATAACGATACGTCATCTATACTAATATTATAAAGCGGAAGAGTTTGTTTGTTTGGTTGATCGCGTTAATCTCAGGAAATACTGGTTTAAATTGAAAAAATATTTTTGTGCTGAATAGTCCATTTATCAAGGAAGGCTATAGGCTATATAGCATCACGCTACTACCC
The DNA here is from genome assembly GCA_947462355.1 of Caradrina kadenii. Taxonomy (NCBI): domain Eukaryota; kingdom Metazoa; phylum Arthropoda; class Insecta; order Lepidoptera; family Noctuidae; genus Caradrina; species Caradrina kadenii. Next base: position 5,636,744 of record OX381683.1, on the reverse strand, counting down.
ACGGGAGAGGAGTAGTAACCAAAGATGTTACTTAATGGGGGTGAAAAGATCCACGCGAACGAAGTCGGTGGCAAAAGCTAGTGTCTTATTAATGCTACTATACGGGTATATAAACAGCAAAACCGTGAGACTTGTGTTAGTTCGTAAATAGACAAAAATATACTATGTAGGTACATGGATCCAATACTTAATTTTAAACCAGCCAACGACAGTTTTTAGAAAAAAAAACGGCTATCAAAATTTCAATACTTACATGATTAAAATGTATGGACCAATGGACGAAAAATCTTAACGCTTGGGTTTCTAGAATCATGTACCATACCCATGTATGGTACATGATTCCAGAAACCTAAGCGTGAACATTTTTCGTAGGTTATTAAAAATATCAGCTGGTCCATACATGTTGAGAATTTTTGTCGCGACGTTCTTTCCACCTCGTATTATTTAAATGTGTAATTTCACAAACCCTCGACTAACATAGCATTTTTTTATTTTTTTTTGGTGGGTGGGAAATCATCAAATAACTTCTCCCGCCCTGGGCGGGGCGGGAGGGAGTGTCAGACTTTTACTGACTAAAACCCACCCATGTTCCTTCTTGTGCCCTTTGCGTTCCGGGGGCGCGGTATCTCTTGCGAACAACCCGCAGCCCCGGCAGGCAGCGGCCCTCAGTGGCCCCTTCCTTTTGCTGACATCTCTTTGAGGCGCGCGTGGAACACGAACGCGCCGTCGACACGGCCTGTCGTTATGCAACGTAAGGACGGTGAGCTACCCATTGCTCACCGTCCACAGGCCCGTATCTACGGTGGTCGGGAGTCCTCTTGCGGGTCCCGACGTCCGGAGCGTCTACCGCGGCGGCTGGGACGGGAGAACCGCTGTCTCAACCGTCCCGCCGCCTCCTTCTCAAGCATTACTGCCTCGCAGAAGGACGCGACTGCATCCCAACATAGCATTTGGAATGCTTTGTATAAGTGAACTAGCATTAAAAATATCAAGTTTAGTTAAAAAATTTGATAAATCTATACTATTAAAATAAAGTTGAAAAGTTTTATGTTGGTTTGTTTGTTTAAACGCCCAAATCTCTGGAACTACCAGTCCGATTGGAAAATGGGTGATAACCAAATTCGTAAGGAATAGTCGAGGCTAAATACCATCATACTACGACCCACGGGAGCGGAGCAGTAAACAAAGACGTAACTTAAAGCGGGCAGAAGTTAGTAAATAATATAAAAAATTGCTACGTGGGACCGCAAAAAAGCCAGAAAATATTGTTTAACAAAAGTAGGTGTCGAAAATACGTGAAGTTCCCATAAAAACAAATGGTTTGAGCAAAATGTAACTACCCATAATCCCGCTGACATTTTCCGCCTTGAATGCTGAGAGATGAGATTTCTCAACTTTTACGATATGCCTATTGCTTATGTCAATACAACCTAATATTAACTTTTATGACAATAGTGTTCTCATAAAAGTTAATCGAACGATATATTGCATGTATTCAATTTAATGTAATCGAAGGTTTTATTTTCGATGCACAACATCTCTCAATAAAACTTATTTTTATTTACCGGTATTATTAAAATGCATTAAAATATTGGCTTCTAATTTCAAGGAGTATATGTACTTGCTTCTGACAACAATTTTGTTTACGTTAAAGTCAAGCATAGGCACCATAAAATATATGACACTCAAAGATAGCTTCCTCATAGCGAAAGAATTTACAAAATTGGAGCAGTATCGGAGAGAATTCTGGAGTAAAACATTCAGATTTCTGGCAATCTATATTTTCCTACACAATTCATAAGTCAGTGGTACTTCCCAGAAAGTACCTTAAGCATTTTTTTTTAATAAAGTCAAAGTCAAAGTCAAATCATTTATTTCAATTAGACCATTAAAAGGCACTTTTGAACGTCAATCACATGTTAAATTAAAAATATTGAATCTAGTTGCCCATTCCAAAAGGTAGTTTCGTATGGAGAAGAACGGGCAAGAAACTCCATACATACTCTTTTAAAAAAAAAAAAAAAAATGTATTACAATAAGTTGTACAATTCCATAAAATTATACTGATGTCAAAACGATCTATTAATAAAAGTCACTCAAAGTACTGCAATACGTACTCAGTGCCACAAATTAGAAATGAAAGCTAAGTTAATTGTAATATTAAATACATTTATACATTTCAAAGACAAAGAATCAGTGTGTGAGGAATACTCAAATGTAGAATTAATGTCGAAGAGAAAAATAATTAATCAAAACAAAGTACTTATATAATTAAATTAGCAACCAATTGATTTTGTCAAGAATTTAAATTGTCCTATGGAGCAGGACCAGCATGTTCCCAAGCATTGTTATCTTGAATATAATCTTCTAATTTGTAATAAGCTTGTTTACAAAGTGTACTTTTGATACATTTTTTAAATTGATTTTCATTTAATTTTAATATATCACAAGGTATTTTGTTGTAACATTTAACACTGTACCCCATGAAAGATGTGTGCACTTTAGATAATCTAAAAAATGGCTGCGCTATTTTGTCCTTATTTCTAGTATTAAAATTATGTCTATCACTTATTTTATCAAAAAGATGTACATTTTTTCTTACAAACATAATATTTTCATAAATGTATTGACAAGCCACTGTCATAATATTAATATTTTTAAAAAGTTCTCTAAGAGATTCGCAGCGACGGAGATTATAAATGGCTAATATAATGAAAATAAAGTAGATGGCTAATATATATAAAATAGAATGAACCTACTCTTTACCTCGACAATATTATCTTAACATAAAAGCATCTAATGTGTATTATTTTATAAATATATAGATTAAATATTTACAACCTTAAAATTAGATAAAAAAAACCTTAATAATAACAAAAAAGAAACTAAAACTAAATGGCCTCAAAAAATTCCTCCGCTTCGCTGTCAACCGGAAAAGTGCCCAAAAGACTGGCGGCATTGCCACGTTGGATGGCAATGCTTAACCTCTGGCCAAGGTAAAAGCCAGCCTTTGGATCGCTTTGGTCATCTTAACTTGAACAAACATCACCTAGAAGAAGTACATATCAAGTTAGCAATTACTGTCGCCTTCTTCCCTCCTCTGATCAGCTAAATAAACGCAATCAAGTAAATACGACAGAGTCTCAAGTAAATCAACTGAGGTAAGGTAATCCGTACCACGAACAGGTGTAAGTGGGTTTTTAATCAACTACAAATGCAACGGTTTACGAGAGTCCAAATGAGATTCGTGTAGGGCTGTCGCAATTCCGATTTGGGGATAGTCACCGTAAATGTAGATTTGGAGTAAAATGTCTTTCTCTGCGACGGATTTCGAATAGTTGTACCGATAAACTGAAGTACAATGCGATTATATCTATACATATTTATTTATTTATTTTACCATTGGCCATTACATTCGTAGACAGAATAACATAACATTTACACACTAATCTCACAATACTCTAAATATACAGACAAGATTGTTTTCGGAACAATGAATATGTCGTTACAATCAACACCAATAAATACTTTTTATTTTTGGGGGGTGGGAAATCATCAAATAACTTCTCCCGCCCTGGGTGGGGCGGGAGGGAGTGTCAGACTTTTACTGACTCAAACCCACCCATGTTCCTTCTTGTGCCCTTTGCGTTCTGGGGGCGCGGTATCTCTTACGAACAACCCGCAGCCAAATACTTTGACTTTTGACTTTGATCAACACATAAGCAAACTCGTTGCACATTCCCGTTCATAGCAACTTTTTTAAATACTATGTAGTATTTATTTACAGCCCCAATCTGTTAAAATTTCCTTCCAGGTAAGGCTGTTTATGGCTCAACCAGCCAGAACCTCTACGCTACCTAGCACTTTATTAATAAAAAATATATTTAAGTTGGTGATTATTTTCTTCTAACAAATTCTCAGAATCAACCTTAGACATTTTAATGATTAATCTATTAAATACTTTGTCAAGGAAATTACGATTTAGCGGAAAATCAAAAGACCTAATAATTAATCCTACCACAGCCAAACAATACACATTTCGTATTGTGCTCCTATAAGCAAAGTTTTAATTAACAACGCACATGCGAACAAAGAAAACGTCTGCTGTGACTGATGAATCGGTTTTAATATATAAAAGAAGCTTTCAAAGAATATTACGCTTTAAAATGTACAGCATACGCACGTTTGTTAATTAACTGTTTCACAATACGAATACGGATTTAAAAATAATATTTTGTATTGAAATTAATTTTGGCTTTGTGATTCCAAAAATTAATTTGCTGGGAAATGGAAAATAATTTATGCTGTTGTAGTACCTATTTCTAAAGGCCTCGCTTTGATTGTATTATAGCAGTATCTTCTCTGAAATTAATAAAATTCTTAATTTATAGCACAATAATAATACAATTGTGAGTATACAAATCAAAATGAACTCTAACGTCTAAACTAATCATATTAAATTGTTTTATTATCGCCATTCAAGGAGCTTAATAATAAAAGTAGTGTCTAATATAATGCTAATACTCAGCAAATTACCTACATTTAAATGGTATGATCGGAACCTTAAATTACTTAATTTCTCTTAGAATAAAGAAGACTGGAAGAGTGGTCAGGTAATACAAGACACTGACTGTACATCGCATCCTCCCTTTTACTTTCCAATCCTCTCTATCCTAAGCTTTGGGCCAATAAGTATATGTGTTAACTAATCCTGCCTGTAAGCGACAGACTCATCCCGCCATCTTTGCCTGGGTTTACCGCAATGGCCCTGGACGTTTTCCGAAAATAACATTCTGGTTAATTTAACCCATGATTCCTTCGACATGCAGCAGTCGTGGCCGGCCCAGTCCCACTTAACCTTAGCTGCTTTTTGGGTGACTTCTTCTCAGTACCGTTATCTGTACATAAATGTACTACAAAAACAACATACATACCATCACGTCTGTATTCCCCAAAGGGTTAGGCAGAGGTGTACCAATGTACACCCACAGTTCGCCAGTATGTTTAGGTCCCATGTAATAAAGGGTGAGCCGATTGCCATTTACCGGGCACAAATCCTAACTCCGAGCTGCTACTGAGGATTTCATAGAAAAACCCAATAACACTTCTTGCTCGACCTGGAAACCGAACCCAAGACATCTAGCGTAGCCGTCGCGCTTAGGACCACTAGGCTAACAAGGCAGTTTTAATGTATGTACTAATATCTATATTATTGGTGTAGTACATTATTAAGACATTATTAATTTTCTACTCGAAGTAGCAGCCCTAAGTGTGAAGGTGATCTAGAACGGAGGCAAGGAATTGAGATTGCACTTAAGTTTCTTTGGCATTCGAACACCGCAATTTATTTTCGTAGGACGATTGAGTGTTCTTGATATTTGCTTTCATTAGAATGGAGATGGATCACGATAATTATACTTACTTTGACTACTAACTTAATTTAATTTAATATTAATTACATTTTTCTGATGAGAAACATATTTTGTGCTTCAGTAGGCACGGAAGTGTTTAGGTTTGCGAATTTCGATGTTTGTTATTCAATCACTCGTCAACTGTCAAACTAATTTGGATGAAATTTACCACAAGGGCAGACCATGACAGGTCATGACGTACTAGAACACGTCCTAGAACCACATCCTGATGCAGGGATCAGGATGAGGTTCTAGTACGTATAAAGTCCTACACAAGCTGGGGGTTGGCCTTGGGAGCAATTTAATACAGCATTCAAGGATAATCGTTGGTTGGTGTTTCATTACGTTTTGCTTAAGAATTAGTGCGGTCCTTTTCTCGTATGCCTCCCAAATATTCTGGACCTCATGGGCCCGAGATATGTGAAAACATTTCGAAAAATAATAACTATTGTTAAGTAATAGACACTTACTCAATTATTAAACTAAGCAAATAAATTTATTAAACTGCCTCGGTAGCCTAGTGGTCCTAAGCGCGACTGCTACGCTAGAGGTCTTGGGTTCGATTCCCAGGTCGAGTAAAAAGTGTTATTGGGTTTTTCTATGAAATTCTCAGTAGCAGCTCGGAGTTAGGATTTGTGCCCGGTTAATGGCAATAGGCTCGCCCCCATTACATGGGACCTAATAACATACCGGCAAACTGTGGGTGTACATTAGTACACCTCTGGCTAACCCTTCGGGGAATACAGGCGTGATGGTATGTTATGTGTCAATTCTTTAAGTTACATAACTAGAACGAGATTTTTCTTTTGTCTACAATCAAATTGTCTTTTTCGAATGAGGCAGTCACTTAATCTCCTTCAAAACGTTTTGAGTTACGTGAATGCTTTTAGTTAGATGTCTTAAGCCTCACATTTGAGGAACAATCTGCAATAGTTACTTACTAAGTGGTATTGATGCCATGTAATCTCTTATGTACTTTGCGGATTATTTTGTACTACATACAAAGACTGTTGTTGTAAGTACTTAAGTAAGTGAATGGTAAATAAAGACCTTTTGTGTAAGTACAACTAGGTATGTACTGTTGTAACAATACTATACTATCACGCCTGTATTCCCTGAAGGGTTAGGCAGAGGTGTACCGATGTACACCCACAGTTCGCCGGTATGTTTAGGTCCCATGTAATAGGGGGCGAGCCTTTTGCCATTAACCGGGCACAAATCCTAACTCCGAGCTGCTACTGAGAAATTCATAGAAAAACCCAATAACACTTTTTGCTCGACCTGGGTATCGAACCCAAGACCTCTAGCGTAGCAGTCGCGCTTAAGACCACCAGGCTAACGAGGCAGTTCAGAGGCAGTTAGTAGTTCTATGCTTAAAATAAGTTTGTTTTCCTATGGCACTCATCAATAACATAGCTATCTATCAGAAAACGAATTTTCGTAGTCCAAGCAAAACAACTAAAGCCTATTTATAATATTGGTTCAGATAAGAACAGCTGTTGAGCAAACAGTAATATATTGTATTAAACTGGACGCGTCTATTTGGCTTAGTAACTAAGTCGTCAAACAATTTGCGAGGTAGCTCTGAGCTGCTTATCTGACCTAAGCATTACCATATGTTACATACAGTTCTAACTTGTTGTCTCCCAAACACACACTACCACTTGAATTCAGAGTGTAAAAAGAAACATCACAGAGCCGTTCATTTTTGAATTTTAGAGTTCCATTTTTGGATTTTTGGGGCGCCTAAGCTGCACACGGCAGCGTCGGCGACCTCAAAAACTCAAACATTAACTTGACGTTTGTGCTCACGACTAGTGGCGGCTACTACAAAATTGAGCAAAAATTATTGCTGTGAAACCATACTTAATCTTTAGTGTGGAAATTCACTCTTTATGGTAGTAATACATAACGTTATCTACGCTAAACATTATAATTTTGGGTACATGCAATAATATAGGGATTATTGCATAGAATATTTAAAGTTTACATAAAATATTCAAAACAACTTTTCATAGAAATGCTTAAAAAGAATTGGAACTTTGACCTCCAACATCTTCGTAACACTAATTTTCCGAGGTATGGTTAAGGACAAAAAATGGGCTTAACAATCATGAAACTTTTGGCATCGTTAAAAGTCTTTTTACTCCCTTTAAACCTATATGAAGCTCCCATATGGGAAATAATAGTCCATTTTTGTTGTGTGTTTTCAGGCAGTCTAGAATAAGGTAAGTCTGATGTAGTAACAAGAGTTTAGTAGTAGTAAAGCTCTTTGTAAAGGAGCTCGTCCGGGGAAGTACTACCACCATACCTATTTCTGCCAAATCAACGTTGCTGTGTTCCGATTTAAAAGGTTTGGGTGCCGGTGTAATTACATAGGCTCGCCCCCTGTTACATGGGACTTAAACATACCGGCGAACTGAGGGTGTATATTAGTACACCTCTGCCTGCCCCTTCGGGGAATACGGGCGTGATGATGGTAAAAAAAAATATATTTTAACAAGGTTTTACTTGAATATTTACTCATGAAGTTAAGGCATCACACACAAACAGGCATCAGTGACACATCGCAACAGACAGCAGTGATGTCTATAGAGGATCTATATACAGTAGTAGTTCAATTAGCAAAACAAATTAGCTCCATGGTTGAAACTGTCAATAAATGATTAATTTGTTTTTCTATGCAATCGTCAGTAGCAGCTCGGAGTTCGGATTTCTGCCCGGTTAATGGCATTAGTCTCGCCCCCTATTACATGGGACCTAGACATACTGGCGAACTATGGATGCACATCGGTACACCTATCGGTAACCTTTCGGGGATAGAGGCCTGATGGTATATGTAATCTTTTTATCGCCTTTTATCGGGTAGTCAAACGTTAACAAACACACCGGGTACAGTCCACTCAAGGGTGTTTTAGTAACCTATACCTTATATCGGTTACCAAGGTGACCAGGATATTCCAACAGGAGAAACACTATTCTACCCCATTTGGCAGACAATTTTGCATTAAATATTCAACACATCCGTAAAAGGACCGTACCTACACCGTATCTCATGTAAAAGGCACCGAAGCGGTTTTGTAAATAAGTGAAAAACGTTTTATGAAAACACAATCTGCTTTTAGGGTAGCACCGTGTGTTTGTTTTTGAAAACAGAACAGTGACGTCACGTACTCCAGATGGCTTATGAAAGAAAGTGTTGACGTAACCTTTAAAAAGGATTTTTTAAAAGCTTCAACAGTATACTTTTATTGTTTTTTTTAGGTTGGGAAAATTCGGGTATAAATGCAAAATAAAATGCTAACAAAAGTAACTTTTATTAAAATTGCTGTTCCAATAAACGAATTCACACCGTGCACAAAAACGTTGCAAATAAAAGAGCAGCGTCGATTGGTGGTTTGATTACACAGAAAGCGCCAACTGGAATCACCGACAGTTAAATACAATTACAAACACTAACAGACATCGTAAACTGCAGAGATGTATGACACAGACGAAATTGTCCCATTTGCACTTTAGTACCGCTTAAAGTTTTGTTAAAGTACACGCTCGCTCCAAACTAAATGTGTTTTCCAATATTCGTTCGTGGTGTTCGGAAAGGCGCTGCCGTGTCATTTGCCGTAATTGTACTAGTAACAGGCGTTTGGAGGCCTAACATTTCGCTTGCAACTGCCATCCATTTATGTTAGACCCACAACATCGGTGCAAATATTTTCCCACACAAACTTATTTGCTCCAACACCGACAATACTATAGAGATCTTCCAACACTGGTGCAATGACATTCCGTTTTGGGACGAAGCTGTTTCCCTACTCATTATCGTTAACAAAAGGATTGTACCTAATTTACATTTCATCGCAGTATTTCCTATATATTTCAGCGTTGATTTCCGTGGGTTGCGTACAGTCTGAAACTCTAAATCATATTAAAATTTGATTATCTTCTAGATTAACGGTTTATTTCATAAAATTTTAAGGCAACGGAACTCGCAACAGCGCCATTTTATTTTTTGGAACCTCAAATCAAGACAAATTTTAAATATAGGACAACAACTTTTATTAGTCCTATTTTATTATCTAAGTGATTGTGTTCGTTTCTTTATATTTACGTTTAATTTATAGAAAGGGACAGTTGCACGGTTTCATTACTTATTATTTAATAATCGAACGTTTTAATAGATTCTAATTGTTATTCCGCAGAGCCCGTTGGTTCCGTGAAACCCTCTTCAGGAATCGATACTAATACGAATCGAAACTAATAGAGTGCATTTCAATAAACTCATTTCATATTCCATGCGCGCGTGTATGCCAAAAATACTTATATTAGAAACGAGTACCGCCACTGGTATTCGGAAGACAAACATCCTACCGTATGAGAATCAATGTTTTATTCTACTTCGTGCAATATCTGAAGGCTTTCACGTATTGACAGCGAAGATGTATTACATTTCTCCAATTATGCGGAAGGTCGTTCAGTGACAAGAAATAAACCAATCGCACGATGATATTTCGACATCCTTGTGATGTTGAATAAGAAATACTATTTTTCAACTGACCGGAATACGGCAACCCGTCCTCGCTATTCCATAAAGCACTTTATACTTGACAGGACTATTATTATATTTCAATGTGAAGTGAAAACGTTTTATTTTGCTTTTGTCGTTATTGATTTGTCTTGTGGTAATATTAATATTTTCATCTGAATCTTTCACTGAGTTGTTATTGTGACTATCCGTCTTTACCGATAAAGGTCCCTTCTTGTGATTTTCAAAATCATTGTTGGCTATTTGTTTTTCTCCAAATTTAGGATTATATGTTTAATTGACAAAAGACTCTGCTCTCCGGTATTTGGCTTGCCCTATCTACTGCAGTTCCGGGAGATATATCACGGCATTTAACGCCAGCGTTCCCCCGTGTGTCCTCCATAAACGCGCACACAGCTATATGCGGTACTACAGCAAGCTGCATAAAGCTTACCTGCGCCTTTGCACCCGGTGTAAAATATTTGACGCTGCGAGCTCCAAATTTCATAAAATAAAATAGAAAAATGTTCTGGTGCTTGAGAGTCAAATTGTTTTGCTAGCAAATGCGAAAATGGCCTTGATGTGTTCTGAAATTGAAGTTGGATAAGTCTCAATTTGCATTGAAGGTGTCCTTTTTGTTTGAATTAAAGCGATCAACACGTGCGATATGAATTCACATGAGCTTTGAAAATCTCAAAAAACATTGCCAAATATTTATCTCGCTGACCATGTATCCCATTGTTTAGGTGTAACGATGTACATTACTTATTTAAACAGCGTTGGACATAATTTTAACGTCCCTCCTATTCAACAGTACAGTTTATAACAAACAAAAGGTTTTAATGTGGACTGTCTGTAGTCAGCCTCTTGGGCGCAATTTTTCCTGACCCGACAACACGAGCCTGCGATTACTTGACTTTAGTAATCCCTATACACGAATTTAATCTTTGTTCCTTCCACTTCAACCCTATTCACAGTTCATTAATTTAATCCACTACTACAACACTGTCATCATATCGTTCTGTCTAACTACACAGTACTCACTTTAATTAGTTACTTTGGTCATTAAACTCTCTGTAGAAAAATTTACTGTGGTAGCTTAAATATAAATTCTCTACGCTCCATGGTCTATCGTAGCTGAGCTGAGAGAAATAATATAAAAAATCCACCCCGGCAGCGCCATTTTTCTTTAGCCTGGCGCTTATTTAGCTTTTATATGTTCCTTTCTTGCTGAACCTAAAAGTTTATGAGGCTTCGTGTTTGATTCTTGAGCGGCATCATGATGAAAACTTTTGAGATAGCTAGCGTTGCAATGTAAATATTTTCGTGTATATTTTGTCACTGCTTTGAGGAAAGTTCCTGGAGCTATCATTTCTGCTTTTTGTGTTGAAACACCTGTGTTACATTAGCTTATGAAAGTTAATGTAATATTTTAATTATGTTTTCTTTGCTCTGCATTTGCGTGTCTTTTGAGATACGTATGCTGGATAAACTTCTGGAAAGACCCAGTTTTTGTTTGCACTACATATATTTTTCTAAAACCATCCAACTTAGCTGAATGTGCTTGTTCTAGTCATTATTTCAAAGTAATAGCTGAACTGGGTCACATTATGTGCACTTCTTATCTCTGAACAAGCGCCCCGATCCCAAATGGCGTCAATAAAGTAAGTCAAAAAAATTAATCCAACTTTACGGAGTCAATATGACGCACAAATTTCTCACATTGAACAACAATAGAGGGTTCATTAATATTGTGACGATGCCACGTCCGCCTCATCTGACCTCGTTAATCAAAACTAATGACAGAGATAAAAATATTTCCAGCGTTTGCTGGAGTTGGATAATGATTTGTTATAGTTTTTCTGTGATGTCGACAGTAGAATTAGCTACTTGTATTGATGTGTGGGTGGTGGTTTAATTAGAACCAATAAAAATATAGCAAACTAGCTTATGTAGATATTTTCATCCGTGTTAAGGTACGTATTTTGTTACTTCTCTACACCCATATCTCGTACCGCAATGTTATATAGCTTATGTTACTTTTCAGTAAATTTCTCACAAACTTGTAACAGGGATTTACTTCGATCCATACAAGCAACATAGCCTATGTGTAGTGTTTTTTAAAGTTAGTAATTAGCTAGAGCCAACTAATTAGAGACTTCGAAAGTCAACGAGCTAGCGATCTTGGCTACTTTTTATCATGAAAAATAGTACTAGGTATCCTCACTTTGACATTTTACTTTCTGCTTAAAAGCAGAATAAGGGTGTGCGCAGACTTGAATTAAGACTTTTTTAGAAGGACAAATTATATTGTATGAATACAATAACGGAACACACACATCCCCTAAACCATATCTACACACATAGCATCACGCCTGTATTCCCCGAAGGATTAGGCAGAGGTGTACGAATGTACACCCACAAGTACCAGTACCGCACTGCATCGTAAGTAGTTACAAAATAATCTAAGGCAGATAAAAATATCCCGAAAATGGTGTGCGCATTGACTAAATGCCCTCGTTGACGGATTTAAATAAAGTGTTGCATCATAAATCTGGCTATACAACCAGATTATTAGGTACAATATTTAGCTTCAATCTACCCTCGGGAACCCTTGCTACTTCAGAAAAGATGTGATAAAGGTTAAACACTTTTTTTACACATTTTTGCAAGAATCTTGGAAAAAGCTTTCGTAGATTGTTTTCTTATATAAATAATACAATTAACTGCCTCGGTAGCCTAGTGGTCCTAAGCGCGACTGCTACGCTAGAGGTCTTGGGTTCGATTCCCAGGTCGAGCAAAAAGTGTTATTGGGTTTTTCTATGAAATTCTCAGTAGCAGCTCGGAGTTAGGATTTGTGCCCGGTTAATGGCAATAGGCTCGCCCCTTATTACATGGGACCTAAATATACCGGCGAACTGTGGGTGTACATTGTTACACCTCTGCCTAACCCTTCGGGGAATACAGGCGTGAGTGTATATATATATATATATATATATATACAATTAACAAGAGTCTGTAAGGGAAAATAATTGACACATCGAACATTTTACGAAGTCAGTAGTCTGCTTAGCCTTTTTCCCAACTATAATGGGGTCGGCTTCCAGTCTAACTGGATGCAGCTGATTACCAGTGTTTTATATAGAGCGACTGCCTATCTGACCTCGACAATCCAACACGATACTTCTTGGTAAGACTGGTTGTCAGACTTCCTGGCTTCTGACTATCCGTAACGACTGTCAAAGATCTACGAATAGCAGTCGGTCCCAACGAGTTCACGTGCTTATCGAGACACGGGGGTGTCACACCATCAACTTCCAAATTAAAATATTTCGTCGTTTATAAAAAAAAAACTTTTATTCCATACATTTTGACCATGTCAGTATTGCATTATTGTATAAAACACCTGGTTTGTTTTAAAAAGCAAATAAAAAATGTTAGCGTCGGGATGTCTACAATCATATATTGAATCCATGGGCAAGACATCGAAGAAATATTATTTAGAAGATACTTAGGTATAGAAAAGGTCTTAAAACGAAAATGATAATATTATTAATGAGAATATCTGAGATAAAAGCACCTATTCAGACAAAGATATTACATTTCCAATCAGTTATAAATTATATCTAGTCTGGTAAATATATAAGAGAATGGTCGGTATTAGGGCACAACATATTCACACACTATGACGTGAAACAAGCATAGCTTGAACTAAATTTATCGTAATGTGCCACGATTTGTTATTTCGTGTGTATGTGATTCGACCTTTAGATTTTTTTTCTCTTAAGGATTACTTAGGTTGTTAATGACTTTCTTGATTATGATTTATAATTAAAGAAGGTGATACATCCCATAATTACAGTAATAGATAATAACAGGTACTAAGATGGATAAGGTGGAGTGCCTATGGATGGAAAGTCTGAATTGGGAACGCTGATATTAAAATGTACCTAAGTACATCCCCCCCTACCACTACTCGAGAAGACGGAGAAGAGTCTATAATTAAATTCAGAATTCACTACAATATTTTGCTTTTACAATCACAAAATCGAATACAATTCCTTTTAATAAATCTAATACATAAATCTATACAATCTAATACATCTACAAAAGATACCAGAATCTAGTTTAAAACTACAAAGCAAAAGAAATCCTCTTTTGTAATTTACGTAAACAGATGTTACGTACTTGCGGATATTAAATCCGTTCGGATCTCGGCTCAGTTGAACGCAGTCCAACCAATATATTACCCTTTTCTATTATGACTACTAATACTACTATTACTTATTGAGACTCTATTAAATTTATTTTTTACTTGAACAGAATTTTATTCACCCGTGTTAATTGACGTCTTTGGTTACTGCTCCGCTCCCATGAGTCGTAGCGTGATGTTATATAGCCTATACTATTCCTCATAAATCTGGCCATCATATACAAAAAGATTTTTTGTATTAAAATTTGTTGCTTAGTTTAAAACATCTAAGCTTACAGATGGATAGACGGGAAGTGACTTGGTTTTTAACCCCCGACGCAAAAGCGACGGGGTATTATAAGTTTAACGTGTCTGTGTGTGTGTGTGTCTGTCTGTGGCATCGTAGCTCCCGAACGCATGAACCGATTTTGATTTTGTTTTTTTTTAACCCCCGACGCAAAAAAGACGGGGTGTTGTTATAAGTTTGACGTGACTGTGCGTGTGTGTATGTGTGTAGTTTTGAGCGGTGTATGAGTCTGTCTGTCTGTCTGTGGCATCGTAAGTCCCGAACGCATGAACCGATTTTAATTTTGTTTTTAATGCTTGAAAGGTGAATTAGTAGGGAGTGTTTTTTGCTAAGTTTTATTGAAATCGGTTCAGCAGTTTCGAAGTTATCAGCTCTTTTTTTAGCTATGGCAGGGATTTTTATTCTTCTGTCAGAAGTTACTTAAAATTGTATACTATGTAGAAATAAACCATTTACCTACAAGCACTTTCAAATATTGTCGGATAGTGTGCAAGTCGAACGTTACTTGATCCAAACAGTCAGTACCTACGGAGAAGAACAAACAAGGAACTCCACACTTTCACAAACACACTTTTAAAATAAATAAAAATGTAAAAATTTAGGCTACATTATTCATGTTGAGTCAATGGGTACAATGTAAAAACAATGAACAACACACAACAACACACAACAACACACAACAACAAACAAACAATGATGAATGAATGAATGAATTTGTACATGTGTCACGAAACCAAAAAAACAATCTGCCAATTATTTCTATCCCTTTTTCTGACTCTGTAAAAAAAAATCATCATCATCTACTTAGCCTTTTCCCAACCATGTTGGGGTCGGCTTCCAGTCTAACCGAATGCAGCTGAATACCAGTGTTTTACATGGAGCGACTGCCTATCTGACCTCCACAACCCAGTAACTGGGCAACACGATATCTCTTAGTTAGACTGTTTGTCAGGCTTCCGACTATCCGTAACGACTGTCAAAGGTCTATGAATGACAGCCGGAACCAGCGGCTTTACGTGCTTTGCGAGCCACGGGGGTGTCACACCACCAACTTTCAAACTCCGGGCCGCTACTGAATATATATATATATATCAAATCCTAACATTTATAACAACAACATTTTTTTTTATCCTAATATTTATAGCAAATCCTAATTGAAAAACCCAATATAATTTTTTGCCCAAACTGGGAATCGAACCCGGGACCCCACACTAATCAGTCGCGCTTGCGACCACGAGACCAACGTGGCAGTCAAAAAAAAGTATCATCTTAAAACAAATAAAATATCATGTAGGAATCCCTAATGTCCAATATATATTCGTCATATTCCAAATGTGTAGACTATTCGACTTAGACGACATGAAAAATGGCCTCTACGTTTTTCTACTAATAACATAACGCTTATACCATCTCTTTTTGTTCCAAATCATCTGCCTGTTTTATTTTAGCATATACGTGCCTACGTTACGAGGCGACAAAATATACTGTCGGCCAAACAAATGTGGCACCATCTTACAAGGTAAATGTAGGGTTAAATCGAGGAACCTTTTCTTATGCCGATACTTTTGTAGGTAAACTGTAGTAAAGAAGGTGAAATGGCTATTGTCTTTCGGGTCGACAGGTTCCGAAGGATAATACGACGTGTCGATACATTTGTGCTATTGTAATGTTTTAACCCAAATTTCGTGAACTGCAGTGGATTCTTGTAAAGAACGAAAAAGAAACTTTATGGACACTCTTATTGTCAAACAAAAAAATAAAAAAATAGTCCTGATTTATAGAGGGATTTGTAATTTGATAAATTATTTGAAAGGAGATAAACTAGAGCTAATTTGCAAATTTGTACTTTGAAACTGGGTCGATTTTGAGTTATAGCAGTTTCCACCGAAAACTGCTAATTATAGGAAAGTTTTCTCGATAGTTCATTAACTAAGAAATCCTCAAAAAACCAATTCTTTAAGTATTCAGTATTTTGTCGTAAGCTTACCTAAACGGGAATGTATTACATTAGTCTGACCTACATTGTTTTTATTTTACATGGTGACTGCACCATGTAAATAAAAACAATGTAGGTCCGACTTCGGTACCCTAAGAGGTCATAACCTTCGACCTCAAAGTGCGCTGAACGTACTTATTTATACCTCCACTAATAAAGACTTTATGTACCTCACTAAAAACATCGAGCAATTTCCATAAACACAAAACTCTACTCTTTCATGATCGATGCAAAAATAAACAATGCACACACAAGGAAAGTAATTGTTACCTACTTGACTTACGTAGCGAGATATATAAAGTGAAAATTGAGTTCATTTTTACCGTCAGTGTTTATGAGCCTCAGGGGATAACATCGCGAAATATTACCGGTTTTAATACATCCATAACTGTATCTACTTATAATATATAGATGCTTTCTTGGTAAATATAGAACAGGAGGCATCTGGCTCATCACTATGCCAGGTTGAGCTGCGTTTATCAAGGTTACATCTTGGAAGGATGACCGTTTTTAAACATGAACACCGGTTCGGAAATCATTTTAAGTTTTCGATACCAGTAGTCATATCAATATTTAGCCGGTGACAATTTGTTGCCTACAGATTACTCTTAACTTCTAAATGTCCGAGGAATGCATCTATCAAACTGAGTCATGTCCGCCATTTCGAATATCAGTTATCGATGGAAATAAAGATCTGTAATAAACATGACAAAGCCCGTATTTATTGGCAGCCATTTTGGGTCAGCTTAGGTCTGTCCAAAGAAATAAGTCAGTGTTTTGTTGTAAGCCAAAAATCAGCCCTGTGTCTTGCAGAAATGGTTGCCGTAGGATTTGAGTGTCTTAGCATCTAGTATAATGCATTTTCATACGTACCTGTAACTCAGCTGCGCATCCGCGACTGTAACGCCAACTAAATGTGTTTTGTATTCAATCAAGTCTACACTACGCTAGCGAAGCAAAAGCAACGTCATTCTGTCAAAAATGTTTACTTCGCGTAACACGTTGCTATCCCTTCCGTGTGTAACATGAAAAGTCATCGTAGCTGATGTCGACGTTCACAATAAAACTCGTTACGTTGGTTCGCCTCCGGCTATAATATATTCCGGGTTCTGCTTATTCAAGCCAAACATTTACATCGTTCTTCCTTAAACGATTTAATGAAGCCTAGACCAAGACTACTGCGGTTTTAGAATTAAATTTCGAACTACAAAATTATCAGGCATGTTTGAAGGTACTTTGAAGACTATAAAACGGATTTTGTTGCTTTTTCCAGTACCATTAAGAACGGTTTTCCAAGTAGGTTTTTGTGTATTAATTTTATGTATGCAAAGCCGCTAGCGGGCCGCTAGTGTACCATAAAATTTATCATGTCTTCACTCAGTAAAAGCATTTTCATTTTTCGAGTACAAGCAAGGATAATGTTGGCAAGACCATAATATATCATTTATTTCCACTTACTTGAAGAATAGTGTCCGTTATTGTAATGTTTATGGAATATGAATGGTGTATTATCTGCACTGGACTGATTTATTGTTCTATGCAAAATCCTACATAATACACATGATGGACTACCTTTTTTAACAGGGACTACAACTAATAAACCACGGGGCTGCGGGTTGTTCGTAAGAGATACCGCGCCCTCGGAACGCAAAGGGTACAAGAAGGAACATGGGTGGGTTTTAACCAGTAAAAGTCTGACACAGTCTGGGCGGGAGAAGTCATTTGATGATTTCCCATCCCTAAAAAAAGTCAATAAACCAAACTGAGATCTCGAACAGAAACTGTTGTTAGTTTCTTAATTGTTTTTATTTGTTTAGATTCCTGTTGTTGCCTTTCTGTGTCCTGTTTAACTTTGACTTTTACAAAGCTAAACAGACACAAGTATGTAGGAATCTATTTTCGTTAAGAAATTATGATATTTTTATAAAAAGAAGTTACAAGTAATATTTTAACATAAGAACAACAACATACCATCACCCTACTGTTCGCCGGTATGTTTAGGTCCCATGTAATCGAGGGCGAGCCTATTGCCATTAACCGGGCACAAATCCTAACTCCGAGCTGCTAACGAGAATTCCATAGAAAAACCCAATAACACTTTGCTCGACCTGGGAATCGAACCCAAGACCTCTAGCATAACAGTCGCGCTTAGGACCACTGGACTAACAAGACAGTGAATAGGAACAATTAATACATGATTCTCTATATCCGAAATTTCTTTAGCCAAAAACGATATTTTTTATGAAAACCACTTTTTGTTTAGATCCAAAGTGCCCTCAATTTACATTACTCTTACCTGTCTTCTCTTCTCTATTTCTTCTTAATAGGTACCTACAATCCGTAATAGAATTTCAATTATAACCACGTTTCAACGCCAATACGTCAATACTCCAATCTAAAAAAAGCAATTTCCTTTCTTTGATGTCGTTTTCAAACCTCACTTCTCCACTAATTACAGTCAAGTCTATGTACTTAGTTATGTTTCATCCATTAATTAACCCTCTTTTACGCCGCAAATATTTCCTTGCCTACACTCTAGGGATATTTTTATATTTTAGTTTATGCTCCATCATAAGGCACCATTACTCTATATTACGTCCTGCTGTGTTAAACCAAGTAATCACTGGGTGACTGCTTGCCTTTTTCAAGTAAACGGGATTTATCGCGTTGAGGCATGCCGCTCATAAGTCGGACTAGGAAAGTTGATATGGCGACTACTTTTTCATGGGTTTAGCAGCGAAAGTTAAATGGGAAAGCGTCTTATCTCCTTAATACAGGTACAAGAAGTCCAGTTTCACTTTTTTATAGCGCTTTTTAGGGTTGTGTATCCAAAAGGTGCCAAACGGAACCCTACACTAAGACTCTGTTGTTACAGGGCTGTATCTACTAAATCACTATAGGCAGACACTGAAAATTTTACAGAGTGTATATTATTACTATGGCCCCTTTTTTTTAGGGATGAGAAATCATCAAATGACTTCCCCCGCCCTGGGCAGGGCGGGAGGGAGTGTCAGACTTTTACTGACTAAAACCATCCATGTTCCTTCTTGTGCCCTTTGCGTTTCGGGGGCGCGGTATCTCTTACGATCAACCCGCAGCCCCGGCAGGCATCGGCCCTGTGTGGCCCCTTCAAAAAATTGTTGACATCTCTTTGAGACGCGTGTAGAACACGAACGTACCGTCGACACAGCCTGTCGTTATGCAACGTACGTACGGTGAGTTACACATTGGTCACCGTCCACAAGCCCGCGTCTTCGGTGACCGGGAGTAGTCTCGCGGCTCCCGACGCCCGGAGCGTCTACCGTGGCGGCTGGGACGAGAAACTCTCTACCTCAACCGTCTCGCCGCCTCCTTCTATAGCATAACTGCTTCGCATAAGGAGGCGACTGCTTCCAATTTTTTTTTTCACTATAAATCAACAAATAATAAAAATTACACACTTACACAATCACAAGTAGAAAATTTTTAGGTAATGTTAAATATTGTACGGCGCTATAGAAACCCTAGTTTGCGAGTCCGATTCACACTTGACCCGTTTTTTAGAATATTCGAACCTCGAAGCGATTCGTCAATGTTAATACTTTCCAGCTCTGCTTATTCCTCGTCGCTGTGAGTAGTGTCCCAACTTTAGAAGCTCACGTGGGGACACTGTGACGGCTGACTGATTCCTGTTGAGAACTGCGACATTCCCGAGCTTGTGTACGGGAATATGAATTTGAACAAATATTTCGTGTATTTACTCCCGAGGTAGCTCCTTTGGGACAAAGTAAATGTAGTAAAGAGGTACATGAAAGTATTCGTTGTAGTCCTTATGAAAATGTTTGTGTGATTTAGGACGCTTTTGGATGGAATGTTATTGGATGTTTTGCTTTGAGGTAGGATATGAAAATAACAATGGGATCGCAATAGTCTTCTGGATTTTTAGCAATGACTATGAGCGTCGAAGGTTGAAAAGTAGATAATTTTATTTTTTATTTTTAGCTTATTTTTGCGTCCTACTGCTGGGTAAAGATATCCCTTTTTTCTCTTTCCAAACTTCTATTCTTTATGCGAAATCTGACTACCTTTGTTCCGTTAACATGACCACCAGATTGTCACTGTTTTTGCGTCCCACAGCTGGGCAAAGGTCTCCTTCCAAACGGCTTTATTTTGTATGGAATTTGGCCACGCGTACTCACAAATATGACCTTACTTGTCACACCACCTTTGTGCGGTTGATCCTGACTGCGATGTCCTCCTTCAGGCTACCATTTTTCATTCATTCGTCGTTTGGCCACTGTATTTTGTATTTCCCAAAAAATAGGTTCATATTTCAGCTTGGACAACATTGACTAATTTCAGTAAGTTAAAAACATAAATCAGCAAGTAATCAAAACAATCTCAAAACATTTTATCATAAAACAATCTATCTTTTCTACCATTTATCACCGACCACAGACTAACAACAAATCCGTGCAACAATTTCCTTTGTAACAAAAACAGGGCTAGTATTTTCATGGTAACAATAACATTCAGTTTATGTAAATCACAAGGCGAGTGACTGCTAATATCCGGGGAATAAATAATGTTCTAGCGGTTTCCACAAATCCTTTTCTCCTGTGGAATGGCGTAATTTTAGGAGATTGGGCGAAAGAGTCTGTGAAATATTGATTCGACGTATCCATTGTTTATTGGTTGCGACTTGATTGATATTTATAATGCTACCGGTTTAGTGTTTGTTTATCGAACAATTCTGTACCTTTAATAAAAATTACGAACTCTTTTTTTAGCCGGATTTGTAATCTGTGTTTGTATGACGAGCTCATATCTGTTACAAAATATTGTTTTTACGTGAATCACTACAATAATTTCCGTTGTTATTTATGTTCGGAAATTGATTTTGGAATCAGTAGTGCAGAACACGTATAGAAATTTTCATTTTTTCTACGTTAGGTACCATTTTATGGACGTTTTTCTGCAATAAATATTATTGTTTTTGGTTTTATTTACAATCATACATACATACATACCATCACGCTTATACTCCCCGAAGGGTTAGGCAGAGGTGTATCAATGTACACCCACAGTTCGACGGTATGTATATGTCCCATGTAATAGGGAGTGAGCCTATTGTCATTAACCGGGCACAAATCCTAACTCCGAGCTGCTACTGAGAACTTCATAGAAAAACCCAATAACACTTTTTGCTCGACCTGGGTATCAAACCCAAGACCTATGGGGCAGCAGTCGCGCTTAGGACTTTTACAATATTCTTAAAGTGGTATAATTAATACTATACTGACATTTTTTACTTTGCTATGACGTCTTCCTTTATATTATAATGTACAAGCATACATAGACTGCTAAAAGCATAACCCCTTTTTTGGCTTTGTCGTAGTGTGGTAAAAATACTAAAGCTTTACAAAGCAGATGACTATTGCCATAATTATTCACTTAATGTTATTGATAGGGTAGCTTTTCCCTTGACTACAAATTTGACCTACTTCAAATGTAACAGTTTATCGAAATCCGACCACTTCAATCAATAGCAGCGCGTATGGTTCAGTTAATTATGATTAGCGCACTCATTAATTAATATCTGGTTGTTATTGTCGGTAATCATTGAGCACACTGCTAATATAAGTACTTTAAATCTATTCCAATTTCAAATAGAATGCTATTTCAAAATTTATATTCTATATAATGTTTTTTTCACCCGCATTAGTTTAGATTTTTTGGTTACTGCTCCGCACCTATTGGTCGTAGCGTGACGTTATATAGCCTTTAGTCTTCTTCGATAAATGAACTATCCAACACAAAAATATTTTCTCAATTCAAACCAGTATTTCCCGAGATTGCGCGTTCAACCAAACAAACTCTTCAGCTTTATAATATCAGTATAGATTTTAGTATCAATGTTTTTAGAATTCAACTGAACTAATAAGATGTAGGTATCGGTACTTATTTACAACGATCTTCGTCTGTTTCTTCTGTTAGGCGTAGACATATTATTGTTTTTCTTTCATTGTTTAATTTCCAAGGGCAAAGTTATTTGTTATTTTACTTATTCTTATATACCAAATAAAAGTTTTTTCTACCTTTTTTTTAATAAGGTGGTAATTAAAAATTCGTAAGTACCTTGTAGGTACTATTAAACCTCTGAAACTCTAGGTTATTTCAATGCCCTCCATTAATTTGAATTCAATAAAGAAATTTTGCATTCATCAATGTTTTGTTGTTTTTATGAACTGCCTCGTTAGCCTAGTGGTCCTAAGCGCGACTGCTGCGCTAGAGGTCTTGGGTTCGATTCCCAGGTCGAATAAAAAGTGGTATTGGGTTTTCCTATGAAATTCTCAGTAGCAGCTCGGAGTTAGGATTTGTGCCCGGTTAATGACAATAGGCTCGCCCCCTATTACATGAGACGTAAAACATACCGGTGAACTGTGGGTGTACATTGGTACACCTCTGCCTAACCCCTTGGGGAATACAGGCGGGATGGTATGTATGTGTATCAATATTTTTAAAATGTTACGAGTACATAAACATAATGGTAACACATAAATATAATTACTAGCGCTATTTTATAGTTTTAACCTTATAATATAAAGCTAACATTATTGGTTCGTACGACATCAGATTTATCCAATTTCAAAGTAAATCAAACCTTTACAATAGGCCGGATTTGCAAAATGATACAACCTGACATTATAATCGGAGATCCCAAAGTAGTCTGACATACGTTATTTTAAAAAGGCTGCATTTTCAGAAAAGCCGTTAGGAAGACATGTATACTCGCCATCTTCAATGCTGATCCCGATTTTTAGTTATCCTCTTCAAAAGACTCACAAAATTTCATAATAGTTGTTTTTTGAAATGTGTTTTGCAAGATATTGATAAAAACCGACATACATTATTACTGACATTTTTTGAGAGTCATAATGAATAATGTATAATAATAATATCAGCTTATTATTGTTCCATCGATAGGTATAGGCCTCTTCTCACACAGAGAAGGCACGAATCGCCACGCTTGCTCAAGGTGGATTTGCGATGTCAAGCTTTTTAAATATTATTAATATTAATCAATAATATTAATAATTATAAGTTCAGGGTTCCTCACAAAGTTTTCTAACGTCACACATGAATTAAAAAAAACACTTTTGTACTTGCTTGGTTTCAACCCACATTATTGTACATGAAATGCAGATGCATTTACCACTGGACCATCGTGTTAATTCGTTTCGGAATAAAAACGTACAAATGTACTTGCGACATATTCCTCTATCTACCCTCAAAATTTTAGCCGTCTAAAATGCCGCTGACTCTGGGATCTTAGACCATTATATTCAAGGTTACAACCCACCCTTATTGTCATGCCACGTCACATTGAGCCCGTCAGACGAATCCCTTTACCGCAGGTGAGATCCTTCGCCATATAATATGCACGGTTGTAATTTCACTTACAATCCCCAGTCGGTTGCATTTGATTAATGTTTCATTAGTGTTTGCGTTAACACTGGCTCTTGGTAAGGCGTTACACTCATGGGTAGATTTTTCAGCTAACGTGTTTGCATCGTTTAGCAATATTGTTAAAATGAAAAGTTTTCATGTCTGAGAAATTTGCAAAGGGGTTGAATTCAACACACTAGCTCGAAAAGTTTCTCTTATTGCACTGCTTCCACGGCAACAATACACCATTTTTTTTTACCGATGTGAAATCATCAAACGACTTCCCTCGCCCTGGACGGTGCGGAAGGGAGTGTCAGACTTTTACTGACTAAAACTCATGCATGTTCCTTCTTGTGCCCTTTGTGTTCCGGGAGCGCGGTATCTCTTACGAACAACCCGCAGCCATGGCAGGCATCGGCCCTGAGTGGCCTCTTCTAAAATCGCTGACATCTCTTCGAGGCATCATTACACCATTACGCTGTAATTTATCCTCGACCGCGACGACACACTTACACTTGTATCACAACGTACTATTCTGTTCTCCTTCTTTGCCATAACCACAATCAAGGTATAGGTACATACCATTTGAGCAAATGTAAAAAAGAATACCAATAAAAGCCTAGACTGTTGGATTTCATTCAGTTTTGTGCTTAACTGTATCCCCAGTACACATACTCGTACTAACAAAAGTTACCAAAATTCGCAGCATAGACCAGCCCTACGTGAAATTTGCATGCAACACGATATTTTCTGTTGATTTGTGTTCAGTTCGGTTGCACACTAAATTAAGTACGTCTATCGCGAAACTTGTGTGTTCGTGTGTGTGTGCTATTCATGTTTGATCGTGGAGTGAAACGTTTTATCGCAGGAGTCGTTTCTCCTACTATACGTACCTACGTAAACCCGTACAGCGATTAAGTTGAAATGACATAGCTTTATTGCGTTTGGAGCTGAATTATTAAACAAAAAGGGCAAATGCGTAGAATGCGTAGAAGTTTATTTGATTTAATATCTTTTTTTTTGTCACTGGATGCCAAACAAGCTGACGGGCCGCCTGATGTTAAGTGGTTACCGCTACCTATGAGCAATACCAGGGGCCCTGCAAATGCGTTGCTATCCCAGAGGCAAAGTTGAAATGTCTCATGTGCCTGTAATTACACCGGCAGCCATTCCACCCTTAGTATTCCTCATTACGGGCCTGTAGACGGTGAGCAATGGGTAGCTCACCGTCCTTACGTTGCATAACGACAGGCCGTGTCGACGGCGCGTTCGTGTTCCACGCGCGCCTCAAAGAGATGTCAGCAAAAGAAGGGGCCACTGAGGGCCGATGCCTGCCGGGGCTGCGGGTTGTTCGTAAGAGATACCGCGCCCCCGGAACGCAAAGGGCACAAGAAGTAACATGGGTGGGTTTTAGTCAGTAAAAGTCTGACACTCCCTCGCGCCCCGCCCCGGGCGGGAGAAGTTATTTGATGATTTCCCACCCCCCCAAAAAAAAAAGCCATACCCTTCAAACCGGAACACAGCAACGCTGCTTTTTTATTTTGTTTAAATATCACCAGCCTATTTTTATCCCACTTCAGGTCAGAGGCCTCTTCTCATATAGAAGGCACGAGCATCAATCACCACGCTTACTCTAGGCGGAAAATGCCTTTGCCCTGCAGTGTTACTATAATAGGCTGGTATTTTTATTACTAATTTTATATTTGTGACCGTAGACGATCACTTTTATCCTTTCAAAAGAATATAAATCAGTGTGAAAGCCATAGTAATTAGATAATCTAGCCGTGCCATTAAAATTACATTACCTATAACAATTAGACTCGTATTACTCACGGTCATTTGGATATAAAATAAATTGAGCTCTAAAAATGTATACAAATAAATGAAATCGAAGTGTTTGTTTATAATGTAAAAATAACAGCTTTTTACAAAACAAATACAAATTTTTACACGGTACCTACTTAATGTTTATCTGTCTGTTTATTCCGGGTAATCTTCAAAACGGCTAAACCGATTTTCCCTGTCAGATAGCTTTTTTTCGGACGGAAAACCATCACATTACTTCTCCCGCCCTTTAGTGTCAGACTTTTACTGACTAAAACCCGTCCATGTTCCTCCTTGTGCCGTTTGCGTTCCGGGGGCACGGTATCTCTTACGAACAACCCGCAGCCCCGGCAGACTGACAGATAGCTGATGTTATTAACGTCAAAGTCAAATCATTTATTTCAATTAGACCATTAAAAGGCACTTTTGAACGTCATTTAAAAGGTAAAAAAATTAAATCTAGTCCATTAAAAAGTAACTTCTACTTTTATTTTAGAAAAATAATTACTGTTTCGCGCAAATGAAATTAAACTCAATGATAACTGACATTAATTTTGATTGTTATAGATAACAATAACTGACATATAGATGATTACCTATAATAATCAGACTCGTCTAATTAACTCGACATGGTCAGTTTGATAGAAAATGAAATGAACTCTAAAAGGCTCTAAATAAAATGCGTACGTAAGATTTTTTTTAAGTTAGAATAATGTTTAATTTTTTGTGTACCTAGTTTTTCGTGTAAAGTTTTTTTTTTTTTATTGTACTCTCTAGTTATAAGTTGGTTTTTTTTTCTATCTTTTACATGCTTGCGTGGTAAAACATGGCTGAACTAGTCAAAAAAATTGTTTTTTTGTCACCAATTAATATTACCCATGTTTGCAAAATAAAATTATCTTTATCTTTACGTTTAGTAGTCGCCACGAGTCGCAGGCACAAACGTCAAGTTAATTTTTGGGTTACTTGCTAGTTTTTTTGGGCCGCCGATGCTGCACGCGATTGTTCCGTTCGTCGGCCAGTTCGCGTGCAGCGTTGGCGTCCCAAAAAACTCAGAAAGGAACCGAAAAATTAACTTAACGTTTGTGCTCACGAGTCGTGGCGGCTACATACCAAAATTGAAGCCATTTTCTCTATCTTTTATTAGGTAGTTAAAAGGGTCTATGTTGATTACAACTTACCTTTACATGTAGGGCTGTTATAACGATAATATTATTGAGGCTAACCATAACAAGTACCCACCTACTCGTTTCAAAGTTAACGTTATTCATAAAATTTAATTAAATTCAAGGCTTATCTATAAAAAAAAAATAGACGATGATACTTACGTATTTTCTCGCATAAAATGTAGGCGTGATAATCCGCTGGAAGCCTTACAAAGGTAGCGTATACGATACGAAACCAAGTGCCTACGGGCTTCATAATTATAGTCTTTATATCTATACACCATAGGCTTAATATCGATAACAGGAGAGTTAGGATTTATTTATAGTACTTATTGTCTTACTATAAATATAAGTACAATCACAAGCACATTACATTTACGCTAATTCCAAAAGCTAATTTGTCGTTAAGCTTTCTGCTCGAAAGTCCACGTTTCCTTACAATCTAAATTAATATTATGAAGCTGAAAAGTTTGTTTGTTTGGTTGAACACGGTAATCTCAGGAACTACTGCTTTGAATTAGAAAATTATTTTTATAAATTTATGTTAGATAGTTCATTTATCCAGGAAGGGTATAGGCTTTTTTTTTTTTTTTTTGGTGGGTGGGAAATCATCAAATAACTTCTCCCGCCCTGGGCGGGGCGGGAGGGAGTGTCAGACTTTTACTGACTAAAACCCACCCATGTTCCTTCTTGTGCCCTTTGCGTTCCGGGGGCGCGGTATCTCTTGCGAACAACCCGCAGCCCCGGCAGGCATCGGCCCTCAGTGGCCCCTTCCTTTTGCTGACATCTCTTTGAGGCGCGCGTAGAACACGAACGCGCCGTCGACACGGCCTGTCGTTATGCAACGTAAGGACGGTGAGCTACCCATTGCTCACCGTCCACAGGCCAGTATCTACGGTGGCCGGGAGTCGTCTCGCGGCTCCCGACGCCCGGAGCGTCTACCGCGGCGGATGGGACGGGAGAACCGCTGTCTCAACCGTCCCGCCGCCTCCTTCTCAAGCATTACTGCCTCGCAGAAGGAGGCGACTGCATCCCATTCCCTCTCGCTCCGAACCATGGCTCGCACCAGGGCCGGACGCGAGAGTTCGCCGCCGCCGATGGCCGCCACGAGGACTCGGCGATGCTCCGCCCAAGCGGGGCATACCGCCACGGTGTGCTCCACCGTGTCCTCGGGGCAATCCACACAATGGTGACACCCGGACGTTTCCTCCCGCCCGATGAGGTGCAGGAACCTCCCGAAACACCCGTGTCCGGTGAGGACCTGCGTCAGGCGGTAGGTGAGGGCGCCGTGGCGCCTCTCCAGCCACTCCTCAAAGAGGGGACTTACCGCCTCTATTAAGGCGTGCCCAAAGGGTATAGGCTAACATGATGCTACGACCAACAGGTGTGGAGCAGTAACTAAAAACGTAACTTAATGCGGGTGAAACTACGAAGACGAAGTCGCGAGCAGAAGCTAGTATTTTAATAAAAAAACAATAAATATTAATTACCTATAAAAAGTCACGGTTACAAATAAATTGGCAACAGTATTCCTGAAAGTCTACGCGTAGTTAACCAATTTTTTTCGTCAAAGGAAAATACTCCCAAGCAATTTACACATTTATTACTTTCTTTACACCGACTTGTAGATCCATTTTCTTTCGCCAAACATTTCATTTTGTGATTAAGCTTCGTCATAATAACATCGTACATTTCTCTAGGGAATGTCTCGGTTTCCTTCGAACGCTGAGGTTGTTCATGCATTGAATTTCAGATGCAGCACTGAAGAAAGTAATACGTACGTCATGAATATTGTAAAGATCAATCACAGACCACCTATACTTAGGATAGTTTCTGAATAGAATTGTTTTAAAGCAGTTCTATCAGGTTCTGTATATATACAGATTGTACATGTAACAGTACAGGGGTCGTGGGGTTATTTAAAGTTTAATTAGGGCATTTTAGTAGTAGTAGAGCTCTTTGTGAAGGAGCTCGTCCCGTGAACTACTTACTACATAACATAACATACCATCACGCCTGTATTCCCCGAAGGGTTAGGCAGAGGTATACCAATGTACATCCACATTTCGCCGGTATGTTAGGTCCCATGTAATAGGGGGCGAGCCTATTGCCATCAACCGGGCACAAATCCTAACTCCGAGCTGCTACTGAAAATTCTATAGAAAAGCCCAATAACACTTTTTGCTCAACCTGGGAATGGAACCCAAGACCTTTAGCGTAGCAGTCGCGCTTAGGACCACTAGGCTACCGAGGCAGTTACATTTTTTACCGAAAATTAGTTCAAAAGGTTTATATTTGGTCTCAGTGTGAACCGATGTATTATAACTGACGCTCCAGTAAGGTGGCCAACTACTCCATGATTCAGGATGGTTATCTGTATGTATTCTTAAATACGCACCTAAATTTTTATGCGAATTTTCGAGTGACAGTTTGTTGACATAAAATAACTTACATACCTCTTGCATCGTGGTAGACATGAATTCAGGTTTCGACGAATTTTGGCCACTACAGGCCGCAGATTGAGCGATCACCACCTATTCCTTCGTGTTACTCTGAGTGGTTCCCATCTTCGACTTTTCCAGCAATCCAACGAACGCGACAACAGTTCACAATAATATCTCGTATAATTCTTCATCTTTGCACATATTATCGAGACAGAGTTTATAATTCACTACCCATATAGGGTCATGGTATCGTATTTACGTACGCGCGAAGCTGGCCCGAGTTGGCAGGGTCGCCATATAATGTTGGGAGTGCACTTAGAATGAAACACAAGCTAGTACGAAATGATACTACGTTTATTAGGGATAAACATCGCTTATATATTGGTTACATGAGTCACATGACTTAAGAATAATAGGTACATACTTAAACACTACACGATCCCCAGGTCGAGCAAAAAGTATTATTAGGTTTTTCTATGAAATGCTTAGTAGCACCTTGGAGTTAGGATTTGTGCCCGTTTAATAGCAATAGGCTCGCCCCCTATTATATGGGGCCTGAACATACCGACGAAATATGGCTGTACATTGGTACACTCTGCTTAACCCTTCGGGGAATATAGGCGTGATGACATGTTATTGGCCAATGACCGTTTTATTAAGAGTATTTTTATCAGGTAGGTTTGCAGATTTTATTAAAGAGAGAATATGCAAATCACAACCACAAGACATCCATTACCACCGTTAGTACCATCTATTCCAAATTAAATTGCATTGAAACGATAAATCTTTTTCGAATCCAGAATTTTCCTAAATTCGTTCTACGCAAGATGGTTGACTTAACTTTCATTCAATTGTTTAGCCGCAACATCGTTTACCAACCAAATGTGTGATTAAATTTTTTACTATTA
Source organism: Caradrina kadenii (assembly GCA_947462355.1). Lineage (NCBI taxonomy): Eukaryota > Metazoa > Arthropoda > Insecta > Lepidoptera > Noctuidae > Caradrina > Caradrina kadenii. The sequence goes on along the minus strand of OX381683.1, from coordinate 5,606,546 downwards.
CACTTTGCATTCATACACTTTTGTTCAATTTATATTACTGTACCGGCCATTTAGCCGGCTTTTATTTGGCTTCACCATCCTTGTTTGCTTTCACTACGTTTTTGATTCCACTGTGAACGTTTTATTTACGTTTCTCTTATTGCTTTCTGTGAATGGTTCACTGGAATGCATTTCTTTTCATTTGCAAATCTACTGTTTGTTCTATTCGTGGTTTATTAAACTTTTAGATTAACTGAGATTAATATTTTATCTGTGAAATAAATACAATTGTCAATTTAAAAAATAAGTGGTCTTGATTTTTTATCAAAAACTTTGTTAAATAAATAAATAATTTATTTAAAGCAGTTCTGCCTTTTAGCGTCAAAGGACCATTTAACAAAATTGTTGTCTCACCAAGGACCACCAAATGTTTAGTGTTAATATTAACATATATATAAATTAGCGTGTTTTATAAATAAAACACGTACAAAATTATTTGAATTACGATATTAGGCCCCTACGACGGTCGAAGGATCGTCCACTCTTTGTTATTTAATATACCTACAAAGTTACTTTTCATTCACCTGCTATATTTCAGGAAGTGAAAGTACTTATAAATACCAACAACTTTTTTTAAAGGACCAACCCAGAAATACAAAACGAAATCCGCTGTTCCATAGTTTTTGATCGTGTTGCAGTAAATTTTTGCTACTTCAGCTGTTTTTTTTTTCATATTTCAGAGTAGGTTCCATTATGAAAGTTGTTAATATTCGTGAGTAATTTCACCCCCTCAAAGATAGCAGATGAAGGAAAAATCACCCTGTATATCTATGATGACGTCGAGGACCAATTCTGGTACTTCCAGGGACTACCAGTCGTCCTTGGACCACTGGTGGAAATGAATGTAGTGGAACTCATAGTTGATCAGCATAATCACTTAATTCATTATAAATTTAATAAATAAAAGTCATTATAGAGTGTAGTAGGTTAATTGTTAAATATTTCTTGAACTTCCTCGGAACTGCCTCGGTAGCCTAGCGGTCCTAAGCGCGACTGCTACGCTAGAGGTCTTGGGTTCGATTCCCAGGTCGAGCAAAAAGTGTCATTGGGTTTTTCTATGAAATTCTCAGTAGTAGCTCGGAGTTAGGATTTGTGCCCGGTTAATGGCAATAGGCTCGCCCCCTATTACATGGGACCTAAACATACCGACGAACTGTGGGTGTACATTGGTACACCTCTGCCTAACCCTTCGGGGAATACAGGCGTGATGGTATATTTCTTGAACTTATGAAATCTCTATAATTCACGAGTACTTCAAGGTCAAAGCAAAGTAAAATGAAACAATAATATTCTGAAAAATGAGTACTTAATTGTTGGCAAGTTAAATAAGGACTTAGAAGTAGGTTAACCCAATTACATTACTATTAGTTATTCATAGCCAGCGGAATAAATTATACCAAGAAACGAAGGAATTATTAGGGCCTGTTCTTGACCACATAACTCCCTTTCCCCTAATTGCTCCGTAAACGGAACACATAGTGGCAACCCCACAATTAACTACAACGGACATTACCTACTTGACTTGTAGCAAGCATTCAGATACGTACCTACACTTTTTATGTTTTTGTGGGTTTCTTCCAGAGTTTTGGTCGGGTAAAATATGTTTTTGGGTCTTTTATTATGTATTTCTCAGTAGCAACTCGGAGATGGAAAGTAAGTGGTAACACCACCGTGTGTCGGAAAGCATGCAAAACAGTTGGTCCTGCGCCTGCTCGTTCCCCAGTCGTGTCGGATTGCCGTTCCATTGGACAATGAAAGTGAGGAATTGCACCTGTATTTGCGCACACGCTAGTGCACTATAGTATGTCCTGTTTAGTTAGTCTCAATTGAGATTGATCGCCGGGGCCGAAATTCGGTCGGGAGACTATTACTCGTATTATTATGATTACTTCAATTTTGGGGCAGAAGCTTTACATTTATAATCCATGGTATTTTAATTACTTTAGGGCTAACGTAGTTTTACCCTAAAAATGTCATGATGTTGAAGTTCTCATCCGAAAAGGGTTACAGAATGTCAACCCTATCGTTATTTTTAAGTTTCAACTAGATTATTTTGCACTAAAATAATTATAATACTTTAGCTCAAAACCAGAAGAAAACGAGGCCTTTTTTTTAGGGATGGGAAATCATCAAATTACTTCCCCCGGCCTGGGCGGGGCGGGATGGAGTGTCAGACTTTTACTGACCAAAACCCATCCATGTTCCTCCATGTGCCCTGTGCGTTCCGGGGACGCGGTATCTCTTACGAACAACCCGCAGCCCCGGCAGGCATCGGCCCTTAGTGGCCCCTTTAAAATTACTGAAATCTCTTTGAGGCGCGCGTGAAACACAAACGCCCCGTCGACACGGCCTGTCGTTATGCAACGTACGGACGGTGAGCTACCCATGGCTCACCGTCCACAGGCCCGCGTCTACGGTGGCCGGGAGTCGTCTCGCGGCTCCCGACGCCCAGAGCGTCTACCGCGGCGGCTGGGACGGGAAAACAAGGTTAATTCAAGGTTGCGTGGGAAAGGAGTTTCTGGAAGGACTTGGGGGAGGCCTTTGTCCAGCAGTAGAACAGTATAGGCCAGGAAAAAAAAGCTTAAAAATTTAAAGCTATAGGATTATACTCAGATCCTTTATCCAAAATTATGTTGTGATGTAATTTCAAATACTTAGTGCTATTAGGGAACGCCGCACATTCAATATGTTCTACACCGACACAGAACAGACACGCTCTAATACGAAATACTAACATTCCCTTAGGAGGCAAACCGTAATGTTTTCATTCCACCCGCATCACAATTTGAGATCAGAAAATTAATCCTCTAGGATTTTCTGAATTTCATATTTATTGCTGCTTCGTCTTTCCGTCCGAAGGTTGAACGTGGCAATATTTTTCGGCATGTTAGAAAAATTGGCCACCATTTTTGCGTGTTTACCTGGATATTAGTTATCTTTTTCCCACGTACGATTAAATCAATTGATACTTCAAATTTATTTCGTAGAAATAAAGCTATTAATGAAATGTGATTCAATTTGAAAAACGGAAGGTTTGGAAGGTTATTCGATCAACATTTATTTTTACTCCACTCGAGTATCAAACGTCTAAGGTTTCTTCGGAAATCTAATTTAAGGTAGCGATGTTTGTGAATTCTGAATTTCCTCGTAGCAAAATGATGGTTTATTTGAAACTGTATCTGTTTTCACATACCATCACGCCTGTATTCCCCGAAGGGTTAGGCAGAGGTGTAACAATGTACACCCACAGTTCACCGGTATGTTTACGTCCCATGTAATAGGGGGCGAGCCTATTGCCATTAACCGGGCACAAATCCTAACTCCGAGCTGCTACTGAGAATTTCATAGAAAAACCCAATAACAGTATTTGCTCGACCTGGGAATCGAACCCAAGACCTCTAACATTCATTTTATACCTATGTATTTAATGAGAGCATGTATAATATTAAAAAAAATTAAAACCTTTTTTCCATCGTATCAGTGAATTACGATATTAGATTATATTGAATTCAAAATGCTTTTTTATTGGAATAAATCGTACGTTATATAAAAATCAAAAATTTAAAAATATTTATCTACACTCACAACGTAATGATCCAATTATGAATTCAAAATATAGTCTATAAACACGTACTTTTTGTTCTTGGATAGGTAAAAAAAATATTCATTACAGTTCAACATTTTCCTTTGATTTATAAACAACTACATCATAAAATAACGTTTTAATTTTTTATAGCATAGGACTAATCATTGTCTACCTTATCAAACCTCTTAGGACAATAGTCAGGTACCTTGTGTTACTGTAACATGGGGAATGGGGGTTACAGGTAATAACAAAAGACCGAATGAAATTATCCTGAGCATCATTTATTTATCGATACATAAAAAACCTAAAAGTTTGAAATCTCGATCCTTCATCTAATCTTTCACCATTAAACTTTGTGACAAAACAGTAATATTAAAATACTGGAACATTTTTTTTTTTTTTTATAGTCGTAGTCATTTATTCAATAACAAGAAACTTGCATCTGAATTTACAATATAAATTAAATTAAAATAAACATTTACCATACAATGAGGAAAAAAAAAGAAATAATAACCTAATAAAAAAACGCTAATAAAATCATAAAATAATCAATACTAGTCAATCATAATCATAGCAAAATCTAAAACAATAATAATCAAATCAATAATCAGGACCATCAATGTCAATAATTAAATCAATAATATATAAGTACCAATGTCAATAGTATACAAATGTCAATAATCAAATAACCAAATCAAATTATCAATAGAATAATCAAATCAATTATAATCAATTCTTAATTCAATAATCAAATAAAATCAATTATAATCAAATCTATAAACAGGTCAATCAATGTCAATAATATTTAAGTACCAATGTCAATAATAAACAATAAATATTAAAGGTGCACTTTCAACAATATTGCATCATAAACCATTTATATTTTTCGCCTATCTGTCATTGTTTAGTAACCACTAAGACCCATAAGGGATCTCAATTTAGTAAACGTGCAATAAACATCTCATTGATTTCAATAGACCATACCCATCCATGATATCTACGACTTTATCGTGGGACTCTCTCATATTCCGACCAATTTATACGGGTTCGCCTTTTGCGGTTTTCTGACACTTCTTTCGCATATTTGGATTAGATTGAATTTATTCGACGCAACCTACACTGATATTGGATCGTTCAACCTTTAATATTTCACAAACTCAATTTTAAACGGACAGGACTTTGTTCTTTGGATATTAATGTCAAGTGGTTTAATTTAGATTCGTTTCAAAAATTAATCAAAACACGAAATGTTTGTTTGAGGTGGTTAAATTGAAGGTAAGGTCTAAAATTTGATAAAGGTAAAGCCAATATAGCAGATAACAAGGAGAGGTCAACGCATTGTTCTATTTATTGTTCTCGTAGCTTTAAACAGAAAGTTCTCGTCAATTCTGTAAGATTTTACGATAATAAGGATCAGAAACACTACTGCCATCTTACTACATACCATCATAACGCCTGTATTCTCCAAAGGGTTCGGCAGAGGTATCCCAATGTACACCCACAGTTCGACGGTATGTTTAGGTCCAATGTAATGGGGGCGAGCCTACTGCCATTAACCGGGCACAGATCCTAACTCTGACCAGCTACTGAAAATTTACTGCTACTGTAACGAGGCAGTTTTGCCATCTTGCTATAAATTAGATTCTGCATCAGAAGATTAAACTACATACATACTTCGCAAATCCTGACCTACATAGACAGGTATACAAGAATAACCGTACCGCAGAAGCCATGCTTCGTGGAATGCGGCATAAGCAAGGGAATGCCCGCCTCGCGTCAATGGGTGCAGACAATTGGAATGTTTGCGCCAACAAGCTGAATCTGGGAACAGAATAGTACAGGATTTTTAGTGTTCCGAACCAGTAAGTAGGGAACAAATGGGAGCTGAAACAATTGCAGTTTGTTTTTGTAGTTCGTTTACTTTTGGGATGTTTGGTATATTTTAGGGGCAGTTGGTTTTAGTGAAAGGCTAGACATCGAATCTATCATTGCGACTCCATCATTTTTCCGATAAGTTTCCATTAAAAAAAACTCTCCCAATCTAGGATTTTCTCCTGCAATGTGGATGCGTTTACAAATATATAAACTCACATACATACACAAACGAGCAGACTATGTACAACTACTAGTAGGTTATACAAAAAAAAGTATAAACCGTGCCGGCAAAGGAGATGGAAAATAAAATTAAAAAATTTCAGGAATTAGGAACATCAACTTCTGGTCTGTTCCCATGGCCCTTTTATTACCAATGAGAAATCAACAAATGACTTCCGCCGCCCTGGGCGGGGCGGGAGGGAGTGTCAGGCCTTTACTGACTAACATCCATCCATGTTCCTTATTGTGCCCTTTGCGTTCCAGGGGCGCGGTATCTCTTACAAACAACCCGCAGCCCCGGGGATTCCCATGGTACTACGCTACTCTTTAAATGTGTTTCTCATCTGTAGTTCAATATCAGGTTCATAGAACCACCTCAATTAATAAACCAAAGGTTTTTTTAAGGAAATTCAGCACACTATTTTATTCTTCGCCTAGTTTTTGTTACAATTTGTATGGTACTTAACGTGAAGAAATAAGATAGATGTACGACGACGGAAATGTGTTGTATTGATGTATTTTCCTTATAGAAAAATAGAGATTTGCTCATACCTGTTCGTAAAATATGTAGAAGGTTTTTACTGGATTAGAAACATAGTACGTTCTTCTTTTTGTCATATAGAGGTACTGTGATTCCTGTATGTGAGTTCTTGTACAGGGATAAATAATCTTAAGCCTGAACCCTTCATCTGTTCCTAAAATAAAATTAGCATAAATTACTCCTAACATTAGCTGGCCGTTACTCGAAGTCCCGTCAAAATCGATACAGCAGAATACGTCGAAGGTTCGATATGACGGAACTAGCCAGTAAAGATTCCTGAAATCTTCTTAAAAGTAAACAAACATCGTTTGATTGGTCCTATTAAGGCAGAAGGCGAGAAAGAATTTTTATTTTTCCTGCAATTTGCATAAAACTTTTAGATAAGTACCCCAATTTGTACCAGAAACCAACCACCAACAAATTTTGTTTTACATACCCGCATACCTCAAATTAATCGTCACTGATTCAGCACCGAACATTTAACGCGGTGTGCCTGCAAACATAAATTGAATTACAAGTGTTACGAATCGTGTAGCACTTGTTCACGAGATGTTGGGAACACGTCGCTTCCCGAAATCCTCCAAGTTATTTGACGAATGTCTTGGAGCGCAACCAAATGGATACGGTACGGCGAATGCACTATCTACAGCAGATATTCGATAGCAATTCGATCGTGTATCGAACATCAAGTGTCGAGTGTTGTGACGACGTGGAGTTTTGTCTTTTGTTGAACTTGCTTGTTGCAGTTTTGTAAATTGTGGAGCGAGTGCAAATGTTCGCTTGTTGCAAAGTATTTTAGATTGTTCCGTGCAAATGTCGTAGAATCCTGCAACATTGCAGTTTTTTGTAGACTACACTAGTATTTTTTTCCGTATTCTGTTGGGCTCGTTGGCCCAGTGGTCCTAAGCGCGACTGCGACGCTAGAGGTCTTGGGTTCGATTCCCAGGTCGAGTAAAAAGTGTTATTGGGCTTTTCTACGAATTTTTTAGTAGCAGCTCGGAGTTAGGGTTTGTGCCCGTTTAATGCCACTACGCTCGCCCATTATTACATGGGATCTAAAAACAAACCGGCGAACTGTGGGCGTACGTTAGTACACCTCTGCCTAACCCTCTGGGGCATACAGGCGTGATGGTATGATTTAACATACCATCACGCCTGTATTCCCTGAAGGGTTAGGCAGAGGTGTAACAATATACATCCACAGTTCGCCGGTATGTTTAGGCCCCATGTAATAGGGGGCGAGCCTATTGTCATGGTATCATGTTTACAAACATATAAACTCATATACTTACACAAACAACTAGACCTGGAATAACTATCTGTAGGCCATACAAATATTTATTCCGTGCCGGAATCGAAAGGTGTGACGATCTTATTTACAAGTATTGCGTAAAAGAGCAAAAAACAAAATGAAATTATTCAAAGACATTAACAGTCCTATGTTTACGTCAAATTACTCAAGATTTAGAAGAAGATTTTCAGTTACACCACTTAAAATAACGAATAGTGTTTGTACTAAAGAAAAATAAACTATTTTGCTAATTTTAGGCCATTAACTCTCCTAGTCCTGGCAATTTATCCTTACTTCTATTCTGCTTCAATTTGTCTTTCTTTACCAAATTAATATTGTATTAACGTTGCCCCCGGTCCCATTTCTTCCAGTAAGGACCCCAATCAACTAAAATTGTTCGCCATTAATGAAAGTGACATCTCTTCCATTATATTTCCAATATATCCCTTTGTCTTTGTTGCGAAACCAAATTTGGATTAACGCGGACTTCGACGCGTCTCCTTCACATTTCCGGGGTACCCATGATTGTAAATTACATTAATAATACTTGGATGAAATCGTGAATTCTATTGGTGCGTTATACACGTAGAAATTAGGTATTCGATTTTCATTTCGTGTTGTGATTGGAATACCTACCTGGAATTTGTTAATAACTAGATTACATACCATCACGCTTGTATTCCCCGAAGGGTTAGGCAGAGGTGTACCTATGTACGCACACAGTTCGCCGGTATGTTTAAGTCCCATATAATGGGGGCGAGCCTATTGCCATTAACCGGGCACAAATCCTAACTCCGAGTTGCTACTGAGACTGATAACTAGATTATGTCCGCGATTTCGTTCGTGTGAATGTCTGTTATCTGTAGGGTTTTTTTTTGCACGGTACCCTAAGTTACTCCTTATAATATCAGTTATCTGCCAGTAAAATTTCCGTCAAAATCGGTCCAGCCATTTCAGAAATTAGCCGGAACAATCCTACAAAAAATATTAAGAAGTATTTTACCCGACTACGAGGGAGTGGTTATGCTTTTTGTGCGTATTTTGTATGTTTTTGATATTTATTCTGTTAAAAGCTGTTATTTTGACATTACAAACCGACACTTAAATTTTATTTATTTGTATAGATATACCTAGGTTGGAATTATTTTGCTATGCAGTCAATGACCTTGACTAATAATTCTGATTTATTCAGGCCTCTTTTATTCACTTTCCACTTTGTTTCGTAACACTTTTAATTGGTCACTTTTTCCATTAAGATTTTTCTATCTAAAAAATAATCACCACTGGAACTATCGACTTTATTATCTAGAACTAGACCTTTCATTTAATTTTCATAAGCACTAAAACTTTCAGAATCTAACGATCAGAAGTCCGCGCACTTTATCAGCATGGGGATAAACTTGGGAGCAGGGTTCCGTCGGCAACACGGCACTGCGGAACCGTGATAGCAGTGTGGATGACGTATGACCGCGTTAGCGAGCTCTCACCATCTAGTTATTACCTACCCCCATTTCTCTAAAATGATTTGAATTTCTGGTGCACGGAGATCCAAATTGTCGTAGAGTTACACTGTAGTGCATTGCTCAATTTATCGTCTCTTTTGTACACTTATTGTTTGTGATACAGTAAAGTTGTGCTATTTATTCAACAGTGACGCAGACTTGAGGACAGTTTGTATTATTCTGAATTTTCATAACTTTCTTAGTTGTGCATTTAGTAAGTAGATTTCTGGATTGTGTAAACTAACTTTTGTGTTTAAGCTCGTTTGCAATACTAGCTTTTGCTTTCAGCTTCGCTCGTGCAAAAAAGTTATTTTTCTATCCGTAAGGATCAATACTTTTTCTGGATGAACGGTACCCTGTCTGTTTTTCTGTACCCCTGACAACGTGTGTGCAAAATTGTATGATGATTTAAGTCGTGAATGCGTAACAAACATTTTTAAACTTTATCATTTTTAACTTTTACATTTTTAATATTAGTTAGGATTAACGTTTCACTTATGTTACTAATTGAAGAGTACATACCTAAGTAGACAATATGATTTAATAAGAATGTAAAAATCAGTAGGTACTTGTCAAAAAATAAATTTATTTTAACTTATGTTTTTTTTTTGTATTTAACCTGCAAGGTCCCAGTGCTGGTCAAATGCCTCCCTAGAACCTTCCATATATTTTTTTGTTGCACCACCTGAAACCACCTCTCGCAGTGCATTTTTTTTTATCTTAAAAATAAGTTATGATAAAAAAAAGCTTCTTAAGTATGAAACATACATCTTAAATCTTACTTCAGAAGACGGGGAAGCTGGTCCTCATACGGAAGCCGGGGCGCCCTGCGGACTCGCCGTCCGCATACCGGCCCATCGTGTTGCTCGACGAGGTGGCAAAGCTCTTTGAGAGAGTGATTGCGGGCCGCCTCGTCGGGCACCTGGTGGGGATGGGGCCGGACCTTGCGGACAACCAATTTGGTTTCCGCAGGGGGCGCTCTACGGTGGACGCCATCATGCGCGTGAGAGCCCTATCGACGGGGGATGCAGTGGCCCGGGGCGGGGTCGTCTTGGCGGTGTCTCTTGACATCGCCAATGCCTTCAACACCCTGCCCTGGAGTTGCATTAGGGAGGCACTCCGGTACCACCGGATGCCGACCTACCTCCGTCGAGTTGTCGGGGCCTATCTGACGAATAGGGCCGTGATTTACCCTGGTCGCACAGGAGAATGGAACCGGCGAGAGATGTCGTGCGGTGTCCCACAGGGTTCGGTACTGGGGCCGCTCCTGTGGAACATCGGATACGACTGGGTGCTGCGAGCCGACCTCCCTGAGGGCGTCGGCGTAGTATGCTACGCCGACGACACGCTGGTCTGGGCGCAGGGAAGGTCGCACGAGGCGGCGGCCGACTTAATGACACGCGGGGTTGCGATAGTCGTTGAGAGGATCCGGCGGTTGGGTCTCGAGGTGGCCTTGCACAAATCTGAGGCCATGTGTTTTCATGGGCCTCGGAATAGGCCACCGTCGGGATCCCAACTAACGGTAGGAGGGGTTCACATCGGCGTCGGGTCGACGATGAAGTACCTGGGACTCGTCCTCGACAGCCGGTGGAACTTCGCGGAGCATTTCCGACGTTTGGCCCCCAAACTGGAACGGGCCGGGGCTGCCTTTAGGCGGCTCCTACCCAACCTGGGGGGACCAAACGCCTCCTGCCGGAGGCTCTACGCGGGAGTCGTGCGGTCGATGGCCCTTTACGGGGCCCCGGTGTGGGCGCAGGGGTTAAGGCGACTTGCCGCCCACTACCTCATTGCGTCCCAACGGGTGATCGCCATAAGGGTCATCCGAGGATACCGCACGATCGCGGGGGAGGCGGCGAGCCTCCTTGCCGGATTGCCGCCGTGGGATCTGGAGGCGCTGGTCCTCGCGCGCCTGTACGAGTGGCGCGTGGAGGTACTAGGCCGGGGGGAGAGTCCGCCACCGCGGCAAATTGCCGCTCGGCGGGCCGACCTCCGGCTCGATCTCATGGCGACATGGAGACAGCGACTGTCGCAACCTCGTGCTGGGCACGCCTTAATAGAGGCGGTAAGTCCCCTCTTTGAGGAGTGGCTGGAGAGGCGCCACGGCGCCCTCACCTACCGCCTGACGCAGGTCCTCACCGGACACGGGTGTTTCGGGAGGTTCCTGCACCTCATCGGGCGGGAGGAAACGTCCGGGTGTCACCATTGTGTGGATTGCCCCGAGGACACGGTGGAGCACACCGTGGCGGTATGCCCCGCTTGGGCGGAGCATCGCCGAGTCCTCGTGGCGGCCATCGGCGGCGGCGAACTCTCGCGTCCGGCCCTGGTGCGAGCCATGGTTCGGAGCGAGAGGGAATGGGATGCAGTCGCCTCCTTCTGCGAGGCAGTAATGCTTGAGAAGGAGGCGGCGGGACGGTTGAGACAGCGGTTCTCCCGTCCCAGCCGCCGCGGTAGACGCTCCGGGCGTCGGGAGCCGCGAGACGACTCCCGGCCACCGTAGATACTGGCCTGTGGACGGTGAGCAATGGGTAGCTCACCGTCCTTACGTTGCATAACGACAGGCCGTGTCGACGGCGCGTTCGTGTTCCACGCGCGCCTCAAAGAGATGTCAGCAAAAGGAAGGGGCCACTGAGGGCCGATGCCTGCCGGGGCTGCGGGTTGTTCGCAAGAGATACCGCGCCCCCGGAACGCAAAGGGCACAAGAAGGAACATGGGTGGGTTTTAGTCAGTAAAAGTCTGACACTCCCTCCCGCCCCGCCCAGGGCGGGAGAAGTTATTTGATGATTTCCCACCCACCAAAAAAAAAAAAAAAAAAAAAAATCTTACTTCACAAACTTCCAAATTGAAAACATATGGAAGTGTTCCAAGTGGGAAAAAAAGAAAAGTGCCCGTTTCTCTAGATTGCAATCTAATAATTTTGCCAAGAACCCTTCATGCGTGGCAAGATGGCCGACATATGTGAAATTAATTCAGTTACCATTATTAATACTTACCTGCGCTTGCTTTTGGAAATTTATTACACATAAATTCCTTACGTACTGATTTATAGCGGGAAGATCCATTTGTACGACGATGCTAATGTAACTAGATATCTATAATAATGGGTGTTAAGGACATCCTGACGATAACTTTAACCATGGTTTGTGAGTAACCTACCATTCTTAACGTAAGGGGAAAAAATATTTTCGTCGGTTATTAAAAAAAAAATAGCTGTGCCATTCAAGGGTACAGTAGTTGCCAGTAGTCGTGAGCACCAACGTCAAATTAATTTTTTGATATCTTTCTGGATCTTTTGGGCTGCTGACGCTTCACACGATTGACCCGTCAGTCGGACCGACCGCGAGCAACGTCAGCGCGCCAAATATTTTCTTGATGTTTTTGCTCACGACTCGTGGCGGCAAAAAATTACAAATTAAAAATTCTTGTATTGTGAGTGCGTTAACAAACACTTAAACTCACATACACAAACAGACAGACCCGGAACAATATCTGTAGGCCATACAATTATTTATTCCACGGAAATCGAACCAGCAACACGCAGCGTATCATCCATTCGCTCAGCCACTAGGCCAGCCGTGCCAACAAACAATGTATCTGAAACAGCTGATTCTTTTTTTTTTTACCCGAGAAAAAACTGCCATCTGTAAGCTGCAATCATTTTGATCGTGTACGTATTGTATTGTTGTATGGAATAACTGCTTTTCGTTAATAACTGACCAAAATAAGATAAGAATCACCGCCCTGGTTTCCGTAAATCTTCTTTTCTTGTCCAGGCGGTTTTACTTTGGAATGCGCTTCCTCAGAATATTAGGATGGCTACCGGTCCTTTCACATTCAAAGTGAAAGCTCGAGTACACTTGCTTATGAAGTTGGCAGACTCGTCTCACAATTAGTTTCTTATATTTCTCCACCTTTGTATTTTTTTTTTGGCTTTCTCTACTCTGTATATTTTGTTTGTATGTATATATTATATTTTATTCCTGGAAACTTTCTGTTTCTTGCACCTACAATGTTTTGTCTCTGCATCACCCTAAAGTTGACTGGTAGAAAATGCCTAAGGCATTAAGTCCGCCTTTGTACAGTGTATTATTTACATTATGTGCAAAAAGTTTTAATAAATAATAATATTTTTTATTTGCTCAATCATATGTACACATACAGAATTAAAATAATACAAACATGTAATAAACAAAACAAAGAAATATGTTAACGCTGTCGCATCTTGAATCATGCACCTACCGAATCCAGTCCAATCCAAAAAGTTTTTGCTACGATGGTCCCTTACAGCCCGTATGTACTCTACCATCACGCCTGTATTCCTCGATGGGTGAGGCAGAGGTGTACCAATGTACACCCACAGTTCGCCGATATGTTTTAGGTCCCGTGTAATAGGGGGCGAACCTATTGCCATTAACCGGGCACAAATCCTAACTCCGAGCTGCTACTGAGAAATTCCAAATGGAAAAACACAATAACACTTTGCTCGACCTGGGAATCGAACCCAGGACCCCATCATCAGTCGCGCTTGCACGAGACCAACGGGGCAAGATGCACTCTACTATCTACTTATTAACTGTCTACTATCTATCTTGCCAATACATTTAATCGGTTTAAAGAATCTATTTCTATTAAAGCTGATTTATGCGAGCTTATCCTACGGTTAAATATTCAAAACAAATTAATTATTAAAGGCAACGACATTGTTGTCTATAAGTACACGTAATTAATGACTCTCAAGAGAATGTCCACAGACTCATATGGTCTATTTTCGTTTGCAAATGAATATGAATTTTCTCTTGGTTTATTTATATCTTTCACTGAAATAACTTTCGCGCCGTGAGACGGTTTGGGACTTTAGTGTCGGATATTAATTACAGGAGTAATTTTATAATTTTAACATACCGGCGAACTGTGGGTATACATTGGTACACTTCTGCCTAACCCTTCGGGGAATACAGGCGTGATGGTATGAGTAATTTTATCGGGTGTTACTAATTATTGTTTTTGCTTGTACTTGAGTATTATGGTATCTTTATTTGTTTATGGACCTTTACAATTTAGTTATTTCGTTGGTCTTGTGGTGGCGAGCACGACTTTTGAGCGTGGGGTCCTGGGTTCGATTCCCAGGTTAGGCAAAAAGTGTTGTTGTATTTTTCCATTAGGAATTTCTCAGTAACAGCCCTGAGTTAGGAAGTTGGTGGTGTGATACGTGCCTCGGAAAGCACGTAAAGCATTGGTCCTGCGCCTGTTCTCTCCCCGGTTGTGTCTGATTGCCGTCCCATCGGACTATGAGAGTTAGGAAAGTGGGAGTGCACCTGTATTTGGGCACACACTTGTGCACTATAATGTTTCCTGCGTACTTAGTTACCGTACGTACTTAGCTACTTTCCCGGCGTTGCCACTCACATCTGCCATATAAATCCCTTTTGTTAGTCGCCTTTCACTCATTCTCTCAACATGACCGAACCATCTAAGGATATTCTTTTTTTCCTTTGTCGCTACATCCTCTTTTAATCCGCAACGTATTAATATCATTATGAATTAAAATAATTAGGAATTACTGCTACCCGTACGAAGCAGGACCGGGTTACTAGTTTATCGTTTTTTTTCTCTAAAAAACACTGTAAAATAATTGCGAAAGTAAACAAATTTTAATAGACTTCGAAAACAACAACTTTCAATATAAATGTGGTAGCTCTCATCTTTTCAGAATTTTCAATTACAGCGCTGTTACCAGGAAATTAAACCTTTCACGCTTGAACTGGCATCTAAGATATTACGTTCTACAATAAGCTTATATATTTTTATACAAATAGATAATATACGGAACCAGCAAAAAATAAAGTGGACTACTTGACTGACTTAAATCCTTTGTGAATTGAAGTCAGTAATAGTTAAGAGCACTTCATGTTCAGTTCAAAGAAACGTCAAAGAGTCTTTAAACATCGCTTTTATAAAATATCTAAAAGAAACAACTGCCTATCTAAAATATTAATTTATTATCGATACTACTCTATCGTGAACCGTTTGGAACCGATATTTTACGCACAGAAACCGAAGCCTTTGAAACATTGATTAATATTAATGATTTCCTTTGGGAACTAATTTGAGTGGATAATGGATCTTTTGTATTTTATGAAAAAGTAATTTGTTAGACTCGCCGACCGACCAATTAGAATACAGAAAGCACGCGCTGGCTCCTCAATTAATCATCACATTCAGGAACGAAAAAGTATTGAGATATCGCGTGTTCTAACACAATTTGTTCACAATACATAGATATCCCACGTGAGTAAATATAGAGAACTGCTCCACTCAATATACCCTTGTGATTACCTATTGTATGAAAATAGTTTTTATGAATATGAAAGTTAGGTACATAATAGCACTAATTAGCAATACTGTCACTGGTGTTATTAATAATTTTAATTATCTTCTACATTTTAGCTTACATCTACCACACAGTAGTACCGTCATGAGTCTGTTGTACGAGGAGAAAAAACTTAATTGAAAAGAGTGTTCGTGGAGCTTCTTACTCGTTCGTCTCCATAGAGACCTACCTACGTTTTGGAACGAGCAACTAGCTTCAACTTTCTGACTGACTTCTTGACAACTCAAAAGTACGTGTAAATGGTTTAATTAAAACTAAATGCTTTGATTTTGACACAGTTCCCATCTTTTGATAGAAAGATTTTTAGCTAATTGTTATTAAAAAGTTTATTACCATTTCCTTATTTAATAGAAGCACTTTAAAAAGGGTTACGAAGTGTCAATCGCAGCTACGAAACACAAATCACAAAACTGAAAAGGTTGACAACTCCGGTTTATTATCAGCCCTTGTTAGACAAAAATAATAAATGTTGAAAGCTTGATATAACAACTTTTTCGACTTATAAATCGACTTTTGATTAATGAACCCCGACGTTCAGGGGGAAATGGACAGCAGTAAAAATATAGCAGGAACATGATTCGTTTTTATTAAAAAAAAAAAACCTTTTGTTTGAAATAAAATACTCTCTGGTATTGGTGTTGCATATCAATAACTACCCAATAGCTACGTAGAATTTTAGAAACCTTTGTATCAGTCAAAAAGGTACTCAAAATAAATGAATATTCTGTTTTTCGCTCTTGTCGCGTGTATAGTGAGGTATTCAGACTGAACATAGTTATTTAGTTTTTCTTTAATTTAAACTGCTGCCCGTGACTTTGTTAGTGTCAAAATTGATATCCCATTCCACATGAATAAAAAACGGGATTATGATTTAATTTTTATAAGTGTGAAAAAATTTCACTAATTTCGTCCATCCGTTAAAGCGTGAAAGAGTGACAAACATCCATCCATCCTCAAAAACTTTAACCTTTATAATAGTAGCAGGAAATATAGGAAGAAGAATAAAGAATAATACGTATAAATATTAAACATATGTACATAATGAGAAGATTTAATCGTAATGAAAAACTCTGGTTTTTCCTGAAAGAAAGAAAGCAAATAATTTTTCTTAATTCCAAATAAATTCTTCAAAAAGGTACATTTTCTCCAACCTGATATATCTAGATTAGAAGAAAGTGGAAACCAAACCGACATACGTTAGTAAATCAAACTAAATCCACTTTCGGTTGCGAAGGATTAAGTCAGAATCTTCAGACCGTTCCCTAAGACTTCAAAGGATTTACTGTGAAATAAATAGAAATTATTTTCGTGGAAGACATACATATTTTTGTTCTTGTTACCGTGCTGAAAGGACATAATTTATTATGGATTAGGTACATTTCATTATTAATCACGATGGCACGCGGTCGAAGTAAATTGTTGGACAATGTCCCCCTCACGCGAACAATGCACACACGTAATGTGATTGCCGATAAAATAGTAGTTTAGAGCTCTTTGTGAAGGACTAACGCTCGCGCTAAAGGCTCTTTGTGTAAAGGGTAACTGCATTTTATTAGTATTTTTTAATGAAAATCGAATACAATTGACATAGCGTTTCTTAACGACATATTCCTCTTTTCGACCATGTTACATTCACGTAACTCCGGCGACTGTGCGATTTAGAACCATTATCCAAAAACACACTGCAGGTTGTTCGAAAGAGATACCGCGCCCCTGGAACGCAAAGGGCACAAGAATAAAAATAGGTAGGTTTTATACAGTAAAAGTCTGATACTCCCTCCTACAGGGGAAGTCAATTAATGAATTCCCATCCGGTAAAAAAAAAAACAAAAACACAAAAAGAACACAAATCCACAAATAATAATATTGTTTATTATTCATTCTAGTATCTTTGATCGTGCCTTTATTATAAACATAAATGACCACGTCCATAACATTCAATTACCTGCCTTTTAAATTAAATGTGGTCAAGAATCCGTAATGTGAAGGAACTCTGGCTAACAATTAAACTTTAGGGCACTTCTTTGAAAGTGATTTAAGTTAGAAGAATCCTTAAGAAAGCCGGTATCCCGTCCACGGTCTAAGGATCCTTCTCGGCGTTAATGAAGGAATTCCGTTTTTATTATACTGAAGAGCTCCCGTCACATCCATCTTGCCTTTTAGAGATCTTTCCTGGAAATGGGAAAGACAAAACGGTAAATCGACAATAGATTTCTGTAAATATAAGGCTCTTTCAGTTGTAGCTGAGTTGATATTTGCAAAACATTGATTTTAAAAGAGTATGTATATGTAGTTTGTTTCCCATTCTTCTCCATACGAAACTACCTTTTGGAACAACTAGATTCAATTTTTTTTTCTTGTTTATGACATTCGAAAATGTCTTTTAATGGCTTAGTTGAAAAAAGTAATTGACGTTGACGTATATGGAAATATTCGCTGTGATTTTATTTTTGCGCATTGTTACCGAAATTTGAAGGAACATTTATCAAAAGATTCAACGGTAAAGTTTTTGTGATTTCATGACTGACAAAGGTAAAATTACACCTATGTGTTTGCAAATTAGATAATTGGGTTAAATTACAAAGCTCGACAATGCGTACTTTCGTATAGGCAGAGAACACGTTAGGATTTTTAATGAGGACCCTCGTTTTCAAAACTTTGTCAATCTAAAGATTCGAAAAGTTTAGAACATGGATTCTAATTTTAAAATATTATAAAGCTCGAGTGTTAAGCCATATGATTGTAGACTCCTCAGAAAACTACCGAGAACGGTTAACATACTTGTCAAAGAAGTACCCACGTCTAAAGTCAATGACCCGTCCCTTTAACCTCGGAGCGAAAATCCATCTCCGTCGCTCCTCGTAGATGCACTGGGAGTATACCGAACTAAATTCATAATAAAGTTTCACAACTCTTAGAAAAGACGGACGGGGCTAGAGGGAAATATCTCTCGAGTAACCTCAACTTCAGCGGATTATAAAATACCTGACAGAATTGAAAATTGTGTTTCATTTTGCAACGAAACTCTGAAACTAAAAATCTGTAAGAAACTGAAATACTTCTCCGAAACTTTTATCTGGATTTGGACGTATTGTAATTGAATGTAAGTTGTAGGTAGGTACCGGGACGTACTGTACTTCACTTATAGGGCTCCAACTATAAAATTAAAAGACACGGAACTTTTTTTAACTTTATTAAATTTTTACACTGGGATGTCACTGACTTAAAGGTGAATAAACAAGTGCGTTCAATAATAAAACTTTTTATTTTCTAATACATTCAAATTCCAAAAAGGTATTCCACTAAGTGTTCAATAAAAAACTAATTCAGCCAGGTTGCTGCGGTGAACAGCCTTCACAGTAGTGTAGTTTGTACATCGTGTTGACATGTATTATAATGATCATAAGGCCAAGAATTACGTTTTCTAGAAATTCAGTAGTAGCTCTTCAATTACTAAAACCAAAAAAATAGAAGCACTTACAATCAATTAACAGCTGGGCTATTCTATAAAAGTCTTCCTCATCCTTCGATGCCACGGATTATTAAACTCACTTCAACAAAATTTACGGAAGGAAATTTTTACAGAATAACACTGCTGGTGCTAGTGAGTGACATCTCACCCCACCTAAACTCACGGACGGAGATTTTTTAAAGAATAAACTTATAGTACTATATACCGGCTGCTCATCATGAGAACTCAATTTGATATTAATACATCTATTTTACTACTAGACATAGGTAATAATGACTTATAACACAGTAGAGGTATCACCGTCCGCATTCCCAGGAACGTATGTAGGTTTAGTATATTGAACACTGCTTTCCTTCATACGTCCAATTAATAGATTCGATCCCTCCGCCAACAATACACCTCCAAATTCATAGACAATCAATAGACACGGAATGCTGATTAGAAATCCGTACGGTTAACCATGTTCTTATTAGTGCGGACCACAAAATTCAGAGCTCCGCTGAGTCACGGCTGTTGTGACCGTGTGCAAGTAACTATGAGTTACTACCTGGTGTGTGTGGCTCATTTGGGGAAACCCAACCGGTATTTATGTACATCTGTTGGTATGGAGATGTCAGATGTTTGGTGGTCATGTTCAATCATTGCGATGTTTGCTGCTTTTTCATTAAATGGATTAGAATTTTTTGAAATCTTAGAGTGAGTTATTAGAGGTCTTTGTTTTTAGTCAGATTACCTACCCGTAGAATTAATTCCTATGGCCCCCCTACCCTATTACTTCCCACCCCTTGTTTATTACTAAAAGGCGGGGTTAACCTCCGACGCAAAAATGACGGGGTGTTGTGTGGAAGTTTGGCGTGTATGTGTGTGCGTGTCTGTCTGTGGCATCGTAGCTCAGGAACGCATGAACCGATTTTGATTTAGTTTTTTTTGTTTGTGAGGTATATTAGTCGGGAGTGTTCTTAGCTATATTTGATGGAAATCGGTTCAGCGGTTTCAACGTTATCAGCTCTTTTGTTAGCTGCGGTAGGGATTTCTATTTTTCTGTCAGGGGATACGTAAAATTTTACATTTTGTGTTTTGAATTACTTATATTTATGTCTGGTGTAAACTGCTAATATAGATTAATTATCTGTACTAATTAACAAAGCTAATGAGCTTTTTGTTTGTTTAGACGCGCTAATCTCTTGAAGTTCCAGGCTAATTGGACAAAAAATTGAGCCAGATTCATGAGGAATAGTATAGACCATATAGAGGGAAGCAGTAACCATGCCTACGAGTATAAATAAATTGATTCACCTTATTCATAATTTTTATCTACTATTATTATTTACTCTAAAGTTGACATAAACTTCTTCTTTGTAACTTAAACTAAAAGATAAATGAAAAGGTAAGGGTGCAATATTTTAAAACTTAAACAGTGATATACGTACTGAAAACCGGAACTTCTATTTAGTAGAGATCCCTAAAAGCCCCGTACATTGTTTCATGCTGGGAGCTTACTTTTAACTTTATATCTCATTAAAAAGTTACTCGTTTACACTGCATTTTCAAGGATGCTCGTCGTTTGTACTCAAAAGATTTAAAATCAAAAGTACGTGACGATATTTATGCAACGCTGTCCCAATTTTACAAAATCATTATTATTAGAATCCCAGTTTTGTTTTGTTTTTATTATTATTGTAATCTAGTTCTATTTTTTAAATTTATGTTAGCTTAAGGTGATCAGTTAATCCGTAGTATTAAGAGTGAAGCCATACGATGCGGTAACCGGTGCCGCAACGTCATCCCACATACAAATCACTATATAGTAACCGCCACGAGTCGTGAGCACAATCGTCAAATTAATTTTTGAGTATTTGGGTTCCTTTCTGGTATTTTTGGGTCGCCGACGCTTCACGCGATTGGTCCGCCTGAGGGACCGTACCGTTAACGCATCTTGTGGCGTCGCTTTTACTGACATGATATATCACTTCACCTTAACTGACCAAGGGAGATTATTACGGAATAGACTTTTTACCCGACTACGGCGAATAAAAAGGAAGGTGATTATTTTGATGTATTTACGATGAAAGAGACTATTGCCAAAGCATTAGATTCCAAGTCGACATTCCATTCCTAATTCAAGCCATTTCTAAGTGATTTGCATAGGAGCAGTTACATTTTTACTGAGTTGTCCACATAGGTAGGTAATAGGTACCATTTTTTTACGAATGGGGAATCATTGAATGATTTCCCACGCCCTGGGCGGGGCAGGAGGGAGTGTCAGACATTTACTGACTCAAACCCATCCATGTTCCTTCTTGTGTCCTTCGCGGTTCGGGGACGCGATATCTCTTTCGAACAACCCGCGGCAATAGGTACCTTAAACGCATTATGGTGTGCAAATAAATAATATGAATATGAATATAACAGAACACTCTCATCTCTGAAAAAATGTAAACATCTTATAAAACAATATTATTATAATTATGTCACTCCCTCGCCCCATCTTCTGTGTGATGAACGCAACATTTATGACAAGTTGTGTGGGCAGACCAACATCATAAATATTATTCTTACCACAAATTCAGTTCGTAAGTAACAAAATACAAAATATTTATCTTCTTTTGAATATTTCAAGTGATATTTAAACATGCGTCGGTGTTGGGGCACTTCATATATCTGCGTTGTTCAGGTATTTTATTCCCAACATGACAGCTACTTCACCTAGAGCATAAACATTCAAAATATACTTGAAGCGAGTGATAAAGTGTTGAGTTAAAGTGGACCATTTTAATGTGTTCTCAGGTAGGTAAGAAAATGTAAGAGAAATAAAATATTAGGTTATTAGTTAGTGTAAAGAATAATTTCGATATAATTCGTATTTGAAAAAATTCAAAGCAATCATTTCAATTAGAACATTTACAGGCACTTTTGAATTGTGAAGAAGTAAAGCAGAAAGTTGAAGCTAGTGGCTCATTCGAAAACGTAGGTAGGTTTCTATGGAGAAGAACGAGCAAGAAACTCCACGATCACTCTTTTTTAATAAAGATACATTACGAAACTGCCTCGTTGGCCTAGTGGTCCTATGTTATTGAGTTTTTCTATGAAGTTCTCAGTAGCAGCTCGGAGTTAGGCTTTGTGCCCGATTAATGGCAATAGGCTCGCCCCCTTACGTGAGAACTAAACATACCGGCGAACTGTGGGTGTACATTGTTACACCTCTGCCTAACCCTTCGGGGAATACAAGCGTGATGGTATCATGATGATGATGATACATTAAGTAAAAAGACGAAGAGAAGAAGAATTGGCCTCCAGATAAAAGCCAATTCGTCTAACTAGATGAAGTCACCCACAAGCGATGTCATGAACTTGTCAAATATGTCAATCAATTAGAAGTATTTTTAAGAAATTGATACTGGGACTAGAATGCAACAGTTTTTAAACTTACAGGAACTGAAATGTCTTTTTTTTTCCTTATTTTTTAAAAACATTGCCCCACAATAGGAATTTCTTCTGTATCGCGGGTGCGTTTACAAACATATAAACTCACATACACAAACAGCCAGACCCGGAACAACTATCTGTAGGCCATACAAATATTTGTTCCGTGCGGGAATCGAACCCGCGACACGCAGCGCAGCAGCCAATCGCTCAGCCACTGCGCCAACCGTGCCGTCAATGCAAAAATGCATTAATGTGCATGAAGTTTTACAGAAGAGACCTTTACACTGCGTGGAACGATAATGGGCCATTGTTTATTATTTAAGTTTTTAAATAAACTTTATTTTTAAAGTGATCCCACATACTGATGACTGGTATTTATAAATTAATCAACATATTGACCTATTGTATATTAAAACGTATTACTTCGATAAAGCTTTTCAATTTCAATGGGCATCAAAATTAAACAGCAATTTCGTTCATTTACCATTAATTTCTATCACGAAATACAACAAAACGAAGCTAATAATGGATTACAGTATCGATACATGAAACTATAGTCCGACACATTAATATGCAGCATTCGACGCAATGCAACGTTGTGCAAATACACCGGCGTTTGTATTAGTGTTTACTATTGTCACAGAGTACATAAATACAGAAGGCTAGTTTATGCTTGTGACTTTGTTTACGTGAATATAAGCCTAAGTCATTAAGCCCGCTTTTCTACCGTCATAAGAAAAAAGGACATAATTACACGACAAACGTAGTAATTGATTTCCGGCTGTAAATTATAATTTCTTAAGGTCGGAAATCGATTACTTCATGTTGTGTCATTAGTCCTTTTTCCTTATGACGGCAGTTAAGTACTCTTTGTTGCAAAAAGTTTAACACACCATCACGCCTGTATTCCCCGAAGGATTAGGCAGAGTTGTACCGATGCACAGTTCGCCGGTATGTTTTGGTCTCATATAATAGGGGGCGAGCCCATTGCCCTTGGCCGGACACAATACTAACTCCGAGCTGCTACTGAGAATTTCATAGAAAAACCCAATAGCACTTTTTGCTCGACCTAGGTATCGAACCCAAGATCTCTAGCGTAGCAGTCGCGCTTAGGACCTAATTATTTTTCAAATATGCATATATTCTGTGTATTCTTTGTTGGAGATCCTAAATAAATAAATAAATATAAAAGTAGCCTAATTAACTCCTTTTAACATCAGCAGTCTGCCAGTAAGTCCCTTCAAAATCGGTCCACTCTTTTGTGAGACTAACCAGAACAAACAGACAGACTACAATTTTAAAATTTGTTTTTTGTTAAGTATGCATTTAGTAAAAAGCTGTTATTTAGACATTACAAACTGCCTCGATAGCCTAGTGCTCCTAAGCGCGTCTACTACTCTAGAGGTCTTGGGTTCGTTTCCCAAGTCGAACAAAATGTGTTATTGGATTTTTGTATGAAATTCTCAGTAGCAGCTCGGAGTTAGGATTTGTGCCCGATTAACGGCAATAGGCTCACCCCCTATTACATGGGACCTAAACATACCGGTGAACTGTGGGTGAACATTGGTACACCTCTGCCTAGCCCTTAAAGGAATACAGACGTGATGATATGTTATGTTACAAACAGACACTTCAAATTTATTTATTTGTATAAAAGACGAAAACGCGCACATATACGTAGGTACACGAAGCGCACACGTACAGCTAGAGTAAACGGACTTGCAGACTGCAACTGCATTTTTTTAAGTTCGAGATCTCCTTACGATCCACTCACTGTGGAGTTGGCTTTCTGTATTTATTTATTCTGTGCTATCATCTCTCTACATAATTATATGCACCTGTGTTGGTACATTTACACCATTTCAGTGTACTTGTGTAATGATTCGGTGAATTAGATTATTGTACTGTGACAATTCAGGTTAAGTAAGTGTCAATTCTGATTCAAGTGACGGTAGGTGATTGTCGACTTAGTGATGTATTTTTTATTGTACACATGTTTGTTTAGAAAATATAACATGTTTTTGTGTTCCAGCGGCTTTACGTGCTTTCTGAGAAACGGGGGTGTCACATCACTAACTTCCAAACTCCGGGCTGTTACTCAAAAATTACTGGAAAAATCCAATAACACTTTTTGCCTGACCTGGGAATCGAACACAGGACCTCACGCTCAACAGTCGTGCTTGCCACCACGAGATCAATGGGGCAGTACAAACTCACTTACATTTAAACTTATATAGTACTAGCGACCTACCCGCCACTTCGTCCGCGTGGCTTATTTCACCCGCATTAAGTTACGTCTTTAGTTACTGCTCCGCTCCCGTGTGTTATAGCGTGATGTTATAAAGCCTATTTTACTCAGGAATAATGTTCTAAACTATTAGTGACAAAATGGTTCAAATCGGTCCAGTAGTTTCGGAGCTCATTCATTACAAAACAAATAGACAAACAAAGAAATCTTTCTTCTTTATAATATTTCTAGTATAGATAAACATAAAGTCATCCTGTTACGTCTATCTGTTTGAAAACGCTTATCTCAAAAATTGCTAAACAGTTTTTCAAATTCTCATCCACCAGGCAAAACCACACCCACACGATAAAACATCACTCATAGCTAGATGTTTATCGAAGCATGTTTCCGTGTCAACCGAGGTCTCATTAGAGACAGCCACATTAATATTCACTTGTTCTGGAACGATGTCAATGCAGGTTGGACGGAACTGAGCTTTGATTTAGTGTCTTGTATTACCGGTTGTGTGTAGTGCTGTGTGCCCTTTTCAGTAAGCAACCTTGTGTTGTTATATTGTAGGTTCATATTACGATAACAGGTTAAGTAGGCAAACCAATGTGAAGTTTTATTTTTTATAGTAGGTAAGTGCTCCTAATTTTGGTCAAGGCGACCAACCTTATTAAAGACGCAGGATATAATAATATGATAGTGCACAGTGTGTGCGCAAACACAGGTGCGCACCCTCCTTACTCATTCTCAAATTCCGATGGGCCTCCAATCTGATAGATCTAACGCAGGACCAACAGCTTTACATGCTTTTTTTTTATTTCCATCAACTTCTTAACTCTGGGTTGCTAGTAACTAATTCGTAACGCAAAACTCAATAACACTGCTCGACCTGGGCATCGAACTCTGAACCCCTTCGCTCAGCAGTCGCGCTTTTAGCCACGAGATCTACTGGCAAAAAAATTTAACCGTCGATAAAACTGAAAAGCAAAAATAACTTTATTACAAAAAGACAACCGTTATCAAAAACTACAAGGCGATAAATTACTTTAGCCTTGGAAGTCGGCGGCTTTGGTTTTGTAAAAAATATACACGTCAAATTGATAACCTCCTCCGCTTTTTTTCGTTGGTTAAATATGAAATAAATATTGTCGACTTGCATAAAACGTTATCGAAATAATACTCATATAAGACCGTATTTAGTTAGAAGCATAGGTACTGTGGTCACTTTTACGGTTAAACCACGGTACCGGGACGTAATGTATTTCAATATAGGGCTCCAACTATATAAATTAAAGCCACGAACGTTTGATAATTCATTATATCTTTTCATTGATATGTCACTGACTCAAAGGTTACCAAACAAGTGCCTTCACTTATAAAAAACTGTCTATTCTAATTCATTCAGCCAGGTTGATACGGTGAACAAACTATATAGTACACACTACTAAAACGGTTTCAAGTAAGGCATATATTCATGGAAATGACGTGTCTATAGTTGGAACAGCATAAGTATAATAATACGCTATTGCTAACTGTAAGAAGTTATTGATTACTTTTCCACCTGTTATTTCCAGTACCTCTCTATATAAAAACAGATTTCCAATTCTTACTTCAATTGATTGACAATTTCAGCTTTACGGCTTTAACATTATGGTCTACTATGTTGTCTTTATTATGTAGTAACAACTACAATATGTTATACTATACTATGATACTACATTATGTCAAAAGCGACTCGTATTTAAGGAAAGCTACGTACTTAGGTACGTAGCTTTCCTTAAATACGAGTCGCTTTTAAAGGAATATCCGGAATATTTGGCATTCGATCGAATATTTTTTGTCCGACTACATTAGTATAGTCTGACAAAAAGTATTAAATGTATTATTTATTAAAATTTTATGCATATGATGTAAAAATGCACTGTAAAAAGCGGAAAAAAATGCCGAAGGCATTAGAGCATTTCTTTTTTTTGATTCAGGATATTATTATCAAATAAAAATAATCCAATATTTTGAGACAGAATATTGTGTACCTGTGTGACAACTTTCACTCAAATCCCTTCAGCCTTCAGTTTATGCGTAATTCAGTAACGAAAAAAACTTTAAAAAATTTCATATTAATACCATCACGCTTGTATTCCCCGAAGGGTTAGGCAGTGGTGTACACCCACAGTTCGCCGGTATGTTTAGGTCCCACGTAATAAGGGCGAGCCTATTACCATTAACCAGGCACAAATCCTAACTCCGAGCTGCTACTGAGAATTTCATAGAAAAATAGTCGCGTCTAGGGCCACTAGGTAACTGAGGGAAATTTGCATATCTTCACCAATTTTCACATACATTTCCAATATATGGAAAGGCTTAGTTGAAAGCCTCTCCATCGATCCCCTACGTTAAGCCACACTGGCCTCGGATAACGAGTTAAACCGCCAGTCATACGACCTTTGATAGACGTATCGTTACGGACGAAACAGAAGGCTAAAAAACTGACAGCTTAACGGTAGGCCCTGGTAATCCAGTTTTGCTGTAGGTATGTAAAATTCGTGGCATTTTTTACCTGTAACAAGTACAAGAAATATAACGACTACCTTTTGTCCGATACTTCAAACGCGTTAATGTCGATTATCGCAGAAGCAAACAAAGTCGCGAAATAAAGAGTAGCCTATGTGCTTTCTTGGGGTTTAAACTTATCCCGTACTAAATTTGTAATGAGCAACTAGATTCAATATTATTAATTTTTAACCCCCGACGTTAAAAACGACTAGGTGTTATAAGTTTGACGTGACTGTGTGTGGATATGTGGCATCGTAGCCCCCGAACGCATGAACCGGTTTTGATTTTATTTATTGTGTTTGAAAGGTTGATTAGTCGGGAGTGTTCTTAGTTTTATTAGATGGGTATCGGTTCAGCGGTTTCAAAATTATCAGCTCTTTTGTTAGCTACGGTAGTGACTTTTCTCTTCTGTTGGGGGTTACTTAAATTATTTAATTTTGTGTTTTATTTCTCTTGTAATTTACGTTCAAAAGTGTTTTTTAATGGTCTAATTGAAATAAATGATTTGACTTTGACTTTGATTTCTCCTAAATCGGTTTAGTAGTGTCGTTGCGAAAGCGTAACAAACGGACCAAGTTACTTTCGCATTTATAATATTAGTATAGATATAGATGTATGTAAGTGTGCCTCTACATTGAGGTCTAAATTTCAAATCAATGACTGGTGTTCTTATTTTTTTTAAATATACTAAGATTCAAGTTCCCATAAATTAATGCTTAAATTATACGCGCGAGCACGGATAATAATTTCATTTGTTTATTAAAACTTTTTGCACATAATGTAAATAGTACACCGTACGAAGGCGGACTTAATGCCTTAGGCATTTTCTACCAGTCTACCTTAGGGTGATGCAGAGACAAAACATAATAAGTGCAAGGAACAGAAAGTTTCCAGAAATAGAATATAATAAATACATATATACACACATACCAACAAAATATACAAAGTAGAGAAAGATAAAAATAATAATAATTTTAATAGTATTTCTTGTAATTAAATAACTCAAATAGTAATTATTGTAGAAAGAAACACACATCTCTTCAACTCAAACCTTAATACTAAAAACCTCAGTTTGCGTACCTCAAAAATAAATACAGTTACCAAGCAATCTTCCACAACATTATATGGAAAAAACTGCCGAACTGTCATTCGAAGACCGGTTACTAGATTGGTGACAGATGATTGATGAAACTTATCCCTCGCACTGGACAGACTCAATTCGATTGATCAATCACAAACGAATATATCCAGTTATTCTTTCGTCGTATCTGTGTGTGAGTGACGCATCAATCTTGTGATATGAAAGTTAGGATAGTTAGAGAAAAAGTTTTCAGCTGACACGTGTCTGTAAGAACGTTATCGTTTGAAACATTCTTGAGTATTTTAGTGCTTGAGTTCTAGATTATTTGTCTCTGAGGGCAATTCTACTAAAGTGTATTGACAGTTTCATACGTCAAACATAAAAATAATGTGCTGTGCTAATGTGTTTATTGGCACATAAACATAAAGTGCACTATTTTCAAGTTGGACACATAAACCTATCAAATCAGTCTCTGAAATTAAAAAAATGTTATTTAAAATTAAAAATTGTAAGTAACCCCCGACCGAAAAATAAAAATTCCTACCGCAGCTAACCAAAGAGCTGATAAATTTGAAACCGCCGAACCAATTTCCATCAAACATAGCTGAGAACTCTCCCGACTAATATACCTTTCAAATAAAAAAACGAAATCAAAATCCGTTCATGCGTCCGGGAGCTACCATGCCACAGACAGACACACACACGCAGACACGTCAAACTTATAACACCCCGTGGTTTTAAAATACACTTAAAGTTTCTAATCTAGGTCTCTATTATGTCAAAAATGCTTGTAATTTACTTACATTTTTTGACATTGATTGTGACTACACTTTTAAATTTTTAATTGGTAGAACTGACTTTCAGATGTGTACAGAATTAGAAGCAATGCGTACAAAGTGAGCAAAAATTTTTAAATGAGAAATGTATCAATTTTATTGACTACTATAGGGTCTCTGCTATGGGTCGATTCTTTAAACTTTTTTAAAAAATCATACCACCATCACACAATGGCGACTGTATTCCCCGAAGGGTTAGACAGAGGTGTACACCCACTGTTCGCCGGTATGTTTAGGTCCCATAATAGGTAATAGTGGGTGAGCCTATTGCCATTAACCGGGCACAAATACGAACTCCGAGCTGCTAACTCATTAGCAGCTCGGAGTTAGGATTTGTGCCCGGTTTTATAGAAAAACCCAATAACACTTTTTGCTTGACCTGAGAATCGAACCCAAGACCTCTAGCGTACCAGTCGCACTTAGGACCACTAACAGCTAACGAGGCAGTTAAAAAATCATAGATAAGTACTATTGGTACCTGCGCTATGTATCTAAGGTCATGCAATCATAATTTAACACGTTCAATTCCACACATCAGCTAGCTAAATAAAGTGACTTTCATTAAGGTAAAGTCGTTAATCCAGCATGACAAGCGAGAAGGCGAAAATATTGTCACAGTAAAAGAAAACAAAAAGCTTTGGAAGACGGCGGCTTCGGTTCTGTTTGTTGTTTTTTATTGCCAACGACTTCCAAAGCTTTTTTTTCCGGATGGGAAATCATTAAATGACTTCTCCCCTAAGCTCGTTGACTTCCAAAGCTAAAGTTATAATATTTCACTTTGTAGTTTTTGAAGGAGGTTGTGTTTATTATAAAAAAAAGTTTGTATTGTTTGCTTTTTGGTATCAATTTACTGTCATCCAAATCCATGAAGGAACAGTTATACTACGTAAACTAACAAGACACCACTTAAAAGTCAGAAGAAAGCAAAATACGCTTATTCGTTTACTTGGATAACATATTTTTTGCAGTTTTTTTTTACTAAACTACTGAGCCAATTTCGATAAAATTTA
Source organism: Caradrina kadenii (assembly GCA_947462355.1). Classification (NCBI taxonomy): domain Eukaryota; kingdom Metazoa; phylum Arthropoda; class Insecta; order Lepidoptera; family Noctuidae; genus Caradrina; species Caradrina kadenii. The sequence goes on along the minus strand of OX381683.1, from coordinate 5,576,491 downwards.
TATGGGGCCACCTTTGAAATATGACCTATTAAACAAAAAATAATCATCAAAATTGATTCATAATTGGCGGAGTTACCGCGTAACACGCATATAAAAAAAAACATCCAGACGAATTGATAAGCTTCTTCTTTTTGAAAACGGTTAAAAATATCGTAGTTGGCGGCGAAAATTGAAAACACAGCTAATGGAACTGTTTCGTAACGTTCACATGCAAAACTTTTTAACGATGTTAGTTTTTTGCGGACCACGTGACTAACTGGGTGATATTTTATAAGTTCAACTTTAAGACGCTGAAAAAACCCAATTCCTGCAAATAACTAGGCTTATGTTACATATATTTTTATGTATATCAATTGACTTTGTTACTGCGCAAAGTAAATTTAAATCTTGAACATATTTCTGAGAACACATATCTACATAACCTTTGCAAACCAAATGAACCATAAGCAAAAATGTATCCATATTACTCAACGAATTTTTCACTAATTCGATAATTGCCTTATGTTTTGTAATTCATGACTAGAGTACCGTGATTATGCAACTCTGACCACAGACTGCGTATAGTCCCCGAGGACACGGTGGAGCACACCGGCGGCGGTATGCCCCGCTTGGGCGGAGCATCGCCAAGTCCTCGTGGCGGCCATCGGCGGCGTCGAACTCTCGCGTCCGGCCCTGGTGAAAGCCATGGTCCGGAGCGAGAGGGAATGGGATGCAGTCGTCTCCTTTTGTGAGGCAGTAATGCTAGAGAAGGAGGCGGCAAGACGGTTGAGACAGAGGTTCTCACGTCCCAGCCGTCGCGGTAGACGCTCCGGACGTCGGGAGCCGCGAGACGACTCCCGGCCACCGTAGATACGGGCCTGTGGACGGTGAGCAATGGGTAGCTCACCGTCCTTACGTTGCATAACGACAGGCCGTGTCGACGGCGCGTTCGTGTTCCACGCGCGCCTCAATGAGATGTCAGCAAAGGAAGGGGCCACTGAGGGCCGATGCCTGCCGGGGCTGCGGGTTGTTCGCAAGAGATACCGCGCCCCCGGAACGCAAAGGACACAAGAAGGAACATGGGCGGGTTTTAGCCAGTAAAAGTGTGACACTCCCTCCCGCCCCGCTAGGGCGGGAGAAGTTATTTGATGATTTCCAACCCCCCCCCCCCCCCAAAAAAGACTGCATATAGAGACCAGATTGCATAGTCAGTCTATAAGTGTAGCTGTTGTCAGCGTCTTAAGTATAGATGTTTAGTTGAAAAATGATGGTAACTCTTCATCAATTTTAAGTGATGATCTCATACAACTTGAAATGAATAAGACGATTTTGCTTTAATTGTATTAATTTTTTTATGATTTAGATATTAATTTATTTTTGTCAAAAAGCAATTATATTTTCTTTGTAAATTTTGAAACATCAGCCACCAAGAATTAATGACGACAAACATCTTAATTCAAATCAACCATCACTAAAATGAAGCAAGAAACTTCCTCTCTGCCAAACAGGACTGTTATACCAATTTTTTTACTGAGAACTGGAAGCCAGAATCCGAGATTCAGTTCGCAAAGCAAACACCATTTATCAGGCGTTGATGGCAAACTTGCTTTACAAATCTCTTGCGTTCACGATGCCCAAGTCAGTTTCTATTTCGTTCTCAGCACTACAGATTTCCCAGATGCATCGTTTGTCCTGAGTTTAAGAGGCAAATACGTATTCCCGTAACGCATAGGCGACGATAAGTGTATTCCTTTGTAAGTCTTGGTGTACTGTTACAGTAAAATCGTTTGCTTAGAGCTTTATTTTTTTAATAATTCAGTATTGAACAGTAAAAATATAATTTGTACATCTACAATCAGGAATTAATGTTTTAAATTATGAACTTCCCTTTTAATTTAGATAGTCATAAAAATATTTAAAGAGCGTGGTTTGGTTTTAAATTATTAACACACAGTAGGCAAACATTGTAATCAACATACATAAGTTACTGTTAATTCTTAGACGTGTTTGTTTTTTTTTTTTCATTATATTTCAAGGTACAAGGTACTTAGTAATTATAAAGGCAGACACACATAAAAGAATGCGGCAAGAAGCCTCAACTGAACGTCTCGCTGAGCGTTGCGTCCTACTACCGTAACGTACAGTAACCATTTTCCCTACAATCTTGAATGTTGCTAGACGTATGTGACGTCATAACGCATTCGTCGCTGATTTTGACGGTGTATAGTTTTAACCTGTATCCCCTCTTAGTGAACAACAGTTTAATTTCTGCCTCCAATTTCGTGAAGCACAGACTTGTCTACAGATCAGTTAGTTCATGAAATAGTAAACTAGTTCTGTTCTGCATAATTTATGCTGTGATTATACCGTTATGGAATAACATGAAAGGCATATTCCCAATTGGTGTGTTTGTCATGTCATGATTTAGAAGCTACCATTTTGGCATATTATTATGACATGATGAATGTTATATGGACATTTCAATTTATAAATAACTAGCCTCGTTAGCCTAGTGGTCCTAAGCGCGACTACTACGCTAGAGGTCTTGGGTTCGATTCCCAAGTCGAGCAAAAAGTGTCATTGGGTTTTTCTATGAAATTCTCAGCAGCAGCTCGGAGTTAGGGTTTGTGCTCGGTTAATGGCAATACGTTTGCCCCCAAATACATTGGACCTAAAATCATGCCGGTGAACTGTGGGTGTACATTGGTGCACCTTTGCTTAACCCTCCGGGAAATACAGGCATGGTAGTATAGGTAAATAACTAGCCTCCGCCTGTGACTTCGTCCGATAAATGATGTCCCAAGGGATAAATGATTATCCCTTGGAAATCGTACATTTGTCCGGAATAAAAAGTAACCTATGTGCTATTCCAGATTATAGACTATCTCTGTGCCAAATTTTATCTAGATGTGTTCAGCCGTTTTGATGTGATTGATTAACAAAGTACCATCCAAAGTTTCTCATTTATATAGGTAATAGTAAGATTATCTGAAAACAGAATATGGCGCGGCCTCTAATTATAAATTCTTCAATTTTTGTTTATAAATAACATAAGTCACATTTTACAATGATCACGCAATTCTTGAAAATTGAAATCACGTGATTGGTCTATGCTAAAATTGAACCAAGTTTCAAGAGCTCTTCAATTTTGTTCATCAAACAATAAGTTAGTTTCGTATTACCAAACTTAGATAAGTTTGTTCACTAGACTGTGCATACTATTGAAAGATAGTGATATTGATTATTCTCAGGTTATTTTCGTAAAAGTTGTGTTTTTATTAACTTCAAATAAGTTATAGAGAGTACACGTATATAATACCTTTTGTTGACTATTTGTATATCACGATATGAGTGTATCTTTTATTGAAAATCTTACTTACTATTTATTATAAATGCGAAAGTTTTTATGAATGAATGTTTGTTAATCAATCACGCGAGAACGGCTGAGCGAAACTGAATGAAATTTAGCTCAGAGGTAGATTATAGTCAGAAATAGCACATGGGCTACTTTTTATTTCTCGTGGGATAATACACAAGTAATAATAGAGTGTATTATTACAGGAATCAGTTCCTGTAAGCCAGGTTACAACCTTCCTCAAGAATCAGGGCTTAGATTCAAAATATTATAAAACATTGTTCTACATCAATATAAAAGAAATATTACCTAAATAATTTAATCCTGACTTTAATAATTTACTCATATTATATCACAATGTTTCACCTACTCTAGTGGTTCGGCTCACGTAGACTTTATGAAACATTTTAAGAGCTACATTTTCTCTCTCTTTCGTTTGCTCTTAGGTACGTCTTTAGTGAATCTCTTTGCGTGCTGTTAGCGGGAGGATAAACTGAATCATTGAATACCTTGCCTCGGCTGGATCATTATTTCTACGTTATTATTTAATTTAGGTTATTCGTTTTTTCCTTGTTTTATTTTAAAAGGCCAGGAAGAGTAGATGTTTGTAGTAGTAGTGTTGTAAGAAAAGGTATGTGATTATGAACATTTCCTCTTTAAACATTTTATCTGAGATTTTATTTTGAATTTTGGTCGCTTAATTACTAGCCATGTATGCAGATGATACTTTAGTGCACAAGTATGTGCATAAATTCAGGAGAACTCACTCTTTCCAAACACTCTCCGACGCGACAGAGGATAGATCAGGACCAACAGCTCTACGTACTTTCCGAGGCTTGAAAATGTTATACTACCAACTACAATACTCAGGGCTGCTAGTAAGATATTCCTAATGAAAAAACCCAATAACACTTTGGCCTACCTGGGAATCAAACTCCTTCGCACAGCAGTCGCGTTAACGACCACGAGACCAATATAACATGCAGTAATATAAAACAGTATCTACATCGTTATGACAATCAAAATACAGTAAATAGTCCCACAAAACTGACCAACAATTTTTAAAAACACTGGCGAGATTTAAGTTTTTCAATGTTGAATAGTCAAACACCTCTAACCGTTGAATATTGAAATTCAATCAAAATAATATTATGCGATATCATCGAAACAAAGCCGATGCTATTCTCGATATAATACAAACTGTATGAACAGTACTGTGGGACGACACATTAATATGCATCAAGTGCAAACTATCGTCGACCGCGATCGCTGTGCAGACTGCAAACACGAACACAGCCGCTACTGTTCGAGAGTGTTTCCAGTTATAGACACAGAAACACCGTGTACCCTTACACTGGTTGAGTACTGAATTATTTTGTAGTGGGTTTGGGATTGAGGAAACAGCGTGTCGGCCACTTATCTTGCCGAGACAAGTGACGGAAATGTGTGACTTAATGGCACTGCAAGCGATAGGTGTTGTTAGCACTTGTACGACTGCAGGGAATTTAAGCGATTTGTATGCATTAAATACTGCAAGTAAAGTAAATGTAGAAAACAAGAAACGTTTCCAAATTTTGTGTCGCCTGAAGTTTGTATAGTGTCCTTAAATGGTATTTACAATTTTAAAACCTAATCAATTACGGTATCTCTTTCGAACAACCCGCAGCAGGTAGGTACTGGTACGGGTAATATTATAAAGAGGTAATGTTTGTGAGGTTGTATGGGGTAATCTCTGGATCCACTGAACCGATTTTAAAAATTCATCTACCCATAGAATGCCACGTTATTTGTGAGTGCCACAGGCTAAATAACATCGCGCTACGATATACGGGAGCGGAGCAGTAACCAAAGATGTGACTCAACACGGGTGAAAATATACACGCGGACGAAGGCGCGAGCAAAAGCTAGTATCCAATATGTGGGTTGACAGAACTATTCCCATTAGGTACCTACGTCGAGTTTGGAGACTTCTCGATTTCATTACTTCTACGTAGAACGTTTGATGCATCGTCTTTTGTTTCACCTTGTCGTCATGGCATACGTCATCAACTAATCTTTTTCTAAATTTAAATATTGGAGGCAACTTCCGATCCAATCGAATGAAGATACGGAAGATCCTATGACTAAAAAAAAAGATTTACTGATTGCGGATTATTTGCAATTGGAATAACATTTTACAATATTTTCAATAGCATTGCGAACCTCTAAAGTTCAGCAATATTTTTCAACGGCAGTTTAATTTGACTTTTTATGCTGACGGCCGCTTCAGGCGAATTGAATAAAAGTCATAAATGTGAATGTTCTGATTCAATCCTATGCGTGTTTCGGGGAAATCTAAAAATCAAAAATACCACTCTTGTGTTCGGCCAATTTTGTCGGCTTCGATCGTACGACCGATCGTATTGAGGTTTTGCGCCCAAAATATTTGACGCAAATTGGTAGGTACCACCAATCAATTTCTGAGTTGTCGAAATGCGATTTCTCCGTACATTATATATGGCTAAAGCAAATTGTGACGTCACTTATTTGCCAAGTAAATTTGCTATTTATTGATTTTATAATAACTGGAAATCTCATTTTACAGAAAATTTAAAATTAATCTGCTTCTGATGGATACAAATAAGCGTTTTTTTAGAGAAGTGGTGTTTGATAGACTTGTAAAAATGACCCAAAAACTAATTACATATACTATACAATTATGAAAAGAAAGCTTTGAAAGAAGATATTTTTACGGTCACATTGCTTACAAATCACTGTTTTCAATCGTTTACATATCACTCGGATGAACATAGAGAATACCCTGATGTCCTAAGTGTAATTTGTTAACCTTGAAATTTAACCACCCAGGTCGTATGGGGCGACTTTCTTAATATTTTTGTAAACTTTTCTTATCTATATAGGGTGTTAGGGTAAACGAGGGACTTGATTTAAGGGAGTGCAGTACTCATGAACAACTGATACTATAGTCATCATCATCTGCTTAGCCTTTTCCCAACTACTTAATAATACTTTTTGCCCGACCTGGGAATCGAACCCGGGACTCCACGTTCATCAGTCGCGCTTGCGACCACGAGACAAACGGGGCAGTTGAAACAACTTTTACTATTGTACTAACCATAAAATCAACTGCTCCATACATTTATTCTATGTTCGCATTACTCGACAACATGTAAGGAATAGCTGATTATTTTTGTGCAATTTTAAATTTAATTTCATAGTGAAAATGGTTCATTTTCGTTAGCACTACACAAAAATTTTTTTTTTTTTTTAATATTTAATAATTGTTTATTTGGAACAAAAACAAGTACAGAAGGAAACAAATATGAAAACGATGGTAGCTGCAAAAGTTAAAAACTGTGGCGCAGCTAACCAACGCCCAACTCCAGGTGAGAGGGTAAGCTGTTCCAGGCTAATGCATAACACGGGTATTTTAAACAGAATAAGTAAAACAAAATAAAAAATTAAGATAAATTATAAAGTAAAAAAAAAAAATTATGTGTACCGTGAGTAAGAAAGTAGGGTTTGGGGTTTGGACATTAAAGTATGTCACTTATTTAAACTAACACCTTGTATACAAAATGAACTTTCAAAATTAATTTTAATTAGCCTTTTGGGCACTTGTCCTACTGACAGCGATGCGGATAAGTTTTTTGATACCCTATAAGCTTCCTTTTTGTTTTTTATATTAACTGTACATACTCGTTGTTTGTAGTCTAATTATTATTTAAGTAAGTTTTATGATTGAAAATAAATATACACTCACGCCTGTATTCCCCGAAGGGTTAGGCAGAGGTGTAACAATGTACACCCACAGTTGTATGTAATAAGGGGCGAGCCTATTGCCATTAACCGGGCACAAATCCTAACTCCGAGCTGATACTGAGAATTTCATAGAAAAACCCAATAACACTTTTTGCTCGACCTGGGAATTGAACCCAACACCTCTAGCGTAGCAGTCGCGCTTAGGACCACTAGGCTACCGAGGCAGTTATGATTGAAATGTAATAATAAAAAAAAATCATGGAATAATTTAATTAGACTATTATTATCATCTAAGTGAGCTTAGTGGAATAATTCCTTCTTTCCTTTATCCCTCAAACCGTTTGACCAATGAACATTTCCAATTACCGAACTCTTACAAACGCTCCTTCATCACTCACTTACTATTCGAACTCGATACAATAAATCATCAACATGTCGATATCAGACGAATGCAAAGAAAGGGTAAAAGCAAAAACAGCTTAGTTTCAGTGGAAACGTATCCTTTTGACCTATTTTAGTTGGCAACGAGTACCGAACTGACAATGGATTCTCTAGCAAAGTTTCATTGCAATAAGAGACGTTTTCCTTTGTTTTTTTTAAATCAATTAGTTCGATTTTAGAGAATATAAACGGAGCCATTTAACGTTTATAGTACAGCTTTGAAACATTTAAATAAGTACTTGGAAGATTGCTTTGAAACCTTTTTACTCCAAATTACGTACATAAACTCACGCCTTTTTCTCATGGACATGGAGGCAGACACCGCAGAACGCCACCTGCTATGATTCTTACATATTCCTTTCGCTTCGTCCACGTTCATTTAAACAATTCGATAAATTAATAATTTGACGAGATGTTTGAACGTCCACGTTCATACATATGGTCATACAAGCACGCCTGTTTACATGTTAATTTTGTAATATATTAACTGCCTCAATAGCCTAGTGGTCCTTAGCGCGACTGCTACGCTAAAAGTCTTGGGTTCGATTCCCGGGGCGAGCAAATAGTGTTATTGGGTTTTTCTATGAAAATCTCAGTAGCAGCTCGGACTTAGGATTTGTGCCCGGTTAATGGCAATAGGCTCGCCCCCTATTACATGGGACCTAAAGATACCGGCGAACTGTAGGTGTACATTGTTACACCTCTGCCTATCCCTTCGGGAAATACAGGCGTGATGGTATGTTTTATGTGTATTAAACCATAGGTGACACTTCTCTATCCTCTAATTTCCAAACAAACACACTTAGTACCGAGTAAGATCTAGGACATAAAACATTATAATTAACTACGTAAGTTACGTCTCAGGAAATTAAATTATTTCTGAAGTTTGAACTCGTTAAGTCTGTTTTCTGTCTGTGAAGTTAGGCAGTTGACTTGCTTACTAACTGTCACATAATTAGATGCATGCTGTCCGCTCTACATGTTTTATTAATACATACCATCATACCATCACGCCTATATTCCCCGAAGGGTTAGGCAGAGGTGTAACAATGTACACCCACAGTTCGCCGGTATGTTTAGGTCCCATGTAATAGGGGGCGAGCCTATTGCCATTAATCTTGATAATCTTGTTATGTTTTATTAATCTTGATGACTTATATTTAGTCAGTATTAAGTTGTCTGCCTCGGTAGCCTAGTGGTCCTAAGACGACTACGCTAGAGGTCTTGAGTTCTATTCCTAGTTCAAGCAAAAAGTGTTATTGGGTTTTTCTATGAAATTCTCAGTAGCAGCTCGGAGTTAGGATTTATGCCCGGTTAATGGCAATAGGCTCGCCTCCTATTACATGGGACCTAAACATACCGGCGAACTGTGGGTGTACATTGGTACACCTCTGCCTAACTCTTCGGAGAATTCAGGCGTGATGGTATGTTATGTTATCTCTTCTTTCTTTCTTTTTTTTTTCTTTTTTTTAAAAAACGTTGCCCCACACTAGGAATTTCTACTGTGTCGTGGGTGCGTTTACAAACAAATAAACTCATATACACAAACACCCAGACCCGGAACAACTGTCTGTAGGCCATACAAATATTTGTTACGTGCGGGAATCGAACCCGCGACACGCAGCGCAGCAGCCGATCGCTCAGCCACTGCGTCAACTCTCATCTCTGGTTTGCTTCATTCTTGGATCTTTCGGTGTGGGATCATTCGGTTCCCTTCAGAATGGTGCTGATACACGTGTCATGTTCGTGAACGGGCTCTGTTAGTTACACCTCTTGACTGCCATCCTCATGGAAGACAGTGTTAGAACAAGAATGATGAAAATATGTAGAACTTTGTAAAAACTGAATTAAAAAGGGTATCCGTGGAGTTTCTTACTCGTTCTTCTCCATAGAAAACAACTTACGTTTGTCAGGAAAATATACCTGGCTAACCACTTACAAAAAAAGACAAGCCAAGACTATGTCCAATTACAATGTACTATGACCAAGTACAATTTTGGTGGATACCATTTATTTTGTTTACATAAAAAAAAATCGACAATAAGATTATTTTATGCAAATATCCACCACGGCCATCAAATCACGCACTCGAAAAGTGACAAACACGCACAATATCGACAATTCTGCCTATTCCACACCAACTGTATCGGAAATCATCGTCAACACTAATCGTTGTGCCGAACAACATGTTAAGCTTTCGATTACAAACACTAGTTGTCAAACGTTCGGCTATTTGCCAGCACGACGCACTGTGAATTGCAAATATGACGGTTACGCCGGTTTGCTTGACCACCTCGATTTTCATCACAATATATGTGTTAGCCTTGTTTTTGTGACGTTCCCTGCATTTAAATGAAGTCTCGAGAGGAAATTGTTATGTTTTTTTTTTTAATGAAATGGTAAAATGTTGGAAAAATAAAACCAAACGTACCGTGTTTAATTTAAATTTGGTTTTAACTTATTAACTAAAACCACGATCAGAAAGTATTGTATTCTTAGTACACTCTATAGTGTCTGGCAGCTCAAAATAAGTAGATCCGCAAAGTCTGACGGAATCTTTAAATTCATTTTGTAAGCTAGGATAATTGTCTGTCATTTCACGAATCAAAATCGAAGTACTTACTTAAACTACTGCTGAAATGCAAATGTAAAAAAAAATAAACATGATAAAATTTAAACATGAGTAAAAAATAAGTAACCCCCGACAGAAGATTAAAGATCTCTACCGCAGCTAACAAACGAGAACTGATAACCTTAAAATGCCACCCGCATTAAGTTAGGTCTTACTGCTGCTCTTCCTGGTGTCGTAGCGTTATGTTATATAGCCTACATACAGCCTTCCTCGATAAATGAACTATCCAACACAAAAAGATTTTTTGAATTCCAACCAATAGTTCCTGAAATGAGCGCGTTCAACCAAAGAAAGAAAGAAACAAACTCTTCAGCTTAATAATATTAGTATAGATTTTATACTAAAACCTTCCTCGAGAACCACTCTATCCATTGTTGAAAACAGCATGAAAATCGGTGCAGCAGTTTTTGAGTTTATCGCGTACAGACAGACGCGGCGGAGGACTTTTGTATATTATGTAGTTATATGAATAAACACCTCTTTCCAACATATAAAAGTAGACAGAGAGTAGATATATACAAACGTACGATACAATAGATGTAAGTAACAGATGGTCCAGTAAAGTCGAGAAAGTTTCCACGAGCTTGGGGAAAAGATTTGTCTAACCATTGTTTCCCAAGAGTGGGATCCGCATTGTGATCGATCTAACTGGAGTTGACAGTGTAAGAAATAATCGTGGTATTAGGTACAGTTGAATAAGCTATCTATACTCATTAAAAGTTAAATGGTTTATTTGTTTGTATTGTTGTATTGATAATTGTTTGTGAGGTAATCTATGGTTGAGTAAATGAGTGAAAGGCGACTGACAAAAGGGATTTATATGGCAGATGTGAGTGGCAACGCCGAGATGGAACGCCCTAGAAAAACCTACCCTGAACTTATTTTTGAGAATCTTCAGAAAGGTCGGGTGCGCAGTGCTCGTAACCGGCGTGCTTGTATGACCAGGTGTATGAATATGGACAAGGCGAAAGGAGTATGTAAGAATCGTAGCAGGTGTCGTTCTGTGGTTTCTTTCTGCCTACCCCTATAAGAAAAAGGCGTGAATGTATGTAATCTCTGGTCCGATTACAAAAAGTCTTTCACGTCTTCTTTTCATTTCAAGGGGTCAAGAGTATTTGTAATTTTTTGTTAAATTTCTTGGACCCAGTAGGTGGCTACATATGTATGTCACGGCATATTCAGTTACGTTATTAACGTCCTCTAAAATGTAGGTGTAGGAACAATTTGGGCACTATAGTAAATTCTTTAATTAATATAATGCTATTAATATATTATGAATTTTATTAATAACTGCCTCGTTAGCTTAGGGGTCCTAAGCGCGACTGCTACGCTAGAGGTCTTGGGTTCGATTCCTAGGTTGGGCAAAAAGTGTTATTGGGGTTTTCCATGAAATTCTCAGTAGCATCTCGTTCGTCAGTTAGGATTTGTGCCCGGTAAGTGGCAATAGGCTCGCCCCCTACATGACACCTAAACATACCGGCGAACAATAGGTGTACATTGCTACTCCTCTGGCTAACCCTTTGGGGAATACAGGCGTGATAGTATATAATAGAATGCGAAAGTATTGCCGGATGTAATAGGATATATTTTGTTGTATATCTACTAGACTACCACGCGGACTAAGTCGCGGGGAAAAGCTAGTTTGTCATAGAGGCAAATCTATTTACCTTTTTACTGTTTTTAATAACTGTTAAAGATTATGGCATACTTAAGAAAGTGATGTAAAAGAATTAACTACTCAATATACTCACATCATTGTTTAAAAATAGTTAAAAGCTACCTCTCTCGATACCTAATAGTTTGGTCGACTGTACATAGGAGAAGTTTCTTTTACTTACTTCTTTTTCTGTAAGGAGTACGTAGTCTTAGCGGTTTATATACTACTGTAGAGAATGGCTGGCTGAGCCATATACAACCTCTTTTAATTACTTTATTCCTTTGAGAAAAACGCCTGTTTCCAATAAGAACGACTTGATAGTCCGTAACGAATTTTACCTAAAATTAAAATATAATAAAATAATTCTATTATTTATTAAAAATAGGTACACAATAATAAAATTAATATTATTTCAATCGTCGTTATATGCGGGGTGTTATTTTTTCACTGGTCACTGCGTATTTACGCAGAAGACATTATAGTGCACAAATGAGTGCGCAAATACAGATGCACTCCCTCTTCTATAACTTTCAAAGTCCGATGGGACGACAGTCCGACACAACCGGGGAGAGATCCGGCGAAGGACCAACAGCTTTACGTGTTTTCCGAGGCACGGGGGTGTCACACCACCAATTTCCAAACTCCTGGCTGTTACTTAGAAATTCTTAATGGAAAAACCCAATAACTCTTTTTGCCCGGCCTAAGAATCGAACCCAGGACCCCACGCTCAACAGCTGTGCTTGCCACCATAAGACAAAAGTGGCCGTTACGATTACGACACTGGACTGCAGGTACTCCAAAAACATTTTGAAGACATTCAAGACAGTTTTAACATACGGCCTTAAAACAAGCGTCATTTTTTGCGCCATGTAACCCTAGCCCGGCTTAATTGAATGCTAGCACATTCAAATTACCATAATACGAAATTTACAATTCCTTTTCAGTAGAACGAACGATGTGAAGTTTCAAACGGCATGCTAAAGTGGTATTGATTGCAAATTGGCACAGAATTTTGTTTATTCGATCATCTATTTGGTGTTTCGTAGGTTCGTGTTTCCTTAATTTTTAGGGTTCTGATCTTCAAAAGAAGAAACGGTACCCTTATTAGAACTTTTCTTGTCTGTCCTGTCTGTGTCCTGGTTGGGTTCTAAACATAAGAAAAATGTTGATGGTTTTAACCACTTTATGTCTTTTCGTCGTTAACTTTAAGTAAATTAGCCGTACCTATTCCGATCACTGATTAATTGACGTTACCGAAATCGGGTTTAAACGGAAAAAACAAACAATTAGCTAAGTACACTTTTGTCAAGGCTAGGCAATATTAATTTCCAAGTATCAGTAGAACTGCGAACTGTAGGTGTACATTGTTACACCTCTGCCTTACCCTTCGGGGAATACAGGCGTGATGGTATATTTTTTATGATGGTATAAGTATCAGTAGATACCAAAGACGAGATATTATATTATTTATTCTGTTTTAATGGTTTGTTTGATCAAGCACAATTAGTGAAAGGCTGTCATTCATAAATATACTTTATAATCATACCGTCAATAATGTTTTTTGCTTAACTTCCACAAAATATTTTAAGAAAAACTAGAGGCCGCGTATTTATTTTATCCGCGTTAAGTTACGTTTTTAGTTACTGCTCCACTCCCGTGTGTCGTATCGTAATTATATTTTCTTACCTATTAACCTTCCTTGGACTTTTACAAATATTTCAAAACCTAAACTCGGCAAATCGGTTCAGCCGTTCTCGAGTTTTTTTTTTAGACTAACAAACGTCAATTTATTGTTATATAAAGATCTTGGTGACCTAATGCGGTTCCATAAAAGATTTCTTTGAAACAACTACCTACACAAAATTACATCCTACGCTAATATGACTCACTGGATAAAATGTCAGGTCTATTTGTGACCTAATGGCCGTTAATGGATCAAACGCATGGAATTTTCCTGAAAATCTTACATCAGTATTAAAGTTTGAAAATTATAATACACTAACTTTTACCTGACTTCGTCTCCTGATACATATCAAGTATATCATGAAAAATAGCATACATATGGCACTAGGTAATAGAGTAGCTGAAAAAAACTGGGTGCCAACTACTTTTTACTGAATATTCCCACAGTACTGTTGTCTGTACTGTATTTATCGTCATTATTCAAAATATCACAATTGTTTTCCAATTTAAATTGAAACTTCGAGTCCATAATTTGAAACTCGCTCTGCGGCAAGAAGCTGTTCGTTCATCAGTTTCTTATTATTGAATCTGTAGTTCGGTGTCGTCAGCTGTTGCATATTAATAAGAACAGCTATACAGCTATCTAGATCGGTATAGTTGGAGTAAAATAGTCTTCCCCTTTGAATCCTTAGCGCTGTGTTAAATTATTGGATCGGATGAAGCCGCAATTTTGGAATTTGAGAAATTATTAATCTCCGCTTTCCTGAATGAAAAATTAATGAAACAAATTGTTAAGCGCACGAAAGCTACTAAGATTGGTTGATGATGATCCGGTCAACCAATCAAAATAGCGTACGTGCTCTTGACAGTTTTTGATTCTTTTTTTAAATACTTGGTGATAGTGAATAATCCCAAATGAAATTTTATATATTTATGCTTTATTTTTTTTATTCTCAGTAGCAGCTCGGAGTTAGGATTTGTGCCCGGTTAATGGCAATAGGCTCGCCTCCTATTACATGGGACCTAAACACACCGGCGAACTGTAGGTGTACATTGTTACACCTCTGCCTAACCCTTCGGAGAATACAGGCGTGATGGTATATTATGTTATGTGATGGTATGTGCTTTATAAGTATTTAAATACTTTATTAATAACGCAAAATAAAAGCTATGATTCAAGCATAAGCTACGTATTCCCTTCAACATAAAAATAATTGGGTAGTACTGTAGCGGTCGAGGAATCTATACGCTATTTGTAACGCATTATAAACTTTGACGTGTATATTTACGTATTCAATATTAAATTAATACTATATTATTTCTTTTTTGTTGACTCGTTGACATCCGTAGTAACAGACTGTCACCTACTAACCTCTAAATATATTATTATAAACCAGCCCCCTTTTTATAATGCACACCTAAAAAGATTTAATTTGGCTCATCCAAGTAAAGCCTCTACAGTACCTAGGCAACAATAACCAATAATTCTGTTTAAATCATTTCCTTGGTTTTTACCAATTCCACTAAGGAGAAAACTTTTTGTCACTTTCCTTAAAAAAAAACTGCCTATTTTGCTCACCACCACCACAAGTGAAAGCATTACGGACAGTTGCCGTTGACGTAAACACAACGAAACAAAAACAAAAATATCTCATCTCAAAAACGGGAAGAAACTTGTCATTTCTGTCCAATTGAGTTAGGTAGGGGTGCCCAAAAAATGTCAACTCCAATATAAGTAAAGACATACAGTGATCGCACACATTTTCCAGGTCAGACAGTAAAGCCTGGTTTATTTTCAGCATTGAATCGATTTCACGTTAATAATTTATAGCTTTTACAGTGAACACATAATTGCGTAATTGAAGAAAATCGAACCGGTAATTTGAGAGGCGTACCTAATCGGATTGACGTGCGGTGACATTTGTGATGTGGGTATAAATGTCCCGGCCAATCACAGTAGCCAAAAGTTACTGGTTTATTTATCGAATATTAAGCTGCTTACTTCTTATAACAGTTTATGACGTAACATTGTGAAAACCCTAGCTCTTTTAGCTGTGTGCTTCCATCTTCATTCAGTCTTTAAACTAACTGCGTAGTATGATACATACACACATCATCATCTACTTAGCCTTTTCCCAACTATGTCGGGGTCGGCTTCCAGCCTAACCGGATGCAGCTGAGTACCAATGTTTTACATGGAGCGACTGCCTATCTGACCACCACAACCCAGTTACTAGGCAACACGATACCTCTTGGTTAGACTGGTTCTCAGACTTCCTGGCTTCTGACTATCCGTAACGACTGTCAAAGATCTACGAATGACAGCCGGGACCAACAGCTTTACGTGCTTTCCGAGGCACGGGGGTGTCATACCAACAACTTCGAAACTCCGGGCTGCTACTGAGCAAATCATAATGGAAAAACCCAATAACACTTTTTGCCCGACCTGGGAATCGAACCCGGGATATCAAAAAAAATCGAAATTGTAAAGGATATCAATGATATCATACTGCGACCTGACATCCTTACTGATATCCTTTACAATTTGTTGTGGAATAATACTTTTCATCAGCCTAGGCAAACACGAACCAACCATTTTTATTTTCTTCAGCAATCCAGAAAATGAATATGTGAATTTAAAACTCAAACTTGATCAACATAAATCGTAGTGATGGAATGTGCCAACCCTATTAAGCTGTATGCATAAAATGCATGCGCCATTTTGTATTCAACATTCATCTATGAATTATTAATGGTAATGAGAATTTAATTTCGAAATCGCTACAACTTACCCACTACTTTTTGTGTGAAAATGATTGTGGAGTGTTATGAACTTCACTTTTTGTTTTAAGTGGGAATATTCAACATGGAAAGTATTTCTGATCGTGTCGAAATTGGATCAAGATAAAATGAAAATATCACAAATTTCATTACACCTCTATTTAATTTTTCTTTAATAAAATAAAAGAGACAGGAGATTCTCATCTGAATAGATTGTAATTCCATATGATTTTTACAAGCTTTTATTTAACTTGCTATGTATATTTGTTGCTGTGGAATCTTGGAAATCAATTTTGAAGCAGATTTATCTTCAACCGATTGAGCTGAAATTTTGTATACACGTTTAGTTTGGATGACAATGCATGGTTAGCTGTGACGTTATTCTAAATCCAACATTGCGGAACACCCAAGATGTCGGGCTAGTTATTATTAATACACTACTAAAATATGGGTATTAAATGAAACGGCATGCTGATAACAACTCGAAATAACTCGAAACAAAAGCTTGTTTAAAACAGTTTTTTCACTTTTCATTTAAACATACTACAAACATACTGTCACGCCTGTTTTCCCCAGAGGGTTACCAATGTACACCCACAGTTCGCCGGTATGTTTAGGTCCCATGTAATAGGGGGCGAGCCTATTGCTATTAACCGGATACAAATCACACACTTTTCATTTTTCTTTTCATTTATTTTAACTCATTTTCATCATAGACGCAAAAACTAATAATAATTATGTACCTTCTTAACAAGTCTAAAACACAAGGCTTTATTTGCTTACAAACACAAAAACATTTAAAAACTGATCGAAAAATTGCTTAGAAACCCTTACCAACACCTACAATATTATACAATATTTTCCTCAGAAATTCCCTTGTACAACGCTGCCACATAATTTTCCCGATAAAACTAGATGACATCTTAATAAAGGCTTGTCTTTGTAAAATGGAGCGCTATAAAACAGGTTGGGAAACATTGTATTTTATAAAATTGAGACGCTAAAACCTCACAGCACTTAACTCTGTGTAAAGGATCGTCGGCCGATAGTATTGGTTGTTCCCTTAAAATATTGCTACCACATAGTGGTTTTTATTTTCCAATCTCGTAGGTAGTTTTAAAATCGATGGGTTTTACCTATGGCGTATTTTATTTATACTAGAATGTTATCACGCTGTATCTTACTTACGTAACGTTTTTTCGTAGGAAATTTTCAAATAGCGAATTGTTTTTCCAGGAATATGAACAGGACTAGTCTTATCAAATTTATTGTAACGTGGCTTTGTTTTATGCTCAACGTATAAAAGATGAATTTAGTTAATAAAATAAATTGTCATGTACCTTTCTGAGCTTTTTTTATTCTCAATATTTAAACAGCTTTCTGTCAGAGTGGTTAAAAACAAAATGTAACCATGTCTAGTTAACCAACACAAAATTCAATTTCAAAATTAACCCTATTTTATTTTATTGTTACAGCTGCACTCGAGGTGATTACCTGAAGGTGTACTGGGAGGTCCAAGGCCCCGGACCTCCTGGCACCATCAACGAGCGCTCAGCCTGGGCCCGGGAGCTCTGCGGCAGTAGAGCCGATGCCCCACCAGCCTTGTACTCCCCTGGACCTTCACTTATTCTGGAGTTCCATAGTGGAGCCAAGCAGAACAACGCCACAGGATTTGTTGGCACATACAGCTTTATTGATAGACGTGAGTAATTTTTACCTTTTCTCGTTCGTCTATTGTCTTATTTATCAGAGTGATGGCCCAGTGTATAAGGCGCCCATCTCGCATGCATAACGGGATGTTGTGGGCAATGTGATTTTTACAATTTACATGTACTTTCTAAGTTTATCTTGGACATCACTGACATTAACATAATGGAAACATAGAGGGGAAATTTGGTCTTATAATTAACGAAGTGGAATTCGCCATTCCAGCTTGAGCGTGCGTGGTGATTAATGCTCGTACTTTCTCTGTGTGAGAAGAGGCCATTGCTTTACAGTGGGACAATAATAGGCTGGAATTTGTTATATTAAATTTCACTTTATTTTAAAGGGTGTAGAAGAAGAAAAAAGCATAGACCTAGTGTATTTATAAGTATACCCTTTTCTATTAAGGTTTAGCGCAAAATTAGCACTAATATTTTATTTATTATTTGATAATGAACTTAAAACACATCACGAATAAAGTTAAAATTTAGTGCCAAATGTAATTCCGATCGGCATTTATTCTCTTGCACGCAATAACAATTTTCTACTCTATTTAAGTTGTTATTTAGTTTTCCATTTATTTATTTTATACACATATAATTTACATTTTTAAATATTAATATAAAAATTATAAAAATATAATAAATAGTAGCCCACCGGTATCGGGAACAGGGTCCAAGCTACCGGTAGTCAGGGCTCCTGAGAAAGGAATCTCCTAACAATACGCGCCGTGTCTAGGAGTACCGCTTTCTGAATCAAGTTAGTTCATTATTAATGAATCAATAAAATCTTCTCGAGAATTTCGCTGTTTTGGTCTACGGTGAACGTTTTAAGCGAGATTTTGTGTCTGACACTCTGACAGACGTGTCAAATTGTGAATTAAGACCGTTAATTGGTTAATGGTTCGCTCGGACACGTTTAGCTTGCGGATATAACAATCAATCCTTGTCTGTATTCTAGAAAGAAAAAACTAAAACCCAACTACGATAAAAGCGTCCATCAATAAGCTGTAAACGAGTCTTCACGTTGGTACATTTATGTATTCTAATTTAATTAAACGCAAACTACGCGACTTCGTCCGCGTGGCTTATTTCACCCGCGTTAAGTAACATCTTTCGTTACTGCTCCGCTCCCGTGAGCCGTAGGGTGAGGGTATAACGCCTATGTTACTCAGGAATAATGTAGCTATATATTGGTGAAAAAATGGTAAAAATCGGTCCAGTAGTTTCGGAGCCTATTCGTTACAAAAAACAAACAAATCTTTCCTCTTTATAATATTAGTTTAGACAATTTTTTGTTTTTAAGTCACAGTCATACGTCGTTATTTAATTATATTAGGCGAATAAATTAGACGGTCATCTGAAGATCCCCAAGTACGGTCCAAAAAAAAAAAATACCGCCATGATAGAGAGATGATGTCATTGTAACTTCCAGCTTCGTTATTCCTTTCAAACTCGTTATAGAAACTTACTAGAATCTCACAAATGAATGTATAGTAATAAAAAAATAATATCAGACTATTACTGTCTCAATTTTAGTCAAAAGCCTATTTTTATACAGACACGGAACGAGTTCTGATTACCACGCTTGCTCAAGGCGGATTGGCGGTTACAATTTTTAAATTTCGACGCAAAAACGACGGGGTGTTATACGTTTGACGTGTTTGTGTGTGTGTCTGTCTGTGGCATCATAGCTAGATTTTAGTTTTGTTTTTTGTGTTTGAAAGGTCAATTAGTCATGAGTGTTCTTAGCAATGTTTAATGAAAATCGGTGCAGCGGTTTCAAAGTTATCAGGTCTTTTGTTAGCTATGGTAGGGATTTTAATTCTTCTGTCGGGGGTTACTAAATATTTTATATTTTTACATTAATTAAAGTTCAAGTTCCATCACGATATCTTCCTTCACCAATGTCAGCGATGTAACAGAATAATAACCAGACAAAAGTATTTGGAAACTGCATTGCTCAGACATTTATTTCGGTAATGTGATGCAGATGAGTAATTAATGGAGGCTATAATTAATATTCGTTTATTAAAGCGTGTAAATAAAACAGGTTAATGAGGAAAACTGTCACGGATCCCGTAGGTGTATGAAATTAATATCTTTAGTGCTCGGCATAATTTGTACGCGAGTGAAGCTAACATTTTGATGTCCGCACTTCCGCAATATTTTGTGAACTTCAACAGATTTAACACCGGTTTCTCGAACGAGAATCAGCACTAAATTAACGTGACAAATTGTCTAGAGCGCGTAAGCTGTGATTGGTTGTTGATAAGTCAGTCAACCAATCACGGCAGCTTTGGCACGTTTGTCAATTTGTCGTATTGTTTTGTTGTTAGAGAAACCCGGGCGTTCTTATTAATACTTTAGAAACTCAATTATAGATCAATCGTAACAGTAACACTATTCTCGCAGAAGAAAATGAACTACGAAAGTAAATAAACGTAACATACCATCACGCCTGTATTCCCCGAAGGGTTAGGCAGAGGTGTAACACAATGTAACACCCACAGTTCGCCGGTACGTTTACGTCCCATGTAATAGGGGGCGAGCCTATTGCCATTAACCGGGCACAAATCCTAACTCCGACCTGCTATTGAGAATTTCATACAAAAACCCAATAACACTTTTTGCTCGACCTGGGAATCGAACCCAAGACCTCTAGCGTAGCAGTCGCGCTTAGGACCACTAGACTACCGAGGCAGTTACGAAAGTAAATAAAGCTTAGAAATTAATTTAATTTGTATGGAAAATTAAAGGACGTTTCAAATAATAGCATTGCTACGTAGAGCTGTTCCAATGTAAAGTTTTACTTCTCTCCATCAAATCAAAAATTATTGTGTGTATGAAACTAGCAGCGAAGAGTACTGCAATTTTAAATTTAAACATTTATTATTTACTAGCTGTTGCCCACGACTTCGTCCGCGTTTCCGTCGTTTTTCATAAAATAAAGTAGACTATGTCCTTCCTCACGGTTCAGTGGTTTTGATGTAACAGATAGATTAATTTTCATATTTTAGTAGGGAAATATAATATGTCAATCTATTTCTATGATTCTTTTTTATGGAATAGTTAATAATGTTAACTTTTTTAATTAGGGATGACTGAGAGTGTTATAAACGTAAGAGTAGACAAATATAATCAGAAAGCTTCGAACTACTAAGCTATCGGGACTTACACGTGATATTGTGAGTCAACCATAAAAGATAGACATATGCTGTGGTGGGATATTTTTTATATAATTTTAAGGAAAAAATTTCCGTCATACATGATTTCTGTGTAGCTTTAACCATAAAGGTTGCACACGCGACGGAAGCTTAAAAAATGGAGTAACTTCTCCCGTTTTCTCAACATTTCCCTTCACTCCTCTGCTCCTATTGATTGTAGCGTGATGAAAAGTATACTATAACCAATTCAGGAGTATGAAAAATAATTGTACCAAGTTTCGTTAAAATCCGTCGAGTAGTTTTTGTTTCTATAACGGTTATACAGACAGACAAAAATTTTACTGATTGCATTTTTGGCATCAGTATCGATCCCTAATCACCCCCTGATAGTTATTTTGGAAATATATTTCATGTACAGAATTGACCTATCTACAGATTTATTATAAGTATAGATTAAGGATCTCCTACAAAATATATACGCAAATCATGACATAAAAACAATAATTAACAAAAGTAATTTGTTGGTGTACTCCTTCACTTATAGGAGACCACAGCTTGCTCAAGAAAGTTAACAACTAGCTAACAACGTACCTAATTAAATAAAATATATGCAAACACCATAATCTAAGACTAATAAAATGAGATTAGTAAGAGAAATAATAATAACGGTCATTATAAAATAAATCTTTACAAGATTTCTTAAATTGAGCCAGAGGCTCGCGAATGTCTAAGTTTGTGGTTTTAGCCAATATATTGTACTGCCTACAGAGTCTTGGTACCCATACAGCATATCCAATTAAGTAATAATCCTAATTTGGAATAAAGGATTATTATTTTTTTATAAACAGGAAAGCCTATTCTAATTTGGTTTTGATTAATTATTTTTCTCTTCGACATTAATTCTACATTTGAGTATGCCTCACACACTAATTCTTTGTCTTTGAAATGTATAAATGTATTTGATATTACAATTAACTTAGCTTTCATTTCTAATTTGTGGCACTAAGTACGTATTGCAGTACTTTGAGTGACTTTTTTAATAGATTGTTTTGACATCAGTATAATTTTATGGAATTGTACAACTTATTGTAATACTTTTTTTTTTTTTAAAGAGTATGTATGGAGTTTCTTGCCCGTTCTTCTCCATACGAAACTACTTTTTGGAATGGGCAACTAGATTCAATATTTTTAATTGAACATGTAATTTACGTTCAAAAGTGCCTTTTAATGGTCTAATTGAAATAAATGATTTGACTTTGACTAATCCTCTTTGACGCATGTCCAAAAAAAATCATTAAAAATAATATGACATCAGCACAAAAAGCACTGTTACACGACTAACCAGCTTTAAAATCCTACAGCCGCTAACTAACCAACCAACGCGCAAATCGGATAATGAAGATTTTCGCCAATCACGGTGCATGTACGCGTGTACCAATACTCGCCATTTTACCCTTCGTCTAGTGTCCAAAATGCACTAAGCGGATATATTGATCAAAGCCAGTAGGTACAGTCCGGTATTAAAATCCAATATTTATGCAAAGTGCCTGAATAATTTGTGAAGCTTTTTGTTTTGGAAACCGTAAATTTTGATGGTAGATATATCCCGGGAGAATACTTTTTGATGGTGGATTAAAGACGTGTTTGAATTTAAATTAAAAAATTGTATATGACACAAGAAATGTTTAGTTTGTTGGAATCTTTCAAAGACTGAGATTACAGAGTCAGTTAGTCAAACAGACGTGCTAAAAATTATTGTATTAGTTAAAGGAATATGTCATTAAAGGGTATGTGTACTTGCAGCTTCAAAGTTGGGCCCATTTACAGGTATTAATACTGTAACTAACCTAATATGTCTCAGTATGAGAGAAAAAATATTTCAAGGCACAGGCCTTGAAATATCTTTTTTTATTATTAATACTAGGTTTAAACTGTACCTTACTCACCGTTTTTATATAATATCTTGAAATGAAAATGAAAAAAAAAAAATGAAATGACAGGGCGCTATTCTACATATTTTTAGGAGCGATCGCAATTTAATCTATCACAGTTTATCAAAAATATGCCTCTAATTTACCTACGTTTAGTTTTTGACATTGACTGTCGCTCAGATGAGATTGCGTCTAGATTTTTAACGTTTTTTATTAGTATAATTAGCTTTCAAAACACCAATTCATTCTTATTACAAAATTAAGAACAAAAGACAAACGATGTGTTTTGTTAAAGTACTTATTTAAAGATTCCAATTTCAAATACCTACACATACAGGTACACATTAATTTATTTCAAAAGTACCTATATTATCTGTTTCTCTTTTGTGTGTTTGTACTCCCTAATTTGTAATTTCTATAATCTGTTGCGCAAACTCAAGAGCTACTGAACCGATTTTAACTCGGTGTTTACAGTTGAAAGCTTACATTTTGTGTGAGGTACTGGTGTATGAAATTTCACCTTTTGTCCTTGGGGTGGCAAGTACTGAGCAAATGTTTGAGCAACACAGGTTAATGTTGTTCATTTTGCGAAATATTTTACATACATGTAGAATGAGAAATGTGGGAAATCCTTTACTGAGAAATGATAAATTATTATAAGTTTTTTATTTATTCTAGTCATTAAAATAGTGTAGCCGGTAGGTACTAAAGTTCTTTACTAGTTAGTATTAAAGATTCATATAGGTAGCAGGAGCAAGAGACCTATAATTTCTCATACATTAATCTTAACACACGTTTTATATCATCATCCACTGTCCACTGCTGGACATAGGCCTCCGCTAAAGATAGCCACACTGACCGGTCCTGCGCTTTCCGCATACAGCTTTTTCCTACGACCTTTACCAGGTCGTCGGTCTAGCTCGTGTGGTGCCTTCCCACACTGCGCCGTCTAAGAGTCTTACGAGCCCAACGGCTGTTCGCTCTACGAGCTATGTGCCCTGCATATTACCACTTGAGTTTTACAACGTTTTACATACTAATAAATAATTAAAAAAATACCATCACGCCTGTATTCCCCGAAGGGTTAGGCAGAGGTGTAACAATGTACACCCACAGTTCGCCGGTATATTTAGGTCCCATGTAATAAGGGGCGAGCCTATTGCCATTAGCCGGGCACAAATCCTAACTCCGAGCTGCTACTGAGAATTTCATAGAAAAACCCAATAACACTTTTTGCTCGATACTAATAAATATACCTTTAATTCAACTAAAACTAATTAGCTACTGTTGCTAATGATATTTGGTAAGATAATTGAAAACTCCAGAAACTGGAGATTACTGAAACAATATTAAATAGTAATCAACACCACAAGATTTCAAATTAACATAATTATCAAACAAGCACAGCTGTTTGTATGTATATTGGTAACTTTCGCCATTTTCACCTCCTACGCAGGACAATCTTCGTGTTTCGTCTCTTAACGGTTAATTGATTTTAACTGCCTCGTTAGCCTAGTGGTCCTAAGCGTGACTGCTACGTTAGAGGTCTTGGGCTCGATTCCCAGGTCAAGCAAAAAGTGTTATTAGGTTTTTCTATGAAATTCTCAGCAGCAGCTCGGAGTTAGGATTTGTGGTCAGTTAATGGCAATAGGCTCACCACCTATTACATGGGACCTTAAACCGACTAGACTATGGTTGTACATTGGTACACCTCTACCTAACCCTTGGGAATACAGGCGTGATGGTGTGTAAAGACTAGTTTCTACTCGCGACTTCGCCCGCGTGGAAGTTAAGTCGGTGTACCTACTATAAAACATAACCTATGGCGCTCAGCAATAGTGTAGTTATTTATCAGTGTTTTTTTTTTGTATAATCTGAACTGTAGCTATGTGCATGTGAGGAGTCCCACTGTTGAGCAAAGGTCTATCCTATGGCCTACTACTCATCCCTACGCGTTGTTTTCTCTGGCCAATCACTCATTAACGACTCAAAGGGCTTGTACACACCATGATGCGCGTTTTGGCAACGCGCGTCTACAGCGTGTTCTTCTTTTTACATTGCAGTTGGTTTTTGTCTGACTCTCGTCCGTATCGGGTCTGTTTAGCTACAAAAGCGCGTCAACGGCGCGTTGCTAAACGTGGTGTGCCAAGGCCCTAAGTCATCACACCAGCGTTTCCTAAGCCTACCTCGGCGACATCACTCGTCATCCGGCACCCGCTGCGAGACGACCCTAGCCCATCTAGACACAGATGATAAATGGTTAAAAAAAAGTCTTTAGTCAAAATATTAATTGTAATTTATGGCACTTAACTCAAACTCAACACCTCTAACAATCAAGCCATTTTCACTTAATTTATGTATCAAATATTTCAGCTCTAAATAAAGCACCTTGAGAATTTTAGCATAGCTAAGATTGAGTTCAGGAATTAGTAAGTATTATTAAAATTAATATAATATCGCAGTAAATTCATGAATCCAAATAGCTCCGTCAATAATCCTAGTACAGTCTCGAGCATAGACATGTATACACTTAGCAACATCCTAATGCTATTTCCTACCAAAGGATTGATTAAAATGTAATGGTGTTACGAATATCTCCTGGATTCCATACTACTATGAAATCAGTCGATCGGTCGGTAGAAAATTGCTCGTGACTGTACCTACTTTTGTTGACATAATTTATTCAAAAGATGTCAACTGTTCAAAGTATAATTAGCAGTTTTAATCGAATTGAAACAACTGATGTACGAAGATTAGAAAGTGATAATGATTAATGACTGTAGTTTTGCGCGTTCAGTTACAAATTGGATAATTATTTAACTTGGTTTTAAACTGGCAATATCTTAGAACAGTATATAAATTTTCAAACCGCCATTTGTTATTTTGAATGGTGATTAAATATTTAGTTCGTCTGGCCTATTATAATTATTTAATTTCCAAAGCAAATATAAGAATCCATTGGCTTATGAATATTTTCAGTAATATTATTAAGAGGCAAAATTGTATGTTCGCAAAAAGTCTTTTACTGATAAAAAAATACACTTTTGCCAAACGTTCTAGGCTATGTTTTATGATATACTTACTTGACTATACTCGGACCTGGTCTCAGACAAACGCTAGCATGATATAATAGTCTAAATTTGTTATCAGACATGGCCAATCTACAGAAGTTGTCAAACAGCGAGATCTCTACTATAGTTCATATTTGAGTTAAATACTCATAGGTATTATTGACATAAACCTTCCCGAATAATTTCCCTAAATGATACTAAAAACGCGCATAAAATGACATAAAACGCGTAATAAAGCGCATAAAACCTAAATGACAAAAAAAATATACGAAACAATTTCTAATGTCGCAAATTATTCCACTATACCTCATCATCATCAACTTTTATTCCTATCATTTATATACAAATCTGGCCACTCATTAAGACTTAACGAAATGTCTTTACTGAATTAGCCACTGAGTTTTAATTACATCTGACTTTAATTAATGTTTGGAATAACAAAAGAGAATCAACTGTTCCGGAAATATTAAGACAAGTGGACTGAGAGCTTTGAGGACGCTCTAATGGCTTTCAACTGCCGTAAATGTCATATTGAGCATATGTTTATGGTTTCTGGGAATATGTTAACGCTATATAAGAGAGAGATAGTGACATGCAGGATAAATAGCGCCATCTCTTTTGAAATCGAAAATGCGAATGATAGCTTTGAGAATTCATTAACATTCAGAGAGTTTCGAGAATTGTTTGGCCACTATAGTTTTCACTGCAGGTTATTCTTTTTATCCGAAAACAGGAGGATTACATGAAAATATTTTTTGAAATTCGAAAACTTTTAAACCTCTGAAATTTGAATGAGAATTTTCGAAAAATTACAAATAATAACTTTTAGCTCGCAGCCTATAAATATGAGCATGAACATGCTGAGCATGTTTGATAGGCTTCCAAAATGTTCTTGGACGTCGTTTCATGGGTCGTACATCAAACGCCATCAAATGTAACCATGACTGATCCCCAGGTGAAACATATAAAGTTACTCAATTCCACTTATGAGCCGACAACCTTAATTTTTCCATAGGGAACATAATTCTACTAAAATTATATATATGGTGATGCAATATTTGTTCCAATTGTAACATTGCATTACATTTTTCGTAGGAACTATTTCTACCATAATTTTTCCAGTTCATGTTTCCTTAAAAAACTCCTCATTAAACTTGAAAACTATTATCGATATCAAATGCTAAGATATTTTCAGCCGTTTTAAAATCCCTGATGAACTCTATCGAACAATGAAGCCTCAATTCTTTCGCCATTTTGCGACTGTTGAAAACAATAGGCAAAACAGAAACGCCTAAAATCCTTGCATTGTTTGAATAACAAGACTTCTGCAATTAATATAATAGAGAAGGCTTGGGGACTATAAAGTTTAGGATAAGTAAGAAAGATAATACAGAAATATTTTGAACTCTGTACATCAGCATGAAAAGTTTGCTGTAAATTAGTAGGTAGGTTGTATGTAAAAAAGCATAACTTTTTCAATTCATTGCGTACTTTTGAAGTTCATCTTAAACATCAATGAAGGCTGAAGGCTGACTGGTGAAGGATAATACAGTGAGGAAATCTGCACTTAAAATTAATATAAATTAATTGAGCTCAATCAAAGCTCGTGTCTTCTCTGTATAAGAAGAGGACTTTGCCTTTAAGTGCGATATTCTACTATTATTGATGATGATGATAGTGATCTGACTAATTTCGGCCAAGGCGATTGCTTCTGCTCCGCTATAGTTGTCGTTCGTGAGCTCGAATGTGGCTATGTAACTGATCTTCTTTGTGAAGATCCTAGCCCATTGCGGGCATGTGAGCACACCATCTATATATAGTTATACTAGCTTACCTCGTTAGCGTAGTGGTCCTAAGCGCGACTGCTACGCTAGAGGTCTTGGGTTCGATTCCCAAGTCGAGCAAAGAGTGTTATTCGGTTTTTCTATAAAATTCTCATTAGCAGCTCGGAGATAAGATTTGTACCCGGTTAATTGCAATAGGCTCGCCCCCTATTACAAGGGACCTACACATACCGGCGAAATGTGGGTGGACATTGTAACACCTCTGCCTAACCCTTCGGGGAATACAGGCGTGATGGTGTGTTGTGTATGTTTTGTTTTTATACTAGCTTCTGCTCGCGACTTCGTCCGCAAAACAAAAATAGTTTTTAAATTCGAACCAATAGTTCTTGAGACAAACAAACTCTTCGTTTAATATTAGTATAGATTAGTAGGCAGCGGGACCAATCAAAATTAACTTAATCCTATAAGTATTACGTTGGAAATATGAATGGATACAACACTATTATTCTTTAAAACAATAAAGAAATACACCTTGGACATTAAGTAAAACACAAAATTAAAAATTTTAAGTAACCCCGACAGAAGAAAACATCACTACCGTAGCTTACAAAAGAGCTGATAACTTTGGAACCGCTGAACCTATTTCCATCAAACAAAGCTAAGAACTCTCGACTAATTAACCG
The DNA here is from genome assembly GCA_947462355.1 of Caradrina kadenii. NCBI lineage: Eukaryota > Metazoa > Arthropoda > Insecta > Lepidoptera > Noctuidae > Caradrina > Caradrina kadenii. The sequence goes on along the minus strand of OX381683.1, from coordinate 5,547,862 downwards.
TTCAAACACAAAAAAACAAAATCAAAATCGGTTCATACGTTCGGGAGTTACGATACCATAGACAGATACACACACAGACACGTCAAACTTATAACACCCCGTCGTTTTTGCTAAAAATCACTAGTGTAATTTGTCACGTCAAATTGTTTAATGCCAGGTAAATTTATGATAGTCTGAAGTTCCAAATCACATCATACAGAGTTGTAACTACTGTCATAGGTGTCATCACAGTTTAATGACCAAGTTTATATGGATTTCCTATCTGAAACTCGTAAATACGACCGAGTTTTGTACTAAAATCTTGATGACATTTTACAGTTGAGACATTGTTCCGATGCAGGAACATAACATGAGACAATGTTCTAGTAATTAAGCTGTAGAAGGTGATGAAATTTGGAGGATTTTATTTGTTTTAACAGACATTATGTAAATAATTTTATATACTAAATGAAAAATAATATGATCGATCGATCACATCGTTGACCAAGTACCTACACAGAAAATATTATACCGCACAAATGGTTGAGCTAACACAGGTGTACTCTTTCTTCCCTCACTCACAGAATCATCACAGATCGCTTTCTAGCCACGGGAGTATCATACCACCAATTATCAAACTCTGGGCTAAACAAATAAGTAGGTAACTATAAAGATTTGATTAAGGGCCAGTTTGACCACCTTTTACCTAGGCTCGCCCTCTATTACATGATACCTAAACATACAACTGTGGGTGAATATTGTTACACCTCTGCCTAACCCTTCAGGGAATACAGGCGTGATGGTATGTTGTTTGACCACCTTCCAAAAGATTCCGATTAAATAACTCGGCAAAAATTTTTGGTACAAATTTTGTTCCATTTTAAAATATAGTGTCTAGTGAGAGGTAGTGAAATAGACCCTTAAAGACACGAGAAGACAAACAGATTTTTAACAACAAAAAAATGCAATCTAACTTTGCTTTTGTTTTGAACAAAACACTCCTTCAAAACAAGTCTGTCTCCATTCTTCACTTCTTAACAATTTGCCCTATTACTTGAAAAACTTTGATGGACTCCTCGCGACCCACTTAGAAGCAAACAGATTCTTAGATAACGCTATCATTCTTACAAATCTTCACTTGCCTTTTGCAAGTAATTGCGTAAAATACGCCGTCGTTCCTCAAAACCTTTATCTCGTAGGAGCTCAATGTGCCCGCATCCTTAGGGCTCCTCATTGACAGCACTTTTGTTGGCTTTTATTCCACAACTCTGAACATCTTTACTTTTCAATTCATGACCGTTAATGAGTTGGCTTCATCTAAATCGTGGTCTGCTTTCAGTTTTATAAAGTTCAGTATGTCGATAAGATGGGCAATCACGTTGCGGAGCTAACTTTAGCAATTGCGGGATAGTAATCTTATTTAAGTTGCGTTCGGTTGGTCAATAAGAATCTAGATCAACGAGTCTATTTTTATTTTTGTTCTATGTAACTGTTTGCGTTGGAAAACCACACTTGAAGTTTCAGTAATAAAGGCTATGATACAGTTACATGCGCAAGTGTTGACAATGAATTCTTATTCAAGTAACGGACAACAATTATGCACCTCTGTTGTAATAACATCATTACACGGTCACCAGTACGCCTGCCAACTGTCGTGATTATGGCAATATTGCCCAGGACTGTTTGGTCATAACGTTCTATAGACCAATTTCAGGAATGGACTGATAATTCCAATGATAATGGGTAGACTAGAATGAACCTTAAAGCTGTACTCAGTTGGAATATTCAAAAGAATAATGTGATTATAAATATGAGTAATACTCTTTTAACAATTTGCCAGATACCTACGCCTCCTAATTGCGACTGCTACGCTAGAGGTCTTGGGTTCGATTCCCAGGTCGAGCAAAAAGTGTTATTGGGTTTTTCTATGAAATTCTCAGTAGCAGCTCGGATTTAGGATTTGTGCCCGGTTAATGGCAATAGGCTGGCCCCCTATTACATGGGACCTAAACATACCGGCGAACTGTGGGTGTATATTGTTACACCTCTGCCTAACCTTTCGGGGAATACAGGCGTGATGGCATGTTATGTTTTTTCATCATGGGTCATGATGAATAAATAACCGGACAAGTGTGAGTCGGACTCGTCCACCGAGGGTTCCGCACGTAAGATCATTATAATTTACAGAATTAAATCAATACTTTATTGAAATAAATAAGAAAATATGCGTCAGAAATATTAATAAAATATATTTTGCACATCAAGCTCTTTTAAATGACATCCCATTTGTACTAGAAGCATCAATTTGAATTTTTTTTTTTAATTATTTATTTAAAAGAAAAATAACTAATCATTTTCCTAGTCAGACATCGTCGCCTGCGAACTAAGAGTAATTTCGTGATTACGTCATAGTTTCCAACAGTACCCAGCTACATTAAATCAAGGTGAGATGTGACCTGAAATTGAAATACTTCATGCAAGCAGTATACCGCGTGTATCACATTTACTTACAGAATGTCTAAAATGCTCACAACGTTCTCGCTAGACAACACCTCAATATTACGTTGAATATTGTACAACAAAATAGGATTGCGGAATTTTAGAAATTTTTAAGGTTTAGAAAAATGTAGATATACATAGGTACTGTAGAGACTCTGGCTGATTTAGCTACATAACATCACGCCTGTATTTCCTGAAGGGTTAGGCAGAGCTGTTCCAAATACCAATGTACACCCACAGTTCGCCGGTATGTTTTAAGTCTCACACAAATATTAACTCCGAGCTGCTACTAAAAACTTCATAGAAAAACCCAATTACATTTTGCCAGACCTGAGAATCGAATCCAAGACTTCTAGCGTAGCAGTTGCGCTTAGAACCACTAGGCTAGCGAGGCAATTAGTTTATATTTAGGACGTAAACTCTGTTCGGAATTTGAAAAACTTGACAGCCCGCCATGAGGGTTGTCAAGTTGCGATGCAAGGAACTACCTAACTTGTAATTCAAATCCTTAATAGAAAGTGATCAATCATCATCAATCTTTGTCTTTAATTTCTATGACAATTGGGTTTTAAATAGATTTTGAAAATCGTTACTTCTTAGAACGCTCGATTTTTACATAAAGAAGCGTAGTACCTACTAACCAACATTGAATACCAATCTATCTATATGATAATTTTAGAAACTGTTTGTATGAAAATTTCATAAGAATACAATGTACATTTGAATAATCTCAAGTACTCAAGAAATAGGAATTGTGCTAAGTGTTTCTTTAGCTGCTAAATATTTATGAAAGTTTATTTTAGGATTGTAAAAAAAATTGTAGGTGAAAAGAGCATGCGACAATTTGGACCCACTCTTCTCAATGTTGCTCAACAGTGATTTTTTTTTTTTGGTGGGTGGAAAATCATCAAATAACTTCTCCCGCCCTGGGCGGGGCGGGAGGGAGTGTCAGACTTTTACTGACTAAAACCCACCCATGTTCCTTCTTGTGCCCTTTGCGTTACGGGGGCGCGGTATCTCTTGCGAACAACCCGCAGCCCCGGCAGGCATCGGCCCTCAGTGGCCCCTTCCTTTTGCTGACATCTCTTTGAGGCGCGCGTGGAACACGAACGCGCCGTCGACACGGCCTGTCGTTATGCAACGTAAGGACGGTGAGCTACCCATTGCTCACCGTCCACAGGCCATGCTCAACAGTGATGAGACCCATGTCATATGAAACCTCTTAAGAAGTACTTCATTTTATTATTTTGCAGCTAAGTTCAAATCCAGTGCGAAAATGGTGTTTTGGTACATTCTGTCATTTTCGTGTATATCTGGGCAAAGATTCCCACACTGTCCGACAGTGACGAGTACCAAAACACCATTTTCTGAACTTAGCTGCCATAGAATGAAATAAAGTACTCATCGGGAGCTTTTAAATGACATGTGTCACATCACTGTTGAGCAATGTTGACAATGGCCCCAAGCATCACACAACGTTGCCCATGGTCCTTTCCTTACATAACACAATGGACCTTGATAACAACAACAAAAAAACTGGTAAATTACATTTTACTAACTTGTCATGAGTGTCACCATTATGATACAAGATCCCAGAATAGCCTAATCTACATCATTTTACCATGGCTGAAATTTTGACTATAGATGGAGTAATATCTCGTTAAAAAGGGATGCGTACTTACTCTTTTCAATACTGGAACCTCTTTAATGGTATCAAATTTAAATGGTACCATACTCACTTCTGTTCAAGTGGGATGGCTGGCTTAATACCAAAAATATGTCTTAGTAACGAGACTAGCAAGTACGAACCTACTCAATTCCATATTCTTTTATCTATTCTTAAAATGACGTAGGTGTTGCAACTGTATGTTTTAAGTTTAAAAATACGTAGGCGTACGTAAAAGCTTATATACAAATTAATTAACGCAATCAATGAATAACTAACACAATTAAAATCTATTATCAAAGTTTGTAGATTTGAGAGCACTATTAAATTACCATCATGCACCAATGCTCTACCATCTGCTCCCTGTATTTGTTCTAATAAGCACTTACAACTTATCTCAGTATGACTTATTTCTTCGAGCATAGAACTATGCGACGGACTTTCCCGCAAAGTTAACATTGCGTTCGAGAAACAGACAATATATCTTGTTGCGTAGAGATATGGTGTATTATTGTGTTAGCTAACGGCAAAGTTGGGTGGTCTCGAGTCAACTTAGACAAATGTTTGTTGAGGAGTTTCCGCACCTGTGCTCATGTTATATGTCTCTGTCGGAAGATTTCTGCGAGCTGCTCTGACAATGATCGAAGGTATCAGGGATTTGACCTGATGTCTCTTCTATTACCTACTAGATATGTATGAATGATGCTTGAGCAAAGTATAGAAATTGTTTTTTTTTATAAGCACTTTTATCCCACTCCTGGGCAGTAGCCACTCTCCAGTCGTTATGTATCTTTCGCGATCCTATGCTATTTCAGTTTGAAGAAATCCATTCACCCCGCCATTTTTTACCTAGCCTGCCGCGACCCCATCTCACTGTCTTAAGGCACCAGCTTTGTGGTACTTAGACTCACAGTTTGGCAGACGATGATATCATGCCCAGTTCCATTGAAGTTAGGCAACCTTTTAAGCAAGTCAGCTATGCCTGTTTCTTGCTAATTAAAATAATATTTAAGAGCATAACAAGAAATCAAACAACTAAACCGTTCTTTTTTCCAAAAAAAATCTCGGCAGGTAGATGCTTACATTTTTACCAACATTAAAAAAGAAATACATTTAGAAACATCAAGTCGTCTGAGATATTCAAATTCAAATAGAATACAATTGCCTTACCCGTACGCAATATAAAAGTATGCAACCACTATATTTCGAAGCTTTTACGAAGGGAAAATCTGGTGTAAATCTGAGAAAATCCTTCGGGTAGACGGCCCAAGACGCTCAAATAGGATCAGGTCAGGCTTTGTAAGAATGGCTTATCGGCAGCTGGGCTCCATGCATATTAAAACCACCTGCAGACCCAAGTTGAGCCAGAGAGAATATTCTATTAGTTTGTGAAGAACCACAGGCGATGGATCGAGTCGACAAATAATTGTTTTCCTCCTTACTGATTGAACTATTATCACTGTTATAGAATGTTGTCTACAAAAAGGTTATAGCTATAAATCCCACCTCCTATTCTTCTATACCATAACATAACATACCATTACGCCTCTATTCCCCTAAGGGTTAGGCAGAGATGTACCAATGTACACCCACAGTTCACCGGTATGTTTAGCTCCCATGTAATAGGGGGTGAGCCTATTGCCATTAACCGGGCACAAATCCTAACTCCGAGCTGCTACTGAGAATTTTACAGAAAAACCCAATAACACTTTTTGCTCGACCTGGGAATCGAACCCAAGACCTCTCGCGTGGCAGTCGCACTTAGGACCACTAGGCCAACGAGGCAGTCTTCTATACCATATAAACAGCAAAAGTTTGCGAAGATGTTTGTTACTCTTTCTCGCTTAAACGGCTGAATGGAATTAGATGAAAAGCACACACATGAAGATGTACGTACAAAAACGTCATAAACATTATATGCTACATATAATTTTTATGACGTTTTTGTGTTCTGTCCATCTTAAATAGTCGGGGTAAGAAACTAGTGCTTGATAAATTTACCAAAAATCTTATACCAAACCGAGGCCTACACGGATAATAAAATTCTGGTCATACCCCCAGCACCCAGAAAAATGTTTCCGTATAAAAAGATTTTTATTTCTCAGCAAATTTAAAATTTTTCAGATCGCTCCCTTTATAAAGAGGAATCCAGAAAGTGCCTCTTTATATGCTAAGTGATGAGACTCAACATCAATACGACTGCGCTTCTACATACTTACAATACATAAGTACGACGTATGTATAGTGGTATTATTCAATGATGTATAAAACTAGATGCCGCAGTAAATGACATTCATGTCACATACCGCACACTCGTTAATTGCACTGACTGTAACATCAGTTTTGCAAAAAAAAAACATAAACATATGCCGATATGTTTAGGTCCCGTGTAATAGAGGGCGATCCTATTGCCACTAACCGGGCACAAATCCTAACTCCGAGCTGCTACCGAGAATTTCATAGAAAAACCCAATAACACTTTTTGACTCGGCCTGGGAATCGAACCTAAGACCTCTAGCGTAGCCGCGCTTAGGACCACTAGGCTAACGAGGCAGTTCGAGGACTTATATAATTAAAATACGTCTGAAATCGCCAATCCGTCCTGGGAGAGAGTGGTAATCAATGCCCAAACCTTATCTGTATGATAAGAGGCCTTTTGCCCTGCTGTAGGACAATAATATGCTGGTATTGTTCTTATTAACATTATTAATCGTCAATAGAAGACATTTTGATTAAATCTCTAACTAACACACATGAGAATAGGTAACTTATTATAATGATAAACAATTTCTATTTATTATATACCATATCAAGTTTGACCTTAAACTGTGAAGACCTCTCTCATCAGAATATGATAACATGTCAACTGGTGGTTATCAATTGGCATATAGTTTCGCATAGGCTCATAATAATTATATATTATTAAACATGTAGATTGTAATAACATGGTTAGGTATTTCCGTGTAAATATGTACCTTATCCTTTATTTTCTACAAAAGTGCAACAGGTAGGTACGGCAGATTTGTTTTTGTTCAGGATGGGAAATCATCAAATGACTTCCCCTGCCCTGGGCGGGGCGGGCGGGAGTGTCAGACTTTTACTGACGAAAACCCACACATGTTCCTTCTTGTGCCCTTTGCGGTACCCGCAACCCTAGCAGGTATCGGCTCTGAATGGCCCATACACTAGCTGACATCTGTCGCGCGTGGAACAGAGATAGGCGCGCGTAGCTACATTTACGATTTTGAGTTAAACGTTTCTTCCCTTTTCGTTAAGTAGTGATACTAAACTAACCAAATTACCATTGATCACTATATTAACCACAATGAGTAAAGATAACTAATTAACTAATAATTAATTTACTTATTCTTTCAAATTAATGTGACTTAATTAGTCGTTTAATCGGAAAAATCAATTTCTTGAGTTTTTAGGCTTTAAAATAAATAGTTTTATTATCACTTAAACCTTTGGCATAGTAACTGTAGCGTTATGGAAAAAATAAATAAAAACAAAAATGTTATAAAAAATCTATTTCACTGAATCATTCTAAAGGAAACATGTAATACAGGGTAGTTTTATTGACCTTCAGGCCGATGAATATGGTTTGATTTTATGATGTTAACTCTAAAGTGTAGACAATAAAGAATAAATTCCATTGTCATACGAATCAGTCTGACGGTTAGGCTGGTTTGGGTTGCGCTGCGGCTTTCACATCGTTCAACTGAAAAAGATAAAAGTTAAATGAGTACTGTCAAATAAGTTCGTAGTCCTTAAATAATTAAATAGATTCATCTAATAGGCTTAATACATAAACAGCCAGATCTGAAACTGCCTCGTCGTCCTCGTCCGATTCCCGAATCGGGCGAAAAGTATTATAGGGTTTTTCCATTAGAAATTTCTCAGTAGCAGCCCGGAGATTGGAAGTTGATGGGGTGACACCCCCGTGTCTCGGCAAGCAAGTAAAGCCGTTGGTCCTGCGCCTCATCTCTCCCTAGTCGTGTGACAGAAGAGGGAGTGGACATGTGTGCAAAAACATGTCCCGATCCAGATATTTTAGCACTAAAATATCTCTCGCGTAAATGGCTAGTTCCCTATGAGATTAACCGCCATGGCCGAAATCGGTTTGGAGAATATTATTATTGGTCAATAAATAATGAAATAGATTCATCTATTTATGAACGGCCCTTGACCAGTTTTTAAGATTCGTGATTAACTTTCAGCAGTCACACTTGCAACCATTAGACCAGGTTGGAGGATTACATCAAATCTTATTTCCTTAAGTTACACTTAGGTCCGCGAGAGCGAAGCCGCGGACACAGCTACTCTGTACTTCTATACCATTACAAAATTATTTTGGTTTGTTTGTAAGGAATAGGATCCGAAATTGCCGGACTGATTTTAACCATTGTTTCACTAATAGATAGCCACATTATTCCTCAGTAACATAGACTATTTAATATCATGCTACGACTTACGGGAGAGGAGCAGTAACCAAAGACGTAACTTAACGCGGGTGAAATAAGCCACCCTGACCAAGTCGCGGGTAGTTCATTAGTTTACAATAAATTAATTCTTACCGTCTTAGAGACATTGTCAACAAATTCATTGAAATTCTTCTTGACTACATCGGGGTCGAAGGCGTGGGACACTTGGCTGTTAATAGTTTTTCCAAATTCTTGAAGCTGCTTTTGTATCGTGTCTAGATAGTTTTTGTTGTCAGCCGGGGCATCGCGTTTCACGAAAGCGTGAGTCTGTGTGAAGTAAAAAGAAGTATTTAGATGACAATGGACGCATTTGTAGATAGGTACAAGATGAATAATTATTATTTCGAATATACTGAATGCCTAATAACTTTATATCATGAGGAAGATGCATTTAGTTAATCTTAAGTTCTAAGTGCTCAATTTTCAAGAACATTCTTTAATCAAAAAAAAAAACATTTTTAAATCTGTAACTTAACAAATATGACGAAAACTAAAATAAAAAATAAGAAATTATTTTCAATTTAATGCCCAATGAGCTCGCCTCTTTTTTAACATTGTACATAAAATAATTTTAGAACATTTATTAATTTTAAATAAATAAATCTGATTCGCCCAAAAAGTTTCGAACAGTGTGTAAAGGGCTTCGTTCGATTTCTAAACTAGTCTACCAAATGGGAAGACGAAAATAACCGACAAACATTTTTAAAAATAGAACATTTTGTAAATAATAAAAGAATTTAAAACTAAAACTTACGCCGACAAGGCACACAGCCAGAAGTACGATAAACAGCTTGTTCATAATGAAATAGTACCTACGTCCTTACAATGCAACAACACAATGCACACTGCACTGTTCACTGCAGAAATTCCCTTTATCTTGATGCCGACCGGGAGCCGATGTTTGTACCTAGAACTTATCGTAATGACCCCAGTCTATTTGTCCTAGCTTTTAATTAATAAATGAGGTTGTATCTAACTAATTGCCGTACATATAAAAACATAGGTATTCCCATTACGTACAGACAGCGTCATCAACTGATAACCCTCTTTTCGAACAAATTTTAATGCAAGAAGGGTTACCAATTGCTGACGCTGTCTGTACGTAGGAGACTATGAATTTAAGGGCCAGTTTCACCACCTTTGACATAACATACCATCACGCCTGCATTGCCTGAAGGGTTTTGCAGAGCTGTACCAAAGTACACCCACGTAATATGGGGTCCATATAATAGGGGTCCTAAGCGCGACTGCTACGCTAGAGGTCATGGGTTCGATTCCCAGGTCGAGCAAAAAGTGTTATTGGGGTTTTCTATGAAATTCTCAGTAGCAGCTCGGCGTTTGGATTTGTGCCCGGTTAATGGCAATAGGCTCGCCCCTTATTACATGGGACCTAAATATACCGGCGAACTGTGGGTGTACATTGTTACACCTCTGCGTAACCCTTCGGGGAATACAGGCGTCATGGTATATTTATATTTTTTTTTATTTATTTGGTTACTATATTATTGCACTAGGTTCTGCTCGCGACGTCTAGATAGATTTTAGAACTCAGCCAAAATATAATGTTCTGAATTATCCCACTGGAACCATACATTTTTCCAGGGTAATAAGTATCTATATTCCAGTCTATAATCTATCTCTGTGCTAAATTTCATCCAGCTCCGTGCAGCCGCTCTCGCGTTATTGAGTAACAAACATCTATCCATCCAAACTTTCGCATTTAATTTTTAGTATTTAGTAGTATGATTGTAATTAGTACTACGTACGTTTATAAAATTTCAAATCGATGTAACCATAGAAGTTGGTTAAAGTCGACTTCCAGGACTTTCTTGCATAGATAGATAGTTACAGGAGACACTAATAAAAGCTTTTATATTTTTTTAAATAAAGCTATTATTTAGGTAAATATTCAAAAAGCATAAAATAAATTTTGAAGTTTTAATAAATAATATTAAAAAAAAATATTTATATAAAAGCTTGTGGCGAGATTTTCTTGGTATTTTCTACTCAAAATTATTCGTGCCAAGAAATGTTGACGCAACAAGCTTTTTTCCATATGAATTACTTAAAAGTTTAAAAAATATTTACTTTTAAATTATTTATTTACTTTTTAGTATTTTAGAATGATATTGCTTTACTTATTGTTGCTCACGAAGCCCTTTCATTTAAAATTCATATCATAGGGGTAATTATGGAAATTATAAATCACTATTTTGTGACGCCCGCCACATTGGATTGAGAATGACATTACTTTATTTATTGTGTTTCGCTCATCAAGCCTTTTCATTTAATACCCATAACATAGGGGCCACTATAAAAATGATAAATCACCATTTTAGGACGTCCGCCATATTGGATTTAGAGTTACATCACTTATGTCACAAGCATCGTCATCAGGACTAAGAATTTTTGCCAAATTTCAGGCAAATAGATTAAGTGAAAGTAGGTGAAATATTAATTGAAAAATTCAAAGACATACAGATACAAATGAAGTTAAATAAAAGCTTATAAAATAAAATTATATAGATAATTAAAATTAAATTAATTATATAGAATTATATTATTTATATTTAATATTGATTCGTGGGTGAGTCACTAGCAGTTACTAGGAAGTAACTATTTACTTCCTTGAATTTGATAAGATGCAAAACTGTACTTTGTATTTAGTAAGTAAAGGAAAATAAAACGAAAAAATAAACTTCATAGAAATCTATTTCAAAATAGGAACATATTTTTAGAAAGCGAAAATGTAATACAGATTTGGTTGGGATGATTTTATATTAAAATTATACTTGTGTAGAGGCAATAAAGATTAAAATTACATTGTTATATGAATCAGTCTTATTGATTGGGTGCTGGTTGGGCTTTATCCTCCGGTTTGAAGCGTTGCACCTGAAAAGAAAACAAGAATTAGTATATAGGTACATGGATCATTTATCTATTTCTTAGTGCCCATTATTATTTTAATAAATAATATGTCATAAGGTTAACTTGACCCTAAAACATTCTACAAAACCCAAATACTGTGAGTCAAAATCATCGCTTTGGCGTCTATGTGCATCTACGTAATCAAATTGTTAGGGACCATTCGTCATACTTAAACCTAGGTGAAAAGGTATCTATAGATAGATAGGTACTTCTGATACCTGGACTATTTCGGGTTGCTTCATTTAAAGTGGAGACTTTAAATGAAGCAACCCGAAATTTCATATTTCTTAAAATCAAAGTATGAATGTAATTTTCTTCTCAAACTTTTCCCCACACTAGGTTTTTTGCTATGTCGTGGGTGCATTTACAAACACATAAATATACGTACACAAACAACCAGACCCGAAACAACCAAATATTTGTTCTAAACGGGAATTGAACCCGCAACACGCAGCGCAGCAGCTACGTCAACCGTGCCGTCAAACTTAAAAACTCTACAAATCATAATATAACATAGCTTCACGCCTGCATTCCCTGAAGGGTTTTGCAGAGGTGTACCAATGTACACCCACGTAATAGGGGGCCCATGTAATAGGGGGCCAGCCAATGGCCATTAACCAGGCACAAATCTTAACTCCGAGCTGCTACGGAGAATTTTATAGAAAAACCCAATAACACTTTTTGATCGACCTGGGAATCGAACCCAAGACCTCTAGCGTAGTAGTCGCGCTTAGAACCATTAGGCTAACGAGGCAGTCTACAAATCATTAACAATTAAAATTCTTACTGTTTTAGAAACACTGTCAACAAATTCGTTGAAGTTCTTCTTGAGTGCGTCAGGATCGAAGGCTTTGGATACCTGACTGTTCACTGTTTTTCCAAATTCTTGAAACTTGCTTTGTATCGTTTCAAGATAGTTTTGGTTTTCAACCGGGGCATCGCGTTTCACGAACGCGTGAGTCTGTGTGAAGAAAAAGAAAAAAAAATTAGATCCGAATGTGCCAAATTCCGACAATAATATAATTTATTAGTTGAATACACTAGGAAAAATTTAATTAAAAATCTATTATTTTCATTTATTTTCTTATTCTAATCTAATTCATCAAAGGTTAGGTTCGATAAAAATAGGCTGGTAATTTTATAAATAAACTAGCTTGTGCTCACGACTTTATCAGCGTAGACTTCCGGGCTAAGCCATACTGTGTTATCCCACAGGTACACAACAGGCTAGATTATTCTAGATGTGAGCTAAATGGCTGAACAGAATCAACCGCTTAAGCGTAAAAAAAAAAAAATCTTCTATCCTTACAAATTTTCGCGTTTATATATAAAGTAAGGCATAAGATAAATAATTCGGTATTAATAAAATAATTTAAAAGTAAAACTTACGCCGACAAGGCACACGGCCAAAAGGATAATCAACAGCTTGTTCATAGTGAAATAGTACGTCTTCACAACTCAACAACACAAATGGTCACTGAACTGTCCACGGCAGCAATCCTCTATATCTTGATGCTGAATATTTGAACAACTTATCGTAACGACCCCGGGTCATTTGCCCTAGCTGATTCATAAATGATATTTGTGACAAACAATCATTACCGTATACTTTGGACTGACTATGAATCCTGCATGTCTTTTGTTGCGGTTTTTCGTGAAGGGTCGAAAAGGATACAAGATGTTGAATGATAAAGGTTATGTACACTGTTATTTGTAATGAGGGATTAATTTGGTTCAAAGCGACACTACAATAACAATATTATGGCTCATATCTATATCTTATAGACCTAGACGCGCGATAGCGTGTCAAGCCAAGTTCAAGCTAACAGAACTGGCGAGCAGCACCGTGTGTAATCCAAGTCAGACCTTAGGCTACAATATTATATTATACTAAGTTATAAGAAAAAATATGTTGTAACAACTTAAAATATCATTAAGTTGTTACAACATATTTTTTTATGTGTAATTGAGTTGGTGAATAAGTCACGTCACGGTCTGTAGCGAATTGCCATAGATACAATATTATGTGAAAAATCGCGTTTAGACAGTTCATAAAAAGTATGTTAATTGGTAAGTGGTGTCTACACCTGTCTTCATAAAATTTTCGAAATAAACCTCAATGATGACAAAAGACTATTCAGCGAAAATATCCACTACTTTAGAAAAACATGATAAGTATGAGAAGGTAAGACTTTTTCTTTTCGAGTCGAAAGGAAATCCCTATTTATTTATGAGCTATGGAAGAATTACAGCTAAGCAAGACAAAATAAAAAATAGTAGGTGTAACTGACAGCCAATTACGATTATTATTTAATTATCATTATTTCTTTTTTTATAGAACATGACCCAGGAAAACGCTGGATGCAGGCCGCTTTTAACCGGTCCTTTTGGAAATCTATGGAGGAGGCCTATGTCCAGTAGTGGACGTCTAACCGCTTTTTTTACCGATGGGAATTCATCAAATGACTTCGGGCGGGGCGGGAGGGAGTGTCAGACTTTTACTGACTAAAACCCACCCATGTTCCTTCTTGTGCCCTTTGCGTTCCGGGGGCGCGGTATCTCTTGCGAACAACCCGCAGCCCCGGCAGGCATCGGCCCCTTCCTTTTGCTGACATCTCTTTGAGGCGCGCGTGGAACACGAACGCGCCGTCTACACGGCCTGTCGTTATGCAACGTAAGGACGGTGAGCTACCCATTGCTCACCGTCCACAGGCCCGTTAAATAGGATGAGTGAAAGGCGACTAACAAAAGGGGTTTATATGGCAGATGTGAGTGGCTACGGCGGGATAGGGCGCCCTAAAAAGACCTACCCCGACCTTATTGGTGGGGTTCTTCAGAAAGGTCGCGTGAGCGGTACTCATAACCGACGTGCTTGTTTGAACAGATGTATAAACGTGAACGCGGTGAAAAAAGTATGTAAGGATCGTAGAAGGTGGCGTTCTGTGGTTTCTGCCTACCCCCATGGGAAAACGGCGTGAGTTTATATATGTATGTTATGTGTGTCGGTTTTAATAATATCTAAGCCTCGAATTTTGCTTACCAATACAAGGCCCACAACGTTAGATTATAAATTATGTAATAGATACATTTTAGTATCGCCATCTATGCATGTTATGACGTAATGGCCACTATTATGATGTTGTTATAATCCATAGTTATCTTACGGCAAGAGAACTGTTGTGATATTCTAGAAGCGCAGGGAGTAATAAAATAAAATAACGAACTCTGTTCAAATATGTATTTCAAACAAGAACATATATTTTTTTTACTAGAGATAGATGCAATACCGTAGAGGTTAAAATGCTTTTAGTTTTGCTTATAATAGATTGTTGTTTATAAAATGGAGGCAATGAAGTTTAAATTCCAGTTATTTGAATCAGTCTTAGGCTGCAGCTGGTTTGGCTTCACCTGCCGGCTTCAAGTTGTCCAGCTAAAAAAAAGAACAACAATTAGTATTTATATTATTTACTTGCTTCTGCCTGTGACTTTGCCCGCGTCAAATTTGATATATTATCTCACGAGAACCGTACATTTTTCCGGGATAAAAAGTATCCTATCTGATATTCCACACTACAATTAATCTCAATGACAAATTTCATCCAGATCCGTTCAGCCGTTTATGCGAGAAAGAGTAACAAACATCCATCCATCCATCCTTTCTCACAAGCTTTCGCATTTATAATATTAGTAGGATAGTAGGATTTCACATGACAGACTTAGATTTTTTTATTACCCTTAGGTTTATTTATATCTACATCATTGAGACTAGTGCAGACGATACCCACCATAACAATTCCTTACAGTCAGTCAAAAAAAGAAATGAATGTCATGTCAGTGCCAAAATATTAAAATTATCTAACATACCATCACGCCTGTATTCCCCGGAGGGTTAAGCCGAGGTGTAACAATGTACACCCACAGTTCGCCGGTATGTTTTAGGTCCCGTAATAGGGGGCGAGCCTATTGCCATTAACCGGGCACAAATCCTAACTCCGAGCTGCTACTGAGAATTTCATAGAAAAACCCAATAACGCTTTTAGCTCGACCTGGGAATCGAACCCAAGACCTCTAGCGTAGCAGTCGGACTTAGCACCACTAGGCTACCGAGGCAGTTTAATTATTAAGATTATCTCAAGATTCTAAGGTCGCTGTCAGAATCACCACTTGGACAACTGTATGTACCCAAACTCATACCGCTTTATCAATACAGTTGATGAGGGCTATGATTTTAATTGAAAATGCTTACCGATTTAGCTACATTATCAACGAAGTCATTAATATTCTTCTTAATTGCTTCAGGGTCAATAGCATTGGCTGCTTGACCGCCGGCTTTGGACAGCTCTTCGGCTACTGTCTTGCTTAAATCTTCTAGCTGCTTCTTAAATGCTTCAAATTGCGCCTGTGCGTCTGCTGCCGCCGTTGAAGGCTCTGCCGCATCGCGTTTCACGAAAGCGTGAACCTGTGTGAATACAGGATATTAAGATTGGAATCATTTCGTTATTAAGTTGTTATCCTTGTTAATTTCAAAAAGCACAAGAACAAATACATTACAAACAAATAAAATAGTGACTAAAATAATTTTAAATTCTTTAAATGAACATTCAGAAATATGCATTTTGACAACACTTACAGACCAACTGATAAGTATTGATCTAATTTAAACGTAACCAAAAAAGGCCAAAGAAAGTCTACCAGGTATTTTTACTAATTTGTCAATAGAGTGTGTATATAGTTCTCTGACCACGTATTATGACTATCAATGAATGTTAGCCTTTATGCGTACGCTTGTCCAATATTGCTAAATAAATATTTAATTCGGATAACGAGTCTAAAATGACAGTTAACAACGCCAAAAGTTGCATGTTCTTTGAGTTTAAATTGTTATAACTATACTTCCACAACTCCTGTGACGTATCATGCACCCACAAGTTTTAATAAATTTTACGTGCGATACATTGCGCGCTACCATATACAGTGAATTTTCACAATAAAATTAAAAGTTATTTCCCAACAATAACTTTCGCCCATTATTATTCAGGATGTTATGGTAAACGAAGGACTTTCTTTAAGGGAGTGCAGTACACATAAAAATGAAAACCTTTTATTTTGTACGACCCATAAAATCGCGAATAAAAATCGACTGCTCCATACATTTATGTTCGTATAACCCGACAACATGTAAAAAATTGCTGTTTTTTTTTCGCAATTTTAAGCTTAAATCTTTAGTGAAAGTGGTTTATTTTCGTAAGCACTACACTCTTTTAAAGTCCGTCGTTTGTTTAAATTAATACGTTGTATGGTCTTTAGTTGGGTAGTATGAGTAATTATAGCTTATGTAGAGTGTGATTTTACACCTCATAAAAGACTAAATTTACTCTCCAACTTCATAGCTATTAAAAAAACATTAACACAGACATAAAAATAACTTACGCTGACAAGGCACACGGCCAGGAAGACAATCATCAGCTTGTTCATGATTAAAGAGTGAATACGTCTTCACAACTCAACAACACAATGGTTACTGAGGTTTCCGGAGCTGCAATCCCCTTTATCTTCATGCTGAATGTTTGAGCTGCTTATCGTCATGACCTCGGGTCACCTTTTTCTGGCAATCCAATATCCAAACAGTTTATTTGGACCTAATCAAAATCTAAATGGTTATTGGTCGAATTATTTTGTTTGCAGCCAAAAGGAATGGATAAGTCCATGCCGTGTCTGATATGGTCAATCTAGGGCTGTAGTGATAACATTAAAGCCTAAAGCAGCACCGAGGAGTATCATACACCGATGTTGTGATCAGCAGTGCAATTTTGTAACAATCTCCCTTAGTGAATGTAGGTGATCTTTAGGTGACCTTTTTGTAGTAGTAGTAGAGCTCTTTGTGAAGGAGCTCGTCAAGAGAAGTACTACCACCATACCTCTTCCTGCTGCAAATCAGCGTTGCTGTGTTTCGGTTTGATAGGTATGGGTGCCGGTGTAATTACAGGCACAAGAGACATATCAAATTTGTCCCTGGGATGGCAACGCATTCGCAAGGCCTATGCTATTGCAGTTGTCTATAGTTAGAGGCGACCACTTAACATCAGGTGGCCCGTCGGCTCGTTTGCCAATGACATGAAAAAAAAACCTGTCAATCTCTAACATCAGGCAGGCTGACAACTCTCTTCAAGCTCCCTTTACTTAAACGCACCAATATTTTTTTCACACAATGCACCGGCAAATCTAAGGCTGCCATTAGTATAAAATACCTTGCCATCATCATTTTGGATCTTCTCAATTCTTATCAGGTGTATTTACACCCCTAACTGACTATAAGGTACCTATAAAACAAAGTCATTAAAGTCCGTTTGCACTAACATCTGATCCAGTATGTCCCTGTGCTGTTCTCTTCCAGCGAGGCGAGGTCTGTCGAGATTCGTAATCCACAGGAGGCGTGCCTTTAGCATGTAGTCGCTTAGTTTATAAGTTTTAAGCCCTGCCTGTCATTATCATCATATCAGCTAGAGGATGTCCACTGCTGGATATAGGCCTCTCCGTAAATTTCCAAAAGGACCTGTTGGAAGCAGCCTGTATCCAGCGTCTTCCTGCAGTCTTAATCAGGTCGTCCGTCCACCTTGCGGATAGACGTCCTACGCTACGATTTGAGGAATTTACGGCCTCATCGGCCATCAGCTCTGCCCTGCCTGTAGACCTTAGTTTTCAAGGCACCATAGAAAAGTCTGGTTACGCATATGACAAAGCTGGGTTGGGCAGCGAGATTCCGAAAAAAACTTTTGCTCGAGTCAATGTTAGCTTTTAGCTCCGAGTTTTAAAACATCACGTTACGACCTACGAGAGCGGAGCAGCAATGAAAGACATATTACGTGGGTGATTTTTGTTTTTTTGGGGGGTGGGAAATCATCAAATAACTTCTCCCGCCCTCGGCGGGGCGTGAGGGAGTGTCAGACTTTTACTGAGTAAAACCCACCCATGTTCCTTCTCGTGCCCTTTGCGTTCCGGGGGCGCGGTATCTCTTACGAACAACCCGCAGCCCCGGAGGATTACGCGGGTGATGCCGCGGTAAATAGCTAGTTTATAAGAAGTATATTTTTTTGTTTATATTTCATGTAATGTTATATAGGAAATAAATTATGTCCTATCCTGTTTGTGTATGTGAGTTTTTATGTTTATACTAGCTTCTTCTCGCGACTTTGTCCACGCAGCTTTTTTACCCGCAATAGTTTACGTCTTTGGTTACTGCTCCGCACCTATTGGTCGTAGCGTGATTTTATATAGCCTATAGCCTTCCTTGATAAATGAACTATTCAGCACAAAAAAAAAACAATTCAAACCAGTAGTTCCTTAGATTAGCGCATTCAACTAAACAAACAAACTCTTCAGCTTTATAATATTAGTATAGATAATAGTGCGGGGTAAAGATTTCTTAAAAAAAAAACATCGTGTTAACGTGCAATTAAGTTTGAGTTTTTGATGCAATTAGTCCTAATATATAGGTATTTTAGTCTAGACAACGTAATAGATTTTTGGTGTAAATTTCAGCATCATTAATGGGTTAACTATTTCGATAGGATTATAGTGACTGGTGTATCGCGAAGCAGGGACCTCCCTAATAGGTAATTAATAATTCTAAGTAAAAATAAAAGATATTTCAAGTTAAGATTTTTCTATTTCATACTAATGTAGTATTTTGATTTTGGACTCAGGCCGTTTGCACTGGTATACGAATTTAAATATTTTACTCTATGATGTAGTAAGTAAGACTCAGTTGTCATGTTACGCGAATCAGTCTTGTTTCCTATGCAGCAGCTGGTTTGGCTTTAATATCGGCCAGCTGTAAAAAAAAGTAATATTTAGGCATAACATTTAATAAGAACTTACTAATAATGTTATTATTTCCGAAAGAACTTGTTATAATTCCTCTAAGCTATGCAAAAATCTACTTAATATGAATAGGTTTTATGACTGAAATTGCACTGTGTTCAACAGTGGGACTTAATTATAGAGGTACTATAGGTCTGCCTAATGATCATTGCTCATCACAACAGCAGCGCTCCGCAGACATAGCCTCGAGAATTTCAGCTGCCACCTTTTTTATTTTAAAACCAATTTTACGCACAGGACTTAAGGGCTTAACTTGAATGGCAAATTATTTACTATGTCGGAGCTATGCTGGTATAATAAGTAATCTAAATCTTTCGATAAAAACAGACAGATATTATCTCGTTACGTTATCAGCTTACCGCTTTGTTTACGCTTTCGGCAAAATCATTGAAGTTCTTCTTTATAGCTTCAGGGTCGAATGTGCTGGCCAACTGACTGTTGAAATCTTTGGAGAAGTCCTGAACCTTCTTCTGAACCGTCTCCAAGTAATTGGTGTCACCAGCCGCAGGAGCATCGCGTCTCACAAAAGCTTGAGTCTGATTAAACAAAGAAGATTTATTTTTAATCCAAATATTTGCTATATTATACTACGTGGAATTCCGATGTCATGACACAAACTTGCCTTGATTCAATACCGTGGACTGTGGTCCACCCTTGAAGGGTTTGGAATCTTGTAGATACCACGGTCCGAGAACTTAGAAAAACTTTGACCATGGATTGGGTACATTATAGACCGTCTAGCTAGCGTCAACAATTTGGGCAACAATTTGGTTTAAAAAGTAATTCAGTTGTTTGATAATGTAGATGTTACAATTTTGTATGGAACAACAATTTTTTTTTTATAATCCACTGAAATAAGTTAACCCTACAAGATACCGAAACCATAATAAAAGTTTTTCTAATATCTCGAACTTTGGGTAACAATTTACAAGGAAAATAGATCTACTCCGATGCATTATGTCGATTACAAAAGTTAACTACAAAAGTTCAATGTTTTGCGTCCCCGAAATTTCTATAGAACAGGCATCAATACTCTTCTATTAAAATGGTAATCTCACGCATTCACGACATTTTTCATTTTAAATTTAAAAAGTTGTTCAAACTATTCAATAATATACCTAAAACAAGTTGATCAAGAGTTCAAAATCAAAAACGTGCGTTTAAATAAAATCTGTTAGGTACTTACGCTGACAAGGCACACAGCCAGAAGGACAATCAACATCTTATTCATATTTATAGAGGATTTTTAAAGAACTTCACAACTCAACTGTAGAATGCACACTGTGATCTCCGGAAACAATCTCTTAAGTATCTACCTACATATATCTTGATGGTGGGCAAGACACGATGTAAGTATAGTCCACTGCAGTGACCCTAGGTCATCTGATCTTGCAAGCTAATCAGTTAATAAGCTTTGCCTGCAATTTTAAACGTTATTAACGTGTTAGATGCATGATTTATTTATTTTACTTTAACATAATAACGGCCCTTGTCCAATTACATTAGTTAAAGATATAGAATTTACAATAATAACAAAATTAAAAAAAACAGTATAATGTACTAAAATAAAAACAGTCGTACTTATTATATTACGTATCGTACGTACGTATGATAGTTTAATGGTTGATAAATACACAATTTTTAAAAAAATAGTCATGCATTTAAGACTGTGTCACGTTTTATACTAAAATGCAACATTTTGGTAAAAAAAAAAACATGTTTTGATAATAGATGCAATACAAAGGCCCATTGTGTACATGTCCTCAAATTATCGAACCAGTGACATTGCCCTAATTTTCCGAAAAGTAAATGAGTTAATGTGAATTACGACAAAATGCTTGTAAAATTACCTCTCAACAAAGCAAACTGACAATTTGTTTGATTTAACGAGCAAATTATGGACTAATAAGTATGTAGTAAAAAAAACATTGTAGATAGGTACTTATTATTATTAGCCTAAATTTTTCCACTGCCAAAGGACAAACGCCTCCGTACTCTCCTTCTATTTCTTACTTAATAAGGCTATTTGTGACCAGTTTTTGTCGAAGGAGCTCATAGTAGCTTATCCCACCAGCAACGTCTGGGCCTGTCGCGATGTCCCATGCTTTGTAAAGAGCTTTCGTTTTCATTAGATCATAAAATTGACTCCAAGATCGTTTGACGTGCGAAAGCTTTCCAGCCCAATCCCGTTTTAGCGTAATATCTTTCCATAGGTACTGAAATATAGGTAAGCCCTCCTCTAGGGCAAACACTTTACTGCCAAATATTTACCATCGATACGCTAAAAACAAGAGGTGTGAAATAACCTTTGGCTTTACATCTCTTTTAGAACAAGACTAAAAGTTGTCCTAAAAAAAGATTACTTCTCGATTTTTTTGCAAACCACACATCAATGTCCCAGTAGGTATACGGGATATTGGATTAAGTGGACCTCCGGCCCATTTCACTCATTTTAATGTCCCCGTTCCGGGCAAAACGAATGAGATAATTGAAGTGCAGTAATTATGTCATCTGGCTTGTTATATTCGTAGGAAGAGATGTTAATGTATTTGAAAATCATTTCGTAAATTTTTGCATCGTCGTCAAATTTTAGGAAGTTGTCATGAAAGACTTAAATTATCAAATAAAACAGTAAATATACGTTGTGTATACGTATCGTGGGTGCGTTTACATACAATTAAACTCACGCTCACAATCAACTACACCCAGAACAATTATCTGTAGGCCATCCAAATATTTGGTACGAGCGGGATTCGAAACCGCGACACGCAGAGCAGCAGCCAATCGCCAATCGTGACATAAGTAAATTTATAGACTTTATAGATTATTTTGTAGACTAGCTTTTCGCGACTTTGTTTGCACAACGTCGCGAAAAGCTAGTCTACAAATAACTAGTTTTCCTTGAAATGGTACCTCCATACAATGTAACATGTAACTTTAATAGTTGTTATATTGACTTCCTAGCACCTACATCATCACATCATCGAAAAAATACTCGTTTTTCAGTTGTTTATGTTTGACAGTAGATCGAAATAAATTTCTTTTAAATAACCGAATCGCCTCGTTGCGTATGCGGTGGGTAGTGTCACGCGACTATATCACTGTATGTTGGCGGGTTCATCGCCCCGACTACCTAAACCCAGCGGCGAGATGGCGAGTTTGCATTCAATATATTATGTTCCAATTCGAAGTAATTTTTAAAAATAAACCGTCTGCTAGCTCCTCTTGTAATGGCACAAAGGTGTGTAGGCACACTTTCGAAATTCTTTATGGGGATAACACATTTACCGACGTTTGGAAGTAATCAATAAGACTATAAAAAAAACTTATAACAACCCGTCGTTTTTAAGTAACCCCCGACATAGGAATAAAAATCCCTACCGTAGCTAACAAATGAGATGATAAGTTTGAAACCGCTTTACCGATTTCCATCAAACAGAGGAACACTCCCGACTGATTCACCTTTCAAACACAAAAAACAAAATCAAAATTGGTCCATGCGTTTGGCAGCTACGATGCCACAGACAGACACACATACACACAGACACGTCAAACTTATATAACACCCTGTCGTTTTTGCGTCGGGGATTAAAAAGAAACAAAATCGAAATCGGTTCATGCGTTCGGGAGCTACGATGCCACAGACAGACACACACACAGACATGTCCTACTTATAACACCTCGGCGTTTTTGCGTCGGGGGTTAATAAAAATTGGTTCCGTGCGGTAATTGAACCCGCGACACGCAGCGCAAAAGCCAGCAGCTCAGCTATTGCGTCATATGAGTTGACAATACTAGGTATTTGCATTCTTCAAAGCAGAAATATAGTCCATTGAAATTATTGCTAAGTACTTCACGCGCATCACACTCATTTAATCATGCGTCTAAGGTGTGGGGTGCTGTAGATAGTGTTACATCCGTCAGTTGTTTATCAAACACTCGAAGTCCATTAGTATTGTGGAAAATAATTACTGTAGATAAGATTCTCTCTGCATTTCTAAAATTCTAGAATCATGGAAACGTGTATTTATTTAGGTACATTTTTTTTTTTTTTTCTTCCTTTAAAAAACGTGGCCACACACTAGGAATTTATCCTTGGTCGTGGGTGCGTTTACAAACATATAAACTCACATACACAAACAGCTAGACCCGGAACAACTATCTGTAGGTCATACAAACATTTGTCCCGTGCGGGAATCGAACCCGCGATACGCAGCACAGCAGTCGATCGCTCGGCCACTGCGCTAACCGTATCGTCATTATTCCCAATCTCAACTACTTAGCAACCTCTAGGGACCATTTCACTTCTTCTAACTTTTAGGAACGATTGCAAACGAATCTCAGTTTCAAACTGTCCAAAATGCCTCTAATTCTCCAATTTGTTTTTGGCATAGATTGTCGCTGATATTTTTCAAATCGGCCCAGTAGTTACTGAAATTTTCGCGTTCAAAAAGACTATGCTACTCTACTTTATAATATTATAGATAGTAAAGATTAAAAAAAAACGGTTCATGCGTTTGGGAGCTACGATGCCACACACACACAGATACGTCAAACTTATAACACCCCGTCGTTTTTACGTCGGGGGTTGAAAAAAAAAAAACACAACAAAAAAGTGGAAAGTTTTAAGCTTCCATCGCCTTTTAACAAAACATTAAAATTGCTTCTATGAACACAGTAATTAGAGCCCTATTTAATTGTTACTCACATCCTACAAGATAAAGCTATCAGTGGTCATAACAACAACAATATATCATTAGAATATAAACAATGTTCTCAATAAAATAACAACCTTAATGTAGGTACAGTAATATTGTTATTTGATGGTTCAAGGATAAGAAATATCAAATGCATTCTTGTAATAAATTATAAGACAATATTATGTAAACATATTTGTTGTTATAATTGCTGTAATTATGACATATTATTTTCAAAAATTAGGTACAGATTTATATAAGACTGCACTTTATGAAGTAATTAATTTTGTTTGAACGTAAGCAAATGAATCCAAATATAGTTTACATATCAAAATTCGCTTCATTTGTCTAAAGAAGTTAAAACAACAAATTGTTTTAAAACAAACGTTTAATAATGAAATAAATAAATGTTTTATCAGTTAGACGAATTTCATCCAAACATTCTGTGTTATTGTTTTTGCTGGAAGTCTGTCAAATATTTATTTCGCTCTCGTCGGGAGAAGACTTCGGTTTTGTTAATGCATCAAACTGTAAAAAAAGATTATAAATATTGTAAGTGCAGAATTTATATCTGATGTTATTTAAATGGACAAACTAAAGCGTTTCTTAAATGGAGACCAAGTTGTTATTGACAAACTAATGGAGTATTTCAATTACTTTGTCTAACACCTAGGATTCGAACCTAGAGCGCCATACCCAACAGTCGTGCTTGCGACCACAACGAGACATTAAAAATCTGACAGTAGATTTACTTTGCCCTTTATTCGGGAAGATATAAGACTAATGGTCTATTGGCCTAATGGTGCATGGCAATAGGCTCGCCCCCTATTACATGGGACCTAAAACATACCGGCGGACACGTGACGGTATGTGAGACTAGTATTTATCTATATGGCTTTGTCCACATGGAGGTTGAAAAACGACTTCATTTACTAGAGCTAATCCCATGCCCTAATCAAAGTTATATACTGGTATACCCGTGCGCCAAACTTTATTCAAATTCAAGCCATCATCGCGCAATTAATGCAGACATCGTAAAAATTTAAAGTTTGTTTTTTTTTGATTTTTTATATATTTTGTTTATAAGATAAGCTACACTATAACTGAGTGTCACATTATGTTTTAAGGTATAGTAACCGGCACGAGGCCTGAGCACAAACTTCTGAAGGAGGTGGGGTCCGGTGGTGGATTGCTGACAGTCGGACCAATCCCGTGCAGTGTCCGCGCCCCCCGCCTCCTTCATTCCGCCAAAGAGACCCCAAAATGAACTTAAAGTTTGTGCTCGCGATCGTGCCGGTTACTATATATTTCTTGACTTTTACACGGACAACATCACGTGCAGAAGCTAAGACTTACCGCTTTAGAAAATCTGTTCAACTGATCACCAATGACACTGAATAGGGGTTTCAGATGGTCCTCGTTCACTTCTCCCACGACATTTGCCAAGCTCTTGTCGATACAGTTCTTAAAGTCATCCATGTTCTTTTTCAAAGCGTCTAAGTTGTAACTCGATTGAGCAGCAGTGTCTCTTTTGACGAAGGCTGCCTGTGGAAGTGTATTTATTATTAGTTGAAGACAGGAGACTTTCAAAATAATAGTCTCCTTTATAGTTGTAATCGCGATTAGTATACGAAATTAATGAAAAAATAAATAAAAATGAAATTACAGTCGCATGGGACATTTCAACTTTAGGATGGCAACGCATTTGCAAAGCCTCTAGCATTGTAGATATATATAGGCAGCGGTGACCACTTAACATCAGGTGAGCCGCCGACGGCTTGTTTGCCATCCATTAAAAAAAAAACAAACAAAAACGGAATAGTTTTTGCCCGAGATCAAAAAAAATATCTAAATATTGATGTACGCATTTTTTTTAAATGGCCTTACATTACTTTTCAGTAGCTACCATTTCCAGTATAATTTTGCACTTAGATAGGTACCTGCTTATGACTAATAAAAATTCTTCAGATAATTAACCCGGGTTGGCTATTATGAAGGTCGCATGAAACAGTTTCCAATATGTTCCCCTGACAATTTCCATTTTGCTTGGTCCCTAGTACCTACATTTTATCCCAAGCCAAGGTAAGTACTTCCTTAATAATGTTCATCACATCTACTAAATGGCTACCCATATACACAGGGTGTTAGTGTTATGACACTGTATGTTGCGATTATTGTATGTGTAATCAACATAAAATTCTATCTGTTTGGTTGGATGGAAAACGTTTTGTTGTGACCAAAATATTGGTTGAAAAATAGAGACACGAGGTAAAAGTTCCAATTACTAATTTCGAGGCAAATTATATATACCATCACCATCACGCCTGTATTCCCCGAAGGGTTAGGCAGAGGTGTAACAATGTACACCCACAGTTCGCCGGTATATTTAGGTCCCATGTAATAAGGGGCGAGCCTATTGCCATTAACCGGGCACAAATCCTAACTCCGAGCTGCTACTGAGAATTTCATAGAAAAATCCAACAACACTTTTTGCTCGACCTAGGAATCGAACCCAAGACCTCTAACGTAGCAGTTGCGCTTAGGACCACTAGGCTACCGAGGCAGTAATATGTTTCCCCAATTAAAATTTCAATTTTGTAATAATTTAAATTTTCATGTTATCTATACAAAAAAATAAAATTAAAGTGTTTGTTTGCAATATGAAAATAACTGCTCGTTTCTGAATGCATAATTATAAATGCTTTCGCGGTATATACATATATTAAAAAAAAATGTATTTCTTTCTTTTTGTTTGTAACGGCAGACATCGAATGTTAAATTACAAAGAATAACCACGGTGGCTCAAAAAAAATAAAACTCCGTGATAACGGACATTCGCGCGAACGTAAGTCACGGTCATAAGATAGTATAAATTATTACTTTTCATAAACCAATTCCCAGTAATACTTACATCAACAAACAGCAATAAAACACAAAAGAAAATGGCGTATTTTAAAATCATTGTTGCGTAAAAACCAACTTGTACAGGTATATAGAAACCACTAAGCTTAGTATTGGCAAACGTTAAGTATAAGTACAAACGTAAAACGGCTATTTACATTGGTACAGTCATACGCACATTGTGTAGGTAAACTAGAAAATAATGTATCTTCTTTGTATCGTATCGATGGCAAGATACAATAAATAACATTTTTTTTTTTTTTTAAATGTTGTGAGTGACAACGCAGGGAGGGGACGCGCTAGAAAGACCTACCCTGACCTTATTGGTGAGGTCCTTTATAAAGGTCGGGTGCGCAGTACTCGTAACCGGCGTGCTTGTATGACCAGATGTATAAACGTGGAGAAGGTGGTTTCTGCCTACCTCCATGGGAAAAAGGTGTGAGTTTATGTATGTAGGTATTACAGGTTACTACAGGTTATTACAGTAGGTAGAACTTAATTAAAAATTTACTCTTAAAATCTAACTATTGCGGTTCTTACTACATGCAGTTAAACACTTCACCTTGTTGTATACAACGTACCTCCGTTTCTGTTATACCTCATAAACATTTTGCAAACAAACTATTCGATTTGATTTGCTATTGTTTTGTACTTAAGGTATTCTAGGTAACTCAATGTCTCAAACCTAAACATGGTTCATTTCTTAAATAAACATGTCTATGTTTGCGAGATGTTTTTACATCTCGGAATCAACCCGTTAAAGCTCAGGGCTTCCCATTTTTTTGTTGATAAATAATAAAACCAAGTATATTAACCTCCCACATCATTAAAAGGCCAATAACTATCAAAATAAGCAGCTTTTCAACGGAATACAATTGATAGAAGCATTTCGTCGTATTTACTTTATCATAACTTTGGTAATACCTATTCCGTGTTTCATTTACGTCTGGGAATTAACAAAAATAGAGAGGTTATCAGCTATACGTTCTTTTGAGATATTATTTACAATTAATGCCAATTTCTGTATCAGTTATTACTTACCGTTAATTGTAGGTATTAACAATTGAGAACTGAATACTTACGGAACTGGATAGAGGGAGCTCGGAATCTCGAAAGATGGAATAGTGTACTGAGATCTTTGCCCTTTGCTTTGAAATTCTAAAGCCCATAGTCTCTAACGCAATTTGGAAGTCTCAGTATTGAGCATACCAAGCTCTTTGCTTGTCCGGCGAACAAAAATGTTACCAGGATTTTTTCTATTAGCAATATTTTTTTTTGTATTTGGTTTCAAAAGTAATAATGCTTAACCATTGTTTTACCGTAGACACAGAGGAAGAGAAAAAAGGGGTTATGTCTCTTTTTTTTTTTTTTGGGTGGTGGGAAATCATCAAATAACTTCTCCCGCCTTGGGCGGGGTGGGAGGGAGTGTCAGACTTTTACTGACTAAAACCCACCCATGTTCCTTCTTGTGCCCTTTGCGTTCCGGGGGCGCGGTATCTCTTGCGAACAACCCGCAGCCCCGGCAGGCATCGGCCCTCAGTAGCCCCTTCCTTTTGCTGACATCTCTTGGAGGCGCGCGTGGAACACGAACGCGCCGTCGACACGGCCTGTCGTTATGCAACGTAAGGACGGTGAGCTACCCATTGCTCACCGTCCACAAGCCCGTATCTACGGTGGCCGGGAGTCGTCTCGCGGCTCCCGACGTCCGGAGCGTCTACCGCGGCGGCTGGGACGGGAGAACCGCTGTCTCAACCGTCCCGCCGCCTCCTTCTCAAGCATTACTGCCTCGCAGAAGGAGGCGACTGCATCCCATTCCCTCTCGCTCCGGACCATGGCTTGCACCAGGGCCGGACGCGAAAGTTCGTCGCCGCCGATGGCCGCCACGAGGACTCGGCGATGCTCCGCCCAAGCGGGGCATACCGCCACGGTGTGCTCAGGGTTATGTCTCTTAAAGGGGGCAAAAGCATTTTTTTTTTACATGGCGATTTCTTTCAGTTAACTCCTAACGTAAGCGTGAAGAAACTTCGTTCCAAAAACATATTTTTTTTTTACTTTAACACATAAAGCAAATTATTTATTTTCTCTTATTTACACGAACAAATATTCAAACATAATTTTCGACGAAAATAAATGAATAACCTGTATCTTAACGCCGTCGCTCATTGTACATATAAAAACAAAACGTACACAGATCTTGTTAGACAGCGATTGTAACATTATATGCCTTTGTCAAAAAATCCTTTTTCAGAACAAATAAACAGCCGGTTTGCAGAAAATTGGTTAGCTTCTCTACATAGGTATTATGTCGGCGACTGTGCCGCGCCAATTGTGCTAATAGTCAAAGTGCTCTGTTCCAATTGTTTGAAGAGATCATAACGTTGGTATCTAGGAGAAGTTCCAATAATGGACTTTGAGTGGAGCACTGTCGATTATGAAGCTAAGACGATGATTAAACGAGGAGGATCAATTTGGTCTGTTTTTTAAAAGCTCCTTTTAATGGTCCAGTTGAAATAAATTATTTGACTTTGGAAACGAGTACCTTCATTATTATAGACATTAATTTTGTCATTTAGTATATTACAAAACTGGTATGGTATATTAATATTGTAAAGCTGAAAAGTTTGTTTGTTTGTTTGAATACGCTAATCACCTAAACTACTTGTCCGATTCGAAAATTCTTTCGGTAATAGAAATTTACGGTATTCCTGATAATTCTCAATTTTTTTTATAATAAAATCTAGCCTAATGCACAGACTAAATTTTTTTTATCAAATAAATTAGGGATCCGTAAAAAAACACGATAACGAAGTCAAGGTCAAAAGCCAGTAAGTAAATAAAAATAATTAAATGAGAGAAATATCTTTTATATAATAATAACATAGGTATTACGTATTTTTGTGAATTACATTAATAATTTTATAACACTTTTATTTATTGTTCATCTTCTTCTTCTTCTTCTTCGTAATGTTTATCGGTCATAAACGGCTTGTTTGGGTCCATTTCGGAAGGTGAATAATCACTATGTATAATCATTTCGTGTCTCGGTTGAGAACTTTCACGCGTTATATCTTCACGATTATATTTTTCATTTTCTTGGATTAGAAGAAGCTGGAATTGTATTTGTTTTACTATTTTTAATAATTGCAGTATTTTTTGTCGTAAATAAAAAGTCAAACTCAGCAGACAAAGGATTCCATTCCACCATACAATATTTTAACTACATACAAAAAGCACATTTCTTGTATATTTCAAAGACGGACGGACAGACAGAGGAGTCTTAGTAATAGGATATCCAACGTTTGGGTATGAAACCCAAAAAAAAAATATCACTAGTGATGACGTAAAAATTTCAGATTTTTAAGCAGCATCTGGATAAACGTATGCTGTATTTATAAATAAATATTTAGCATCAAAGTTGAAATAATATTTGGGAAGCACATAATATCATTGGTACATATTATAGTACCTACAAATACAGGGTAGGTGGCAGAGACGCTGGTACCGAGAACTGAAAATATTTATTCAGCAATGCAATTATTCTGTGTTAAAATTCAGAAGAATATTTCCCAACGCCTACAGTTTCGACATATTTATGATAAAAAAAAATTTTGTACTGTCAATAACGTGATATCTGTTTATTTTTAAAATGATTCTGAGTTTAAATTCAGTTCCAATATTTTGGCGTTATTTTTATCACATTTAATTTTTTAAATGAGTAAATTGGTACTTATTTACCTAGGAGGCAATTCTACTAACTTTTATAAACGATCACAATCTAATGAATCAAAAAATGTCTCTAATTTACATACTATCACGCCTGTATTCCCCGAAGGGTTAGGTAGAGGTGTTGATACACCTCTGCCTAATAAACATACCGGCGAACTGTGGGTGTACATTGATATGTACACCCACCAGTATGTTTAGGTCCCATGTAATAGGGGGCGAGCCTATTGCCATTAACCGGGCACAAATCCTAACTCCGAGCTGCTACTGAGGATTTCATAGAAAACCCCAATAACACTTTTTGAGACCTTTACAGTAGCAATTAACTTCTACATTTTTTGACATTGATTGTCGCTAAGATGGTAACTCGATTTTAAACGTGTTTAACTAATAGAACTGGCCTTGAGATTCTTCTTGAATTCGTGTCGGATAGTTAATTTATCGAGAAAGGCTTTAGGCTTTATAATATCACGCTATGACACAGGAGAGGAGCAGTAACCATAGACATAACTAATCGCGGGTGAAAAAAACCAAACTTTCAAGGTCGCTGGCGGAAGCCAGTTTGTCTATAATTAGGTATCAATAATTCCTATTGACTCTCTCATTAAAACTGTTTCCATGTTCAAATAAAAGTTCTTTCTGACTTGACGCTGGTATGTTCGTAACATTATTATGTCGGTAAATATTTTGTAAAAATATTTACCTAAAAACAAAAATAATAAAATATTTTGTAAAAATATTTACCTACCTAATAATCTTACTAGTAGTATAATAAATGTGAAAATTTGGATGGATGTTTGTTACTTAATCACGTCAGAGCGGCTACAAGGATCTGGATGAAATTTGTCACAGAGATAGATTATAGATTTTATCGAGTTTTTGTATTCTCGATGGATAACTTAGGACTTTGCGTAAATTCTAAAATCTGCGCAATCCAAGTCGCGAGCATAAGATAGTGCTACATATTACCAATAAAATAGACATTACTATCTAATATAAAGAAAACCTAGAACATTCTAGAAAACATTAATTTAATAGGTGATCCCTTTAAACTGCCTGCGTAGGCTTCCTGGCTAGGTTCTAAGCGCGACTGCTACGCTAGAGGTCTTGGGTTCGATTTCCAGGTCGAACAAAAAGTGTTATTGGGTTTTTCTATAAAATTCTCAGTAGCAGCTCGGAGTTAGGATTTGTGCCCGGTTAATGGCAATAGGCTCGCCCCCTATTACATGGGACCTAATCATACCGGCGAACTGTGGGTGTACCTCTGCCTAACCCTTCGGGAAATACATGCGTGATGTAATGTACGTACGTAGGTATGTATCCCTTTACCAAAACAGTGATGACATACATAAATTATGAACCATTCGTAACAGCGAAAACCAATACCAGGTAAAAGCTGGTACCCATTAAATATATCATGGAGACGTTCCAAGCACCTGTAAATTCTAGACGCTTTATTACTTAGTTACTAGTTGACATTTATAAGCCTTTGTCACCAAATGTGTCTTTAATTATTCGTCTACTGTAGTCATTGCTTTGTCTTCTGGCTGATATGTAGAAATACGTTTAAAACATACTAGTATAGTGTTACGCCTTTGATAGTTAATGTATACTTAAACATACTGACTTAACTGCCTCGTTAACCTAGTGGCCCTAAGCGCGATTGAAACGCTAGAGGTCTTGGATTCGAGTCCCAGGTCAGGCAAAGTGTTTTTGGGTTTTCTATGAAATTCTCAGTAGCAGCTCGGAGTTAGAATTTGTGCCCGGTTAATGGCAATAGGCTCGCCCTCTATTGCATGGGACTTAAAATATACCGGCGGACTGTGGGTGTATATTGGTACATTTTTGCCTAACCCTTCGGGGAATAGAGGCGTGATGGTATGTATGGAATGTTTAAACAATACTTTAATAGTACGAATGAATAGTTTTATTTGAACAGATAGTGTCCACCTTCACGATGTCGTGGAGCCTTTTAGCCGCGTCCGTCTGTTAGATGCATGCTAATCTCCGGAATTACTAGGCTGATTTTCAAAAATTATTTCGCTAATAGAAAGCTACATTGTCCTTGAGTACTACAGGCTATATTTTATTATCAAATAGGTTGAGATCTGCAAGTATTTTTTTAAACCTTGCCTTTTCACACTAGGAACTTGTCCCGTACTGAAGGTGCGTTAACTGACATAAACTCACACACACAAACAGCCAGACACGGAATAAATATCTGTAGACCATACAAATATTTGTTCTGCGGGAATCGAACACGCGATATGAAGCGTGGCAGCTAATCTCCAATCGTGACATAAGTAAATTTACGCGAGCAGTCACAAAAAGCTAGTCCAAAAAAAACTAGTTTTCCTTGAAAAGGTACCCGGATACAATGTAACATGTAACTTTAATAGTTGTTATATTGACTTCCCAACGCCTACTAACTTTGCCTATACACTTAAAGCTTAAAGTAAACGCCAGTATTCTAATGTAGACAATGCATAACGTAGCACAAACTTCTCTGTTTGATCACATATTTACCAACCGTGGGTCTGTTTACCCTCCAAATGTACTCAAAGCGATTTAAGTTTATCCTTTTAGAATTATTCTAGTGTTATGTTACTACAATTGGTAGTACTGTCTTTTTGTTTGTTTTGTTGTGTGAATTGAACTTCTGGGTATTGATACATGCGTAATTAAACACATATGATCATCACTTCTTATAATAGTACAATCATACCGCACAGACCTAGCGGAAGAAGGTGCCGCCCGTAAGCCGTCATCTTTTTATTTTGACATTATAAAAAGATTTTTGCAAAGTACACTGGCTGATAGACGGGATTGCAGCAGACTACGTAGGAGAAAAAATAGACTATTTGGTTTTTTTGTATTGGAAAATGGCGCGCTCGTAATGTGAGCCCATAATTTCAATAATAGTTCAATATGTATATTATTATAAAATAAAATTACCAAAATGGTTTAACTAAAAAGCAAAAAAAGCTTTATTACAAAAAAGACACCCGCCTTCAAAAACTAAAAAGTGAAAAATAACTTCAGCTTTGGAAGTCGGCAGCTTGGCCGTCGACTTCTAGCCATCGACTGAAGAATTATAAAAATCGGACTACTCTGTAAAAAGTTGCGCGTATCGTCATACATAAAGACAAAATATATATATACACGTCGAATTGAGAACTTTCTCCGTTTTTTTTTCGTCGGTTATGAACTTATTTTGTGTTTCAGGAAAAGTAGGACCCCAAACACAAACAGAGTCTAGACCTGGTATCTTAATCACTTAGTAAAGTGACCACAATACTTACCACATAGTACACATGACTTGCGAGTCCATTCATGCACATAGCCTTAAGCAGATCCTGCTTTTTCTCATCAAATTTTAACATCAGAGGCGACATGTACTGTTCCACTGCTTTGCTCATATCTTCCATCAAACCGAACAGCTGGTGCTGATAGTTAGAAGGATCCATGATTGGTTGTGTCGGCTCTTCTGGGGCAGCTGGTTTTGGCTCTGGTGGGATGTCCCATGATTGTGAATCTGGTCTTGCTTGAGCCTAGAAATGAGGATTGCGTGAATGATTTCAACAGGTATAATAATAATAAGATGATATTTGGAGCAAGATTACTGAATCTCTCGTACACGAAAACAAAAGTAATTACCATGAATTATAAAGCAAATGCGTCTATTTGCTCGTATTGATGTTTGCTTTGTTTATGTAGATTCTTTTGGAACCAAATATGTTCAACTTAGTCTTATGCAGTAATTTTCAAAGCTATAAATGATCAAGTTTTTTTTCAATATCATTGGCTGGCAACTAAGCTGATGGCCCACCTGATGTTAAGTGGCCACCGCTGCCTATAAACATGTGCAATACCAGAGGCCTTGCAAATGCAGAACCATCCCAGAGACAAAGTTGAAATGTCTTATGTGCCTGTGTATGGGTAGCGGTGGGATTACAGCGGCCCCCATACCCTTCAAACCGAAACACAGCAACGCTGCTTTGTGACAGAAAAAGATATGGTTGAAGTACTTCCCCGGACGAGCTCCTTCACAAATAGCTCTACTACTCCACAAAGTGCTCGAAGATTTAGTTCGAATATGGTGCTTACTTGCGAAAAATTTAATTAATTTAATTATATTTTATTCCTGGAAACTTTCTGTTTCTTGCACCTACTATGTTTTGTCTCTGCATCACCCTAAGGTTGACTGGTAGAAAATGCCAAAGGCATTAAGTCCGCCTTTGTACAATGTATTATTTACATTATGTGCAAAAAGTTTTAATAAATAAATAAATAAATAAAAACTTCTGTGAGTCGTGTCCGAACCGATTCAAAAATCTTGCTCCTATTATGAAACAAATTATTTTTATTTAGAAACATACCTCATGACGCCAAGAAATTATAGGAATGGCAGATCCTATTTCTACTAAATTCTACTGTTTTGTTACAATAATGCTAATGATACGCCAAATTATACATTCATTCGGATGCCGTTATTCTATTTAATGGACTACGATTATCATATAAATGGTACATTGTATTAATCTATGCTATGCCTAAATTTAGGAGAGATGTATTGAATTGATCAAATACTTTATTATTACCTACCTTTAGTTCCGCACTTATTTGTTTTATAAAAATCAGTGCTCTATGGAATACGATTTCAAACAAAGAAAAGTAATCTAAGGTTTTGTAAATTTCAGTGCTGTACCTATAGAATATTATTTCAAATAAAAAGAATAAAAGTAATTAGTTTCTTAGGGTGTTACGATTGTCGATCTATCAATTGGTGTGGGGACACCCTAACAATTCATTTAATATATTTTTTTACCTTATACCTACTTAAATTTATGAATAGACTACATTTACATAATCGCCATTGTATGAATGAAATCAGTATGTACACATCCTAACCGTAGAAAACCGAACAACGGTATCCGAAATCAAAACGGAATACGATAGCACACTTAAAATACTCACAAAGTAAAAAGCGGACGCAACTAACAATATTGAAAGAAACGACATCTTTGAATTGCAAAGAATAAAATAATACGCAAAGAAAAACTTAGCATCCCTTTATAAATAGAGCAGTTCCTTTATTACCTTTGAGTGAATAAGATTTGTCACGTCTGTATAATAAAGCTAATCTCTGAAGTATGGGAGGTCAGCCATTGTTTGGCGAGAAACTGGTGCATATTACTATATTATCAGGTAACGGTAAGAATATTATGTTCTTGACGTAAGAAGTTATAAATAATAAGAATTCTTTGTTTAGATTTTTTTGAGTGTTTATTTTTAGTCTCGAACGAATTTTGGTCGTACAAGCCAATATCAATGGAGACTAGCCATGTACACAGCAGATAAGTGTACAAATGTGTGCGCAAACACAGATGCGCTTCCTTCTCTCAATGTCATAAGTCGATGAGACGTTTTCCTCATAACAAAAAGAATATGTAGGAATAGAAATTCTATAAACTGCCTCGTTACCCTAGTGGTCCTAAGCGCGACTGATACGCTAGAGGTCTTGGGCTCGATTCCCAGGACGAGCAAAGTGTTATTGGGTTTTTCTATGAAATTCTCAGTAGCAGCTCGGAGTTAGGATTTGTACCCGGTTAATGGCAATAGGCTCGCCCCCTATTACATGGGACCTAAACATACCGGCAAACTGTGGGTGTACATTGTTACAGCTCTGCCTAACCCTTCGGAGAATACAGGCGTGATGGTATGTTAAAGAAATTCTTTTAAATAGTAAAAGGTTAAAAATAAATTGTAGTATTTATTAATTGAGTACTCTACACGTATTAAAACCCTTAAGTAGGTCAATAATTAATGCAGCTATCCGTGCTAACAACCTTTATTTATTCAATTGTCGAACGAATTCAAATATGTACGCGAAACTCGTGAACATTGATATTTCCTCAAAAAATATGAAGTAACAAAAATATCATGTCCAAAATACCGCGGGAACAAAGCTAGTAAAAACAATAACTCATCATGCAAAACACAGATTGCTTCACAAAATTGTCACATTGTTGCGAAAGTTGTTCAGGATTTATCAAAATATTCGAGTCCATCACTGTGTAAATGCTTTGCAATACATAAGTACATAATATGAATACTAGCGACTTTGCTCGTGCAAACATCGGTCATCACGGAATAAAAAGTAGCCTAAATCATTTCATGAGGTTAAAACTTATCTCGTACTGCCCCGTTGATGATAAGCATGGGGTCCTAGGTTCGATTCCCGGGTCGTGCAAAAAGTGTTATTAGGTTTTTCCATTAGGAGTTTCTCAGTAGCAGCCCGGAGTTTGGAAGTGGGTGGTGTGACACCCCAGTGCCTCGGAAAGCACGTAAAGCCGTTGGTCCCGGCTGTCATTCATAGATCTTTGACAGTCGTTACGGATAGTCAGAAGCCAGAAAGTCTGACAACCAGTCTTACCAAGAGGTATCGTGTTGCCCAGTAACTGGGTTGTGAAGGTCAGATAGGCAGTCACTCCATGTAAAACACTGATATTCAGCTGCATCCGGTTACACTGGAAGCTGGCTTCAACATAGTTGGGAAAAGGCTAAGTAGATGATGAAAACTTATCTCGTACCAAATTCCATCAAAATCGGCTCAGTGGTTTAGTAATGAAAGCGTAACAGACAGACTTACTTTTAATATTTATGATGTCAGTATGGATTGTAGGTTAGTGTCGATTATTAATCGAATGCCGTACTAATTTACAAGGTCATAATTTCAACTTGGCTATATTTTTACATAATTGCATTGCAGGTACCTATACTTTCACACCATCACGCTTGTATTCCACGAAGGGTTAGGCAGAGGTGTACCAATGTACACCCACAGTTCGCCAGTATGTTTAGGTCCTATGTAATAGGGGGCGAGCCTATTGCCATTAAACGTGCACAAATCCTAACTCTGAGCTGCTACTAAGGTACCAATACATCATACTTAATAGTCACCTTAATACTCTATACATACATTTGGAAATACAAATCAACATTGAGTAACCACTTCAAAAAAAAATATGCAAAGAAAAAGAAATAAACAACTTTTTCTTCAAACAATATTAGCTTTTCATTCACCGTAGGTACCCGTGTTTGAACGTGACTAGCTGACATTTAAGCGAACATCCACGATAGACGAACACGTGATTATGATAAACACTTCGTTATTACTTTACTTATCTCTACAGCTGTATGTGTGTACCTATTTTCTTTTGTTTAATATAGTATTAATTTACCTTTGTATTTATTAGTTAAAAAAAAGGTTTGTTGACTTTGTTCCTAAAGGACCACCTTTTTTACCTTTAGGACCAAAAAAGTACAATGTGTTTTTGTGGTGTTTTTTCAGTGTGTGCATTCATTATTATTGGCTACTTTTATAATTAGATAATATACAATCAATTTTATTTAACGGAAACCTAAAATATGGTTCAATGTACTCATTATCTTGAATAACTTTTACTATGCTAACCCTAAAACACCGAAAGAAAATCAGTTGATCCATACATGTATAATTACATAACTCCACAAAAACACATCACACGTTTTTCGTCCCATTACGAAGCACGGTAACTTCCAATCTCCAAACTGCATATTTTTTATGGAAAAACTTTGCCCGATTTGGGAAACAAACCCAGGATCAGTCCGTGATGTTAACTAAGA
Organism: Caradrina kadenii; assembly: GCA_947462355.1. Classification (NCBI taxonomy): domain Eukaryota; kingdom Metazoa; phylum Arthropoda; class Insecta; order Lepidoptera; family Noctuidae; genus Caradrina; species Caradrina kadenii. Next base: position 5,509,436 of record OX381683.1, on the reverse strand, counting down.
GACTATAGGATACTCAGTATGATATAAACCTCTGCTTACACCCTTGGGAAATACAGCCGTGATGTTGTTACATCATCACGTTACTTTCAAATAATAAAAACCTGAAAGAATCTAGCTTGTTCCAGTGTTTATAGAGCACTCCCATTACGAAGAGGTGCTTGTTTATTTAATAAAGAAAACAACATCTTCAACAAGATCCAATATTAAACTGCAGATTAAAAAGCTAATTGTAAACAATTGCCGAGTTAATTGGAACAAGCAAATAAAAGAAGATAGACAATCAAGTCTAAATGGGTCTCGTCGAAAAACTGACCAGTGCTATAAAATTATTTGCCTTTTTTTGGAAATGAGTTTAAAACCGCAACGGGAAAATAAAAATAAATGAGCGTTTTCATTAGCCTACGAATTTTCATTATTACTTTTTTTTTGTAAATTTGAAAATGACAATATTAATTTGCCGTGAAGAAAAAAATATTGCAGTGTGTATAATGGTAGAAACGGAGTTAATAAAATATTCACTGCTTCGGCAGCCTAGTGGTCCTAAGCGCGACTGCTACGCTAGAGGTTTTGGGTTCGATTCTCAGGTCGAGCAAAAAGTGTTATTGGGGTTTTCTATGAAATTCTCAGTAGCAGCTCGGAGTCAGGATTTCATAAAAAACCCAATAAGATTTTGCTCGGACTGGGAATCAAACCCAAGACCTCTAGCGTAGCAGTCGCGCTTAAGACCACTATTCTAACGAGGCAGTTAAAACAATGTTATCCAATAAAACAGTCTATACCCCAAAACTTAACGACATTCGACACTTCATCCCAAAGTAAAGCCCACAAAAGCCCAAAATAGTTAGTAAATAGGTCCGAACATAGATTCACATTTACTTGTAACGTCAACACTGATAGCCCACGTACCGTTTATTAAATTGAACCCTCTTAATATTTCAGCAGGGTCTGTATTTACTTAGGGTGTCAAGTTATGCTCTTATCTTTCAGTGTATAATGCGACACTGAGATTATATGGGAGTACTTTCCGAGGGCAGTTTTCTGGGGAAATCTCGTGTAACATGGTTTTTTTTTTTTGCTGACCGTGGTGATTAAAGCATTATAGACTACAGCTCATTAAAGCACGTTAGTACAGGATTATTTTTTAAATGACTTGACGGCACGGTTGGCGCATTGCCTGAGCGATTGGCTGCTGCGTTGCGTGTCGCAGGAACATATATTTGTATGGCCTACAGGTAGTTATTCCGGGGCCGGCTGTTTGTGTATGTGTGATACGTTACGCACTCGCAATACAGGAAAAAAATCCAGTGTAGCAACTCATTAAAAAAAAGCAAACATTTCGAGTTGATTGCTAACACGAGCCGTTGGAAGTCAGTTGTATGATAATTTTGGAATTTAACCTCATGCTAACTATAAGTTAAGTTTTATTATAAGGAGAAACTTAACTAACACGCATTTTTGAAAATAAATTTGGGTTCCTCACATAAAAACCATAAAACCAATGACATTGTGAACAAAATTCGATTCAATGTTTAGTTACTTTCAAGTGGTTGAATTTGTGAGAAGTGACTTAGGTTACATAAGGCACCAAAAAAATCATACCAAAAAAAATCGTGAGTACCCAAGACTAACGAGTGACAAATCAAAATGTATTAACAGAAAGCTTCCATATCAACATACACAATTCACCTCTACGTTCAAACGAAATCCCAGGGTTGTCCCGATCGAAACTAATGTGGATGTTAGGCATCATACCACGTATTCAATATAGAGGGCACGGCGGATATACCATCATGAAACGCTCATTAGTTGTCATCGCCAACCCTAAAATAGGTTATACGTGTTGCCTACACTTGAATTGTGGTGTGGTTGAATTTAACATGGAGAGAGACTGATTTGCTTAAAATTGGAAAATGATTTAGACAGTTGATTATTAGGCAGGTTTTTAAATACTAAAACTGCATCGTTAGCCTAGAGGTCCTAAGCACGACTGCTACGCTAGAGGTCTTGGGTTCGATTCCCAGGTCAAGCAAATAGTGCTGTTGGGTTTTTCTATCAAAATCTCAGTAGCAGCTCGGAGTTATAATTTGTGCTCGGTTAATGGCAAGAGGCTCGCTCCCTATTACATCGGACCAAAATATACCGGCGAACTGTGGGTGTACATTAGTACACCTCTGCCTAACCCTTCGGGAAATACAGGCGTGATGGTATGTTATGTTTTAAACACTAGTTATATACTCCGCGTTGTCACTCACGTTCAGTTACGTCTTTAGTTACTGCTCCGCTCCCGTTGGTCGTAGCGTGATGGTCTATACGTATGAACCTTCCTCTTGAATCAGGCTACCTATTGTATTGTTATTGGATTTTATTGCGGTATTCATATTCCGCATTAAACACCGTTGTGAAGTTTAAATGATCTAAGCGCACAGAGGGACAAATGGCGGGAAGCGACTTTGTTTTATACGAAGGAAAATTAGCGGTACGTACTATGACCTGTTCTGACCCATTCTTGGAAAATAGCGGCCTTCCACTTCTTCTAAGAAACGATTATCAAGCAATCGGAAAAGAAAATTATTACCATTTTGGAATTACTTATTAACTCCTATAACCAATAATACAAAATCTAGGCTTTATAACTGTTTTAAAAATTTTAATTTAAGGAGAACCCTATGGCTTATGTCGTTAAGTCCTAAATACATCGTCATTTACTCTCAAGTCCGTGTTCCGCAGGACATCTATTCAGTAAACCTTCCCCAACGCTATTTATCTCCAAAGAAGAAATTACGGCAACAATGCATATTTATGAAGGAAAACCCTCATTTATTTCAATTTTGCCTCGAACACAATGTTGATGTATGTAAAATATAAAATGTAACAAGTTTCATCGTTAACTGCGGCCATTTTACAGCAAAACGAAGTACCCTTTGGCAATTATAATTCATTTCCATTTCAGAGCAGCTTAATTGATTAAGCAGTTAAGGCTACCGTTTTTTCAATTTAGTCTTTTCCTTCGTTGAGGTTATTTGAAAGGGATTTTCAGCTTTTTCCGGATTCTTGCTTTTGTTAATTTGTGACTCTGTAAGATATTTAAAGAAAGAACGATAGCAAGATCATTCTTTATGTAACAAAACTAAACACTAATCTAATTTTAACATAAAATAGTGAAAAATAAAGAAGAATTAATTACAGGTAGTTGTAAAATATTGCGGAAAGTATTTTAAGATTTCAAATCCATGTTATTCAAACTTCCTCTCTACGCGTGTCTACCGATCAGTAAGATCAAAGTCAAAGTCAAAACATTTATTTATATTAAAACAATTTACAGGCACTTTTGAATTATTGTCAAGGAATTGGTCAATTAGTCGGAAAATTGAAGCTAGTTGCTCGTTCCAAAACGTAAGTCTTTATGGAGAAGAATGCGCAAGAAACTCCACAAACACTCTATCTAATATTTTTTTTTACAAAATCCTGGTTTCATCATTATTGTTGCTTTTACGTGATAACAATGTAGGTAAAGAGCAATGTTTTATTAACAATAAAAAAAGAACAACTAGTTCATTTAGGAAAAGGAAATACTTACAGGTAAGAATGCTATATGGTGTGATGCACATCATGTTATCATATTTTGAACTCTAGAAGCCTAATGTCTAAAATCTAATGTTCATAAATCTTTGAAGCGTCGCGACTTACTTTATTAAAGCTTGTTACACGATTACGTAAGATGTTGCTAAGTTCAAAGGCTTGTCCGTCACCTCTACTTAGCCTTATATGAATGAACATCAAGGTGGGCAGCTTATGTCAGTTCTATGTTTCTTTAGACGAGGGTTTTAGTACATTCAAGTTTGTATGTCTACATGTAAGTTATATTGTGACCTTGCCGGAACTAACGGGGTGGAAGGCACATCAGAAGGAAGACTTTTACCGTAGATTCAGTAGATGATTGTAGATTTTCTAGTGTTAACATTATTTGTCGGTTAGCAAAGTCCAGCAGTGAACGTCCTTCGGCTGACATGATGAAAAAGATTTTTTTTCTTAGGACCCAACAAAAAATTCATCGCTGGGAGGTACAATTGTGTACTGAATCCATTATTCCCGTATACTTAGCAGACGATTTCATACAAATTCCGCTCCAATTTTAATTAATGTCCTCAATAATGCCTATTGAAAGTTGGTAAAAAACATCCTAACAGACTCTATTTGTGGAAACTTATTTTAGGACTACCTTCTGCTCGCGACATCGTCTGCGTAGTTTTTCGCCCGCATTTGGATACGTCTTTGGTAACTGCTCAGCACCTATCAGTCGTATCGTGATGTCATATAAACTATAAGTTTACTCGATAAATTGACTATTCAATACTAAAAGAATTTTTAAATTCGAACCAGCAGTTTCTGAGATTAGGGCGTTCAACTAAACAAACAAACTCTTCATCTTTTACCGTGATTTGTAGTGGTCATTGTATTACTATCATAATTATCATATTCAGTGTCGTATTATTTGTCCAGACCTTTTCGAGAAAATACTCAAAAACAATGCAACAAAATCAACACTTCGCAACATACATTACCATCACACGTGCATAAGTGCATGATCTTCATAACGCTGTCGATACAACATTCAAGGAACAAAGCATGTAAAAATAAATTTAAACTGTATGAGACATAAAATTCCAACACAGTTTTCTTTCAAGAAAATTGAATATTCATGTTCGGAGATGAGAACTATCCTTCATACAGGCGCTCGTTTTAAATCGTTATACCGTAGCTCAATGTTTTAAATTTTAAACTCTCAGCTGTACTCAGTGATTCATACGCCTTCGAATATATCTTAGTACATTTATTAAACGTCTGTTTTAACCCCAGAATATTGATAAGATTACTTATTTAGTCTTCTAAAAATAGTTTTGGAAATTCTAAGAATAGTCATTATTTATTTACAAAACACTCAGGCAATTTAGATTCTCACGAAAACATAAAGTTCGGAATGGGTTTAAATCTATTCTATCTTAATTTAAAACTTTGTGAAATGTTAGTAGAAACGAATTGAATAGAGGCTTACAAAGTCTGAACTTAAAATGTACATGAAGATTTTGAGAATAATTCTATTTTCTGTGCCATTTCACTGAGAATTGAAAACTAGCTTAAGGCCGAACTGTTTTAGTAAAATTTCAGCGGAAAAGTAGTCTTAGCATGTTGTTTTTGAACTTCACAGATAAATTAGCAATGATACAATATTACGATTAGAATTTTTAAGATAATTTGATCCCTTTTTATTTTGTTTTTAAAGTTGAACTTCTTTAGCCGCGTTGAGAGATTTTTATATATTTTTTGTATGATGTGACTATGTCGCCATCTGTTGGTAGTCCCCATAATTACCTATGTTTTTATTCCATTAAAAATTCCACGTCTATACTTGAACGAAAATATCTCAATAGTCAAAATATAATACTATAGTACAGGTCCATAAAATAAATGAATGCATTTACTTTTATCAACATAGCACTAAGATCACTAAAGAAGAAATCCCCAGAACCCTTCAGCGGGTTAAATGAATCATAAAATCAATACGATACGATAGCAGCGGAAAATTTTCCAATGCAATTAGTGTTGCAACGATATGAAAGTGGCTCTACTTGAACAAATTGTCGATACGATCGGAAAGGTTCTCAATTAAGTCCAAGTCATACACAGGTGTTTGATTTTAAAACTGTGTTTAATTTGGAATTTCCGAGTGAAGTTACATGTTCCCTCGGAAAATGGTATAAGTGCCGATATTTAATGTGTTCATTGATCCGGTAGATTTTAAGTAGTTCGTGCTTGAGGAAGTTCTTATTCGTTATTTTATGGATGCAGTGTAATTGGTCCGTTTCTTTATTTCAAGTTACATGCCATTACGCCTGTATTACCCGAAAGGTTAGGTAGAGGTGTACCAATGTACACCCACAGTTCACCGGTATGTTTAGGTTAGATGTAATAGGGGGGGGAGCCTATTGCCATTAACCGGGCACAAATCCAAACTCCGAGCTGCTACTGATAATTTCATAGAAAAACCCAATAACACTTTCGCTCGACTTAGGAATCGAACCCAAGACCTGTAGCGTTGCAGTTGCGTTTTGGACCACTAGGCTAACGAGGCAGTTTCAAGTTAATAAGGCAGATCCAACTTTTTTTTTTTTTTGGGCGGGAGGGAGTGTCAGACTTTTACTGACTAAAACCCACACATGTTCCTTCTTGTGCCCTTTGCGTTCCGGGGGCGCGGTATCTCTTACGAACAACCCGCAGATTTTTTTAACTTTGAGATAATTTTTCGGAACAGACACTGCCATAAGCAAATGTTGTGCATGTTTTGTAAAAGATTTAAATACTAAGTTAAGTCCATTACAATTTTTATATCTTTGTTTGTGATCATATTGTTGAAGGGCCAAATATAAAAAAAATCTCACTGAAAATTACTCCAATTGTTATGAAGTACACAGTAACATAATTATAATTAATTTAACTGTTCAGGAATTACAGCTGTTTAAGCAAAACCAGTCATAAAAATTATGTAGTAAACTTGCTTTATTGGTAATTAAAAAATACCTCTAAAAGTTTCAGAAACAAAATTATTTTCTCAAAAAAATAACCGTAATTTTTAAATTGAACACGTTCCTTATGATATCGTAAATCTCAGTGCATCCAAGTTTGTCACGGAAGAGGAGTCGTGTCATAATCCGGAGAGCATCGGTGCAAACACGTCGAAGTGTCTCGAACTCTCAAGCTCACAGGTGTGTTTGTGTTCCATTACGTCACTACCTGTGTCAACGCTGTGCACTTGTTTGGTGATCCTTTTGGTATATGGATTGTAGAAAATTGCACGGTTTTTATTTTTAACACCCGACGCAAAAACGACGGTTTATTATAAGTTTGAGTTATTATTGTGTGTGTGTCTGTGGCATCGTAGCGCCCGAACGCATGTACCGATTTTCATAATTTTTTTCGGTGAGCAATGGGTAGCTCACCGTCCGTACGTTGCATAACGATAGGCCGTGTCGACGGCGAGTTCGTGTTCCACGCGCGTCTCAAAGAGATGTCAGCAAATTTTGAAGCAGCCACTCAGGGCCGATGCCTGCGGGCTGTGGGTTGTTTGTAAGAGATACCGCGCCCCCGGAACGCAAAGGGCACAAGAAGGGACATGGATGGGTTTTAGTCAGTAAAAGTCTGACACCGCCCCGCCCAGTGTGGGGGAAGTCATTTGTTGATTACCCATCCCTAAAAAAACAAAAAACAAGTATGCTTATGGGTGCTTTTACCAGTACAACATTAGGTGTATTCTATGCTGAGAAGAACATGTGGGTCAGTGGGTAGTCTTAGAAGCGAAATTCCCGATATGTGGAGAAAATAGTCATATTTTCATGTATACTTTCCATCAAATGTAATTTCGAGTTTTATTTATTTCATTGACAAGCTCGCCTGAATTGTTCCGAAAAGTTTGAACTCCACTCGCCTATTCCATTTTGTTCGGACCAACCGCAGTTACCTCCTAAAATTATTTCAGCACTGCAGCGGCTGTCAAACTTTTGCATAACATTTAATTTTACACAGTATTTTCGTTCACAGATAGTGACGCCGCCAACGTTTGCTTGCCATATTGAAAAAGTAATGAAAAACTCTCCCGACTCAACTCAAAACTCAGGGCTTTATTGAAAAACTATTTTTATTTGAAACGAGAGAAATTTCTAGACACTCTCAATGTCTCTTGGGTAACGAAAATTGTTTATTTGCGTCCTGATTTTTATACTGTTATGATAAAAATATTTTGTCATAAAAGCGTACGCGCGGCGCAAACCAATAGGGACGGAATTATGGCAAAGTCATGTTTTAAAGTTTCGTCCCAAACTGTAAGTGGATATTGTTGGTCTTGTCTGTGCTTAATAAAAATGTGGATCTACCTACTTTACCGATATTATTTACAGAGTTCGTAAATACTTTGGCAAAATAGGAAGACAGGAATTTTCAATTATATTAATTTTTTTGATGGTCAATATCTGTAAAGATAGAGATTGGAAGTATGCCTTATTTTACACCCATTATCATCATAATTTTTTTAGAGATTCTCTGTAGGACTTGGATTAAGTTTGTATGGACCGTGCCTTTTCTGCTTTCTATGAGACTCAGCGTTGCAACGCGTCCTACTACCGTAAGTGTAGTGTTGTAAGGTGACTATTTTACCTACATTCATGATCGTTGCTGGAAGTGTATCCGTGACGTCAAACACTGACATGCGTGTCTCATGTCGCAATGTTTTGCGATCAGTAGCGTTGCCGATTTTGGCATTGCGACTCCCCGCACCGCTTTTACGCATAACGGCTCTTCAAGCTGATATCAAGTTGGTGAATTTTAAATGTTATATTATTATGTTATTATAAGTGCCTCGTTAGCCTAGTGGTCCTAAGCGGGACTGCTACGCTAGAGGTCTTGGGTTCGATTCCCAGGTCAAGCAAAAAGTGTTATTGGGTTTTTCTATGAAATTCTCAGTAGCGGCTCGGAGTTAGGATTTGTGCCCGGTTAATGGCAATAGGCTCGCCCCCTATTACATAGGACATAAAAACATACCGGCGAACTGTGGGTGTACATTATTACACCTCTGCCTAACCCTTCGGGGATTATAGGCGTGGTGATGGAATGTTAATTATAAATGTTACAAATAGCTTGTCGGTTTCGAAGGCGGAATTGCATAGAACCTTGAGTTACCAAAATCTCTTTGAGATGCAAATCCTTCGATAAATTTAACTGCTTGTAAATTTATAGTATCGTTTATAGGAGTTTCAACATATAAATGTTTAATACATGAATGCCCTTCTATGGCGAAGTTATCAATATGTGGAGGCTTAAATGTGTTTGGATGCAATGTTAAGAGGCTTGTATTTAATAATCCTATTTAGAGTTTCGGTATTTCTGTAGCAAAAGCTTGTAAGCTTTCTCTAAATCACTAACGATGGAATACATATTAGAATTGTCGTGGAGTTTTTCCATTTAAAGTATTTTATTGATAGATTAAATATTTACAGCCTTAAAATTAAATAAAAAAAAACCTTGACACTTCCCAAAGGCTGGCTTTTATCTTGGCCAGAGGTTAAGCATTGCCATCCAACGTGGCAATGCCGCCAGTCTTTTGGGCACTTTTCCGGTTGACGGCGAAGCGGAGGAATTTTTTGATGCCATTTAGTTTTAGTTTCTTTTTTATTATTATTAAGGTTTTTTTTTATTTAAAGTTAAAACAAATACAAAACAATAAAGTTTTAGTTTTTTCAGTGTTCATATCTATAAACTAATAGTGAAAGCATATACATATGCATGACAGTGGAAGTGACGTCATAAGGAAAACTTTTTCACCGTAGATTCAATAAATGCTTGACCAAACACATGAAAAAAATCATCTCTTCCGTACATTTTGTCCGTGCAGGTGTAGTAATTTTGAATGAAACAGTTGAATGTTTTATTTAATATAATATTTAACTGAAAAAAAAAATCATCGCAGGGGAGTTTAGAATCTTGAACTGAATCTATGGTATAAGTCATCATTCCTGTGTGTGTAAAAGTCGTAAAGACTTGCAGCATGAATTGTTTTTGTTGTCAAGTCTAGTTTTACGAAAGCTAACGAGAAACACGTTTATTTAGCGTTTATCTGTTTATACGTGCTAGAGGTGCCAAAGGATTTAAACGAGTCAAACGTACTAGTCCAACATCCTATAGTCGTCAGACCTACGTTACTTTAGCGTGACAGAAATTTTGAGAATAGATAGAGGAATAAGCAAATTGCCATTAAACGGGCACACATCCTAACTCCGAACTGCTACTGAGAATTTCATAGAAAATCCAATAACACTTTTTGCTCGACCTGGGAATCGAACCCAAGACCTCTAGCGTAGCAGTCGCAGTTACGACCACTAGGCTAACAAAGCAGTTATTATTCTTATTCTTATGTTTTATCATACATTATGGCGTACAAAGTAAAATTTACTTACGTATACGGTCTTCACTATTTCCTCTACCAACCATTTCTATCATAGTAAGATGACGTAAACCTAACAATAGGGTAATACACTCATTTTTGAAAAGTGTCTCAATTAGATATGGTGCTAGTAAACCACAAAAAATTAACACCATTTTTATTTAATCGCTAAGTACCCTAAAATTTACTTTTTTAAATTTCGCGCGTAATTTGACGAATACTAGTTTGTGACATAAGTTTGCTGTATATACAAATGCGCTGATTTGCCGATTAGTTGACAGTTGACAGCTGTCATTTTAGTTTATACAGGCGAATGACGTAATAACACGGTAGCCACTATTGCATAGTGGTAGAGAACAGATAAAAAAAACTGAAAAGTTTGAATTGAATTTTAAAATTTATTTTGTAATTTTATGAACTAAAACTAACACTTGCCGACTACTTTTTTGCCTAAGCTATCTCAGTAATATATTTTTAGATTTTTCCTCATATAGAGTAAAATACCGTATTACGGACTCCCAGTCTATACCTGCTTCCTCAAACGTACATTATGCACTATGCTATTCACAGACAGTTACGTTATACATCTTGAACAAATCACAATTCTCCAACTACGTACGGAGTGGATTCTTTGAAGGTTTTATTTGTTCTTCGTATAGAAATCTCACAAAGCGATGCACCGAGAGCACTTGTGACTTGTGAGCCTCTTCCGATAGAGGGCGTGCGATCTCTTGATACGCGAAGTGACATGAAAGACTGGAAAATACTTAAATGGTAATGGTTTGTAGTGTTGAAAGGCTTTGAGGATATAAAGGTAAAAGGTAAACGAAATGTAATGCCCCTTCAAGTGAAATAGATTGGTTTATAATAATATCAGCCTATTATTGTCTTACTGCAGGTCAAAGGCCTCTATTCATACAGAAAAGGCACAGCATTGATCACCACGCTTGCTTAAACCGGATTGGCGATTTAAGATCTAGATTAATCTTGTAATTATAAGACCTGTTTTCTTCGCGATATTCCTTTAATGATATCAGTTTTATCTAAGATAAACTTAGGAAGAATATATGAATTAAAAATGTCACATTAGCACTTGCTTGGTGCTGTACCTGTCTCAAGACAAATTAAGATTGATTATAGATGGGATTTTACTATTTATTAGTCAGTCGGGCTAATTGTTTTGGGTATTTCCAACTGGCAGCAATAGACTCGCCCCATAACATGGAGCTTAACTTATTGATGCGCCTTGCCCCCCTGGGGGTATGGTTGTAATGGACAATTTCAATCATTTATGAAGGTTCGGTAATAGGTTTAACATATTAGCAATTATATGTTGTATGTGTGTTTACTATATTTGCGTAATATGGCTCTTCAGTAACCGGCGTGCTTGACTAGATAATGAACGTGGACGAAGCGGTAGGAATATGTAAGGACCGTAGCAGGTGGCGTTCTGTGGTTTTTGCCTACCTCCATGAAAAAAAGGCGTGAGTACATATATGTATGATTTTTCTACATACACAAAAATTAGACATAATTTGGAAAAAAAACAATTTCTTTGCATACATAAATTTTTAATACCGGTAAATAGTACTGCAAAAACCGCACCTGAAAATAATTCTAAAGACGGACGCTCATGGATTTTTTTTTCGGTTGGCAACCAAAACTCAATTCGTCTACATCAGTCATTTGTCAAAGTGAGTTATTTCGCGCCTAAAGTTACAAATCCGCCGATATCTAGACATCTGCCTAGTGGGGTTGGTTTCGGCCGACGATAATGTTTCATGTTGAAGTATCAGATTTTTATTTCTTTCTTCTTTATTTTGTTCTGCTCGTGATTTATCTATCGGTCGTGCTTATTGTTACGTAAAGAACTGATTTTGCTGTTTTCTTCAATAAGTATTGTCTGCGGAAAAAACAGGATCGCTTTACGTGATGAACATAAGGGCCTTTCCACATAGATATGATATTATCACAGGGGGGATATTGAAATATCTATCTTCATGATATCTGGCGCGCTCCGACACATTGGCAACGTACGCAGCCTGGGATATTATCTCCCCTATGGTAATGTCACACGTATGTAGAGAGACATTACCATGTGTGGTCTTGGGTTCGATTCCCAGGTCGGGCAAAAATGTTATTGGGTTTTTCTACGAAAATCTCAGTAGCAGCTCGGAGTTAGGATTTGTGCCCGGTTAATGGCAATAGGCTCGCCCCCTATCACATGGGACCTAAACATACCGGCGAACTGTGGGTGTACATTGTTACACCTCTGCCTAACCCTTCGGGGAATACAGGCGTGATGGTATGTGTTTATGTAGAGAGACCTTTAATCTTTAGGGTAGACATTTCATTCCATGTAATCGCCACGTTTTGCAACATGTGCATAACTTTTAATTTAACTGTCATTGCTTATACAAAGTGAGTGGCAACGCAGGGAGGGAGAGAGCTCTAAAAAGACCTACCCTGACCTTATGGGGATATCCGGACACAGGTCACCGTAATACATAATTTTTTTGTCGCATAGTCTGGCGTATTGGTATACATTACAAGCCTGAAAAAAAATGAGTGTATTGTCAAAGGTTAAAAAAAAGACGTACCTATAAATATTTCACTAAAGTATAATAGTATATTTTTATAGGAAATTTTATGAACTAAACACATACCTATAAATTATTCCACTGAGTCGTGTATTTTTTTCATAATTTAAAGAAAACTTCAAAATTACTGTTATTTTTGCGGATATCCGATTCAATTAACATTAAAGGTATCGCTATTTTGAACCTTATTTGTTGCCGCGATGCATTATTGTCAATTACCTAAACATTTACTTACGACAGGGCCTTATTAGTGAGGTTCTTCTAAAAGGTCGGGTGCGCCGTACTGTAACCGGCGTGCTTGTATGACCAAATGTATCAACGTGAACGAGGCGGATGGAGTATGTAAGAATCGTAGCAGGTGGCGTTCTGTGGTTTCTGCCTACCTCAGTGGAAAAAAGGTTTGAGTTTATGTATGCCTGTATGAAGAATGCCTAAAGTAACTTAAACCAATATTATTACCTCCCGAGATAATACGATTAAATAAAGTTTTTTCTATTAAGAACTTCAATAGCAACCGCCCTTTTAATATATTTTATTGGCTCTACTGTGATGAAGGTAGACGTAATGTATTCTGACAGCTACTTTGAATTGTATTGAACTTTCAAACCTATTATTCCTATGAAACAGTAAATAGCTACTTTGTAAGTTTTTATTTATTTGTTTCTTAAGTTCATTTTGATGAGGTTTTAAGTTGTTCTTTCATATTTTGTGTAATCAATCAGGGAGGCATTTGGACTAACTTTTAAGGACTATCACGATGTAATTTCAGTCGTAATTTCTGTCAAAATTACGTCTAAATTTTCTAAATTTTTGACATTCATTGAGTTGAGATTGCGACTAGATTTTTAATTAGTACAATTGACATACCTATTGCACAGTGTGCGAAAACCTAATCTAACGAGAGGTCTAAGTTCTGATGGAGTTTTCAATGAAGTTTTTTTTCTTAAATGTGGGGTTTTGTGTTAAATACTAAATTGACTTTCTACTATTGTATTTTCATAGTGATACAAGGACCCATTGACATGTATCCATGAATGAGCTCTAACCATGAAAATAAGCTGCCGCCTTGAAATGGCAAAAAATTCTTACGAATATAAACCAATATTCAAAATGACGGGCATGCCACGTTCTTATAGGTATTTTCTACACACATTTAGAAGTCAATCTCCATAGGTATAATCTCTATGCAAAGAACTACCACAAAGCCATTTTCAATTCCCAACTTTCGATTAAAACGATCGGGCATGTTGACATATCAATGGCTCCTTAGAGTCGTACATAAACAGACAGACATTAACCCCTAGAGAGTGTCGTTGACAAACACGGTGACATACTCCCAGAAAGAGCTACTGACGGTTGTTATTAAAATTTTTATGAATTTCGCTCACACTGTGAAAAAAAATGTCGTTTTGGGAACGCTGCAGTGAAAGTTTTGGATGGTTCGAGTTTTCGTGTTTGTGCAATTCGTTTAATTTTGGACATATTTTACTAATTTGTTATCGTGAGAACGAGAACTACTATTCAGCACTTACAATCGATCTATTCTGTAAAATGTCTTCCTCTGGTGAATTAAGATGAAGTGAGATGTTATCCGACTTCACAAAATTCAGGAAAGGAGATTTTTACAGAATAGGACTACAAATGATGAACACTCTTTTACCATGCCATGAACACTCTTCTGTAGGTTGATTTCTTTGTTGTATTATTAACCCCCGACGCAAAAACGACGGGGTGTTATAAGTTTGATGTCTGTGTGTATGTGTGCATGTCTATGGCATCGTAGCTCCCGAACGCATGAACCGATTTTGATTTTGTTTTCATGTGTTTGAAAGGGAAATTTGTTTTATGGAAATCGATTCAGCGGTTTCAAAGTTATCAGCTCTTTTGTTAACTACGGTAGTGATGTTTTTCATCTGTCGGAGGTAACTCAAAATTTTGTGAAATGTAATTATGCTACACCTAACATCAAGAAAATTGGTTTAATTAAGGTAATAACATATCCACATAAAACACATAAATACAATATTTTGAATTTCTCCGACGTTACCGCGATCGTAAATTGTAATTTACCTCTTTGTTCAGAGACAGAATAAATAAGGTAAGTACACACAACCGAACTCAATATTCGATAAGGCGTGGTTCCTGAGTGAATAAGCTACTGCGTGACATGTCTAATCCTACGCGCGTATGTGCACATAGCTTATATTGAAAGGTAACTTCAGATAAAAAGTGTTTTGCTAAATAAATGTATTTTCGAAAACCTTCAAAAACTTAGTCAGGTCATCAAGTGTAACATAATTTTAACAGTGCTAGGTTACCGAAAATGTTAGAATTTGATAGAAGTTTTTTTATTTGACTTGACTTGAAAAATTATAAGAAAGCTTTTATACGCAACGATACCTACAATATTCTGTAAGGAACCCAAGGCTTATTTACAAACCTATTAAAAGATCTGCTTGTACATATATTTTGTTTTGCCGTTAAAAAAATATAGGTACAAATTGTGAGACGCCTCAAAGGACGTTCCAATTTTGACAGCAAGCTACTTTTAGAACTCTGTTTCGCGCCATGTTGAGATTATTTCTATTGCGGGACTGGCTGTTCTTTACGTCAGGTTGCCAGTTCTTGGCGGCCAGTTGTCTGTTTATTTATGATGAGTACTGTTTGAAAATAGAACTATGAAAACGTGACAGTCAGTTCGTAATTATGACTATCTGCCTTAATGCCTTAGGCATTCTCTACCACTAAAACAAAGGTGGTGAAGAGATACAATGCAGGTGCAAAATTTTGCAAATTGATTAACAGTGATCAGAGTACCCAATGGTTTTGTCAAAACCAAAGAGGTTTTTTTTTAGCCTTTTACCTAACTGCGCTAAAAAGAAGGTTATTTTTTTCAAGTGTATGTATTTATATGTCTTTGGCACGCTCTGTAGACTAAACGGCTTCATGGATTTTAGCTTGAGAGGTATCGTTAGATTCGTCTCAAATGTAAGAGTGGCACTAGGTATAACAAAATATAACAATTAAATTGCATATATGAATGTGGACGAGGCGAAAGGAGAATGTAAGCATCATAGCAGTTGGCGTTCTGTGGTTTCTGCCTACCTCGATGGGAAAAAGGCGTGAGTTTATGACTGTATAAAAATTTAAATGGCCGTCTTTTACCCCTATTTTTTTTCCTTGGATTAACAAACACCAATTCTACATTAGTAAGATTAACATTCTACTTACTCTTAAAATATCCGAGTGACAATCCTCAAAACTCGTCGTCACTTTGAGCTAAGTAACCTCGGTTGACTTTTTTTTCACATATTTTCGTACATAGAAGCTTATTAAAGCTCAAGCCAAGTGTTATGTTAGCAGTTAGACGTGCCTCCGAGTATATTAACAGAGGGAACGACTGGCTGGCCATAATTTAATATTACTAAAGGAGGCTTTATAGCGGGGTAGGTCGGTAACATGTTACAATGAAATGAATAAAGATTACTGGCTGAAACAAACATTGTTGTATTAGTAACTGCTGTTATTTAATATTGTTTCATTGTCATTTGTTTTTTGTTTCATTTTTCGCATGTTTTAAAGCCTGTGTGAGAGAGAGATGGAGATATAGCAACGTCCTTTTTCTTCGTAACGGAACAATGTTGATATTAATCCTACTTCCTACTAATGTCAAAACGCGGAAGTTTATTAAGATGGATTTAATTATGTTTGTTACTCTTTCACACTTTTACAACTGTATAACAAAGCTGAAATTCGGCACACATATCTACGAGTACATTAATATTTTAAAGAGAAAATATTTTTTTGTTTGTTTGTTTTTATGTTTGTAACGAATAGGCTCCGAAACTAAAGTACTAATTTTAACCATTTTTTCACCAATAGATTGCTTCATTATTCCTGAGTAACATCGCGCTACAATCTACAGGAGCGGAGCAGTAACGAAAGACGTAACTTAACGCTGGTGAAATAAGACACGTGGACAAAGTCGCGGGCGGTACATTTATATCTAGTTTAACATATTGGATTTTTTTTACCCCGATTCGTTTTCCCGTGCGATAATTTCGCACCGGAAGGCGCTATGTGGGATGTGGGCAGCGGAGGACCGGTCATAGTGACTATCTTTAGGGGAGTCCTATGTCCGGTTGTGAACATGGTTCGGGTGATTTAATGATGAATGATTTAAAAATTTCGAACTTTGGCTTAATTCTAAAGTTTACGTAGACGAAGTCGCTGGCAGAACCTAGTACGTAACAATACGGCTTCAGTGATGTCTGACTTAGTAGTAAACAAAATCCAGTTCGTAAAAGTCATTGACCAGTTAATCCACTATCAAATCACTGGCATACATAAAAAATCAGCCAATCAAATGTCTTGTCAAGAGGTTGACAACCGGTTAAATTGAACAAGCTTTCAGTGGAATCGTCTATCTCTATGGTAATGAAGTTTTGCGGCTGATTTCCTTCTAAATTCGAATTGGAGGCCGTACAACCCGATTGTGGGGTGAAAAATCTCGTAACTTATCGTATTATACTCAAACTTTCAGGCTTAAACCATCATGGCAGAAACAAAATAAACTTTGCTGCTTCGCATCTTAAGTCGATATTCTCTCACCGGTTGTGTCGGATTGCCGTCCCATCGGACCATGGGAGTTAGGGAAGAGGGAGTGGACCTGTGTTTGCGCACACACTTGTGCACTATAAGATCTCTCTGCTTACTTGGCTAGTCTGCGTTAAGATTAGCCACGGTGGCCAGAATCGATCTGAAGAATACATTACACACACGCATTACACACGAGTCTGTATGATCTATCGAATCATAGTTTTCTTTGCATACAGTGTCGTTATTCTTTTGTTTTCTTCTGCAGGTATATTCGACACGGACGGTGCCCACGTAC
This sequence comes from Caradrina kadenii, assembly GCA_947462355.1. NCBI lineage: Eukaryota > Metazoa > Arthropoda > Insecta > Lepidoptera > Noctuidae > Caradrina > Caradrina kadenii. The sequence goes on along the minus strand of OX381683.1, from coordinate 5,491,954 downwards.
CCGGCACGGAATGCGACTTCCAGTTCAGCCGGTCCGGCAGCCGGCCGACCCACGGCAGGTTGTACAGCCCCCGCTACCCGTCCATCTACCCCAACAATGTGCGGTGTTCCTATCATTTTCACGCCAGGTAAGACTTGAAAAAAAAAGGTTAAAAAAAATTTAGGCTGCTAATAATTTACGATTCAAAGTGACCAAATTAGTTTATTTTATTTGTTACTAGCCTGTGTTACTCGGAACGATGCAAGGATTGTAACGACACCTCATCCATCTAAATCAGTTCAGAAGTTATGGTGGAATAAAGAAACTCACATACATACATACATTCACCCTGAAAACATAACACTCCTTTTTTTGGGCAGTTGTGTAAAAAAATGCATTCGGCCCGAAATATTATGTATAAGTTTATATAAAATTGATTTAGAACCGGTATTGCCACAAATCATTACATACCACTTGTAATAACTACCTCGTTAGCCTAGTGGTCCTGAGCGCGACTGCTACGCTAAAGGTCTTGGGTTCGATTCCCATGTCGAGCAAACTGTTATTGGGTTTTTCTATATAATTCTCAGTAGCAACTCGGAGTTAGGATTTGTGCCCAGTTAATGGCAATAGGTTCGCCCCCTATTACATAGGACCTAATACATACAGACTATGAGTGTACATTGGTACACCTCTGTATAACCCTTCGTACAGGCGTGATGGTATGCATGTATATCTTATTAGATACAATTAGGCTCACCAAAGGGGCAATTTCTTTTATTTCAAGAACGTTGACATTCTAATGTCAGTATCAATCTGCCAAAGAGACCTCTTTACATACATTTTTGTAAAATTTTTGACGTAAATCATCGCTGAGATGAGATTGCGACTACATTTTGAAAATTAGATTTTTAGTTGTGATTGTCGAAACATAGTCGAGATATATTCGATACCTCGTTAGTATCACTCCGATTGCTTTTCTGAGAACTTCGGAATTTGATATAGTAGGTACAGCAATGTTATCGTTACGACAATAGAACATCTGTCTACGTGAACTTTACGAACGTAACTCGCTTCGAGTTTAACAAGATCCACCTTTACTTTAAAACTTTTACTTTTTTTCAGGCCAAAGGAACGAGTGAAAATTGTATTCGAAGAAGTTGCCCTTCAAAAAGGTGACATCAGGTTGGTTTACTTTATATTTTTACACTATATATTGTACTGGCGAACTACCCACCTACCCACCTACTAAACTACCTACCTATCTAACTACCTACTTAACTTTTTATTTTTTTATGTTACCTTCATGCACTTTTTATTATTGTATGTACACACATGTTTGGGCAAATAAATTTCTTATCATATCTTATCTTATCTTACCCGTGACTTCGTCCGCGTGGCTGATTTCAGTCCTATAAGTTACGTCATTAATTACTGCTCCATTCCTGTTTGTTGTAGCGTGAAGTTATATAGCCTATGTGAAAATAATTATAAAATCTGTTCAGTAGATCTAGAAATTACCCCCCACAATCTTACAAACTCACAAACTTTACCTTTTTATAATATTAGTGTAGATAACTTACATACTCCCAGATCTCAACTTGCAGATTCAACTGTATTTTATAAATCATACAATAGACTCACTGGAGCCTTCTTATGCCTATCTCTCTTCTTATGTCTTGTCTTTACCTTATGTAAAAACAGTATATCAGTACAGCCCATAGACTAGGTCATTAGTGCAAACATAGATCCCCATATAATGCCAGAATAAACAGAAAAAAAAGTACAAATTGTTTTAAATTCCCTATTTAAAAAATAGTAACCAACCGACACTCTGAACAGAGTTTCAGCTATAAATAAAGCAACTCTGTAACCTCCTTACAATATTTCGTACAATGTTATGACGTCATCATCCTCTGTGTATCAGTCGGGAAACGTCTACTACTGAACGTGGGTTTTCCTACCCTACCATAAATTTCTATTATTATAGCAAGCCAGACATCTGGCTGCTTCCATTTTTGTAAATGATACTTTTTATTTTTGAACTGTTTTCCTCTAAAGCAACATAATAATTTCATTTTATTGCTTGTTTTCATTGTTAACTGCGGATGCGTACACAAATTAAAAAAGAATATGACGCAATATCCATAAGAAAAGTAGATATTATTACACCAATAAAAGATATCCGGAACCATACAAAAATATCCAGTAAAAAGCAAACACATTTAACCAAATTAAACTCAAATAAAAATACTGACGACATAATCATAAAACACTCCAGCGGCTATAATCCTCAAGCTAAAAATCCATCTATAAAAATAAAATTGCACGTAAAGTTATTCCATAAAGTCACCGTCAATATCCGAAGGCTCGATGATAAAACTGGAAAGGTACGAGTCATAATCGAATTTCTGATCGAAAATATTGAATGTGATGACGGGCGTGCAACGTGGATCGTTGAACTATTGTCGCCAGATGGCGCCGTAGTTTTGGGGACGTCTTGATATTTTTGTCACCTATGCTAATAATGTAGACTTGGCGTCCCAGTGGTTAAGGCGCCCGCCTGTCATTCATTAGGTTGTGGGTTCGATTTCAGTTTAATTACCAATGTGACTTTTCCATTTTTGACGTGTAATTTCTAAGTTTCTCTTGAACGTCACTGACAAAGAAAAGATAAACCTGGACTTATAATTAATTTAAGTTTCAAATCGACAATTTACCTTCAGCAAGCGTGGTGATCAATGCTCGTTGTCTTTGTATGAGGAATGGCTTTTGCCCTGCAGTGGGACAATAATAGGGTGGTAATTTTTTTTTTAATAATTTTGCCCAACTTCGCTTGAATTGTGAGTAAAACCGGTAACACGTAAGTACAATATTGCGTTGACGCACAAAAGAGTAATTTATGCAATGCTGACCGCCAAGCGATTTCGGGTTTCGGCTGTTGGCTTGCTTCATTATGTCCCTCTTCGCTTAATTTTAACAAAAAATCGTACATTACAGTAAAAGCGTGTGATATTTTGTAAAGTTAATGAAAACCGATTTTCATTAAACAAAACTTTTTGGAAATTCGTAATAGCTATTAAAAGTAAACAAAAGCTAAGTAAATAATCATTTAACAGTAGTTCGTCAAAGAATTCAGAATATACTTTTTGGACCTTAAAGCAGGGCAATACGTCACTGGCTTTACGAACTGTCAATTGACTGTGACATAAATGTCAAGGCCATGGCACCTCCTGTCATGGAGAAAATCCTGTCTTCTCCAAAATGGAGATGACAGGAGTTAGCACTAGAAGATTTGGATGTATGCAGTGTCATAAAATGGAAGTTATGAATAAATATGCAGATAAATATGTATTTTAATGTCATGTCTTAATATGTCTAAATATGCCATAAATGCCATGTAAATTTAATACATATATAACGCCTGTATTCCCCGTAGTGTTAGGCAGAGGTGTACCAATGTACACCCACAGTAACCTAATTGATTTTTACGAAACACGAAATTATTGAAAATCGAAAACCGTACTAACCAAACAACATCACCATGACAAACAATATTCACCCCTCGAGAATACAACCTACACAAATGATTTCGGTTTTTGCTTAAAACCGGTTAACCGGAACAGCCCAACCGTAACCAATCCCTAAAGCGGGTAGTAGAGTTGGAATAATTAAATTATGGTTTTAACGGTCGACTAGTGTTCACGTAAATGAGCCCAGCTCATAAACTATACGTACTTGTTTAATTAAGTGGATAATGCATGAATGGGCCGCTTTACGTAGCTACGTCATAATGCAGCCTCGAGGTCTTTTGCATAATAGTTGCGGTCAAGTGGTGCGGAGAGAATTAAGTGGTATCTGTAGCTCGTTGTTAGATGTGTATTAATTTTGATAGTAATTTTTGGTCGGCACGGATGACGCAGTGGCCGGTTCGATTCCCGCACGGAACAAAATAATTGTATGGCCTACAGATAGTTGTTTCGGAACAACTTTATCGAAAACACACACACGATACAAGAGAAATTCCTTGTGTGGGGCAACGTTTTTTTTTTAAAGAAATCGCCTTCGAGGTTCCTCTGTTCCACAGCAAAGAATTTACCTTCTCCACCAGGGGTGCGCAAGCAAGTACCCTGATATAGCACTGTCCCTTCTTATAACAAACAATAGCTACATTCATTTCCCAAGCGTTGTGTGTGGTGGTGAAGGTGATACCATATCCCACTCTATCGTTAATTAAAAGAGTATATAAAATCCTTATACAGCGTTACGGACAGAGTATATACATACAAACGGGGTAAAGAGTGTATCCGGTACTGAATCTCTATACAAAATTCTAGCTCAAACGCAATAACTTTGAAATTGCATAATATTTATTATATTTCGACAGTTTATTAAGTTTAAATTCTAACAAACGTGTCAGGAGAAACAAATCATTCACGGAGTTGTTTCTTTGTGTGTAGTTTATTGACACCGATCAGTTGATTTGGTGTAGTGATGTGTTGAATTCAATTGGTATCAGTCTTAACTTTATAATTTTGTAAGTATAGGTATTACAAAAATGCTGCTATGTTATTTGTTAACACCAAAAGAATCCATGGTTTTGATATGTTTTGTATATTCCTTTACATAGCCTTAAAATATAGGCATAGTTTTAATAATATAATAAGTTTATTTCAGACTAAGGTCCATAGTTTTGGTAGTTTTACACAAATAAACTTAAAATGCGTACATTATATCAATCACAGTCATATGTATAACTGTTACCCACGTAATAATTGTTTGTACGAGTTACCTAAGTACCTAGATAGCGTATAGGTCCACACATTGTACCTAACCACAACGCACATCGCCCACTCGACTTTATAACTGGGTCAACCCAAATAACTTCCATTTCATTTACCTGGATTATAATAACAACAACCTGTAGATAGGTTGTTTTTTAAAACAGTTTATCACAGCGTGTTCTTATACAATAATATCAGGGCGTACATTGTTCACAAACTAAAAATTTTGTGTCAAGTAAAAGATTATTCCTTAATAGAGGCGGTAAGTCCCCTCTTTGAGGAGTGGCTGGAGAGGCGCCACGGCGCCCTCACCTACCGCCTGACGCAGGTCCTCACCGGACACGGGTGTTTCGGGAGGTTCCTGCACCTCATCGGGCGGGAGGAAACGTCCGGGTGTCACCATTGTGTGGATCGCCCCGAGGACACGGTGGAGCATACCGTGGCGGTATGCCCCGCTTGGGCGGAGCATCGCCGAGTCCTCGTGGCGGCCATCGGCGGCGGCGAACTCTCGCGTCCGGCCCTGGTGCAAGCCATGGTCCGGAGCGAGAGGGAATGGGATGCAGTCGCCTCCTTCTGCGAGGCAGTAATGCTTGAGAAGGAGGCGGCGGGATGGTTGAGACAGCGGTTCTCCCGTCCCAGCCGCCGCGGTAGACGCTCCGGACGTCGGGAGCCGCGAGACGACTCCCGGCCACCGTAGATACTGGCCTGTGGACGGTGAGCAATGGGTAGCTCACCGTCCTTACGTTGCATAACGACAGGCCGTGTCGACGGCGCGTTCGTGTTCCACGCGCGCCTCAAAGAGATGTCAGCAAAAGGAAGGGGCCACTGAGGGCCGATGCCTGCCGGGGCTGCGGGTTGTTCGCAAGAGATACCGCGCCCCCGGAACGCAAAGGGCACAAGAAGGAACATGGGTGGGTTTTAGTCAGTAAAAGTCTGACACTCCCTCCCGCCCCGCCCAGGGCGGGAGAAGTTATTTGATGATTTCCCACCCACCAAAAAAAAAAAAAAAAAAAAAAAAAAAAAAGTAAAAGATTATTTATTTTATTTATTTATTCAATAACATTTGCCCCGTTGGTCTCGTGGTCGCAAAGTGCGACAGATGAGCGTGAGGTCCCGGGTTCGATTCCCAGGTCGGGCAAAAAATGGTTATTGGATTTTTCCATTAGGATTTGCTCAGTAGCTGCCCGGAGTTTGGAAGTTGGTGGTGTGCCACCCCCGTGCCTTGGAAAGTACGTAAAGTCGTTGGTTTCGGCTGTCATTCGTAGATCTTTGACAGTTGTTACGGATAGTCAGAAGCCAGATAACTTCCTTTTAAATATACTTTAAACTATAATTGAATGTCAACTCAAATAAATAATACGAATAGTACACACCGGAACCGTACATTCTTCCGGGATAAAAAATATCCTATATTTTATTCCACACCACATAAACAGTGCCAAATTTCATCCAGATCCATTCAGCCGTTTAAGCGTGAAAGAGTAACAAACATCCATCCATCTATCCATCCATCATACCCTCACAAACTTTCGCATTTTTAATATTATTAGTAGCTTTAGTAAGAGTAGGAAGTAGGATAATATTAGTATTACTAGCTGTTGCCCGCGGCTTCGCTCACGTCGACCTAAGTGTTACTTAACTAAATAAGTATTGAATACTATGTTATCAAAATCTTCCAAGCAGGTCGAATGGTTGCTAAGACTGCTAATAGTTACGACTGTAGGTTTAAAGAATTTATCTGTAGTCGCTTGAAGTCTGGCTTGTGCACGGCTGGTAAAAGGCTTACGCCATACCTGGGGCTAAAACATAATTGGCGTAAGGAGAGTATATGTGGCTTTACTATTCCTTTAGATAATACTATGATGTGGTGTCAAAATTTACTTACTTTTCTTTCTCAAACCATTAACAGCATCTTTAATAGGCACTGCTTTAACATTATACCTCACATTGTAGCTGCGATCTGCCTAGTATTAAGACCGAAGAAATGAATCTTATAATCAGAGCAACAGGCAACAAAATTTGAGCTTCTTGTTAGAACCAAATTTATGTAAAGTTTTTGGGAGAAAGTATGGACAAAAAACAGTAATCATAAGACTTCTTAAAAGACTAAGCAAAGTTTTACCTCACAAATTATCCATCCATCTTATCTTTGGAACCGTAAACTACACAATAAATTTCCATTTAAAGAATTTTTTTAAGCATGTAGAACATCTTCTGTTTATAGGACCTACCCATAAGAAGAAATTCCGAATGCGATGCATGATTCATGATTGATGCTTGATTCAACTTGCATCCTGAAAGCGTGAAGTCTGTAAGACATTCAACGTCAGAAGAACGACTGTCACGGAATTTTTCTATGGGTGAAATTGATTTTGGTACAGTTTCTGTTGTTGCTAATCTATTTCTGTTTTGCCATTTGAATATAAGTACAATTTTTGGTGGCGCGGCTCAGGACAGAAGTTAAAATTTTGGACTAAAAACGTTTGCACATAAATCATTCAACACTTGTATGAAGTGTCGAAGTTGGGAGGTCCCTTTTTTAAGCATGAGATGTCGTCAAATGATTTTTTTTCTTTCTGGTGGAAAGGAGTGTCAGACTGTTATTGGCTAAAACCCATCCGAGTTCCTTCCGATGTCCTTTGTGTTCCAGGGCCGCGGTGAGTCTTTCGAACAAATTCCGCAACTGTGCTAACATCTCTTTGAGGCGCGCGTGAAACACAGTACGTCGTCGGCTTAGGTCTGGTTCTGGTTGGACGGCGAGCCACACAACGGTAGCCGACCGCAAGCCCACTCCGACGGTGGTCTGGAATCGCTCTACGACTCTCGACACCCGGGGCATCCCCTTCTGTTCTAGCGGCCGGGGTGAAAGGTTGACCTCTCCCTCATGCGTTTCGCCTCCTCCTTCGTTGGCATTACTACTTCGCAGAAGGAAGCGATTGCTTCCCATTCTCCCTCGCTCCGGACTATGGATGAACCAAGGCCGGATGCGAGAGGTCGCCGCCGCCAATCGCCTTTATGAGGACACGCTGATGTTCTGCCCAAGCAGGGGCATACCTCCACCGTACGCTCCTTTGTGATCCTACAGTGATAACACCAAGGCGTGTCCTAGCGCCGAAACCGAAACAGTTAGCTCCCGAAACAACTGTGACCAGAGAGTACCTGCGTCAGAGAATCCTAGTGGTGCGGCGATCCTACTATCGATATAAATTGGTAACTCTTTAAGTTTCTGAGGTGCTGTTTTTTATTCATGAAAAATATTCTTAGGGGTAGCTAGAATTTGTGGGCCAATCTGCCGAATTCTGTTCTATTAATTCTTCTTCAGTCGACGTATGCAAATTTTCAAAGTTATGTTAAGGTTATGCTTAAACCTATTTTATTATAATATTGAAATCATACCATCGAAAATAATGACAAAAAGTAACAATCAATTGGGATCGAACTCACACAAAATATCTTACATGGCTTTCATTAAACACCGAAGCTATTCTCTAAACAAAGTAAATAGCGTAATAATAATAAAAAATATAGCAATTCCCATACCATGTTATAATGACTGCTTAACTCCTTGTGGCTAATGACGTCATGTTTTTTATTTCATAGGATAAAATATCTCCCACTGTCTTTCATAGGAACTACCTCGTTAGCCTAGTGGTCCTAAGCGCGACTGCTACGCTAGAGGTCTTGGGTTCGATTCCCAGGTCAAGCAAAGTGTTATTGGGTTTTTCTATGAAATTCTCAGTAGCAGCTCGGAGTTAGGATTTGTGCCCGGTTAATGACAATAGGTTCGCCCCCTGTTACATGAGATCTAAACATACCGGCGAACTGTGGGTGTATATTGTTACACCTCTGCCTAACCCATCGGGAAATACAGACGTGATGGTATGTGTAATATGTAACTAATCTGCAGTATTGTGTATATTTTATAGCAATCCAAAACATGTCCAAGAACAATAATGCTTACCTAACCTCATTATTTATTACAAATAGCGAAATAGCCTAACTATTAATTACAAAGCCCACCACCCAAAGAGAGAAGCAGATTGTGTGAAGGAAGATATCCAGCACCTCATGACTACTTGAATTAGTGAGACTACCTAGCTCCCGGTAGTGAACTTCAGTGATGTATCTGGAAGGCATTGAATAGATTGCGCATTTAAATAGGCCGCTGCAAACATAATTTGGTAAAAGAGGGCATCATATACCCGTCTGAAACTCAGTGCAATTGACGCATCAGTAAAAGCGGCCATCTACTTTTCTTAACCGGTGTAAATTATTGTTAGGGGTATCATCGATCCCGGGTCGGTGGTGCGTAGTGTTCCACGTGCGCCTCAAAGAAATGTCAGTACTGTAAGATGGGGCCCGCCAGGGCCAGTGTCTAGCAGGGTTGCGGAATTCAAAAGAGTCACCGCGGCGCTGGTACGCAAAGGGCATTAGGAGGAACACTTTGTGTTTTAGTCCGTAAGAGTCTGACACTCCCTTCCGTTCCGCCCAGAGCGAAAGAAGTCATTTAAAGATTTCCCATCCTTAAAAAAAGGGGTATCATTGATGTGAAAAGAAGAATTTATATCGCGTAATAATATACAGTCATGTGTTGGCCCGATATTTAAAGACTATTTTGTCAAAATTAAAGAGTCAAATAGACATAAATTCTTTAACAATACGTATATTTTCCGCTCTACTATCGTTTGCACACCGATCAGTTTCTATTTTTTCGATGAAAACTTTTGACTTCAATTTGCTATTTTTAGTAACTATGTATTATAGACATTCTTTTCTGCAAAAATAATAAAGAAAAAATAAGCAAGCTAAGCGTTACTGTATAAGAATGACTACTTCTATTTTATTCTTGTTTGGAAATCTTCTAGTATTCAAAAGAAATATTTAAAAAATCACAAAAAGTAAAACATTATACCGGGACCGAACTCAAGCCCTGCGATTCGAAAGGCGGTCATCGAACCATTAGACTATTTAATTCAGTAGAAAAGCTTTGAAATTGCCGTTCTGTTTTGCCATGATTGACTGTTTAGCTTCTTAAAGGTATAGCGTGATAGTAATTATTTCAGCAGTTCAATCCTCAGCCATCTAAAGTATTGTTATATTTTGTTTCATCTTTTTTGAAACCCGTCGTAATCTGCATCATCATTGTTCATCCCCCAAAGTAGATAGCGCGATAATTTATAGCCTACGGCCAACTTTGGCCTATGATGAATATAATAAAAAAATAATATCCAAAAATTGAACGGAATCTGTCCGGCAGTATTTGCGTGATGCTCTAACAAACAAACAGACAAACAGACAAAAAATTAGAATCGCTTCCCGACCCCGTAGCAATCACTTTTTTTTAAATATATTAAATGTACAGTTTTGACTTCGCTACGATTTTATTATAAGTATAGACTATGTACAGACATTATTTTCTGCTTTAATATTAAAAGATTTAAATAAATAAGTAAGTAAATCAATGTTATGGCAGAAGTTATGCATACTTTTATTTTATTGTTGTTGGGAGTCTACCTGTACGAAAAAAAATGTTTGAAAAATCACAAAAAGTAAAACTCTTACTGAGGACCGAACTCACGATCAGCGATTTGCAAGGCGGTCATCAAACCATTAGACCATTTACTACTTCAGAAATAACTCTAAAATAGCCGTTCTAGCATGCCATTATTGACTGCTTTACTCTTTGAAGGTATAGCGTGATGATAATTATTTTAGAAGTTCAATTTCGCAGCTATCTACAATATTCTTACATTATATGTCGTTATTTTTAATCCCGTGAGAATCTGTAGAAGAACTCGGACATAATGCAACATTGCTCATCCCCCAAAGCAAATAGCGTGATAATTTATAGCCTAAGTTTTAAGTGGAGCTTACCGCAATATATTAGTGAAAACCGCATTCAAATCGGTTAAGCCACGGCTGAGATTAGCGTGTTCAAACGCACAGACAAACAGACAAACAGACAAACAGACAAAAATTCTAAAAACCATATTTTCGGCATTAGAATCATTACCCGACCTCGTAGCAATTACTTTTTTTCAAAAATATTAAATGTACAGTTTTGACTTCGCTACGATTTTATTATATGTATAGATTAGTAGGACGACAATTAAAGCGTCCGCCACTGTACTACAGCCTCTGACCGCTCCGGAACCACGACCGCAAGTTCTCCGCTCCCGCAAGTTCTCCGCTCCAGTGTGACCGGGCCTTAACTCTGAAATAATCAATAAACAGTGTTGCACGTGTTGCTATAAATAAATAAAACAAGGCTGAATATTTTACTGCCACGTATGCCTCAAGCGTTGACATCCACCACTCGGAACACCTTGTAAAGGTATTTACTCCAGCTAATCCGTTTAAGGATGGTACCGTAACTACATTTTGTGGCGCACTGGTTAGAGGGACATTTTAGCGGCTCACAAACACGCAAGAAGGTAAATGTTGTAACGTAAACTTAATATGTGTTGATAGTGCTGTGGTTCTTTTCAAAGAAAATTGAACCCTACGCTCATAGTCTTGGGGAACATCAATTGGGTGTAAAAATACACTTAACGCCAGTTGCGTTAAGTGTATTTTTACACCCAATTGATGTTACATGAAAGTTACATGTTCTTTCTATCATGTGATATTCTTTTGTTATGGACTATATACCTTGGGAATCTTCCGGTTATGAAAATATTGAAGGTCAAAGTTTGTATACGTTCTACACGAAAACAATTTTTGAATGATCATCACCATCTACTTAGCCTTTTCCCAACTATGTTGGTGTCGGCTTCCAGTCTTACTGGATGCAGCTGAATACCAGTATTTTACATGGAGCGACTGCCTATCTGACCTCCACAGCTCAGTTACTGGGCAACGCGATACCTCTTTGTTAGACTAGTTGTCAGACTTTCTGGCTTCTGACTATCCGTAACGACTGCCAAAGATCTACCAATGATAGCCGGGACTAACGGCTTTACGTGCTTTCCGAGGCAAGGGGGTGTCACACCACCAACTTCCAAACTCCGGGCTGCTACTAAGAAATTCGTAATGGAAAAACCCAATAACACTTTTTGCCCGATCTGGGAATTGAACCTAGGTCCCCGTGCTCATCAGTCGCGCTTGCGACCACGAAACCAATGGGGCAGTCCTACCTGTTGCCTGTCCTGCCAATTGAATGTCTTACTATCCTACGAATATTATAAATGCGAAAGTTTGTGACAATGGATGTTTGTTACTCTTTCACGCTAAAACGGCTGATAGGATCTGGATGACATTTAGTAATGCTTTTATCCCAAAAAAATGTACGGTTCCCGTGGGATAATATACCAAATTTGACGCGGACGCCGTCGCGGCCAGAAGCTAGTCATATCTAAAATTTAAATATCCCCACGATTGCTCCATCAGAGGCGGTGCACAGACCGTCAGGGGTGCAGGCACGTTAACAGACAATTGGAACACTCTAGCATATGAGACATAGTCTGATCAAGGACTCCGTAATTGCACTGGATGTAATACTGGTCTATCATGCCATGCCATTTTGCCAAATCGTAAAGGACGTCATCTGCTGGACATAGGCCTGACCTAAATTTCGCTACAATGCTGGTCCTACGCTGCCCGCATCGTTTTCTCGCGACCTTCACCAGATCGTCGGTAACCCTCGTAGGAGCCGTTCCTCACGAGGCCTTCACTACTTGAATGCCCCATCCTAATTACGTGAGAATCCAAACAGTGCAAACTGTTTTACAATTCCGTGTATATATGCCGACAGCCGTCCTTAACATTACTTGACTAAACTCAGGACATTCCTATTAAGGAATTCCGTAAATCCGACCAGTGAAACTCTACTAACTAAATTAACTTAACCGAATTATAATAATTGAGCTTCGTTATACATTTTCTGTACAATATTTGCTGTAATTACATCTATACTGATATAGTAAACCTGAAAAATATTTCTGTTTGTTTCAACGCGCTAATCTCTGGACCTGCTGGTTGGTTTGGAAAAAAATATATCTGTATATGATAGCCAGACTCATGAGGAATAGTAATGGCTATATAACATCACGCTACGACACACCTAAGCAGAGCAGTAACCAAATACACAACTTAACGCGGGTATAAAAGATTAAGCGCGCGCGGAAGCTAGGTGGGTTATAGACACATCCATAATAGTAAAAATTGCTATCATAATCTAATATAAATAATATATCAATCAGCGTTAAATATCTAAAATGAATACTAACCTAACTCGTGTCTCAATAATTTTCTTTATAATTATAATTAATCCGTGCCTAACAGAAGGCAACATGTAGTTACTACTCGTATATTTATAGAAGATTTTTATAGAACAAAATTCCCTTCTTTTAAAACGTAGCAAGTTCCTAGTTTCTTACAGCTAGCTGCCACTTAATCCTTGCAATTCTTTACACCGTCTACAGCGCGTTTGTGGGTGCAAACCGCCATCAATCCGACCGATAAAATCCTTTAGTGAGTTTCTACTGCACCTATAAAAATATTATATGGTACCTTTTAGTTTTCTGCTTCTATGTTAGGAGTTAAATACTAAAACATACCATCACGCCTGTATTCTCCGAAGGGTTAGGCAGAGGTGTACCAATGTATACACACAGTTCGCCGGTATATTTAGGTCCCATGTAATAGCCTAGCGAGCGAGCGAGCGAGCCTATTGCCATTAACCGGGCACAAATCCAAACTCAGAGCTGCTACTGACAATTTAAAAAAAAACGCAATAACACTTTTTGGACGACCTGAGAATTGAACCCAAGGCCTCTATCGTAGCAGTCGCACTTAGGACCACTAGGCTAACGAGGCACTAAAAGGTATATGAAAATACATGCTAACTACTTTATTATCTTTACATTTAAAGAATACCCCGACTGACGACCTTTCTACCCTGACTACAGTCCCGTTAGTCTCGTGGTTTCAAGCGAAACTGCTGGGCATCTGGGTTCGATTCTCAGCTCGGGCAAAATGTACTCTGCTACTGAGATGGCAGCTCGGAGTTAGGAAGTTGATAGTCTGATACGCCATGCTTTGTCTGTCTAATTTTTTGCTCAATTTTTTTATTTTATTTAACTAGAACGATTTCTAGCAAAATTACATGACAAATTGTGCGCGTAAGCTGCTGTGATTCTGCCAATGTTGCGGAATTTGTTCGAAAGAGTCACTGCGGTACTGGAACGCATTTAGAGGAACGAATGGGTTTTAGTCAGTAAGAGTCTGACACTCCCTCCGCCCCGCCTAGAGCGGAAAAAGTTATTTATGATTTCCTATACTTAAAAAAAAAAGCTGCAGTGATTGGTTGTTTATTGTTTGGGTCAACCAATCACAACGCTTGACAATTGGTTACATTAATTTTTCGTTTACAACTGGATCAGTCACTACGTAAATCGTCAAACATTCCAACTGTAGATATACCAGTATCATAACAATTTGAGAAAAATCTTCGTATAATATAAATGGAACCTTATAACTATTAACACAAAGTGCTTGTTTACTTTAACTTATTTACTTGGAAGTGCTTAAGTGCGTACTTGGTACGGATAAAGTGCAATAAACATATAATTACATCTCTGTTTCCCAGTCTGTCAACATTAGATTACCATAATGATGAGGAACTCATACATACTGCTTCTTACACAGACGATACTGAATTGCTCTTAAAGCAATTCAATTACTTATTTATCTTTATAGGTACTCTTCTTGCTTAATGGATTGAGAAAATTTTTGAACTCTGTCCAAGTTTGGGGCTCGTAATCCTGTATAGAGTTAAGAAAATGGTTTTGAATTATGCAGTCCCATTAGGGTGTCCTACTGCTGGCCAAAGGCCTCCCTCAAGTTTTTTTTAATTATCGTTGGATGGCAAACAAGCCGACGGCGACGGCCCACTGGATGTTAAGTGGTCACCGCTGCCCATAGACATCTGCAATACCAGAGGCCTTGCAAATGCGTGGCCATCCCAGAGACAAAGTTGACATGCCATCAAACCGGAACACAGCAACGCTGCTTTGCGGCGGGACTAGATATCTACCAAGTAATTCCTAAAATACTTCAGCGTTTCAAAAACCCTTTTCTGGCGCCACCTCGAACCAGACCTCGTGGTTCGCTTCCAGATCATCTCGGCATCACTTTCTGGGCCGTCAGGCGACGCCTCCCATCCGTTCAAATGGTTGATTTACAATTTTCAGACATCTGTAAAGAACCCAGATCTAAGGTAATAGCTATGTATGCACCCATCCTATTACCTACTAAAAAATTTCCTAATAAAAAAAAAGGCAAGACTTCGTCTTCACAAATTTTCCCATTAATTCATTTACGTTTATTTGTTAATCCATACATCCTCGTGTAGATGGATAGATAAACAGAATCAGCTGAAAGGCAAACCTTTATGTAGACACAGGAACTTTATTTTTATCTTGGGTTTTTCTATGAAATTCTCAGTAGCAGCTCGGAGTTTAGGATTTGTGCCCGGTTAATGGCAATAGGCTCGCCCCCTATTACATAGGACACAAACATACCGGCGAACTGTGGGTGTACATAGTTACACCTCTGCCTAACCCTTCGGGGAATACAGGAGTGTTATGTTTATTTTAAACGAAAGTCTATGCAGACATAGTCTCGAATAAAAGATAGTACAAAATATTTTCCCAATCGATATTTTGTCAAACCAACATGGCACCTCCTTCCTTCCTTTACAGAATCACATCACTCGACTAATAAAGCAAACTCGACAATTTGACGAAACGAGAGTGTTACCATAAAATGTATGAAGCTACGACGTCATGCATGTCAAGAACATAAGCCGGAATATTGCGTGGGGCTTACGCTTTTACACGGAAGGTTACTCACAAAAAAAATGGAAATTGCTTTTAAGTGACACGACAAATATTACTGCCTTGTTAGCCTGGTGGTCCTAAGCGCGACTGCTACGCTAGAGGTCTTGGGTTCGATTCGGTTCCTATTGCCATTAACAGGGCACAAATCCTAACTCCGAACTGCTACTGAGAATTTTATAGAAAAACCCAATTACACTTTGCTCGACCTGGGAATCGAACCTAAGACCTCTAGCGTAGCAGTCGCGCTTAGGACTACTAGGCTAACGAGGCAGTTCAAAATATGTATCAACCAAATAGTGCTATAGTACAAACGATAAGTAGGTAGGTACTTAAAAACAGTAGCCACATCATCATAGTCACACCCGTCCTATTGAAACCATAAATGTCGTGTTAATTATGTCGTTCCGAGGTACCTACGCGCACATAACCACGGAACCACTCGACCACTACAGCCACCGCAACCCTATTAACTATTTGTGGTCACAATATTGGTCACAAACACACCGGATGTATGTTATATAAAATTAAACGGCCGAAGGTACTAATGTACCCTAGGTCCGTACCCCACAGGGGGTGCTCTTGGCGTGTAGTCCCTTAGTTTATAAGTTTTAAGCCCTGGATGGCAGGCCTTTATTTTTAAGATACCATAGGAAAGTTCGGTTAAGCCGCCGTCAATATCCAAGGTTGATTTGCGAGATGCCATGCCAAAAGTTCTAACCAAAGTACATTAAACCCTTTAACCCGTAGGTGCGTATAAAATGACATACAACCATACCCAGAACAACCACCTGTATGCCATCAAATATTTGTTCCGTAAGGTAATCGAACACACAACACATAGCGCAGCAGCCATTCCCTAAGCTACTGCTCCATCAATTCTTACATTATATTTCAGTTCTACATGCACACTATAAACGTCGTGTTGTTGTATTATATCTGTCTCAAAATTGATACAGTATGTTCTCACATTTCAGCTGCCTGCGCCGCGCGGACATCATCAAAGTCTTCGATGGAAGAGACACTAACGCACCCGCTATAGCCATGCTGTGTAACGAGCTTACAGGTACTTACCTACTATTTAATATTACTCATGATGATGTGAATATACCTATTCGGCACCAAGGAAGGTTTGACTACAACACACATACTCTGATAACTGCTTCGGAGCCTGGTGGTTCTAAGCGCGGCTGCTACGCTAGAGGTCTTGGGTTCGATTCCCAGGTCGAGCAAAACGTGTTATTGGGTTTTTCTATGCAATTCTCAGTAGCAGCTCGGAGTTAGGATTTGTGCCCGGTTAATGGCAATAGGCTCGCCCCCTATTACATAGGACCTAAACATACCGCCGAACTGTGGGTGTACATTGTTACACCTCTGCCTAACCCTTCGGGGAATACAGGCGTGATGGTATGTAATAAGTTTTCCTTATACTCACGTTGGCTAACAACCATTTTTCAAAACACTTTAGAACTTAGTCACTTTAAACAAACTCTTGACGTGTATTTCCGTGCATTTCCACAAATATCATAACAAGATTTTCTTGACTGCCCGACACACAATACTAATATAAGTGACGTTGAAAAATCGGTTTAGAGATCTAATTTCACGGGATGTGACGATGCGCGGCATTGCATTGCTCTGCCCGGCAATCTCGGGACACAAACCACGGGAGTCTTTGTCAAAGTCAAATTGTTTATTTAAATTACACCATACAAGGTGCTGTTTTGATTCAAATTCAAGGTTGTAAACTATGCCAGTGATTCTCGACACAAATCAATAATATTTTTTTTAATTGGCGATTTTTACCCTCCCATACTAAATTTTATCAAAGGACTGCCCCGTTGGTCTCGTGGTCGCAAACGCGATTTATGAGTGTGGGGTCCCGGGTTCGATTCCCAGGTCGGGCAAAAAGTGTTATTGGGTTTTTCCATTAGCATTTGCACAGTAGCAGCCCGGAGTTCGGAAGTTGGTGGTGTGACACCCCCGTGCCTCGGAAAGCACGTAAAGCCGTTGGTCCCGGCTGTCATTCGTAGATCTTTGACAGTCGTTACGGATAGTCACAAGCCAGAAAGTCTGACAACCAGTCTAACCAAGAGGTTCGTGTTGCCTAATAACTGGGTTGTGGAGGTCAGATAGGCAGTCGCTCCATGTAAAACACTGGTACTCAGCTGCATCCGCTTAGACTGGAAGCCGACCCCAACATAGTTGGGAACAGGCTAAGTAGATGATGACTAAATTTCATTAAAATCGGTTCAGTGGTTTAGTTATGAAAGAGTAACAGACACACAGACAGACTTACTTTGGCATTTATAATATTAATATGGAAGTATGGATTAGTCAAATCGATTACTATTTTATAATACATATAATTTTAATTTCGCGGTCGATCCTAGAAAATCAAAGTAGGTATAACAACTATGCAACATCTGGCGAAGTCGGTAACTTAACGATTACCTTTGCATTTATAATTAACCAATATTATTAATTAATTAGCAAAAACGACGGAGTCTTATAAGTTTGACGTGTATGTGTGTCTGTCTGTGGCATCGTAGCTCCCGAACGCATGAACCGATTTTTATTT
Organism: Caradrina kadenii; assembly: GCA_947462355.1. Lineage (NCBI taxonomy): Eukaryota > Metazoa > Arthropoda > Insecta > Lepidoptera > Noctuidae > Caradrina > Caradrina kadenii. The sequence goes on along the minus strand of OX381683.1, from coordinate 5,473,772 downwards.
TGTTTTTTTTTGTGTTTAAAAAGTTAATTAGTCGGGAGTGTTCTTATCTTAGTTTGATGGAAATTGGTTCAGCGGTTTCAAAGTTATCACCTCTTTTATTAGCTACGGTAGTGATTTTTTTCTTCTGTCGGGGATTACTTAAAAAAAGTTAATTTTGTGTTTAAATTAGTATGAATGACCCAATTTTTTTTAATTATTTATCTTTTATGACAACCTCCTAGAGTTATACGAGCATGCAAAACTGCACCTTGTGTAACAACGTGATCCAAGCGATTTTAATGGTACAGACAGCGTCATCAATTGGTTACCCCTTTTGCATTAAAATTTATTCGAAAAGGGGGTGACCAGTTGACGACGCTGTCTGTACTAAGCTATTTTCAAAAAAAAAACTGCAAGTTAATATTACTAATCATCATTTCAATTTTGATTTAACATGTCCACGACCGAAAGGTTGTATGTAACAAACGAATTCCTATACTAAAAATTAAAGCTGACATATTTTTGTACGGAACCCTTTGTGAGTGAGTCTGACTTGCAAATGAAGAAAAATCGAAATGTCGGTAACGTTTTGTTGTAGAAATAAAAAAAAACCGACGGACCGGTTCCTTTTTTATTTCTGCAACAAATCGTAACTCGTATTTCTCCTTCAAAATTCCAACGTATGACAGGTACACTTCACCTTTCAGCTACAGTCGAATCTAGATTCGTATATATCCTAGACACATTCGTATCGGCTGTCACCTGGCTCCTGCGACGTCCACCACCCTTTTTGAATGAATAATGCCGCGTCAAAGCAGCTCTGACTTTCGGGGACAGGGCTGGCACGTAATCATGTGCATTAAACTTTTCAAAAGTATACTCCCGGGCTCATAAAATAAGTATTTCCATGGGTAGGTATCTCTATACCTAACCTAGAAATATTAAAAAGCCAAAGAATTTTTTTTTATACAGTTTCAAAGCCGTATGTATGGCTTCGAACTGCTTGTGGCATCATTCATCATTTTAAAAGTACCTCAATATAATATGTACTCTACAATAATGTTCTCAAACTTTTGTCTATTATTGTCGTAATGGCCCATTGCATCTCTAACGCATAAGATTACGGAAATACGGGGAAGTATCTAAGAGACTTTTTCAACCCATATGTCCTTTCTGTGTTTGTCTTAGACATCTTTGATATCTAAGATGAAGGAAAACATTGTCACGATCTTATAATTAAAAATGTCTAAACGCCTTGAGCAGGCGTGGTGATCAATGCTTGTGTCTAATCTGTATGAGACGAGACCATGAGACAATAATAGACTGGTAATAGTATTCTTATTTTATTTTCTTCAATACTGCCACCCCTGTTAGGAACCTACTCGCTCCAGTTCCGCAGCGCTGTGATTGCAGGCGGCACTCCACACCTAATTTCCAGGTTTTACGTATTCAAACAATGGCCCCTGTTCCTCCAGACTACATTCAAGACGTCCACGATGAAATATCAGCCTTTTCATTAAAATTACCAAATATAATAATTAATCTTGTCGGACTTCTATTCAGAGGATTCAATAGCATATTGTAGCCGAAGATATTCAGCGGTTTTTGAAACAATACGTGTTTAGACATTGAAAATATTAATTTTATCCATTGAAGGTTGTCATTATACATGCTATTTTCTGTTGATACAGAGTTTTTATTGGTTTTCTTCTATATATCGCTTCTCCTCATATAACGATAGAGTAAATAAAATATGTACTTCTGAATGAATGAATTTACACTCTGAAAGAACTCTAAATTCATTATTTTAGACGTACACATTTACGCTTTGCGATCGATGGCCGCGGTAACTTTTTCAACTTTCGAATAAATTCCACAACACTGGAAGGACAAAACCTTTTTTCCCCGGTGGGAAATCATCAAAATAACTTCCCCCGCCCTGGGCAGGGCGGGAGGGGGTGTCAGACTTTTACTGACTAAAACCCATCCATGTTCCTTTTGCGTTCCGGGGGCGCGGTATCTCTTACGAACAACCCGCAGTCCCGGCAGACATCGGCCCTGAGTGGCCTCTTCAAAAATTACTGACATCTCTTTAAGGCGCGCGTGGAACACGAACGCGCGCTCGACACGGCCTATTGTTATGCAACGTACGGACAGTGAGCTACCCATTGCTCACCGTCCACAGGCCCGCGTCTACGGTAGCCGGGAGTAGTCTCGCGGCTCCCGACGCCCGGAGCGTCTACCGCGGCGGCCGAGACGGGAGACTCTCTGCCTCAACCGTCTCGCCGCCTCCTTCTCGAGCATTCTCATTCCCCCTTCTCCGGACCATGGCTTGCACTAAGGCCGGACGCGAGAGTTCGCCACCGCCGATGGCCGCCAGGAACAAAGAGCTTAGGATCTAGATAAAGACTTAGGCTACTTTTGAACCCGCGGCATCGTTTGCATCCGCAACAACTGACATCCATACGGACATAATCGTGGACAAAAACTGTTTTCATTTATTAACTGTTTATTTCTAATAGGATGTGTCACCCATTTGACCTCAAAATAACATGCCTAAGCATTTATTTGTTAGTAATTATTCCAAGTACGAAGCTAATAAACATGTAAGTGATAAGTTATCAACAACATTTACTCTTGACATTAGCGGAATGTAAACTAAACTCGAACCTTGAACTCTTATCTATACCTCTACCTACGTTAGTCATGCAAAATCTTAGCACCGTTTATCTGATGTCGCAAGTACTTGTCATGAAGAAATATGGCGTGATATTTAGTCTAGTTACACCGCTGCGGTTCGGAACAAAATGGAAGCCTCTTTGCGCACGAATTTCGTCGATATCAATTTTCTGGAATTCGTGACAATTCGTCGGAGGACGAGTGATCGGTTTTTTTGCGCTTTTACTTTAAACAATGTACATAAAGTTCATTATGCATTATGCAAACAATTCTATTGCAAAGAATTCCGAGACGGTGTGAAATGAGACTTAAATTTTCTTTTGTTTATTTTTACAATATGTGACTCAAATCATAAAGCTTGGGTAGTAGCTAAGCACAACCCGTAATATAAACGCGTCGTCGACGCGCATTTGTATCGAAACAAACGCGAAACGCAGGAATGAAAACCGCGCTGTCGACGCGCGTTCCTGAAACGCGCGTCGACTGCCTGATACGAACCGCAGTATGCTTCACGGCCTTACAATGTGCAATCGACTGCTAAGCGTTGGTCTGTTACCCTGGTCTAGTAATATTATTAGGTTTTTCCATGAGGAAATTCTTAAGCAGCCCGAAGTTTGAAAGTTAGTGGTGTGTTCTACGCGGTTATGCAATTTTCCACTCTATTTTTTCAACGCAAACTGCTCGATTTTATTGCTCATCAGTTTGCGCTGACCCCAAGTAATAAAGTCTTTAACCAACCTACTTACTTCCATAGATAGATACTAATCCGATCTTCTTATTCCTTTTCATTAAGCTTTTTATGCGCAGGATTTACTGAACCCGAAAGTCAGCAACAATGAAGATCATTCAATCCTTAGTGCGTTCATCTTTTCAATACAAACCCTCTTCAAAAACCCTCAGTAACAATAGAGTATCCGAGATGTTATTCCGCACATGTTGTCTACATCTGTTTCCGTGATATATAACAATACCTTCTGCCCGCGACTTCGTCCGCGGGATTTATGTCACCCGCATCATGTTACGTCTTTGGTTACTGCTCCGCTCCCGTGTGTTATAGCGTGAGGTTGTATAACTTTTCCTATTCCCCATGAATCTGGACATACAAAAATATGTTTTTTCATCCGACTTGTAGTTTTCAAAATGAGCGCGTTTAAAATAACAAACCAACATATCTTCAGCTTTATTATATTACCAGCTGTACCCCGCAACTTCACTCGCGTTTAGTTCCACCTTTAGTCACTGCCCCGTTCCCGTGTGTTGTAGCGTAATGTTATATAGCCTATACTATTCTTCATGAATCTGGCCATCGTATACTAAAAGTTTTTTTTCAATCCGACTGGCAGTTCCTAAGTCTTTAAACAAAGAAACAAAAAGCTCTTCAGCTTTATTATGTTAACTAGCTGTACCCTGCGGTTTTACACTCGTTTAGTTACGTCTTTGGTTACTGATCCGCTCTCGTAGGTCATAACGTCGCTATGTACCCTACACTATTTCTTCCAAATATTTTTCAATCATTTTTAAACATACAAACAAAATCTTTTCAGCTTTATTATAGTATTGGTACAACAAAATATAATATAAAATATGACGTGTATAACACGGTAGTGACGTGTCGTAAGAGAATTTCGTGTCTCAAATTTCGACTATGCTTGAGAGTTCCTTTGATGTTAAATCCGAAATTTCATGACGTTTAGAAAATCAGTAACACCATTCTTTTGTTGAATTTCCAAAGGAATCTTAGTGGGAATGGAGATTTTATTTCAACTCGTGCAAATGAGTTGTGTTCAATCCTAACGGGTGTTGGGGATTTGCCGAGTGATAGATTTTCAGTTTAACTTTTCATGGCTCGGGACTGAACCGTTAATACATATTAGAGTGCACTATCGGAGATTCGTTAAAGTTTACTCTGGAAGTCGGTCAAGCTATTTGGTCTCCGAAATTTAAATTGGCGTTCTGTAACTCGGAAAATGAATTAAGGGGTCTTCCTTTCACGTAGCTTCTGAGTTTCTGCTTTGTAGCTTTCAACTTGTGTACTTCTATTTAGAATTCGATCCTTCGTGTGGTTTGAGGGTTGCTTGGTCTCCTGCTGATTGGTTTGTAATCATCATTCTTCGATTATATTGATTTTAACAATTGACTCAAACATTTAAGTATACTTTGGTAATGAAAAAGACTTTGTAATACTTGTGTATGTGAGAATCAGTATACACATAAGCGGTTCGGTACGTTCGGTTCGGCATTTTCAATACCAGATTGCCGTTCAAGATTGTCTTGAAAATGCCGACCCGCATATATAGTATTCTATTTACCTAAGAACTAATGAATTCCTTACATCTTTCAGGCTACGAGGTGCTGTCGACGGGTCCTGCGCTGGTTATCCAATTCACTGCCAACTCAGCCACTCCTGGCCAGGGGTTCGCGGCCACATTCCTGTTCCAACCACCCCCTGATTCAACAGCTGCTGGTTTGTGTTATCTATTGTTCTGACACCTACAACAATTTCTTATCTAAGATAGTTATGTCGCTGTTTAGCTGCAAAAACCAAAACCCAGCTCCTCCTAGATAAATAATTAGTATTATCAAGTCTAAGATACATAAATTTAAAATACGGACATTGTCAATGTTGTGGTACAATTCTGAACCTTAATTGCCTCACTAATGAACGAGAACCGTTCAAACTATACCGTTCAAATTATAGAGGTTAGTTACGACCTCAAGTTAGTCGCTCAACTCAATGCGAACTTAGCGCCACAATTTGTCCAATTAATAATGATCTCAATTCAATATTGTCTACTTACCTAATGCTGGTAGAATTTCGTATGATGTTAGTTTTCCAAGTCATCATCTGCCTAACCTTTTCCCAAGTATCGGTCGGCTTCCTGCTTCTTACCGGCTGCAGCTGAATACCAGTGTTTTACATGGAGCTACTGACTATCATATCTCCACAATCCACGTACTGGAAACACGATACCTAACCATAATACAAACCCTTGGTAATACTGATTGTCAGACTTTCGGGCTCCTGACTACTCGCAACAACTGTCAAAGATTTACGAATTACAGACGAGTTGGCAATTTCAGACTTAAGTACATTAAGTATAAGTCCCGGTTTCCTCACAATGTCTTCCTTCACCGATTCCAGTGATGTTCAAGATAAATATAGAATACATATGAATTGTAAAAGCCACATAGGTGCTTGCTCGGATTTAAACCCACAATACAATATATGAGCTGCTTATTCAATGAAAATTGTAGTGAATTCGAAACGAGAGACGTGTAAATGCGTCGACTCCGTGGTCCAATAAAATTTCCAAGTGCCAACATAGGTACCTAGGTACCTACTATGAATATCTAGGAGTTTTGGCGGTTGTCCAGCCGACCTCTTCGTACCGCTTATTTAGATTGGAATCGCAAGTCTCACCTGATACTGTTGCATAAGATGCAAATGTCTCGTACGGCTACCTGCTAGATAATAAATAAGTAATAATACAGTACACAGTACAATTTTATGTGTAGCTGCAGATAGGTAAGTAGGCATGGTTTTTGATGCACACAGAAACTTATAAAATGTCCTAAGTACTTTTTTAAATTACCAAAGTACATAATTATGTTCTAAACTACTCTTCTGTGTTGAACTGCCTCGTTAGCCTAGAGGTTCTAAGCGCAACTGCAACGCTAGAGGTCTTGGGTTCGATTCCCAGGGCCGAGCAAAAAGTGTTATTGGGTTTTTCTATGAAATTCTCAGTAGCAGCTCGGAGTTTGGATTTGTGCCCGGTTATTGGCAATAGGCTCGCCCCCTATTATGTGGGACCTAAACATACCGGCGAATTGTTGGTGTACATTGGTACATCTGTGCCTAACCCTTCGGGGAATACAGGCGTGATGGTATGTTATAATTATGTTCCTACTTTATTCTCCCCAAACGAATGTCAAATGATGGTTTGAAAATTAATGTAAGTACCTAACAATATTGCTTCTCAGAATGTTTCAAAAGAGCAATATTCAAGGGCAACATACTATTAATATACACTACAGGGAAAGTTGAACCCAATAACTACATTATTCTAATTTCATTTATTTCCGTAACAAAAAAGTCACCCCTAAATACAGCTTCACAAGATTAATATCAGCGCCATCTAGCGGAAACTGTCCACACTCTTTAGTCTACCTAGTTGCTAACGAATAAAATAAACCTACAGTCCGGCAAAGCCGGCGAATTCAATATTCTACTGGAAACATAGATGGCGCTGTTCTAAAAAATAAGTTTTAATCCAAACTATTTGTTACAGATTCAGATCGACTACTTAAGCTGAGTTTTGGCAAAGCTTTCGAATCTCTGGGGCCCGAAGTAAGCGCCACAAGTAAGTACAGCCTTTTTTTGCTATCATTTATTCAGTGCTGTTCAATATTACACTAGTAAGTGCGTGCAAACAGCAGGTACCTACGTAAAATAGGCTGTCTAATCTGTACCTTCGGGAGTTTTATGTTTAACAGGCGTTACAATTTTATGTGGGTATCATTAATTGGAATACGACGAGCCAAACGGGATTAAAACAATACACTGTTGTATTTAATTAGGAAAGCTGACAAACATAAACAAGGATAGTAATTTCAAGCATTTTTATATCTCATCGAACCTTACACCATTTAATGGTCTGTATCAATCGATTTATTGCATTTACATCGGTACTTTGCATGCAGCGGTCTTTTTCGTCTCTTAGTTCAGATTTCTAGCAACTACCCAGTTATAAAGTGCGAAAACTGCGGAAAGGTTAAGTTAGTCAAAGGTACATTCCCCCCCGTAACCTGAGGAGGCCCGCAGTGGTGGGCCGGCACCAGACAAGGATCGCGGAAGGCGCACAAGTTCCCGGGATCCCCAGCGAATGTGTGGGAATCGAACACCGGGGTGGTTTTTAATCAACAAGAGTCTGACAGACCTCTCCGCCCCCCCAAGGGCGGTGGACATCTATGAGGAATTTCCACCCCGACAACAAAAAAAAATTGGACATACTTAATATTAAAATTTTTGGTCACGGCGGCCAATCTCAATGGAGACTAGAGTACCAAGTATAGACCAAAAGTAGGTATGTGCTCCAACACAGGTGCTTTTCGCTTATCATAGTCTGATGGGATGTCAATCCGACACGACCAGGAAGAGATCAAGCGCAGGCCTAACAGCTTTACGTACTTTCCGGGACACGGGAGTATCACCACACCACCAACTTCTTAACTCCGGACTGCCAATCAGAATCAATCTTTGCCGACCTGGACCTCCATTCCAAGACTTCTCCACTTTGCTGTCATGCTTGCAAAGTCGAAACCAACGAGGCAGTCAATACCTTTTAAGGGACACAAAACATGTACCTTAGTACTAAGAAGTTTACAGGTACCTATAGCAGTGCTTTCCTTTGTAATCAGAAAACTAATCAAGTGGATAAACAATCATGTTACGGACTTCCTTAATTAAATTCACAATATAATAAATAACCCTCAGAACCTTTATCCATAAGCGTTGAGATGGGGCTTATAGTGTACAATGTAGATACCTACATAATATATCCATGATAGGAAAGGCTCTCATAGTAAGGGCATAGAAGACACACACTACCGCAGAAGACTGTCTCGTTGATCTAAGGCTGTGGTTCCACGTGAGCATAGTTAAGCTATGTTCCCAAAGCTGTGTCTAATTAACTCCAATAGGGTTGCTTTATTATTTTTGGCTTTATAAATAAAGCAATCCTATTGGAGAAAATCATTTAGTTTATGTGAAACCGCAGCTTTTTTATGGTCACACACAGGTCTGGTGAGCCTGAGATGCTTGGGTCCTCATTCCCAGGTCAGAGAGGCAGCTGTCGTTACTTTCAGGATCCTTAGTATACTAATTCGTCTCAATCTGACAAAAAATATCTCGCAGTCGAGCTTGCGACCATTATTATTTAGACCAGCTAGGTTTACGTGGAGGATCGACAAAGTTCACTTCAGTCCACGTGAGCGATGCCGCTGCTATAGCTAGTTTTCGTAAAATCTTTCATCACTTCCATATTTTTCAGATAATTAATTTCCTTCAACCAAGCTAAAGATATCACACCCAATATTTGGCAACTTCGTTGGCTTCTTTATAATTAGGAAGAAATCGTAGTAGCGTAAATTAACTTCTTGATATTTATATTTTCAACTCACTCATTACAATTTGTACAATTAAGTTACGTAGCTATACGTAATGAAATTATTTTTATCTGTTTGAGCCGTTGAGGTTTAAAACTCTAAAACCATGTGGTACGAGTGCTCACCTTGTTTTTTGAGACATCGCCAAATGGTTGGTCGAATTTTCAGATAACCTGGAAATTAAACATTGTCAAACAACGTAGCAATGCTACCAGCCTTTTGGACACTTATCCCACTGATTTCGACGCAGACGAATTTCTTGACTGAAGAATGAATTTAAAAAGAGAAAGACATCCCCGCCCCCCCCTTTTTAGTGTTAGGCAGAGGTGTACCAATGTACACCCACAGTTTGCCGGTTTGTTTACGTCCCATGTAGCAGGGGGCGAGCCTATTGCCATTAACCGGGCACCAATCCTAACTCCGCGCTGCTACTGAGAATTTCATAGAAAAACCCAATAGCACTTTTTGCTCGACCTGAAAATCGAACTCAAGACCTCTAGCGTAGCAGTCGCGCTTAGGACCACTATGTCAACGAGGCAGTTATTTTAAGTAACTTATTTTTATAACTAAATTGAATTCAGATGTTCACATAGCTAGGTACAGGTTAAGTGAGTGGCTGCGGTATTTAGCTACAGGAAGGTAGATACATAGCGCCAGAGAAGCCTTGCTCCTCATTAGGAGAATCGACATCCCTTTGACAAAAGACTTGAAGCTAGTGCGTTCATTATAAGCAACGAAGGAAGTTGGAACTGGCTTTTTAACATTGTATGTACAATAAGAAAAGTGTATAGTTAAGTACGTAGGTACTCTTCTTTATTAACCCCCGACGCAAAAACGACGGGATGTTATAAGTTTGACATGTCTGTGTGTGTGTATGTATGTGTGTCTGTGGCATCGTAGCTCCCGAACGCATGAACCGATTTTGATTTAGTTTTTTGTTTGAAAGGTATATTAGTCGGGAATGTTCTTAGCTATGTTTGACGGAAATCGGTTCAGCGGTTCCAAAGTTATCAGCTCTTTGGTTAGCTGCGGAAGGGATTTTTATTTTTCAGTCGAGGGTTACTTATTTTTTTTTTTTTTATGTTTTTATTCTCTATATCCTGTGCAGTTATCTTACTTATTAATATTAGAAATGCGAAATTAACTCTGTCTGTCTATCTGTTGGTTTCGCTTTCATTAGACCGTGAAGAAGAACATAGGCTATACACTTTTTGCAGCAGTAAAAGGGGTTGAAGTGGTTGAAATAGAAGATAAAAGTTTGTATGGAAGTCCGTCATTATTTAAGAAATAAACATGAAACTTCGCACTTGACAAAAAAAATTTACAAACGTTTTTGGAAAAGTTGTATTTGTAAATATAAAAGTAATAATTGCAAATTTCAAAACCTACTTGGCCTATGAAGCCGAAACGCAGGTAGGTAGTTAACAGATATTTAACGTCTAAAAACGAATTTGACTTTGTTATTCACGCTTACTTAGTCAGGAACACAATCGTATCTTTATAACTTACATGACAACATGACCAAATCTATACATATAATAAAATCGTAGCGAAGTCAAAACTGTACATTTAATATTTTTGAAAAAAAGTAATTGCTACGAGGTCGGGTAATGATTCTAATGCCGAAAATATGGTTTTTAGAATTTTTGTCTGTTTGTCTGTTTGTCTGTTTGTCTGTTTGTCTGTGCGTTTGAACACGCTAATCTCAGCCGTGGCTTAACCGATTTGAATGCGGTTTTCACTAATATATTGCGGTAAGCTCCACTTAAAACTTAGGCTATAAATTATCACGCTATTTGCTTTGGGGGATGAGCAATGTTGCATTATGTCCGAGTTCTTCTACAGATTCTCACGGGATTGAAAATAACGACATATAATGTAAGAATATTGTAGATAGCTGCGAAATTGAACTTCTAAAATAATTATCATCACGCTATACCTTCAAAGAGTAAAGCAGTCAATAATGGCATACTAGAACGGCTATTTTAGAGTTATTTCTGAAGTAGTAAATGGTCTAATAGTTTAATGACCGCCTTGCAAATCGCTGATCGTGAGTTCGGTCCTCAGTAAGAGTTTTACTTTTTGTAATTTTTCAAACATTTTTTTTCGTACAAGTAGACTCCCAACAACAATAAAGTAAAAATATGCATAACTTCTGCCATAACATTGATTTACTTACTTATTTATTTAAATCTTTTAATATTTAAGCAGAAAATAATGTCTGTACATAGTCTATACTTATAATAAAATCGTAGCGAAGTCAAAACTGTACATTTAATATATTTAAAAAAAAGTGATTGCTACGGGGTCGGGAAGCGATTCTAAATTTTTGTCTGTTTGTCTGTTTGTTTGTTAGAGCATCACGCAAATACTGCCGGACAGATTCCGTTCAATTTTTGGATATTATTTTTTTATTATATTCATCATAGGCCAAAGTTGGCCGTAGGCTATAAATTATCGCGCTATCTACTTTGGGGGATGAACAATGATGATGCAGATTACGACGGGTTTCAAAAAAGATGAAACAAAATATAACAATACTTTAGATGGCTGAGGATTAAACTGCTGAAATAATTACTATCACGCTATACCTTTAAGAAGCTAAACAGTCAATCATGGCAAAACAGAACGGCAATTTCAAAGCTTTTCTACTGAATTAAATAGTCTAATGGTTCGATGACCGCCTTTCGAATCGCAGGGCTTGAGTTCGGTCCCGGTATAATGTTTTACTTTTTGTGATTTTTTAAATATTTCTTTTGAATACTAGAAGATTTCCAAACAAGAATAAAATAGAAGTAGTCATTCTTATACAGTAACGCTTAGCTTGCTTATTTTTTCTTTATTATTTTTGCAGAAAAGAATGTCTATAATACATAGTTACTAAAAATAGCAAATTGAAGTCAAAAGTTTTCATCGAAAAAATAGAAACTGATCGGTGTGCAAACGATAGTAGAGAGGAAAATATACGTATTGTTAAAAAATTTATGTCTATTTGACTCTTTAATTTTGACAAAATAGTCTTTAAATATCGGGCCAACACATGACTGTATATTATTACGCGATATAAATTCTTCTTTTCTGCTCTGCTGGATATCTTCCTTCACACAATCTGCTTCTCTCTTTGGGTGGTGGGCTTTGTAATTAATAGTTAGGCTATTTCGCTATTTGTAATAAATAATGAGGTTAGGTAAGCATTATTGTTCTTGGACATGTTTTGGATTGCTATAAAATATACACAATACTGCAGATTAGTTACATATTACACATACCATCACGCCTGTATTTCCCGATGGGTTAGGCAGAGGTGTAACAATATACACCCACAGTTCGCCGGTATGTTTAGATCTCATGTAACAGGGGGCGAACCTATTGTCATTAACCGGGCACAAATCCTAACTCCGAGCTGCTACTGAGAATTTCATAGAAAAACCCAATAACACTTTGCTTGACCTGGGAATCGAACCCAAGACCTCTAGCGTAGCAGTCGCGCTTAGGACCACTAGGCTAACGAGGTAGTTTCTATGAAAGACAGTGGGAGATATTTTATCCTATGAAATAAAAAACATAACGTCATTAGCCACAAGGAGTTAAGCAGTCATTATAACATGGTATGGGAATTGCTATATTTTTTTATTATTATTACGCTATTTACTTTGTTTAGAGAATAGCTTCGGTGTTTAATGAAAGCCATGTAAGATATTTTGTGTGAGTTCGATCCCAATTGATTGTTACTTTTTGTCATTATTTTAATTGGTACCTAATTCAATTGTTTTTATTTTCGATGGTATGATTTCAATATTATAATAAAATAGGTTTAAGCATAACCTTAACATAACTTTGAAAATTTGCATACGTCGACTAAAGAAGAATGAATAGAACAGAATTCGACAGATTGGCCCACAAATTCTAGCTACCCCTAAGAATATTTTTCATGAATAAAAAACAGCACCTCAGAAACTTAAAGAGTTACCAATTTATATCGATAGTAGGATCGCCGCACCACTAGGATTCTCTGACGCAGGTACTCTCTGGTCACAGTTGTTTCGGGAGCTAACTGTTTCGATTTCGGCGCTAGGACACGCCTTGGTGTTATCACTGTAAGATCACAAAAGAGCGTACGGTGGAGGTATGCCCCTGCTTGGGCAGAACATCAGCGTGTCCTCATAAAGGCGATTGGCGGCGGCGACCTCTCGCATCCGGCCTTGGTTCATCCATAGTCCGGAGCGAGGGAGAATGGGAAGCAATCGCTTCCTTCTGCGAAGTAGTAATGCCAACGAAGGAGGAGGCGAAACGCATGAGGGAGAGGTCAACCTTTCACCCCGGCCGCCAGAACAGAAGGGGATGCCCCGGGTGTCGAGAGTCGTAGAGCGATTCCAGACCACCGTCGGAGTGGGCTTGCGGTCGGCTACCGTTGTGTGGCTCGCCGTCCAACCAGAACCAGACCCAAGCCGACGACGTACTGTGTTTCACGCGCGCCTCAAAGAGATGTTAGCACAGTTGCGGAATTTGTTCGAAAGACTCACCGCGGCCCTGGAACACAAAGGACATCGGAAGGAACTCGGATGGGTTTTAGCCAATAACAGTCTGACACTCCTTTCCACCAGAAAGGAAAAAAATCATTTGACGTGCTTAAAAAAGGGACCTCCCAACGTCGACACTTCATACAAGTGTTGAATGATTTATGTGCAAACGTTTTTTGTCCAAAATTTTAACTTCTGTCCTGAGCCGCGCCACCAAAAATTGTACTTATATTCAAATGGCAAAACAGAAATAGATTAGCAACAACAGAAACTGTACCAAAATCAATTTCACCCATAGAAAAATTCCGTGACAGTCGTTCTTCTGACGTTGAATGTCTTACAGACTTCACGCTTTCAGGATGCAAGTTGAATCAAGCATCAATCATGAATCATGCATCGCATTCGGAATTTCTTCTTATGGGTAGGTCCTATAAACAGAAGATGTTCTACATGCTTAAAAAAATTCTTTAAATGGAAATTTATTGTGTAGTTTACGGTTCCAAAGATAAGATGGATGGATAATTTGTGAGGTAAAACTTTGCTTAGTCTTTTAAGAAGTCTTATGATTACTGTTTTTTGTCCATACTTTCTCCCAAAAACTTTACATAAATTTGGCTCTAACAAGAAGCTCAAATTTTGTTGCCTGTTGCTCTGATTATAAGATTCATTTCTTCGGTCTTGATACTAGGCAGATCGCAGCTACAATGTGAGGTATAATGTTAAAGCAGTGCCTATTAAAGATGCTGTTAATGGTTTGAGAAACAAAAGTAAGTAAATTTTGACACCACATCATAGTATTATCTAAAGGGATAGTAAAGCCACATATACTCTCCTTACGCCAATTATGTTTTAGCCCCAGGTATGGCGTAAGCCTTTTACCAGCCGTGCACAAGCCAGACTTCAAGCGACTACAGATAAATTCTTTAAACCTACAGTCGTAACTATTAGCAGTCTTAGCAACCATTCGACCTGCTTGGAAGATTTTGATAACATAGTATTCAATACTTATTTAGTTAAGTAACACTTAGGTCGACGTGAGCGAAGCCGCGGGCAACAGCTAGTATAAAATATGTCCGTTCTATTTAAGTTTGACCAATTTACCATTGTACTTGTAGGAATAGTTAGAAAATTTTCAATCTAAACCTCATTACAATCTCAAAAAAATTACGTACTCGTAACTGCCTCGTTAGCCAAGTGGTCCTAAGCGTGAGTTCTACGCTCGAGTCTTGGGTTCGATTCCCGCGTCGAGCATAAAGTGTTGTTGGGTTTTTCTATTAAATTCTGAGTAGCAGCTCGAAATTATTATTATTTGTGCCCGGCTAATGGCAATAGGCTCGCCCCCTATTACATGGGACCTAAACATACCGGCGAACTGTGGGTGTACATTGGTACACTAACCCTTCGGGGAATACAAGAGTGATGATATGTTAAAAAATTACCACTTCTATCTCAATCTTTACATTTCTTCCAAAAAGTCCGAAACACAGTTACAAAGCCTTTCCAAATAAACATCCTACTGTACTATGACGTCACGATACAGTACAATTTACGAATGCATCTCTGTGCACGTAACTGCGGCGCATAAAGTATACAAGATAGGCTTAAATAATCAATGAAACGAGCTGCAGTGGCCAGTGTTACTCACACCCAGAATGGGGGCCAAGGATTTGTGGCACAACAACGGTTTGAATTTTTTAGAACAGTTCTTTTTTTTAAGTTCCGTTGTGTTGCTACTGTGTGATTGACAGATGCTTGTTATGTCATGTAGAATTATTTTGTACTTAGTTGTTGGAAAAATAGTATAGGTGAATAGAAATAGTGTACGGCGCGTTCGTGTTCCACGCGCGCTTCAAAGAGATGTCAGCAATTTTAGAAGGCGCCACTCAGGGCCGATGCCTGACGGGGCTGCGGGCTGTTCGTAAGAGATACCGCACCCCCGGAACGCAAAGGGCACAAGAAGGAACATGGATGGGTTTTAATCAGTAAAAGTCTGACACTCCCTCCCGCCCCGCCCAGGGCGGAGGAAGTAATTTGATGATTTCCCATCCCTAAAAACAAAAAAACCTACCTCTGGTGCTTCAAGCTACGTAGCAAACCATGAAACTATAGGATCAATCAGATTGCTTGTTGGATATTAATAGTAAGAAACATAAAAAAGTATACAAATTAATTGAGAACCTCATTCTTGTTTGAAGTCGGTGAATAAATAACCAACCTTTTTGTTCTAATTTATGTAGGCGTAGATTGATGAAATAGACAGTCAAGTAGATGGGTCTAAAAAATATGATAAATTTATTTATTTACTTGTAGTTTTGTGCAGGTACATAGGTATTGTTGGAAGTATCTATGGTACGACATAGTGCTTTCGGAAAATGAAACCATTGATCAGCTGATTGGATATTCAAATTATTGCTAGCAGTTAAGTCGGTGCACTGGTACCTGCCCCGTTTGTCTCGTGGTCGCAAGCGCGACTGATGAGCGGGGTCCCGGGTTCGGTTCCTAGGTCGGGAAAAAAGTGTTATTGGGTTTTTCCATTAGGATTTGCTCAGTAGCAGCCCGGAGTTTGGAAGTTGGTGTTGTGACACCCACGTGCCTCGAAAACCACGTAAAGCCATTGGTCCCGGCTGTCATTCGTAGATCTTTGACAGTCGTTACGGATAGTCAGAATCCAGGAAGTCTGATAACCAGTCTAACCAAGAGGTATCGTGTTGCCTACTAACTGGGTTGTGGAGGTCAGATAGGCAGTCGCTCCATGTATAACACTGGTATTCAGCTGCTTCCGGTTAGCCAGGAAGCCGACCCCAACATAGTTAGGAAAAGGCTAAGCAGATGATGAAATAGGTGCACAGTTCTTACAAGAGATTACATGGAATAGACTATCAGGTAATTGCGAAATAAACAAGTACGCAACACTAGCTCTTATTATTATTTAAATTACATCTCATAGTTGAACAAAAGCTCTTCCATCTAAAAGCTTTTATTTCGGATATTGCATTTGCCTTTAATAAACGAGAACAGCACAAACCTTTCTCTTTTGGGAGTTGAGAACTTTAATCTGCAAGTGGTTTTAAATATTACAATGAGCTGTGGAGCACCAGACAGGTGAAATGGTAACGCCAACGCCTGACTCCGCTAGCGGCGGAGGTACTCAGACGATGTGGGTAGTTTTTGTTAATTCGCTTCGCTTTATGAATGTTTGATTTGAGTTCTGAATTTGAAAGTGAAAATAAAGAAAAAAATCCGTTTCTTTACGCGAAGGATATTTGAAAATTTGTTTTTTTTTTAAGTGTATGTATTATCGCGATAATATTCTTGATATTTGGATTCCTTACCCGAATGTAACTCTATTAGTGAGACTCCGCTGTGTATCCATCCATCAGTCAAAGGCTGTATCTTTAGAACCGCCGCGATAGGTGAATACTTGAAAAAATGCTACAGTACTGCAGTCCAATGGCCTCTTCTCTTACAGAGAAGGCACGAGGATTGAACACTACATTTGTTCAAGGCAGGTTGGCGATGTTAAACTTAATTTAAAACCAAGTTTCCTCACGTTATTTTCCTTCATCAATGTCAGTGAAATAAGATAAACTTAGCAAGTACATATGAATTAACAAAGGCACATTAGTACCTGCCAAGATTTTAACCCAAAATATGTATGAGAGGTGGGCGGCCTCACACTTTTTTTTTTATCGATGGGAAATCATCAAATGATTCCTGGGCGGGGCGGGAGGGGGTGTCAAACTTTTACTACTAAAACCTATCCATGCTCCTTCTTGTGCCCTTTGCGTTCCGGGGGCGCGGTAGCTCTTACGAACCACCCGCAGCTCCGGCAGGCATTGCTGAAATAGCTGACATCTCTTTAAGGCGCATTCCATTTTACAATAGTACCTGCCACGAGTCGTGAGCACAAACATCAAGTTCGTTTTTAAGGTTCTGGGTTCCTTTCTGAGTTTTTTAGATTCGCGATTGGACCGATGGCGTACTGCGTCGGCGCCCCAAAAAAACCAGGAACGAACCCAACATTAACTTGACGTTTGTGCTCACGACTCGTGGCGGCTACTATACTACTATTATAAACCGAAAGTTTAGATGGATGGATGTTTGTTACTCAATCACGCCAGAATGGCTGAACGGATCTGGATGAAATTTGACACAGAGATAGATTATAGCCTAGAATAGCACATATACTACTTTTTATTCCGACCAATAATATATCAACTAAAAAAAAAGGTGGACGAAATCGCGAGCAGAAGCTAATTTCTCCTAAGGTAACGTTTTATAAAAAACAATTGCTATCCATCTCAGTATTTAAATGAGTGTTGTCATATTTAAATGAAAATGTCGCCACGGCGTGTCTTGAGGATAAACTTTAGTTAAAATAAACATTCAGTGTTGTTTCTGCGTCTTGTTGTTACTTCGCGGAATTTTCTTTATTAAGAATAATCAACAATGTAACTGGAAGTAGTAGCCTAGGGCTATAGACAATCATTGGTAGTAGCTGAGAGAATCTGCATATAATGTTTCGGTTGCTTAATAATGGACGATTACTTGCTTTATTTATTTATAGTTTATTAATTACAACGGCTTGCGCCATTAACAGTAAGCAATAATAAAATAATCAACACATATTTCAAAAGCAAATAACAACTTTTTTTTTTTTTTTTTTTTGTTTTTTTTTTTTCAAGGATCTTCAAATGACTTCTAGCGCTCTAGATGGAGCGAAAGAGAGTGTCAGACTCTTACCGACTATAACCCATCCATGTTCCTCTTAATGCCCTTTGCATTTCAGGGACGCGGTAACTCTTTCGATTGTATAAGATATTTAACAATAACTTTAAAAATAAAAAATAATAACTTACCTGCTACTAAATTAATTTATCTGCTACTAGCTGTTCAGTGCGTCTTCACAAGTAAGTCACAGACCCCTTAATTCAACTACATAAGCCGTACTTATTTGGTAGGTAGCGTTTGTAGGAACCCCTAAATTACAGCTTCTTATGTGTAGTAATTTTCAAGATTTCGTGTTTAGTCAATTTAATACACAAGATTACTTTCATTCATCTACCATCTTTTAGGGAGTGAATGTACTCACGAATATAAACAACTTTCATAATGAAACCAACTCTGAAATATGAAAACAAAACAGCTGTTCCCTACAAAAATTCAGTACAACACGATCGAACGATCGAACGGGACAGCGGAACTTTTTATTCATATTTCTGGGTTCGTCCTTTAGTAAAAGTTGTTCGTGTTCATGCACCTCTGAAATATGGCAGGTGAATGAAAAGTTATCTTATAGTGTACCTATGTATTAAGTATGAATGATCTATATCTATATGTTAGATAAATAGTATCTATATGTTTGGTGTTTTTTTGTAAGTTGTATTGTTTGACAAGAGTAGAAAAGATTATGCTTAGATGGTTCGGTAATGTTGAGAGGATGAGTGAAAGGCGACTAACAAAAGGGATTTATATGGTAGATGTGAGTGGCAACGCCGGGAGAGGACGCCCTAGAAAGACCTACTGACCTTATTGCTGAGGTTCTTCAGAAAGGTCGGGTGCGCAGTACTCGTAACCGGCGTGCTTGTATGAACAGTTGTATGAGCGTGGATGAGGCGAATGAAGTATGTAAGGATCGTAGCAGGTGGCGTTCTGTGGTTTTTGCCTACCCCCATGGGAAAAAGGCGTGAGTTTATGTATGTATGTGTTTGTGTTGATGAATCATAAGCGTAACAAACTATAATACCTACCTACAGATAGATGTAAATAGCTACGTAAGTAATAAGAAGAAACGCGGAAGAAAATAGTTATTCATCTTCATTTGCGATATCCGCCCACTGATTAATAATGTTTCTTGTGCGATACTAGTGATGTACCGTTATCCGTTGACCGTACTTATCCGAATAATACCAATACCTAATTAAGGTATTCGTATTATGTGCCAATAAACTAATAAGCAATGACGATAAAAGTAACGCATGGAATTAGAATTACTTCACATCATGCAATGCTTATAATAATAATCACTTTATTTCGGATTTTTTAACTTCCATATATTTATAGTAGGTCACATTAAAACTTAAATAACTACGCATGTGTTAGTAAACATGTAAAACACCCTGGAAAGGTTTTACACCATGCTGAATTTGCTTATTTTTTTTTTGCGTAAATACTAAAATACCTAAATAAAAGCTTGTAAAAACGTTTAAACAAGTATGTGAAACTTTGATCAGTTTCAGTTTTTATTGAAGAAATATAAATAATTAAAAATAAAAGAAAAGAAATAAAAATCATGTGAAATACGCGACACAGTTTTTTTAAAAGGTATGAGGGTATCCGCAATGTGCGGATATCTATACCAAATATGATTTGCCTTCAGAAATGTCACATCACTACTCGCCTGCTACCCACAACTACAGATTCTCCCTTCCACACTTTATTTTTGTTCTATTTACCATTTCGTACATAAAAACGTCTGACTGTCCGTCCGTTTACGACTTTATTTAGAACTAGAGGATTTCAATTTTATTTGGAACTAGTTTATGTCCGCGATTCCGTTCTCGTGAATATCGGTTATCATGGGGTTTGTTTATTTTTGTGAGAAACGCACATAACTTTTTCCAAAATTAAAGCAACCGCCTAAGTTACTTCTTATAACATCAGCTATCTGTCAGTGAACGTACCATCATATTTGGTTCAGTCGTTTAGGAGATTAACAGACAAAAACACACAGACAAAAATTTTAATAATTGCTTTTTGGTACAAGTATCGTGCGAACATTCAAATGCACTAAACAAACATACACTTCAATTTTATTTGTTTATTTCTATAGATTTTTTACGAAACTAACATTTACAGAAGGTTTCAGTTCTTACGTTTCTTTAATGATAAGTTTTAAAATGCTGAGATTGAAGTCAAAACACTTGACTTGCTCTCTAAGTGTGAAACTGCTCTTAACTGACGACTGTAAATTAAGTTATTTACTGAGTGTAAACAACTATTTCTTAGTTCGTCTTTGGAAGGGAGCAACTTCGTTTTACGACTGACAATGTTAGATAAACGAATAGTTTTAACTTCTAACTGCCTCGGTAGCCTAGTGGTCCTAAGCGCTACGGCTACGCTAGAGGTCTTCGGTTCGATTCCCAGGTCGAGCAAAAAGCGTTATTGGGGATTTGTATGAAATTCACAGTAGCAGCTCGGAGTTAGGATTTGAACCCGGTTAATGGCAAATAGGCTGGCCCCCAATTACATGGGACTTAAACATACCGGCGAACTGTGGGTGTACCTAACCCTTCGGGGAATACAGGCGTGATGGTATGTTATGTTTATATTTGCAAATATTGAAACCGTTGACGACCAATTTTAACATTTCAAAAAACAAAGAAATTGTGTGTTTTTTTTTGTGAATATATTTTATGTGTGTATTATAGTTATCTATTAAAATTGAGGTAGAAAAGTACACAGTTTACCTGTGTTATGGCAGCCATAAAGTGCATAAATCACGAAGAGAGACACGAAACAAATTTTGTTTATTTAGGACATACAAATGTGCTCAAATTGTGGAAGTGACGGGTGACCGAAAAATCCAATTTTGTCACGTCCCGACACCGGTACATGTAAAAGAAAAATAAGAATTTATGACGAAAACTGTTTTTTAAATTTTATATTTTCTTAATGGTAGGTTCTTTTCTCTAAAATTAAAAAATGAAGGCACATTTGCGCTAAAAACTTTTGTATTTCTATTTTTAAGAGGTAAAGAACAGCTAATAACGTGAAAGACAAATAAATATACCTTAAAATGTATCCAATGACATACATGCATACATACATACACGTTTCGATTCCCAGGTCGAGCAAAGTATTATTGGGTTTTCCTGTGAAATTCTCAATAGCAAATTAGAGTTAGGATTTGTGCCCGGTTAATGGCAAAAGGCTCGCCCCCTATTACGTGAGACCTAAAAACATACAAACTGTGTGTATACATTGGTACACGTCTGCCCTTCGGGGAGAACAGGCATGATGGTATGTGAGCATTGCAGATATCTACTCAAACAAACCATCAAAACAATGCTTGTTCTGCTTTATTCATACACATACCCTTCACATACACTATAGTTACAAAAAACGAACGCACACAATATTGCACCGTATCCATCAACTTTTTAAAAACTCCACTACCAGTAATTATAACCGGCCAGGTTCAACTGCTAACAACAATCATAACGCCGTGTGGCTTTACGTTTGTGTTATTAACTAGGAAAAACTCACCGCAGAGCATTCGCCTAGCCCCGATGTGGATGAAAGTTGTACCGGAGCTATGTAAAGCCACGTACACAAGTCATTGTTGGAGTACATACTGTCTATTCAATTTGGTTGAAATGTCTGACAGTGTATACATAGCGTGGTTGTGAATGGACTAATTATGTGTGTGTAATACTCTTTGGTGTGAGTGCAGAGGCATTTATGTTCCTACTAGTACCCTTATTAAATGCACAATTGACAATATTATTCAGTAACTACATTATGTTTTATTCGCCATTTGGTTTTTAAGTTTGCTGTTGTGTCTTATGTGCTTCCGTATTCTCCAGAATGATCTCGATTACGGCGGCTCAATAGAGCCTTGCCAGGAATTATATTGCACAAGTGTGTGAGCAAACACAGGTGCACTCCTTCTTCCCTCGCTCTCATCTTATAATATCGGTGTAACTCTTTATAATAATCCGAATGAATACTAGTTAACTGCCTCGTTTGCCCAGTGGTCCTAAGTGCGACTGAGGTCTTGGGTTCGATTCTCAGATCGAGCTAATGTTATTGGGTTTTCTATGAAATTCTCAGTTGCAGCTTGGAGTTACGATTTGTGCCCGGTTAATTGCAATAGGCTCGCCCCCTATTACATGGGACCTAAACATACCGGCGGACTGTGGGTGTACATTGGTATACCTGTGCCTAACTCTTCGGGACTACAGGCGTGTTGGTAAAATACTAGTTACATGAATTAAATTTCTAAAGATCTTTGCAATAGAAATATTAAAGTTTGCGTTTGGAAAACAACAACACACAGATTTAACTGCATACAAAAAATTTTATTTTCAGCAGTATGTCACTCTTCGTGTAGCTTTTTTGTCACTTTAAGTTAACGAGAAAATTGTGAATTCCACTATTAGCCTCCTTCTCATAGAAGTGGGCCGTTATGAATTTCTTATCATCAATTTATTTCAAGAGAGAATTTGGAACGAGCTTCAGTAATTATTTTGCTAAAATTCTCGTAAATTTATTCCATGATTCCTCGTCTTAACTTGAATTACTACTCAACCCTTATGTAATAAATTGGCATTACGTTTTTAACACGATGACATCGCTAAATTTCATATCTACTAATATAATGAAGCTAAAGAGTTATTTGTTAGTTTGTTTAAACGTGCTAACCTCTGAAACTACCAGTTGGATTTAAAAAATATTTTTGTAAATGATAGCCAGCATTATGAGGAACAGTGTAGGCTATATAACACCACGCTACGACACTCTGGAGTGGAGCAGTAACCAAAGACATAACTTAACGCGAGCGAAGAAAAACCAAGCGGCCGAAATTGCGAACAAAAGCTAGTCAATTAGATACGCCAGACTCAAATAAACTCTAAGAAATGTTTTCTCACACTTAGTCTCCAAATAAATTGAAATTACTTTCTAAATGGTAACGAACTAAGAAGTAAACTTCGGCAATATTAGCCTTCAGTCGATAAGTTGGCCTTAGATAAAAACAACTTTTACTCTTAATCATAAAGTTTTTGTTTGCAGTGCTTCGGTTGCCAAAATTGCCTAAAGCCACGCTTGTAACCCCACATATTTCTCGCCTATTTTTGTAGAACGTGGTTACATAAATCGTCTTGGACGCACAAGAATATTTCCTGAAAGTACTACTGTATTTTTGCTCGTAATTGGTCTAAACGCGAGGTCGATGGCACTGCAGCTGACCTGAAATAAGAATAAGTAAGGTTTGAAATCAGGTTAAATTACTTGAATTGTTTTAGCCGACTTCAAAAAAAAATTACTTGTGTTTATTTTTTCTGTTTGTTACTAATATTTCTCAATCGAAATAAATGATTGTTTAATTATTTAAAAGTCTACCTATTCAGTCCCTTCAGTATTCAATAGCGGTACTCCAAAACAACAAACAGAATAAAAGGCAACGAATTCTGAAATGAAAGCTATTTTTATTTTACTTTGTTTTTGAAGGCGGTTATCTTTTTTGTTAAATATGTAAGTACTTTTTTTTTAATTCTTACTATCCTTAGCTAGTGGATAAAGGTGAATCCTGAATTATTACTTGCTCTAGGGTAGTACCTTTGTTATGTCTTATTCTTCTTGATTTGCATATTTTTTCTAGGTCTGGTTCGAAAAGTAATCTACAGCATTGTCATAGACATAAAGCTCGTGGCTTTATTAGAACATTCAATAAATTTTCTAAATAGAATGTACATACATAGACAGAATACCATATCAATAAATACATGCTTCTTAGGACTATTATAAAAAATAAATTCTTATTGTTCATTGAGATATTTGCTGTGTGAAATCAACTTTACGCTGATATACATAGATTCGATAACCGCATAACAAATAGATAGTATGTATTTCTCAATCACGAAAGCTAACATGTCTGGCAGTAACATTGATTGCTTTTGTTGCATTTGCATCGTCTGTAACGAAGTATTTGTTCAGGTTCAATATAATTAGGATAATAGCTATGAGATGTTTCTTAGTTACCCACTTATATTTATAGGAGCTGTAAATAAAACATGGTAGCAAATATGTCATTGGGGTTGTAAAATAGACAGAAGTTTACATTATAATACGTAAAAGAAAGAATCAGACAAAAGTTTTTAATATCTCTTAATGATAAAATTTATATACACATGTCAATTATCAAAACCTTTACACATTATATACAGGGACTCAATTTTTTACGATGAATCCAGTTCACGATTCATCAAATGTAAACGCTGGTGGCGTTAGCATATAGCCTGATAATTAACCAAGAAATAAAATTAAAAATTTTAAGTAACCCCCGACAGAAGAATAAAGGATCCCTACCGTAGCTAACAAAAGAGCTGAAAACCTTGAAACGGCTGAACCGATTTTGATAAAACATATCCAAGAAACATTGCTAGGAAACCTTCTATCTAATAAAAAAAACGTATTCAAATCGGTTCACCTATTTAAGAGTTACGATGCTACAGACAAACACACAGGCACGTCAATCTTATAACACCTCGCTTTTTGAGGGTTAATAAAGCAGCTGTTCCATATATTTTGAGCGCGTAGGCATCGCTCTTATTTCATGGAACAGTCCCGACAGCACAATCTCAAATTATACGTAATTGAAAAACACAAAATAGATAAAGTGAATATTTGAGTTACCATGTATTATTTTGAAATTAAGTTATTTGATGGTACTCCGACTCATCGCGTACAATTCTAAATTAATTAATTAAATTTTGTAGATAGAATAAAGATAGGGCCCTTATCCTATCTACAAAATTTCATCGGTTTTAGTTACTTATTAACGAAAACACATACCATCACGCCTGTATTTCCCGAAGGCTTAGGCAGAGGTGTACCAATGTACACCCACGGTTCGCTAGTATGTTTAAGTCCCATGTAATAGGGGGCAAGCCTATTGCCATTAACCGGGCACAGATCCTAACTTCGAGGTACTATAACACTTTTTACTCGACCTGGGAATCGAACCACGACCACTAGCGTAGGAGTCGCGCTTAGGACCTAGGTCCTAGCCTGGCCTAGTGGCTAACGCGGCAGTTATTGACGAAAACATGACTAGATTATGTTTGTATGGATCGCACAGCTTTGCGCTTTTGAGACAGTTCTAGATTCCCTAGATAATTTAGATTTAGAGTCTATGTAGTACAATTAAATCTAATCCTTAAATCACACGCAACATTATTCAAAACCCTTTAAAAACGAACTTTTCCTCAACAAAAGAAAATTCTGAGTAAAAACAAAAAACTGAAGACGAAGATATACGGACCGAACACTTCTCCAACCGTACACATAGAATATTAGTACACCTTGAGCGCAACTAGTTCACGTCGAACCAACTAAAAAGAATCTACTATTGTCGGTAAAGGAAAAGAAAAATCTCAAGGTAAGTACACCGTTTCTATCCTTCGTAATATTTTTACAAGGAAAATTTATTTCACCGTACATTTTTAATTGGACACGCTCACTTACAGGCAATTTGGAATGAAAGGAAGTATTTAGAAGAGATAGCAAGAGTAGCGTTTCGGTTCTGATTTTCGAATTCCCCGTGTACTCAGTGGAGTTTTTCATATATGTAACGCCAAATTGCTTATTTAAGATGCCTTTGATATCGTTGTATTGAATCTGCTAAACCGAATGCACCGACCCACTTATGTGTATAGTGACTCTTAGCCAATTGTGAACAATAATGGAAGAATCAATGATAATGGTAACTACGATTCTTTATGATTATAGAACAAACAAACCAATAAATAATATTTGGGAAGATATACATATTTCCACGAATAATAAACTTCTAACTATAATAATCATTACAATCTGAAAATCAACAATTTCTTAATGGATCAAGTATGGTTTGTGCGTGAAAAAATTCAGTATAGAAAGAGCTCTTTCAAGTAATGCATTTGGTGCCGAACTACTGCGACTCTAATGCAGTCCAGATGTCGGACTGCACACGAACGGTTTTTCTATTCTCGGTCAGTCAACACGTGACATTTGTTATCTGTGTTACTAATTCTTTATATATTTACATACATACATACCATCACGCCTGTATTCCCCGAAGAGTTAGGCAGAGGTGTAACAATGTACACCCACAGTTCGCCGGTATATTTAGGTCCCATGTAATAAGGGGCGAGCCTATTGCCATTAACCGGGCACAAATCCTAACTCCGAGATGCTAGTGAGATTTCCATAGAAAAAACCAATAACACTTTTTGCTCGACCTGGGAATCGAACCCAAGACCTCTAGCGTAGCAGTCGCGCTTAAGACCACTAGGCTACCGAGGCAGTTATATATTTATTTAAACTTTATACATCGAAAAAGTATAAAGGTGATCTAATGCCTTAGGCATTCTCTATCAGTCAACCAAAGGTAGCAAAAGGATAACAATCATGGCAGATGCAAATTATTGTACAAGAGTAAAACCACAAAATTAGAGATTCTATAATAATTAATTATAAACCACGTTACTTGTTCCGTGCAGGATTTACACGATGCTATACAGGTATTCCTTAACCAGGCCACAGTTTAATCAGTCTTAAGTTAAAGCAATAAGTGTTACTATTGCGTACATTCGTTCCACTAACGAAGTAAATAGAACTTGAAGCGATTCTGACAAGAACACATGGGTATCGCTTGAAGGCAATTAGGTAAGAGAATATTATTGGATTTAAAGTTACTGTATAGGATGAACAAGATAGAGAAAAGTAAGAGTATTACTATGGTTTACACACTGATCCGTTGTCTTTTGATATGTTAGGAGTGACCGTCTTTTTTTTTTTTTTTGGGGGGGGTGGGAAATCATCAAATAACTTCTCCCGCCCTGGGCGGGTCGGGAGGGAGTGTCAGACTTTTACTGACTAACACCCACCCATGTTCCTTCTTGTGCCCTTTGCGTTCCGGGGGTGCGGTATCTCTTACGAACAACCCGCAGCCCCGGCAGGAATGACCGTCTACGATCACAATATTGTAAACATGTGAGTATCATCATTATATCTATAAAAATAATTAATTGAGCTCTCATTTCTCTAATTTCTAGTACTAGGCTACAATAGATATATTGTAGCACTATTTGAGATTTTAATTTTAAAGACATTATCTTCACATTTGTATAATTATTAAATTAATGTACCTAAGTATTTATTCAACTTTTTTTATAAAAAAAACAACCGCCTTAGACGCCTCGTTAGACTAGTGGTCCTAAGCGCGACTGCTACGCTAGAGGTCTTGGGTTCGATTCCCAGATCGCGCAAAAAGTGTTATTGGGTTTTTCTATGAAATTCTCAGTAGCGGCTCGGAGTTTGGATTTGTGCCCGGTTAATGGTAATAGGCTCGCCCCTTATTACATGGGACCTAAACATACCGGCGAACTGTGGGTGTACATTGGTACACCTCTGCTTAACCCTTCGGGGAATACAGGCGTAATGGTATATTATGCCTTAATAAACTACAAAGTCAGAAATTACTTTAATTTTGGAGGTCGGCGCGGTTGTGGTTCTGTTTGTTGTTTGTGCTAAAAAACTAAAGTTATTTAATACTATGTAGTTTTGTTATATTCTGATAATGATTTTTTCATTTAAACCTGAAACCGATGCACCAACTACAGAATCTCACAAACTACACTATAATAGCAACAGTTCTTATTTTTCCTGTGAAAAGTACGAACACACGTATTAAGTTGGAATGGATTGTACAACGATACACAACGATGTCGGTACATTTTTGTTACTTACACTCGCATGCAATGTTCTAGCAGGATATTGAAAAAGTAATAACTAGGTCTTCTTGTAAACATTTAAAACATTTTAGGCCCACAGTATTAATATCTGACTACTATTGTAAATACAAAGGTGATGCATCGATGTTTGTAACTCAATCACGCCAGAACGGCTAAACTGGAATAGCAGATAAGCTTTATCTTGGAAAAATGTACGACTCCCGTGGGATAATACATCAACATTGACGCGAGTGAAGTCGCGGGGAGAAGCCAGTAGGAAAGTTTTGATGAATGAAACAATATTGTACTTCGCTGACTACCGACTTCGCAGACATGGTAGTAATTTTGTCGTGGCTGTTGATTATGATTGAGAGTGAAATATGAGTTTCGCATATATGAAATTTACAGTTCGCCGGTATGTTTAGGTCCCA
This sequence comes from Caradrina kadenii, assembly GCA_947462355.1. Taxonomy (NCBI): domain Eukaryota; kingdom Metazoa; phylum Arthropoda; class Insecta; order Lepidoptera; family Noctuidae; genus Caradrina; species Caradrina kadenii. The sequence continues at coordinate 5,445,500 of OX381683.1, read as the reverse complement.
TGTAATAGGGGGCGAGCCTATTGTTTAAACTGTGGGTGTACATTGTTACACCTCTGCCTAACCCTTCGGGGAATATAGGCGTGATTCTATGTTATGTTATTTACAGGTTACAGGTTCAGACTGGTCTCTCTCTGGCCTCGTTAGCCTAGTGGTCCTAAATGCGACTGATACGCTAGAGGTCTTGGGTTCGATTCCCAGATCGAGCGAAAAGTGTTAGTCAGTTTTTCTATGAAATCTCATTAGCAGCTCGGAGTTAGGATTTGTGCCCGGTTAATGGGAACAGGCTGGCCCCCTATTACATAGGACCTAAGCATACCGGCGGACTGTGGGTGTACATTAGTACATACCTGCCTAACCCTTCGGGGAAATGGACACGGAATGGTATGTGATATAAATTAATATTAAAACGCCTAAAATATAACTATTTAGACACATGTTTCAGCGGACTGAGCAATACTGCCGTCATAAGAAAAAAGGACATAATACACGACAAACGAAGTAATCCATTTTTGACTGTAAGATATTACTTTTTAAGGTCGCAAATCGGTTACTTTATGTTGTGTAATTACGTCCTTTTTTTGTTATGACGGCTGAATAGTTGGCAAACCTCGAACCTGCAAACAACAGTCGAAACCGCAAACTTTAAAATTAAAACCGTCCAGTTTTATTAAATAAGCACAAATCTGAAACAACCCTAGCCGTGCAAACACGAGGAATCGCTGTGAACTTCTCCGTTCATGCCTAGTTTGTTTACGAGCACATGCCTAGTTTGTTTAAAAGTATATAACTTTGAACTTTAAGTACAAACATGTTTGAACAGTTTATTTACAGCCAATGAATATAACATACCATCGCGCCTTTATTCCGTGACGGGTTAAGCAGAGGTGTACTAATGTACACTCACAGTCCGCCGGTATATTTCGGTCCCATGTAAGAAGGGCCGAGCCTATTGCTATTAACCGAGCAAAAATCATAACTACGAGCTGCTACTGAAAATTTCATAGAAAAACCCAATAACACTTTGCTCGACCTGGGAATCGAACTCAAGACTTCTTCTTAAGTCGCGTTTAGGTCCACTAAGCTAACGAGGCATTCAAAGAAACTTATGTCAATGCATATAAACGGTTGATATTATGAATGCCGGTTTCGTGTGAGCCAGGGCTGGCATTGAAGTGGGCAGCAAATCATAATAATGTATGGGCGATAAGTGACAGTGCTAGAGTCAAACTTGAAGGTCGCTGTCGGAAATATATGGGGTTATATTTATTTTCTTGAGGAAGTGGGAAAATGTTTTGTATTTTCTGTGACGAAAAATAAAGACAATACTCTCATTACGACTGTGATTCCGTGAAGAGGGTTTGCTTTCTAGACGTGACGGAACCAATGAATATCTAAAAGTTTCTCAACTGTATCGTCCCCTTTCACAACTATCTTAATTAATTAAAATTGCACTCACTACTCGCCGAGAGTCATAGCGTAATTTCTTTGAAAAAGTTTCTCCTAATTATGAATCAACAGAATAGTGAAGGCCGTATGCAAATTCTTTGGAAAAACTAGCCTGTATTAAATCTTACACAAGCTACAATTTTGAATCGTCGTCTTTCAGAAGGTCAATAATAACTAGTTTTTTGTTGTTGTTTATGATTGGCAGTATTTTAGAATACGTTAGACCATGTCCGGGCAGTGTGCGAATTGCATTAACTTTTATAATAACACTAGCTGACCTGGCGAACTTCGTACCGCCAATATCTTTTTATAGGATTAAAATGGATATTGTATGTTATCCATAAGAGATAGACATATGCCATCGCGGACTTTTCTGTAGACCTTTATAAGATACACCATACATTATTTTGTCATATCTCAAAGGGTTTAGGCAGCGTTTTCGTTGAAAGCTTCCAGATGGCTTATTTCTTCCGACAGCTTCAACAAATATCATTATATTTTAGCCAATGTATATAAAAACTTAACAAATTACACTAAAACCTTCCTCGAGAACCACTTTATCCATTGGTGAAAACAGCATCAAAATCAGTGCAGGGGTTTTTGAGTTAATCACGAACAGACAGACAGACGCGGCAGAGGTCTTTGTTTTATAATATGTCATCAAATGAAGATAATAAAGGTGACGGCTCGGTTCGGAATGATTCTGACTGCACCATTGCCTTGTCGGAGCGGTGCTGTTATTAGAGATGACTATTAGTATCCGTCCATATGAATACTTCTCCAGTATCTGACCACGCCTGCGACAGCAACTGCGCCACCAATATGGCCGGGCCTTTAAGGAAGCAATCGGTTGCAAAGCCAGTGCAAGAATTAACCTCTCCGCCAACGACCGACGTTTTCTGTCTTCGAGAATGAAACATTGAAGACATGGAATTCTAATATACGAACGCACATCAACATTATCATATCAGCCGTAGGATGTCCACTGCTGGACATATGCCTCCTCCATAGATTTCCAAAAGGACTGGTTGGAAGCCGCCCGAATCCAGCGTCTTTGTGCGGTCTTAATCAGGTCCTACGCTGCGCTTGTCGGTGCGCGGTCTGCGCTCTGCGTGTCATGTGCACAATGCCCCTTCAAGTTGCTAATTCGCAACAAACGCACACGGCCGACAAAAAGTCAGTCCCGCGAAACTATGGATTTATTGAATCGGTCTGAAAATCAAGAACAGTCGGTCGTAACCGTGGCTTAGATGAAACCATCTTTAAGTAAACCCCTACTTGCAATAAATTGATTCTTAAATAACCCAATTAATCCGATATTTCATCAATCATAAATTGTCGGTGGCACCGAGAAATTGATTCAAGTCTACCCCCGTCGGGTTTACCTAGTGCCTATCTGTCAGCAAATCAGCTATCTAGGTCAAACTGCCGTGGACAAGTTAAATAATTGAAATCACTTTGGCCGGATATCGATAGGCCGTTGTTTTATGCCGTGGCTTGCATTTTGTATAGTGGAATATTTATTAGTATTAAAATTAATTAGTGGTTTGTAAAATGTATGTGAGTAGGCTAATGTAACGGTGGGTTCATATGAACCCATATAATTATAAGGTATTTTACAACCAGAAACAAAACTTTTTTTATAGATTTTTGTACAAGGCTACTAAGTGACGACACCTAAGGAAGCCAACCTCATTATCTGCTTAGCCTTTTCCCAACTATGTTGGGGTCGGCTTCCAGTCTAACCGGATGCAGCTGAATACCAGCGTTTTACATGGAGCGACTGCCTATCTGATATCCACAACCCAGTAACTGAGCAACACGGCCACGACGGTTAGGGAAGTCAACCTATGATATAAAAAAAAAAAAACAATTCTATGACAAGTTAGTGTCACACTCTTACTGACTAAAAGCCATCCGCGTTCCTCCTAACCCCCTTTGCGATTCAGGGCCGCGGTGACTCTTCCAAACAAAATCCGCAACCCTGGCAAATTTGACCTTACCTTCAACATAATAACAGAAAACATTTCAATAAAATCTATACTAACATAATAAAACTGAAGAGTTTTCTTGTTTGCTTAAACGTGTCAATCTGTGTAACTATCAGTCGGATTAAAAAATATATGTTTGTACATGGCAGCCAGATTCATTACGTGTGGAGCAGAATACAAAGATATAACTTAACGCGGATGAAACCGCGTTTTTTGGCTAGTGATAACACATTACTACATTACATAGGTACATAAGAACATATTGACTTCCTCGTTAGCCTAGCTGTCCTAAGCACGACTGCTACACTAAGGGTTTGATTGTCGAGCAAAGTACTACTGGGCTTTTCTATGAATTTCTCAGTAGCGGCTCTGATTTGTGCCCGGTTGATGGCAATTGGTTCGCCCTCTATTACACGGGGCCAACACATACCGGCGAACTGTGGGTGTACATTGGTACACCTCTGCTTAACCCTTCGGATAATACAGATTTGATGGTATGTGGCGTTACGTAAAAGCATAATGTTGCCATGATAGCTTGGTAAGATTATGCTTGCCATTTTCACAAAATGGGTGAGAAATGTTCAGCAATAATACCAAGGGTGCGGCATAGTGCGACTTTGATAACAGCTAAAAAAAATGCTACGGGAATAGCTGGTATATTTTCTCTGATATTGTTCCACTGGCAACCTAAAACCTTCTTTCATACAAAGAAGACTTGAACATTGATCACCACGCTTGCTCAATGCGTATCGGCGATTTCAGACTTTTATCAATATCAGTCTAGGTATAAATTGATGTTTGGCCCAAAAATTCAGCCATACACAACATATTTTATTTATATATTATATTTACATTATATATTATAATTTATTTGCCATGGATACGAGTATTCAAAGAAAAAGAACTCCAGTTTTCCTCAACATGTTTGTTCATATCCAAGATAAACTTATAAAGTTTATGTGAATTGAAAAGTCACATTTCTACTTTTTTTACTAATGGTATTTTTAACATTGGTTCATTTTCACATTGGTTTCAAACCCAAATCTCATGCTTGAGAGGGAGATGCCCTGGTAATAGCATCCGCCTAAAAAAACCCATAACCCCCCATAACCTTTAGACCAATGGTTAGGCTAACCATTGGTCTGGAAGTGGAAATTATATTTTTTCCTACTCCTCCGCTAATCTTTTCTGATTCATTTCGTTGGGGGATTCAAGACAGTTATATCGTTTCTCCGGGACTCGTCGAGCTTCATTGCCCCGGCGCTCTTCTGGCGGTCTCCACTGTTGATTCTGGCTAACAGAAGTTGCATTGGTTGTGAAAAGTGTGGCGGGCATGTCCCATTAAAAAAAAAAAAAATAACCATTGGTCTAAAGGTTTGTAGACTGCGGGTTGTTCGTAAGAGATACCGCGCCCCCGGAACGCAAATGGCACAAGAAGGAACATGGGTGGGTTTTAGTCAGTAAAAGTCTGACACTCCCTCCCGCCCCGCCCAGGGCAGAAGAAGTTATTTGATGATTTCCCACCCCCCAAAAAATAAAAATAAACTTATGTAGAGACATATTTATACCTATTGTCCCATTACAGTTCAAGCATAGTTTTTAGTCTCACAGCTATGTACCGTAAATGTAACCTCAACCGCAAGTGTAGGTAAACGAATAAATAACAGTAACTTGGCGTGCCGACGCTGCATTCCTCGGAAGTTCGGAACATAAGAGCTCTTATATTTTCTGCAATAAATTCAAACCTGTTGGACTACAGTGGTGAGCTATAGGGGAAAAAATGCACTGTGTGCTTTTCACCGGCGTATTTGCATTTTTCGTACTCCGGAATCCCTTTATCAAATACGCAATGGACGGTGAACAAAGCAATAATTGATCTGTGACGAGACAATTGATTTATTCATGAAACCTTTTTTTCAATTATTAATATGAATTTTATGCAATAAAGATAAGGAAGGGCCTGTTTACACTGAATTGACAACAAAACTGCGCAATACGGATCGTCATTTGTTTTTGGCTGTTAAATGTTGTGAGAATTAGAACTTTTTGAAGGACAACAGTTATAAAAGACGGTTTCCAAATACCGTGTTATATAAATACCGTGTAATATTCGTGTTGAAACACATACATACTTCTTATTACGGTGCATCATCATCATCTGCTTAGCCTTTTCCCTACTGTGTTGGTGTGGGCTTCCAGTCCAACCGGATGCAGCTGAATACCAGTGTTTTACATGGAGCGACTGCCTATCTGACCTCCACAATCCAGTTACTAGGCAACACGATACCTCTTGGTTAGACTGGTTGTCAGACTTCCTGGCTTCTGACTATCCGTAACGACTTTCAAAGATCTATAAATGACAGCCGGGACCACGCGCTTTCCGAGGCACGGGCAACTTCCTAGTACGGTGCAATACACTAAAATAATAACAACCTGTTATTGACCCACTGCAGGGCAAAGACCCTCATCTCATACAGAGAAAACATGAGCAATGATCACCACCCTTGCTCAAGACGAATTGGTGATTTCAGACTTAAAATAATTAAAAGCCCAGGTTTCCTCACGATGTTTTCCTTTACCAATTTCAGTGATGTCCAAGATAAACTTAGAAAGTATATCGAAAGTAAGTATATAGAAAGTATATCTAAGAAATTAAGGTAATGGGAACGCCGGATATTTAGCTGTCAAAGAATTTATAGATTATTAAAACCTCTTCATAGATAACAAACAAAACAAAGTAATTATGCATGTAGATTGATGGAATTCTCTCATCCTATTGTTAACTGAATGAATGGTAAGTGCGTTTAATATTCATAAGGAATCGATCGGCTGTAGCATTGGGCATGATCTCCCTTTTGCCAACTGAACAGAATTCTAAGTTGCTATCATGACTTATTGCAATATTAATCGATGCTTTATCTCTGCTAGCTATGACATTTATCTGCGTAACTGTCCTCGATACTGTTTTAAGATTATATTTCAAATTCGGAATAGAAGACTTTATAATTTAAAAACCTTTTTTTTTTCATTTCAATTTTATTTTTGTAGGTTTCACAAGACACGTCACGTATAGTAGCCGCCATGAGTCGTGAGCACAAACGTCAAGTTTAGCTTTGGGTTTTTGGGGTTCCTGTCTGGGTTTTTTGGGTCACCGACGCTGCACGCGATCGGCGCCCAAAAAAGGAACGAAAAGGAACCCAGAAATTTACCTGAAGTTTGTGCTCATGTCTCGTGACGAGTCGTGTAGCTTTGAACAAAAAATATTGCTAGGAAATAACAGTTTTAATTATTGGTTTGAAAAAATACTGTTTATGGTAGAGCGTACTGTAACCTGTAACTAACGCAAAACATTGTACTATCAAGTGCGTCCAAAGTTTAGTTATAACATTTAAAACAGGTTTTCGTACAAAAATGTAAAAAAGTTAAAAGCATATCTCCGTAACCCGATGGTTCTTAGGTTTGGTCCAAAACAAAAAATGATAACCATGATCGGAAAAACAGTACTATTTGCCTTCGTTAAGTGTATTTTCAGGATCGTAATGTTCCTTTGCTATATGGAAGGACACTAAACGACACACAATAGAAGTTTTATTGTCTAGCAAATTGAATCAGCTTGCCTAACACACGAGGAGATATACTAGTTAAAATTTCTACTGGCTAAATTGATGCATGTTAGCCGATTTTTAGTTGAGGTCCGTCTAACATAGCTCATTCGGTCAATGGTATCCACGAATACTCATTAGAAGAAGGCTTTATGGTACTCTAAAATGATGCCTCGTACTCTACCTACATAGTCTCCGTTAGATATTATTATTTCCCTGACGTCTAAAGCTACGCGTGAACCAATCTAACCGAATTCTAGATGTAAAATCGATAGAACCTAAATATTAAGAAGTGCCTACCAATTTATCTACGAACAATTTAGGGTTACAGCCGAACTTTTTCTAAGTAATATAGGTTAAACATTAATATTATCGTGAATTGTTTCCATGGGGATAGACTGAAATTACATAACGAAAGGTGTTGCGAACTTTAATGAAAAAAACAAGTGAAAAACTAACAAACAAACATTCTCAGCTGTACAAAAGCAAACACTACATTACCTCGAATACATCGAAAACAATGTTTTGCAACAATTGTACAAAGTTGTCTACAGCATTTGATGTTACGAGATGTTTTTTTGTGCACCAAAAGTACGGGACACTGCATCATTGTTTTAACCCCCGACGCAAAAACGACGGGGTGTTATAATTTTGACGTGTCTGTGTGTGTGTCTGTGGCATCGTAGCTTCCGAACGCATGAACCGATTTTGATTTAGTTTTTTTGTTTGAAAGGTATATTAGTTGGGAGTGTTCTTAGCTATGTTTGATGGAAATCGGTTCAGTGGTTTCAAAGTTATCAGCTCTTTTATTAGCATCGGTAGGGAGTTTTATTCTTCATAAATATAGTGAAAATATATCATATTAACCCCGCCGCCCTAACCCTGCTCCCCTCGCCATTTTACTATCGCTTTCGTTTGCTTCGCATAGACTTCGTAACATTTAGAGCGTTCAATTTAAATGTTTTTATTTTTTGTATGAAAATCTGATGAATGAAAATATGATAAATTTTTAAATGTCATAGAACAAAAGTTGTTGATTATAATGTTAGTAGCATAGCCCTGAGAGGTTGTCATTGTTTTACAAATAACCCTGTATATATGAAAATCAGGCTGTTTTCGTCCATAGAAGTGCCAGATAATATCTAACAGGGTACTAATGCTCAATACTCAATTATTTATTGCGTTCCATAATGTACATAAATGGTCTTAAAAATATAGGGATACAGAATCAATATGGACCCTGTCGGGCACAGCAAAAACTTAAAAAAGAGGAATATAATAATATACTAGTACTATTATTACCCTGATATTGGATATAAATAACTACTCATTCACACGTACATACGCGTGTGCGTGCCACGTGTGTGTGTCACGCACACAGGTCTGAATTTCAGCAAGTTCTATTGACATTTAAATACACGTTGCATTATGTAAATTTGAGAAGCTGCCTAGGAGAGTTTGGAAACTAATTTAGTGCTTTATGAGCATAGAACTAAAGTCCTTAGTCATATCAAATATGTAAGTAAGTTTAGTTCTTGGTCCTCCCCCCAGTCTACAGACTTCAAGAGGGACTGGTCCAAATAAATATCGTCAAACTTAATGAAAAGATACACTGAACCCGGTAAGTCACTAAATATTGAAAGCGCAGTGTTTGTTATACTTTTAAACTTTCCACACGAGACACTGTTTTATGCTAATAAGCTCGTTCAGACACGTTGAGAACCGTGCGGTTGCCGATCGGATTTTGTTTACATGAGCATTTTTATATCAATTGAAATCTGAACTGCCTCGTTAGCCTAGTGGTCCTAAGCGCGACTACTATGCTAGAAGTCTTGGCTTCGCATCCCAGGTCGAGCAAAAAGTGTTATTGGGTTTTCGATGAAAATTTCAGTAGCAGCTCGGAATTAGGATTTGCGCCCGGTTAATGGCAAGTACCGGCGAACTGTGGGTGTACACTGGTACACCTCTCTCTAACCCTTCGGAGAATACATCGTTAATCCGCCAGGTCTGAAGAGGTAGTAAATTCAGAATTTTTTGACAACAACGATTGTAACAATAATAAAAAAAAACTACTGTTTAATTATGCCTACCTGAAGCCTACCTATGTATAGTGTTGGCCAAGTGGCATCCATCTCCCATGTATGAGGTAGCGGCTTTGATACTAAGCAAGTACTAATGTGACTTTTTCAAATCAGTAACATACCATCACGCCTGTATTCCCCGAAGGGTTAGGCAAAGTTGTAACAATTTACACCCACAGTACCCGGGATGTTTAGGTCCCATGTAATAGGGGGCGAGCCTATTGCCATTAACCAGGCACAAATCCTCTACTGAAAATTTCATAGAAAAACCCAATAACACTTTTTGGTCGATCTGGGAATCGAACCCAAGACCTCTAGCGTAGCAGTCGCGCTTAGGACCACTGGGCCAACGAGGCAGTTCAAATCAGCAACTAATTCTGAAATCGCCAATCAGCGTTGAATAATCATGGTGATCAATGCTGACACCGTATCTCTATGAGAAGAGACCTTTGCTCTGCAGTAAGACAACTTGAAATGATAAAATAGTCATTCAGACAGTTTAATTCAAGCTGCGGTCAAAGGGCAGAGGTGTATCCTGCCTAAAATCCACATTTCGTGCTTTGATATTATTTAAATCCCATTTAATAGGAGCCAATGTGCCTGGTTGACGCCCAGGCGCATTGGCTGGGGTCCGGCGGCTGGCTACTGGGAAAATTGCTAAGAATTTAATTAAGTATTAAACAGACTAAATAGGTACCTACTTTCATTCTAGTCATAACCTTCCTATTAAATGTAAACTTTTTGGTTTAGCTCTAAAATTAATACTCTGTTTTAAGTAAAGGCCGAGCGCGAGCATGCCAATCTAGAATTCGAATTTCAAATTTGAAATACGACTATCCTATAGAATCAAAGTTTAATATTCGACAAGCACAGTTAATTATATCCACTGATATAAATAACCTTTAAACTTAATAAAATATTAATTACGAACGGGTGTTTTCATTTTAAAAATCGATTAATCCGCGCTCTTGTGTTAGGGCCCACAGGCCGTTTTATTATAACAAATGAGACCTCGTGAGTGACGTGTAATGTTGAAAACTTAAAAAGCAAGACTTTTCCGTGCTACTAAAATAAATGAAAACCTGGCCAACAGCCAACTTACATTGTTAACTTTAATTTAGAATGAAAATTATTGCGTTATGAGCCTAAAAAATAATTTTAATTGCAATTAAAACAAGTTTTGACAACACACGTCAGTTTGTAGTAACCTTGTGTTAATTTAACACAATTATTTTGTATTCATTAAACACTATTGCTTTCGACGGCAACACACGGTGCCCATGGAGTTTCTTGCTCGTTCTTCTCCATAGAGACTACGTTTTGGAACGAGCAACCAGCTTCAACTTTTTGTATGGGTAACTTCTTGACAATTCAAAAGTACCTGTAAATGGTCTAATTGAATTGACTTAGACACAGAGCATTAAGGCTCCCCTACATAGGCGCGTAATTATCGGTCGATAATGTTGTCCTTCTTCTATTGCGTCGTTATTATCGCAGCAGTACGTAACTTCGTAACCGCCCTAATACGATAATGTATAAAAACAGATAATTTCGACCGATAATAACTGGTACACTGGTAGAAAATGCCAAAGGCATTAGGTCCGCCTTTGTACAGTGTATTATTTACATTATGTGCAAAAAGTTTTAATAAATAAATAATAACGCGCCTATGTGGGGGAGTCTTTATTACCAGAATCCTTAAATTTGGGGCGAGGGGAAGAGGAGCAGTCTCATTTAGTTTTCTTAATGTATTGATAAGTGATTTTATAAAATTAAAACGATTTGATATGGTTTTATGTATCTAACTTATTTGATTTTACTTTTGTAAATTTATTTTGATGATATTTAGGAACTTAATATAAATAACATCACATACCATCACGCCTGTATTCCCCGAAGGGTTAGGCAAACGTGTACCAACGTACACCCACAGTTCGATGGTATGTTAAGGCTTCATGTAATAGGGGGCGAGCCTATTGCCATTGGCCGGGCACAAATCCTAACTCCGATCTGCTACTGAGAATTTCATAGAAAAACCCAATAGCACTTTTTGCTCGACCTGGGAATCGAACCCAAGACCTCTAGCGTAGCAGTCGCGCTTAGGACCACTAGGCTAACGAGGTAATTAATATAAATATGGATTTTAATACCAAAAACATTTTTCTTTGAAAGCGCGTTGATAGACCTGCTCTACAAAACAATAACATAATAAACCGTTTCTAAATATAACTTTGATACCATTAGCAGTGAGGGTTTTAGTGTAAATCTGAAGTCACCAATTCACCTCGAGCAAGCGTGTTAACTAATCCTCGTGCCTTCGCTGTATGAGAAGAGGTCTTTGCCCTGAAGTGGGCGAACAAACAGACTTGTATTATTCTTACTGGATAGCGGAGATCATTGCCAAAAATAACTCTTTTATGAAAAGAACTCCAATGAGTTTACACTATTCAAATAACTTTGAAAATAGAACTAGCCAAACCAGCCATTCATATTTGGAAAAATTAAAATATTTGATTCCAAAGAGGCTTAATTTCGTGTGGAAACTTATTTCTTCCGAATGCGCATGTGACATAACACTGGGCTGCAAACCCGACCTTTACGTAACCCTGCACCGTTTTAGAATTTACTAGATTTAGGCTCTCTTTGGCTATGCGGCAAACACTGAGTGGAATATTGGATGGGGCATTTCTGACTGGTCATGGTCCTTGAAGATAGTACAAGACTGTTTAGTATTCGATTTAAATACTCAGTTATGTAAGCTTTACGGCCCTGTCGTAAGCAAATGTTTAGGTTATTGACAATAACGCATCGCGGCAACAAATAAGGTTTAAAATAGTGATGCGTTTGATGTTAGTTGAATCGGATAAACACAAAAATAATAGTAATTTTGAAGTTTTCTTTAAATTGTGAAAAAAATACACGGTTCAGTGAAATAATTTATAGGTATGTCTTTAGTTCATGAAATTCCCTATAATTTCATTACATAAAATGATATAGTTTACGATCAAAATTCTGAGATCTATGCGTCGAAAATTGTATGCTCTCCTTTACGATTTTTTTACCATGTTACGGTTACACTTTCATGAAATATTTATGGGTAAGACTTTTCTTTTAACCCTTCTTCCTTCATACATTCAATTTTTTTCAGGCTTGTAATGTGTACCAATACACTGGACTATAAAACAAAAAATGTGTGTTTTATGGTGTCCTGTGTCCGGACAGCCCCTTAAATCAATATTAGTTATTACCAGACACTTTCTGTAGGCCATAACTTTAGCCATACCCTTTAAAATTTTCGAACTTCAAAACGTCTAAATAGAGTAATGGGTCACGAAAAGTGCCTGGCAATAATCTATGTAAGTTTTCAACATTCTATACTACATAGAAGAAATATTTTAACTGCCTCGTTGGCGTAGTGGTCCTAAGCGCGACTGCTACGCTAGAGGTCTTGGGTTTCGATTCCCAGGTCGAGCAGTGTTATTGGGTTTTTCTATGAAATTCTCAGTAGCAGCTCGAAGTTAGGATTTGTGCCCGGTTAGTGGCAATAGGCTCGCCCCCTACTACATTGGACCTAAATATACCGGCGAACTGTGGGTGTGCATTGTTACACCTCTGCCTAACCGTTCGGGGAATATAGGCGTGATGGTATGTTATGTGTTATGTGTTAAGAAATATTTTTTTATTTGTTTGTTTGTACTGAATAGACTCCGAAACTATTAGACCAATAAAAAAAAAATCTTCAATAGATAGCTACATTATTGCTGAGTAACATCACGCTGCGACCCACAAGAACGGAGCAGTAACCAAAAACGTAACTTTACGTGGGTGAAATGAGCCACGCGGACTAGACGCTAGTATCTTATAAAATAATAAAAAATAGCCATCCCACTTGGACCCAAAACAGTAAACTAGAGGAGCCTTTAGTACTAGATACCTTACCAAGCAAGTAGCGATCTACTCTTTTTACAACATATGCCTCTATCTATTCTTAAAATTTCAGCCATACTAAAAATGACGTAAGCCTGGCTTCAGTGGAATCAGTTCATACCTATTTACGTTTGATATCTCGACCTCTGGTTTAGCAGTCTGACGTGTTACTCTTTGGGCAGAAGGTTCAAATTAAAATGTACCTAATCCACTTCTACACCTTACCAATCATATGTGTTATCTTCTGAATTGTATGAAGAAAAATTTATCCTATTAGGTCATGCGCTCATTAACAAAATGTTTTCTTTGTAAAATACACATTGTCATATTTCTAAAGAAAAGCCAAGACCAAGCTTACGTGAAATATGGTTCTATAAGACAAAAATGCTGCTGTTTTCTTTTACTCCGAAAATATGGAGCGCTTTGTTCACTCACTTTCGGTTTCTCGAATTAAAAATTAATGTGACAAATTGTCAAACCGCTTACGCACGCTGCTGTGATTGGTTGTTGATAACTGAGTACCTGAATTAATATTTCATTCGAGAAACCAGGGGTTAGACACATTTTTCTTTGCTACAAACTTATTAAAAGTTAACTATAGTCTGACCGCTTAATAATTTTCGATTTCGGTTTTTTTTTTAAAGGTATATATCGTTAATATTCAAAAGAATTTGGACCCAGTATCTTTTTCTGAAGTTTTTGTTTGCACTGACTATTAATTATATAGCTACAGATTTTTCACAGACCACCAGTACCCCGCTGGCGATGGACTCCAGTAAGCGGTCAGACTATAACACTAGTGACTATAGAATGTTACGGGTCTACTGAATACAAAATAGGATGTATTCCAAAATGCTGACTAAAGACCACTAGCACCAAACTACAGCAACTAATCAGTCAGTGACGTATTGGCCTAGTGAAATACACACAGCCGGTTTTGAATGCATACATAAGTCATCATCATCGGCTTAGCCTTTTCCTAACTATGTTGGGGTCGGTTTACAGTCTAACCGGATGCAACTGCATACCAGTGTTTTACATGGAGCGACTGTCTATCTGACCTCCACAACCCAGTAACTGGGGTTGTCAGACTTCCTGGCTTCTGATTATCCGTAACGACTATCAAAGATCTACGAATGAAAGCCGGGACCAACGGCTTTACGTGCTATCCGAGGCACGGGGGTGTCACACCACCAACATCCAAACTATGGGCTGCTACTGAGCTAATTCCTAATGGAGAAACCCAATAACACTTTTTGCCCGACCAGGGAATCGAACCCGGGACCCGACGCTCATCAGTCGCGCTTGCGACCACAAGACCAACGGGGCAGCCAACTTGAAAATAATAGTTCAACCCCCGAGGCAACCGCGACGCCATATAAACTAGACATAACCAAAACGCACTTGTAAAAAAACATAAAAAAGTTTATTTATCCAATAAGAGAGAACTTTTGCGAACATTACTCTCACACACACAAGCATGGGAACTAACAAAAATTCTACGCAAATGACTTTAATAGCTTGCGGTAGGGTGAAAATTTCAATGTACTTTTTTCCTTAACAGCACACAATGACACGTCCATATTGCAGTGTTTTTAGTTATTAACAGCCTGTTAGTATTTTATGCGAATATTCTTGTTATTCTGCTTCAATTTGTTTTGTTTGACGACCACTTTAGTACCAACTACACTTTTTAAAACAATTCATGTACCTAATATAACGTTCAGAGTATTCTTTATTTAAACTGATTTAAAAAAAAAGAACAAAGAGAATTGTTTTGACAAAAACGATAATAAAAATAGTCCTGCGTCTGCGGTAATCTCAGTACCTACGATTTATTTAACATCTAAAATTAAGTTACTTTTAAAAAAAATATTCTCTCTTGGTTTTGGTGGATTTGTAATAAGAAATCCTTCAAGTATTTTTATTTGATTAACAAGGATTACCTGTTAAACTGTCGATACTTTGGTAAAACAATTTGCAGGGAGAGTGGGTCCTTCTCATAATACCCCACATAACACTTTCAAAGCCTCTCATAAGCCACTCTTAATTTAAAATCAACCCCACAATCAAACTTGTCTAAGTTATTGAAAAAACTCTTTTGAAATTTTCAATAGCCTAGATGGGCCGATAGATCTGTCAATTATCTCGTGACGGAAAAGTATTTAATTAGTTTAAAAACTTTACCCTTTAGTAACATTGAGTTTTAAAACAGTGTTTTTAAAATACACTGGCCAAGTGCGAGTCGGACTCGCACACGAAGGATTCCGTACCGCGCTACAATACTATATGTATAATACTACATTTAAAAAAAACACGTTTCTTGAATGGTGACTCCATAAAATTTAATTTAATTTTTATTATTTGCTGATATAGCGGCACTAGAAATATATACTCTATGAAAATTTCAACTCTCTACCTTTCTCTACGGTTCATCAGATACAGCCCGCTGACAGACAGACGGAACGACAGCGGAAGATTAGTAAGAAGGTCCCGTTGGCAACCTTCGGATACGAAACCCTAAAAGTAGTTCAATAGCAAATAAAAACATTCCTTATTAATATATATTTTACACGCCTAGCTTAAATAAATTGCATAACCATATTATTCCAGCGGGCCTCAAAAGCTTAGTCACGTTACAAAAAACAACACCGGATATCAATTTTGTAGGTCCTACACTCAATTATTTTTGTTCACACACTGTAAAATAAATCGGATAGCGAGTGCTTAATCTAAAAGACTCGATACATCAACAATTGTTGGACCAATCGATTCTACCGAAGAACGTTGTACTGTAACTGAAAACGGATTTGAACGTTAGTAATAAAGTAACAGAGAGAGAGAGTTAGGATTTTTTTTTAAATAGTTATTTGGCAAACAAGCCGACGGCCCACCCGCTGCCTATAGACATCTGCAATACTAGAGGCTGCCAGAGTGTTGCCATCCTAGAGACAAAATTGAAATGTCTCATGTACCTGTAATTACACCGGAACACAGCGCTGCTTTACGACAGAAATAGGTATGGTGGAATAGTACTTCACCGGCCGAGGTACTTCACAAAGAGCTGTACAACTACTAGATAGAGAATAAGGGAGAGTCTGATAATAATTCACCAAGCTTCCAATATTCATTAGTTAGCCATTTTCTGTTTTATTAATATTGATTTTATTGCATTTCAGATAATTAATATTGTGAAACAGATTACAAAATGTAAAGTTTGAAACAATTAGCAATTCAATACAACAAACCCTTCCCTATCTGATTTATTGCTTTGAGAAGTTTGTTGTGAATAATGCTCTTATTTTAATGGAGAAATAAATGAATGAATAAACAATTTCATGGACGGATTCAATGTAAGATTCAAACCCGCTTGATAACTGAGAGAATATTCTACACGTACGAATCAAACGTAACTGCATACGACTCAATCGGCCTAGTCAAAGGTATATAAGACGCTTGAATCCATCTGCTCTGAAGCAAGGTATCGTTATCAATTTATAGGATCTCGGAACTGCTTCCAAAGTTAACTTCATGCATCAATTCAAACTGCAAAACTTACCTACTACCTTAAGTTTTAATCTTATGGGATACTAAGATCATTTCTTAATATGTATCACTTGGTACGTATTGTAGTACTTTGAACGACCTTTATTTTTGGTACATCATCGGTACGATCTATTGTAAGACATTTAAAAAAGTAACTATGGACGTTCTTGCCCATTCTTCTCTATACGAAACTACCTTTTAAAATGGGCAACTAGATTCAATTTTTTTTTGTTATTTGTATATGACATTCAAAAGTGCCTTCTAATAGTCTACTTGAAATACATGATTTGACTTTTACAAGCCTACAAAAGTATCAGGAATTCAACATTTCATGAAAACAATGACAACATGCACGCAACAAAAGTGACTCGACAAAATTGTAAATATTGAGTTAACAAACTTTTTAATTTCAAACCACTCAAAGCATTTTATGCATATAAAAAGCCTGTGAACCTAACGAAATTCCTGCACCAACCTTGTTTGAAATAAAAAATATACAGCGGCGAGCTAAGCCGCTGCGCAGTGGTCCATTTCTCCCGTTCCAGTTAGAGGGACCTTGCTCAGTCGGCGCTCACGTGTCGAGAGCTCTCGACCTTTACAGAGCAACCAATCGACACGATTCTTTTAAGCGCCTTTTAAGCGCTTTATTCAAATACAAACAACACATCGCGAACTAAATAATATAATGTGAACAGTGAAGTTTTATCAAAAAAAAAAATTCTAAATAAAAATGCAAGAGTTTTCAAATTAGTTTCGCGGGCGCCAAAAGTGAGGAGCAATGATCAAGAAAAGTTATCAAGGCGTGTTTTTAAGCTTCGTTTCCATATCCTTCTGCTGTCAAATTACTGAAACTGTAGCGAAGAGCGCGAGTCGTTTCATTGGTAAGTACTCCAATTAATTAACTTTCAAAACAGTTTTCGCGGTCTCGTAAAAGCGTATCGACAGGATTTACTTTACAAAAGTACCATAAATCGTGTCGATACATGAATAATAAACGATAAGGCGTTTTACACTTAGGTCTCTGAAGTGTAAATTATTTATTAACGCATATCGTACGAGACCTAAACCTTGAATTTCGCACTTAACTCGAGATTTAACTAACCCTTGGAGAGTTTGTTTATACTACAAGGTTTAGTAAGGAGTGAAAACGTCAGTGTTGTAAAAGTACAATATAAAGTATTTGTTGAAAATCCGAAAGGCAAATTGAATACATTGGGTTCAGAACTTGTAGCTAATTTCCCCTGCTGGGGTGAAATAGCTTTTTTGCGGGGGTAATAAAGCTAGTAATAGTTTGAATTAAATCCTATTCTTTTTCACACTACCTACTGTACTTTTTAAGAGGGAAGGTGTGTAATCATTTTCGTCGATATATTATTGTAGTGAAAAGTTAGAAAAGGTTAGGAACCGCTAAGCTATACTAAAGCCATTGCAGTAGTGATAATAGGTATCTCTCAAAGTATACATTGCAGTTCAATTATTTCTGAAAGACGGTATTTTCTTAATACATTTTCAGTGGAAAGGTTCAATACGATGGCGCTCATACATTCTTTTAGCCTTCTTTGCAACGGCTTACTAGAAAATGCTGAATATTGCAGCGGGCACGAGAGTGCTAACGCGTTATCTCCTTAGAGAGTAAGCAGCTCTACAGGCATGAGACTTGGCGTTATACGAAATAATTTATCAAGAGTACTGAAACGTCAAAGACTGTACACGTACATAATTCAACTTTAAATGTATTTAAACACACCTTTAACACTAGAACTTATTTAGGTATTTAATTTGATTTATTTATTTTAGTAACAAAATTTACAGCTTACAATACGTAGATAAAAGTTAAAAAAAAATATATGGCCTGATACAAATTTCCACTCATAGTATAACCAGTAACCGCCCACGACTCCGTCGGCGTCAAATTTAATATATATATTTATTATCCCATGGGAACCGTGCATTTTCACCAGGATAAAAAGTAGCCAATGTGTTATATCAGACTATAATCTATCTCTGTGCATTGTATTCAGATCGGTTCAGCCGTTCTGTCGTAATTGAGTAACAAACATCCATCCAAACTTTCGCATTTATATTTTGATTAGTACTAATATTGTGTAACAAAAATACAGTGAATTATGAATAAAAACAGAATAAAAATATCGTGAACATTGCAACAGAGGCCTTTTTAATTTACGGAACCCGGTATTAAAAACAAATGTGCGCGTTTAAAAACATATAAAGTTGTATACCGTTATAAAAGTGTTATGTACCTACACCTACCTACATAACACTTCTCTAACAATTGCCTTTGTCATTCACAACTTTACATACGTCTCGTTAAAGTGAAAAAGAGGAAAGCATTTTCTTCATTTACAAGTAGCCCTTCAAAATTGTGCTTTTGAGCGCAAAATTACCTTCCCAACGATATAGGCCCTTTACAGACGTTAGAAGCTAATGAAAAGGTAATTACTCATCAAAATACTACTCCAAAGACATTAAATGACGCCATGACATCAAAGGCTTGCGTACGGTTATTATTATTTCAAATACTCGGCGATTTTCATGACATAATAATTACCAAGCGCGGAAAGCTTCTCTCTTCATTTAAAATGTATACTTTTGCATAACATGCATATACTGCCTCGGTAGCCTAGTGGTCCTAAGCGCGACTGCTACGCTAGAGGTCTTGGGTTTGATTCCCAGGTCGAGCAAAAACTGTTATTGGGTTTTTCTATGAAATCCTCAGTAGCAGCTCGGAGTTAGGATTTGTGCCCGGTTAATGGCAATAGGTTCGCCCCCTATTACATGGGACCTAACCATACCGGCGAACAGTGGGTGTACATTGGTACACCTCTGCCTAACCCTCCGGGGAATACAGGCGTGATGGTATGTTGCATATACTGTTAGCTAGTTGGTTATGATGTCTTAAATGTGCGTGCTAATCTGAAAGTAATCGAATGGTTTGGAAGGAAATATAGGTCATAGGGGTTGGTAGAGGTTCAGGTGGTTCTGTCAATATTACAGAGCGACTAGTCAAGGGTTTTGCTACCAACCCTGCGCTGGGCCTGGGCGGAACATAACCAGTGTAAAAGACTCTTAACAATGTCTAGTGTTACATTTTGTTTCTATCACTGTGGTATTTTTGTGTTTTGGGCTGTATATGGGAATCTTTTGGTTACGGAGATTTTGAAGGTCAAAGTTCCAACTATTTTACAAGTTTTAAGTGTTCTGACTAAACTTCATGTACCCTCACGATCTCTGTACTGTGGGATACACCCGTTGACAAAATCTTTACGTGCAATACATTGCGCGCAACTATAAAATAATGATTTTACATACCGTCACGCCTGTATTCCCCGAAGGGTTAGGCAGAGGTGGAACAATGTACACCCACAGTTCGCCGGTATGTTTAGGTCCCATGTAATGTTTATTGCATAAAGTTAAAATAAATAAATAAAGTATAATCATTTTTATTTAATTTCAAAAACTTAGAATCCATACTTCTTGGAGACCGTCCAGCTCAAATTACCACAAAATATAGCTACGCCATTATCTGATTTACTTCGCACAACTTCCCAACTGCAACATGCCTGAGCGAATCATGGGAAGCCACCCTAAGGTTCAACTTACTGAAACACATTGCCTAATGGTGCTCGTAATTGTTGAGCTGACAACTTATCACTACAGCGCACTAATGCAGGGTACACTTAACATGATTATGACATAACTTGTGATGTTAGATGTGAGGTTTGGTTTTTGTAATGTAATGTCTATTTTGTTTGGATTAGAATCACGTATTCGTAAAACTTTTGGAAACAAGGCCTGTTTTGTTAGGGCTCTGTAAGTGAAGGGTGTTAGTGGGATCCTATTACTGGGCCTGTGCTGGCCATCCATCTGTTCACCCGTCTGTCTGTCAGCAGGCTGTATTTCATATACCGTAATAAATAGAGAATTGATATCTCCAAAAAGCGTGTATTTCTATTGCCACTTTTACAATAAAAGCTAAATAAAGTATTAAAATTGAGGGGGTCCCCAAACAAGAACCGTGTTTTTTTTATATATACAGTGTTAAATACTGTGCCGGTTTTTTTGAATTATTAACCTCAGAAATCTCAGCTTGGTTAATCACACTGCTTGACTAATGAACTAATGATTGATATTTGTTCTAAATGAGGGACGAGCAGTTATTAAATATTTAATAGATATTTTCAAGACTTAAAGCAAATAGAGAACAGCCTCCTTCCTTGCTATTTCAGCAGGTTCTGACTGTCACAACTCTTGTTTTCTTACTGGTTATCGAAGGAATTTAATATAAACAAAAAGTTTAATCTCAATCAAAATTATTGAAAACAAAAATTATTAAAAAGAAGTGCATAAAATAAATTAATGAACTAACATAAATTGGTACATCTACTCGAGACGATAGAACAGATCGATTGCTACTAACCTATACTTAATTATCATAATTAAGGACTATAATTACGATCAGATCGAAGACGTGCTCATTAGTATTGCACTGATCAACACTAAATTGAATACCTATTGAGGTATTCAATTATTCATCTCTTGAGAGGTCCGATTCCGAAGATCCGTGTCCAAAGATCACATTGAACAAACTGGGTATATCGGTTATAATGAATTCAAGCTATTGAAGAAGTCTTGGATTGGTATAACGGGCCGGTGTCCGCAAGTCCACCTATTTTGCGTACGGTTGAAGAAGTCTTAATAGTATTAAAGGCTTGGTACACGGTTCAACCAAATTGATATGCTCTGATTGAAAGAGGCAGAAAAAAAAATACTGTATTTATTTATTTCTAAAGTCTTATATTATCATCCCTCCATCTATCTAGATGGAGGGATGTTTGTTGCTATTTTAAGTTGTTGCTAATAGATTATTAGCACAAACTTTTAGATACATAATCTAACAATCTTAAGTCCTAAATATTTGGCTTCTATTATTCAATTGCCAGCTAGTTTAATTTGGCTACGGGTTGTTCCAAAGCGATAACGCGCCCCCGGAACGCAAAGGGCATAAAGAAACATGGATATGTTTTAGTCAGTAAAAGACTGACACTCCCCCCCGCCCCATCCAGGGCGGGAGAAATCATTTGACGATTTCACATCCGAAAAAAAAAGCCAGTTTAATTTGGTTGATTCATCCCAAAATCAACCCTAAATCCCCGTGTCAGACAAAAAAAGGATAGCTTTTCTAGCCAGCACTTCTGCATCAGTAACACTGCCAACTAAACCCATCAGAGCTGGTGTTATCCCGCCATCTATCGATCATTAGAGCTTCGCAGTGCAGTCGTAGGATGCACCGCCTGCAGGTGAACGTGACATGAAGATACGTGCTCTTTCCTCTATTCATTTATCTTCATTCATATTCACTTACATGCTGTAGTGGTTCCTACGGTTTTTGTACAACATGCTTCTTGAAACTCGGTATTCAGGTACGTTGAACGTTGCAAGCTGTATTATAACACACAACATATCAGCACGCCTGTATTCCCCGAAGGGTTAGGCAGACGTGTACTAATGTTCGCCGGTATATTTAGGTCCCATGTACAAGGGGGCGAGCCTATTGCCATTAACCGGGCACAAATCCTAACTCCGAGCTGCAACTAAGAATTTCATAGAAAAACCCAATAACACTTTTTGCTCGACCTGGGAATCGAACTCAAGACCTCTAGCGTTGCAGTCGCGTTTAGGACCACTAGGCTAACGAGGCAGTTGTAAGCTGTACTTTTAACATTATTATTAACCATTGATATATTTTTTTATTTGTTGATATAATAGTTATCAATCACGGTAAGACCTAATTATTTAGAACTAGCTTTTTCCCGCGACTTCGTCGAATGTTGGTTATCGCGAATGCAGATGAAGTCTGGAATCAAAAAGTATCCTATGTAGTAAATACTTACTTGCAATCACTCAAGTAATCTATTACTTATATTTTGTAACTTAAAAGAAGTTGGGAGTTAGGTACTTTCGTGTTCCTCAATCACTTTTCTGGTTGTTTTTAAGGGGAACCAGTAAAACGAAACGTAAGCTGTTACAGTTATGGAATATTTTTAACCCCCAACGCAAAAATGAACCGGTATTATAAATTTAACGTGTGTGTGTGTGTGTGTCTGTCTGTGGCATCGTAGCTCTCGAGCGTATGAACTGATTTTGATTTAGTTTTTTTCGTTTGAAAGGTATATTAGTCGGGAGTGTTCTTAGCTATGTTTGATGGAAATCGTTTACAAGCGGTTACAAAGTTATCAGCTACGGTAGTGACTTCTTTCTTCAGTCGGGGGTTACCTAAAATTTTTAATTTTGTGTTTTTTTTATATATTCATTGATAATCTTACCTCTCAAAAATGCAAAATCACAATTAATATTGTAGTAACACAATACTACAAAAGTAGGCGCCAGTTTTAAAGTTACAGTCATATAATTTATTACAATTAGTAGTACTTTGCATCAACCTAATTGTAATTTATAGGTAGACACAAAGCACTACAAATTAAGCAATGAATTGATTATGTTCATAGACACAACATAGTGTCCAAATATTTAACAAAGAAATCAACTTTAAAAGTCTACAGATCCTCCCACCAAAACAATGACAGTACACTAAAAAAGTCCCATAAAGTCCTGGCTACAAAACTTCTTTACTTCAACAACTTTTAAAAGCATAAATAATGGACATGAATTAATCGCTACGGAGACCTAAGTTGAGTTAATTACCACTAGAAAGTTACGGGGAATCGATAAAGTTTCCCCAGATAGATATAAAATATGGGAGCTGTAGGGTAGGTACAACATCAAATTGTCTGTACCTACGTTCCCTTATTCATGAGGATAAAATTAAAAAAGTAAATATTTAAACATTTCGTGAATATTTAGGTCGTTATGTGACTTTTAGCTACCTGAAAACTACCTGCAAGTCGGACCTAAGTCCACGTAAGTAAAACCGCGGGTATAGGTAGTCTCGTATTTAACATAACACATAACATACCATCACGCCTGTATTCCCCGAAGGGTTAGGCAGAGGTTTACCAATGTACACCCACATTTCGCCGGCATGTTTTGGGTTCCATGTAATAGGGGGCGAGCCTATTGCCATTAACCGGTCAAAACTCCTAACTCGGAGCTGCTACTGAGAATTTCATTGAAAAACCCATTAACACTTTGCTCGACCTGGGAATCGATCCCAAAACCGAGGCAGTCCTTGTTTTTTTAGGTACTCTTAATGTACCTGTGTCAGTAAGCACGTTATATTAGCACTCTTTACGAGCGAAATGTAAAGTCTGGGTTGAAAAAGTGCAACCTTGAAGTCAAGCTTAGAACCTCGTGCTCCGTAACTGCGATAAACAATCTCGCAGTAAACCCTAATTGCTTATTTTACGACACCCAAGAGAAAAGGTAAAACAGACCGTTTCAAACCTTCGAACTGAACGACAAAATGATCGGAGGCATTATCTATTCACCTTTAGCATAAACAACTCCAAGTACCTACCTATAGTAAAAAGCTTCGTCAGTTTTTTGTAAAACTTAATATTGGTACTTAAATTAAAGAAAAGCATGAAAAAGTTCCTCCTTAAGTTTTTAAACAGCCTCGTTGGCCTAGTGGTCCTAAGCGCGACTGCTACGCTAGAGGTCTTGGGTTCGATTCCCAGGTCAAGCAAAAAGTGTTATTGGGTTTTTCTATGCAATTCTCAGTAGTCGGAGTTAGGATTTGTGGCCGGTTAATGGCAATAGGCTCGCCCCCTTTTGCATGGGATCTAGACATACCGGCGCACTGTGGGTGGACATTGATATACCTCTGCCTAACCCTTCGGGGAATACAGGCGTAATGGTATGTGTGTATGTATGTATAGTAATAGTATAGGCACTAGAATTATTGCCAAAGGGGTGTTCAGAGCCCTTTACATGATGCAAGTTTGGTCAAAAAACTGAAGCTAGATGTCCGTTTCAAAACCTAGGAACCTCCACGGACACATATTTGAGGTAACACGAAGACACAATGAGAAAAACACAGGTACACAAACATATGCACGCCAATAAGTAATCTCCCATCTTCGCCGTCAATATGCCGTGCCTTTACAGAGACGTCACTCAATGAAAGCCACGTTCGGCTTCGTGATTGATTGAGTTGTGATGACGTAACCCCTTATCTTTCACGGGAATATCGAGAGAAGTTTTCAATTTAAACGTACATTTGGGTGCAAGAGGCTTGTTAAGTATGAACTGCTGTAATAGCCTACCTTCTTGTGTAGTACGTCTTGGTAAACTTTCCGATAACAATTCCAATCGTAGGTTTGGTAATATTGAATTTGTTTTGTACCTTTACCGACGAATACCAATTTTTTTTACTGACAAAAAGCTACTTTATTGTTGAATGCCATACGGTGTGTTTTATAGTACACTTGTATTCAAAGCGGATGAATTTCCCTGGCAAAAGCTATCTTACTACTATTATTAACCGGTAGTTTGTAAGGGTGGAAGGATGGACATCCATCCAACCTTACAAATAACCGCGAAAAAATTTACTTCAGAAATTCCTAGTGTTTGTATCCACACACACTAGCAATTTCTGCCGTATTTTTTTTATTATTGACGAGGCGCGGCTGTGGTGTCACTGCCACCAGTAAATGATCTATTGTGATCGCTGCTTGTTTGGTTAGAGATAGCCGCCAAACCCTGCAGCTGTAATGAACTGCAGGATTAGCTTCGGGGCAATCTCCACTATTGAAATAAAACGTAATTTCATCCGGGCTCAATAGGGGCTTGCAGAACCACCAAACCCGAAACAATTTTCTATAGGCTATAGAAATATTTGTTCTGAGCGGGAATCGAACCCGCAACATGCAGATCAGCAGCCAATCGCTCAGCCACTGCGTCAACCGTGTCGTCAGTGTCTGTGAATGAAGCCTTATTAAGAAACCTACCACTCATATACAAAACCGATTATGATTATGCCAATACTGTGATAATATTAAATTAGTATCGCACGTTAAGATGTTGATGATTCTATAGCAATTTAATAACGATAAATGACCAGTGTATACGGTATCCAAGTGAATCGAAGAACAAATTGGGGTTCTCAATCAAAGGGCAGTAATTGTTATTAGTTCTACTAGTGCCTACTCCAAGTTTACTTTGAGTTTTGGATGGACTTCATCCAAAAGTTTGATTAAACATCAATAGAACCTTGAAACTCGAGGATAGTACGTGTTACTCTTCGCTTTAAGGTATTGGTTGAGAAATTGAATTTCGGACATTCACCCCTGGTCTTAAAGTTGCATACAATGTGGTGGGTGCAGCATTTTTAAAACAACTAATTAGATTCAACTGTATGTCTTTAAATTATTAACAATAATAATGCCAGCCTACTATTGTTCCAACAGGGCGAAGGCCTAGAAGAGGCCTATATAGAAGGCAAGGTTCTTTCTATTACACAATAAAATGACATGACAATAATTTTGATTTTAAGATGTCCTGTGCACGAAATTACTAAACTGTAGGTCTAGTAGGTCATAAATTGGGCTTAAAGGCTTCCCCATACGCGAGTGATATTATAACCGCGATATACACAGGTATCCGTAAAATAATTTCTTTTTCCAATGCCACATTATCATACCATCACGCCTGTATTCCCCAGAGGGTTAGGCAGAGGTGTAACAATGTACACCCACAGCTCGCCGGTATGTTTTTAGGTCCCATGTAATAGGGGGCGAGCCTATTACCATTAACCGGGCACAAATCCTAACTCCGAGCTGCCACTGAGAAATTCATAGAAAAACCTAATAACACTTTTTGCTCGACCTTGGAATCGAACCCAAGACCTCTAGCATAGCAGTCGCGTTTAGGACCATTACGCCAACAAGGCAGTTACATTATCATCTCAGTAATAATATACACAGTTCGTGTGTAAAGAAGCCTCTAAAAAGAATAAGTATTTCAAATCCTTGCGTCGACAGTCAAACAAAACTGGTTAAATAAAATTTGAAACACATTTTTTACGCAAACCACAAAATAAATATTTAACCAGCAAATATTCGTATAGTCTCCATATTGGTTGGCTTACGTTTATATATCCCCTGGCAACGGTCGGTAATCCCTGTGTGAAGCTAAAGCTTTATTTCCCATTTAATTTATATATTATTTTCACATTTAATAACTGTTTGTGCTCATTATTGGAAAACTAAATAAGTGTAAATAATAAGCCGGGCGTTTCGACAGCCAAAGCTCAATAAACGAAAATCATGACCCGGCAGCGACTAATTAATTTATAGTTACAATAAACTCAATGCCAAATCAGTAAAGCTTAGTTTTGTATAATTTATTTTAACCTTGCTAATGTGAGTACCATGGAGCCATTTACTTGTTAAGTTACTATGTTTTAAACACTAACGTATGGTGGATGAGTGCTTTGTCATGCTCACTTAAATGTCTCCCTGATGGTGGCGTGTGCGTTGGCTCCCTTTAAGATGGTTGAGCTAAATGGTGCTGATGCACGCGTCATGTTCGTGAACGGGCGCTGTCAGTTGGGATTAGTCGTCTCTTAACGGCCATGGCTTACATCTTTATCACTATTATTTTTATTGTTTTATATTCACCTTCATTGCTTTCACATATAGAAGCAACAAGAATATTTTAAAAGTTTTTGTAAAAACTAAATTTGAAGAAAAGAGTGTCGACGGAGTTTCTTGCTCGTTCTTCTCCATAGAAACCTACGCTTTGGAAAGAGCAACTAGTTTCAACTTTTAACTGTAACTTCTTGACAATTAAAAATGGTCTAGTTGAAATAAATACTTTGACTTTGAGTTAACAATTTATTGAATTTGGATAGAAAATAAATTTTGGAATGGAAATTGTATAGATGAAAAGTTGTCAATGGAATCTGAAGACCAATTCTACTAAAAAAACGTTCAAAATCTAAAATAATTTTTTTAGCACATTCAAACTTTGATTGCAATAGTTTCTAAGAATTTGCCCTTTCGAAATTTTACCTAGGAATTGGCATAAAAATATTTTTTTATAGTTTTAAAACTTACGTAACCAAGTATTAAATTTTTGTGAAGGTCCAAATGCACCTGTCAATAATTTACTAAGGATCCAATAAATTTTTTAACACTCTTCGGAAAAATCCTAAACCCAAAATAAGGGAAAATATCTCTTATCTCATCTGATACAGGAGAGCTTACTTTCAAGATGGCTGTTTCTCCTTAACTTTCAGCTACTTAATAATTTATAGATCATAGTAGTTCTGTGTTAGAAGAGCGTATCATCAGAAACGATCTGCGGCGTTCGTGCTCGATCAGGATGCAATCTGTTACCTGCCACGCACTATTAATCTCCAGCAAGCTAATAAATTGCGTCTACGCCTGAAGCAGTACAATCCCAGTGCACTAATACATCGTCTGATATTATGTACGCAGTACTAATAGGAACACCCTGTGTTAGACGATTAAATCTGTGGGTAGCCATTCATTGTAATACTAGTGAGGAAAATTTGTCATTACAGTCGAGGCTGAAATGCAGCTAGAGCCGACATGTCATGAATTCATGACAAACATCGGTGAAGGGAGATACCGTGAGAAAACCTATAATCATCTGTAGCGACATCTATCGCTCAGCATGCGAACTAACGTTACCTAGATCGCGATATTAAAGTTCGACGCTACAATTAGCACATATACAAGAATCCCGACAACTACCGTCGGGCAGTAGCCCACCAGACACAACACCCGTCTGGTCGGAGGATCCTCCCTTTTCTATGGGGGATGAGAGACTTTACACCCTGTTTCTCATACTTCCAAACATCTATACTAATATTATTATTATTTTTTGGTTTGTAATATGTCATTGAGTACTGTCCGATTACAAAATTATTTTCAGTGATAAAAAGCAACTTTATTGCCGAGTGTCAAGCCACGTTTTTCATGTAGCTTTCTTACAGTAAAAGATTTTTTGTAATCGTACCAGTACTTCTAAAGATTACCTCTTACAAATCAACTGCCACTTCATTATGTTAGTAAACCACAGAATAAGTTAATCAAAATAGGATTTTATTGACTTTAAAATAAGAATGTAACTATACCCAATAGTTTAATATTATACACATAACATGACAGATAAACATTTATCATGTTATTATTCTTGACCTTCACAGAAATAACATGAAATATAAGGAAATTATTTATTATCAAAGGAAAGTAAATAGACACATTCATCTTACATATCGGAAATCGTACATTCTAGTCTCGGATGTTATGCTTACACTTACACTACAGACCATTTAGACGAGTATTATCTTAAGATTTATGATCATACTTTGTCTCCCTCTTCTGATATCGTATTGACGTGGACTATACGACAAGTAGTAAGTAGTAGTACAGATCTTTGTGAAGGCGCTCGTCCTAGGAAGTACTACCACCATACCTATTTCTGTCGTAAAGCAGCGTTGCTGTGTTCCGGTTTGAAGGGTATGGGTGCCGGTGAAATTACAGGCATTACATTACGCATTCAATTTTGTCTCTGGGACGGCAACGCTTTTGCATGTCCTCTGATATTGCAGATGTATATAGGCAGCAGTGACCACTTAAAATCAGGTCCGCTATCGGCTTGTTTGTCATCGAATGATTTAAAAATATCCTCACAAGTGTGGTGAAAAAAAATGAAAAAAAAAAAAACAAAAATCTTATGTTTAGGGTGAAAATTATAGCTAGCCAGTATCACTGGTAGTGACCTCATAGAGTTCACTGGCTGACGTAAAAATACTTCACATTTTACGATTTATTTATCAACTCCCTTCTGCCGGCGACTTCGTACACGTGGTTTTTTTTACCCGCGTCAAGTTAAGTCTTTGGTGACTCGTGCAGTCCCGTTTGTCGTGACATGCGCAAGTTCTAGAAATTAGTGCGTTTAAATATACACACAGACCAACAGAAATACTAGGAACTTAACAAAACTTCTGACTTCCCACTTTCAATACTTGTGCTCTGCGCACAGTAAGAATCTTCGTTCCTCCAATAATCGTCTTCTACGATGACCTTCTCACCGCTCTGGTTTTCTTAAATCTTCTTTTGTTGTCCAGGCAGTTTTCCTTTGGAATTCGCTTCCTCAGAATATCAGGATGACCATCAGTCGTTTCACATTCAAAGTAAAAGCTCGCGAATACATGCTTATGCAGTTGGCTGACTCGTCTCACAATTAGTTCGTTATATTTCTCCACCTATGTATTTTTTATCTTTCTCTTTTTTTTTTTTTTTTTTTTTTTTTTTTTTTTTTTTTTTTGTTTGTATGTATGGATACATGTAGGTATTTATTATTATATTTTATTCCCGGAAACTCCTTGCACCTACTATGTTTTGTCTCTGCATCACCCTAAGGTAGACTGGTAGAAAATGCCTAAGGCATTAAGTCCGCCTTTGTACAGTGTACTTTTTACATTATGTGCAAAAAGTTTTAATAAATAAATAATCAATAAATAAAACTTAGTAACCTTAAGGTACCAAACAAAACACTATATGTATCCCATAGCCAATCATCAGGCAAAAGTCCTAAGTTCAGGTGCTCCAAGAAGATTTCTAAAAACATTGCAAACATTCAGGCAAAATAAACTAAGTATTAGGTAAAACCAGACGAATGAGAGGATTGAGATTTATCTAATTCATAATTCTGTTAACATTTTCGTCTATTACCATCCATTAGCTGATTGTAAAGGGCCCCAGTTAACTAAACTAGGAATAATGAAGATAGATGTATGAAGAAATTTGCACTTTAATTTCTAGAGAGCAAAGTATTCATAATTTTCAGCTTTAGACGGAACGACTTCTTTCGTTCGTAATATTTTAGGGCCCCTTGGATTTTCGGCAGTATTTTTGGAATGCAGGTAAATTTATATCTCTGTAGAATTGTAGATACAACATTTTTATATAAATACATACATACATAAACTAACGTCTTTTTCAAATGGGGGTAGGCAGAAACCGCAGACCGCCACCTGCTACGGTCCTTACATACTTCTTTCGCGTCGTCCACATTCATACATCTGGTCATACAAGCATGACGGTTACGAGTACTGCGCACGTAATAACACGGAATATCTACGTACACTTAAACCTATCTATAGAAATAAAAAAAATTGAAGAGTCTGATCACAACGTAAAAATGACAGCTTTTTACAAAATAAATATGAATGTTTACAAGGAAAAACAATTTTTAGCATTTGTGTCTATTTGTTTATTCTGGCTTATCTCCGAAACGACTGGACAGATTTTGACGGGCAGATAGCTGATTTTATAAGTACTTCTCTTTAGAAAAATACTATGTGATCTAAGAATAAGGAACACAGCGGATAACCGACATTTACGTGAACGAATTCACAGGCATAAACTAGTTGATTAAATTCAACAACAAAATCATTACAATATGTTTCGTCGATCTGTGTCCATTATAAATAGCCACAACATCAGGTATTAGAACACGAAGCGTCATAGAGGTCGTTACAGCAACTATTTGCAAGTTGCAGAGCATTGTGGCATAGCTTCGAACGCCACAAATCCTTCCCTTGTCTTCTACATCGATGCCAGACAAAAGGAACAATATAATTTACGTGGCTGAAAGCGACGGAAGCATTTGTGTTTACATTCAATTGA
This sequence comes from Caradrina kadenii, assembly GCA_947462355.1. NCBI lineage: Eukaryota > Metazoa > Arthropoda > Insecta > Lepidoptera > Noctuidae > Caradrina > Caradrina kadenii. The sequence goes on along the minus strand of OX381683.1, from coordinate 5,414,265 downwards.
TAGAACGATTCTGTTTTGTTTGATTTGATTTAGAAATAAACCTGTGATAAGTTACGGTTTTGTTAACTGCTTTGCTCCCGTAGGTCGTAGCGTGATGTTATATCACCCTTAGTATTCCTCATTACGGGCCTGTGGACGGTGAGTAATGGGTAGCTCACCGTCCTTACGTTGCATAACGACAGGCCGTGTCGATGGCGCGGTCGTGTTCCACGCGCGCCTAAAAGAGATGTCAGCAAAGGAAGGGGCCACTGAGGGCCGATGCCTGCCGGGGCTGCGGGTTGTTCGTAAGAGATACCGCGCCCCCGGAACGCAAAGGGCACAAGAAGGAACATGGGTGGTTTCGAAGTTAGAGTTAGTAGAACGAACAAACAAAAATCTCTCTAACATGAGTATATTAGTAGGTATAGATCTGATATAGCGAAACTCAAACATGATACAAATTCAATGTTTTTCTGTTGACATATTTTACTTCGAAATTGAAACACAACGTTGTAAAAAGACTGTACTTCAACATCTTTTTTTGTGTATTCGACATTTATTAATTTAGTTTTTTAATATATTGATAGCTTTATTCTTCAAACATTTTCGCTGGACATAAATGAAATGCAGTAGTTGTGTGTTTTTAACATAACTACAAATAAAACACATATTATTATGTGTATTTTACAACAAAATAAATCGTGCTTTTTTAATTGGCCAAAAAATCATTCTGTTCGTTTCCGTTTTTGGTTATTAGAGGATTTATTTAAATAACCATGCTTGGTAAGTAGTATTTGGAAGTTCTTTTACCCTAAAAATCATGAGCTGAGAATTTTAGATTAAAATGCTAATTACTTAGTAATTACTTGAAACATTTTCCTAAGCTCGTTTTTGCTAAAAAATCCACAAAATAATGATGAGGTAATTGCTATGCAGTGGAAAGAAAATTAATGGAAGAATCCCTAGCTAGAGGATCGGTAGGCAACAGTGATCTGAACTTACTTACAGTAATAAGTCTTAAAAAAAAAAACTGACATTACCTACTTTTGTCAAGTATTGTTATAATGACAATTTGTGACATTAGAATATGGACTCTACATTGTACGATAAACAAATGACAGTTAATTGTCGAAGAAATTACTAAAAGCCTAAGAAACCCTGTTTAACGTCGTCACTAAATTAAACTTATATTAGTAATTGGAATCTAGAATCGTGTAAAGACAGTACACACCTGTTTAGTGTGATCACTATGACGTCATCCATGAAATATCCCTAATGTCAGAGTTACAGAAAACAAGCTAAAGAGTCGTAGAAACAAAATGCAGTACTTCAAAAATGTTTTCTCTTACAAATGTCTATAAGGGAATACATTTCGAAGTGCAACACAATGCCTCGTCACGGGTTGAATCGTACCCATTGAATCCAGGTCGCCTAGTCAATGATTAGTTAATTAATCTCCCCTATTGTGGGGTGTATAAGGGTGGAACATGTCTACAATGTGTATAACGGGCATTGTATCTTTAGATGATTGTGCGGTATTGTGATAGGTTGCATAGCGAAATTTTAAATTAAAAGCATTTGATTTATGATGCAGACTGCGATTGTCTGCCTAACATTTTCTTAACTATTGATCGGATGCCCAGTATTTTCTAAGAATATCAAAAGCTAAAACATCTTCAGATTAGATTCACCTGCCAACTAATTTTGCGAACTCGCAAAATTTTCTAACATCATCAATCACGTCGTTACAAACCCCCGTAAAATAAATAATAATATATCCAAGCTATTACTTCCCACTACAGGGCAAATGCCTCTTTTCTCACAGAGAAACTATTGCGCAGATCATTGGCAGATTGGCGGTTTCAGATTTCCTCCAAAAAAGTAGTCATTTTTTGTACGTAGTCAAATGCCATGTTATTGCTAGGTCTGTCAACTAGTAACTGCAAGCTACCATTCGACACAACGATCCGACTTTTTGTATACGTTTCAAAACAGCAATCAACTGTAGCAGTCTTGTAAACATTTTATATCTTGGCAGGACGTTCAAATGTACTGAAAATCACATAGTGTTGACAGACTTTGTCTTGCCAGCAGGATTTACATGAGCTGCCAAGATAAACTGGAACACTCTAGTTTACACAACCAAACCTAGTTGTATTCTACAATTAAGTATGTAAGCATAATTCGATAAAACGTATGGATCCGCTGTTTTTTTTTTGCGATTTTAAAATTGATTCCGTAGTGAAAGTTGTTTGTAATTTTGAGTACAAAGACCCCTTTTTGGGTTTATGTTAAACAAAAACTAAAACTTGTATATTGTACATGCATATTGTACATATACATATTGTAGAATATGTACGAATTGGACTGATTGCTGGTTTTGTAATTGGTAAAACTTAGTTCGTTCCCGGCCACATCTACTTTGATATAACGATAAAACTATTTTTGGCGGAAGGCTGACCCCAAAATACTTCTGGATGGCAGCTAGAATGATGGAAAAGAAAGTTCCATTAGTATATGTAATGGCTTACTAATTAGTACCAAAGCTATTTTGTTAGATAGTTAAAAAAAAAATTAGTACTGCCTGTCTTATTTTTGTCTGCTTTCATATTTCCATTCACTGAAATAGTCAAAGAAAACGTTCAGAATATTATAATCGAACTTCTACTACCATTTATACACTTTTCATATTAAATAGCACTTTAGCAAGTCAAATAAGAATTGACGTCAGCTTAATGCAGTTTGAAAAGTAGCTGGTACAGACATTTCTTATTCGATTTTCGATTTCAAAGAAAGAAAGAAAATAAATTATATATTTATTGAGCTTCAGTGAATACCTATAAGAAATAAAACTAAAAATGTTTCCAAGTTCTGATGTATTGACGTTAGAATTGTTTAGTATGCATCCCAGCTATTTCTAGAAGGCAGCATCGTGGTACAAATTTAGCACACCTACGATGCAGGAAAAATTTTAACTTTATTTTTGTTACTTATTCCAGCAAGTAATAAGAATCATTATAATATTTTCCGGGACTTGAGTGAGTAAAAATAATGAGAGCATCATTATTTCTTCTTAAAATATATTTTGTAATACGAAGCGTAAAACATGATTGAACGTCATATAGATAGTCAAAGTAAAGAGCTGTATGATGAGAGTAACTTCGAATTGATCGCCAATTAAATCTATGGGAGACACTGATCTTACAATTGAATTTTTTTCCAATGCGCAAAAACTCAGGAACGAATAAACTGGTTTTGAAGAATTTTGCATTATATTACCCATTTATCGAGGAATGTTATCTGGCTATATAACATCACGCTACGAGACACGAAAGCGGAGCAGTAAACAAAGACGAAACTAAAGCCGGGTGAAAACACTATTCGGACAATTTCGCGGGCAGAAACTAGTAACCATAGAGATTAATAAAGATAAAAAAAATAAGTCCAAATTGAGTTCAAAAAGCATCCATGCACTCTAATAATATAAATTTTAAAATTAGAACCACGAGCGCCTTCCAGAAATTCTCCGGAGAATTGACCAGAAGCTAAAATGCTGCCACCGCTAGATGTCTAGACATTGACATGTTTATGTATCTGAGCTATTTCCAGCCTGTGTGGATGTATTGGAGGATCCATAGTTCACAAAGGCTGCCCTGAGTGCTTCTTACAATATCTTGCAATATCTGTGTCGTATGGTAACTGAAGTTTGCTTTACTGAACGTTTAGACTTTCTGTAGGAATATCTTCACAAATTAATGGATTCTCTGCTACTTTATTAAATCTTGAATGAGTAGAATTATTCGAAATTGCCTTTAGTGTGTCAACTGAGATCACGTCTATTACATTGGATTGTATATCTTTGGAAGTACGCAAAGCAATACTTAACACTAAAGTAGATGTAACAGTACCTACTGTATTATTTATTTACGCATTAGTCCTATTCCTGAAATCTTAGATATCAGTGAATCATAGGATATAGTTTGTAAGTGTCCGATTTAGGTGTATCTAGGTATTTCAATGCAACAATGATCGATCAGTACTTACAGATGGATCAAAAAAATTCATGAGCGCGACCACCTATTAGGTCAAAATAGTTTAGATATTCGTATCATCGATACGAAAAGTACAAGAATGCAGAAAAATACGGAATAGGTATAGGTACTAATTACCATGTATTTTTTTAATACAACTGAAACATGTTCAACTTTATCAATCAAAACGGCTCGATTATCAACAGCTATTTCAAATTCTACACGACAGAGAGATCATCCCTTTCCAAAATTTAAATCTTCCAATACATTTTTTACTGTAACCAGGTCAAAACCCATACGTTAATTCCAGAAACGTATATCACTGTAGAGTCCATAGTTTACGAAGGTCTATCGGGGTGGCGCACTTTAGTTATGCATGGCCTGGTGTCCCAGCCCTCCGTTAATTATGACGTGGCTCGCACTCCACTTGAAAATTGGATATTTAGGCCTGAATACCAGATTCTATGTTACTTTATAGGCTGCTGTATATATGTTGTTGTGTTTATTAGGAGTTGAAGTGGTTTTGTCGTGACTTATGTCCGTTGTCCGTAGCTATAGCTGATGATTGGATGGGGTTCATGCTTGTAGCGTTAATGTACTCGTTATGTTTCTTAAATATTGAATTGTTTATGAAGTCTATAAGTATAATGAAAAGAAGGACTTCATTGATAAATTCACTTGCTTCATTATAAACATTGGTGGCTTTTCTATATACCTTTTTATTATTACTGTGTTCCACATGGACTGTGTGAAATTAGATTCTTTAGACAGTGTTAACAAAACATTTTTTTGTTGTAAATATTTCATCTTTGTCTACTCTTTGCTTGATGATGATGTTCTTACTGAAGTTGTTATTATTTTCGTCTACTATCAAAATTTCTTTTTCTACACAACACAAACATAACATAACATACCATCACGTCTATATTCCCCGAAGGGTTAGGCAGAGGTGTACCAATGTACACCTACAGTTCGCCGGTATGTTTTAGGTCCCATGTAATAGGGGGCGAGCCTATTGCTATTAACCGGGCACAAATGCTAACTCCGAGCTGCTACTGAGAAATTCCTAATGGAAAAACCCAATAATACTTTGCTCGACCTGGGAATCGAACCCAGGACCCCATGCTCATCAGTCGCGCTTGCGACCACGAGACCAACGGGGCAGTGTCTTTTTCTAATAATTAAAAATATACAATTAATTAAAACGATCTTTAGCGAGACTCGCTTTACACACTAAAATTTAATCAGTAACATATTCCACTTCCTAATTAGCATACGGTTAGTTAGTTACTCAACGAACAATGCTCCCAATTTGGTAACCACCGCGCACTATTACCACAACAACTGAAGCCTAAATTTTCTAATCGGCAATTTGTACCTGTCACACCTAATCATTTTATACAGTTCGCAATTAGTCTACAAAGAGATTTATTAACAACGTTGGCTATGCATTACCTATCTGTCATTGCTTTGTCGTTTTAATCTTTTATGACCTTTGTGGTGTTATCCATCAGTTGTTAGACAGTTGTGCTGTTGTTGGTATTTATTTATTCATGACAGATTTTAATGAGGTGTTGGGCGTGAACTGTACCTTCCGTCTGTCGTTTGCCATTTGAGTGTAGATCTTTAGACATAACATACCATCACGCCCATATTCCCTGAAGGGTTAGGCAGAGGTGTAACAATCTACACCCACATTTCGCCGGTATATTTTTAGGCCCCATGTAATAGGGCGAGCCTATTGCCATTAACCGAGCACGAATCCTAACTCCGAGCTGCTACTGAGAATTTCACAGAAAAACCTAATAACACTTTTTGCTCGACCTGGGAATCGAACCCAAGACCTCTAGCGTAGCAGTCGCGCTTAGGACCACTAGGCCAACGAGGCAGTTATGTCTTTAGAAGGGTGACCAATAGCAGCTTATTCCTGGGTGCTGTTCATAGCCGTAAAGGTATACTAATGACCCGTTATGATCAGTCATATTGTAATTTATATTTTAAATTTTAAAGATTATCCTTGGGGTTTCTTACTCATTTAACGAAAACTAACAAATTTTTTTTTTGAATCCCTAACATTTCGAAAGTGCTTGTCAATTTTTAATAATTTTTACTCTACTAGAAGAGCCGGTGAACTTCGTACCATCTAGAACATTTTTATTTTCAAACAAACAACAATAATGAAATTACTGAAATCGGTCGAGCAATTTTCGATTTAATGCGAGATTAACGAACGGCAATTGGTTTTTATATATGTAGATAGATGTATTTCATGCGATAGAGGCAATAAAGTTCAAAGAAAGATGTTCAGTCCACTGAAAATAGACGATTATTCCAATTTCTCTCGCATGAATCATGAGTAAGAAGCTCTTACTCATGGCGAGAATCTCATACGTTATTGTAAATTGCAGCATCTGCAGTGCTGGTCCTATTAAAGCATACTAGCCTGTAATAGTATCAAAATTGGTCTTACATAAGCCATAAACATCGAAGAGAAACATTGTCTAACTTCAGATTAAAGATCTTATCTTTGTCTCTTCCAAACTTAAAGATTAGAAAAAAAATGTTGAAGGATTAGTACTTGACGAACCAGCTATATTGTGTAAGCTTCAGACTTTTGTTAAGAAAGCAACCTGTCACTATAAAAAGAAATAACAAGAAGAAACTGCGATAAGCAATCTATTCAATGGGTACCATTTTCTGGCCGTGATTTCGTCTGCGTGATAGTCTAGTATTCGATAAAACGTAGTCTATATCATCCAGCTAAACTTCTATAGTAAGTACTTACCTAATATTGTAATTTCTAATTTTAAGGCTGTAAATATTATTATACCAAGACATACAATAACGCCTGTATTCCCCGAAGGGTTAGGCAGAGGTGTAACAATGTACACCCACTGTTCGCCGATATGTTTAGGTCCCATGTAATAGGGGGCGAGCCTATTGCCATTAACCGGGCACAAATCCTAACTCCGAGCTGCTACTGAGAATTTCATAGAAAAGCCCGGTAACACTTTTTGCACGACCTGGGAATCAAACCCAAGACCTCTAGCGTAGCAGTCGCGCAGAGGACCACTAGGCCACCGAGGCAGTTAAAAAATAATTATAAAATGAATATTATTATGTAAATAAATAAAAGTTGATATTATAAAGAATTAAAGTTTGTTAGTACTTAGTTAATATGCAACGTGTTTTTATTATATATTCCATAACTCTAGGGTATAACACCATATCAAAGAATCAACTGGCATAATATTATGAATTATTTTTCAAGCATTTTTTTTTCATTTAAATAATTCGATAAAGTCGCGATTATTAATGTGAAACACCCTTAAATTAAATATCAAATCATTTATTTCAGATAAAAATCGATAGGTACAGACATAAACATGACAACATCGCATTCTCTTAGCTTTACATTATGAATGACTAACTAGTTATGGGATATAAAAAAAACACGTAGTAATAGGTACTAGTCCGATTACAAAATAATGTTCACCTTTTTATTCACAGTAAGCTACTTTATTGCCATGCGACATCGTAATGTTTTGCATGTAACATTCTTACTCTGATTTTTTTTTTGTAATCGGACCAATATCACAATAAAACATACCATCACGCCTGTATTCCCCGAAGGGTTAGGCAGAGGTGTACCAATGTATACCTACAGTTCGCCGTTATGTTTAGGTCCCATGTAATAGCTTATTGCCATTAACCGGGTAAAAATCCTAAGTCCGAGCTGATACTGAGATTTTTTTTAAGCTGATCAATACTCCTAGTTGTTACCTCTTACAAATAAACGTATATGCCTCTTTATACAAATTCAGATACAAAGCATCAAGACAAAATAAATTTTCCATGTTCATGATGGACTTCAGATGGACACAGGGATACGGAAAATATCACGTGAAAGTTGAGTAATTGAAAAATGTATTAAGCTTAAAGATTGACCTCTGTACTACGGAACCTTAGCTTCAACTAAAGCAATAAGCCAAGATTAATCTGCAGGTTCATTTACGTCGGCTATAAGCCTGAGTAATATATTCCAAGCTAGAAAAATGTCTCTAAAACGGCAACGTTTTATATTCTAGCTAGAGGTGCTTTAAAAGTGCTCGATTTACGTATAAATCGCTACCAATTCTTAGTAAGCGAGTATCTAAGATCCGATGGAGGATCGAAGATCAAAAAGTGTATTGGTAGTAAGATATTGTGTACGTAGGCGTGCCTACAGAGAAGAAAGATTTTCTTATATAAATATTGTGTAAGGATTTCTGTTCCAGTTGTGTTTGCCTTTATTTGCGCATACTTCTCGATAAATACTGCTGTTTGAAACGAACTTGGCTTTGAATTTTTTTTACCAACCGTGTCCCTGAAAATTCTAAAGTAGGTTCCTGTTTATTTATACGTAAGTACCTAAATAAAATTTTAAGTGTGTGCAAAATAACAGCCTTTGACCAAATTTATATGAGTGTTTACACAAAACTTACAACAAAAACCTATTTTCTTTTTTTTGTCTGTCTGTTTGTCGGTTTGTTTTCTCCGGCTAATCTGTGAAACGGTTGGACTCATTGTCACGGAACTTACGCTGACAGATAGCTGAGACTATTATGTTAAAAAACAAAGTAGAGTTCCACGCAAATAAATTAAAACCCATGAAATTGTAAGCAAAATCTGTTTCTACGATCAGTCTTACTGACGTGTTCACGCAGACTAAATCGCAGACAAAAACTAGTTTGATTAAAATAAGTAATTTAAGTTGAGCAAATATTGTGGGTTCTTGCCACGGAATGGATCCCACAAGAAATATTACTCCTCCAATTTATTGATACTTAATTAAAAGCGCATACTTTATCAATTACAACTTTTCCACCATCTGCATGAAACAGAATATAATTAAAAAACTGTAAAGTAACTCCAGACATGTAAACAAACTTGGGTCTAAATAAACTCTTATTTTATGGAGTCTTTTAAACTGACAAAAAACGGAAAACCGTTAAGTAAGCGACGTTTTTTAAATAAAATATTTTTATTGTTTAGCTACCTATTGAATAGCTTCAGGGGAAATTAGGCTCTTTTATAAAGCTGTTAAAAAGCAAAAAGCCACAGACGTTAACACGCGCGACGTGACTTAGCAACTTTGAGAATTTTATATTAAACTAGCTGCCTCACTTGCGGATTTTTCTCATTTCTTTGCCCCCAACTTTTGCTATTGTTTACCCTCTGTTGCTGAGGTTCCGTATCCGAAGGGTGCCTTTTTACTGAACCTTCGCTGTCTCTCATGAACTGTAATAGTCGGACATAGGCCTGCCCTAAAGATAGCCGAAATAACCGGTCCTGGGCTGCCCGCATCCAACGATTGCCCGCGACCTTTACCAGGTCGGTCGGCTGATATGATGATGTTGATGAATAGTTGAAATTTTCACAAAGTGTGTGTGCTGCTATAAAAACTTATAGAACCTTCAATGTTTTGGATACAATGTTTTTTCTTTGTATGTACTGTCAAAAATTGTACGGTGGTACGGAACCCTTCGTGACGACTCGCACTTAACCAGTTTCTTTTTCTATTGCCATGGATTATTAAACTTTGCTAGTTGTAAATGAAAACTTTTGAATCAAAAGAATCTTTACGTGTTGGGCGTTAAGTTCTTATTTACATTTTCGTGCAGAATAACTCCCGTTTGTATTTTTAATTAGAGTTGGGATTGCGAATGCGTTTCCCTGACGTTGCATATGATTTGGGTTTAATTAAATTTTCTTTTGCTACTTGCCGAGTGGGGAAATGTGAGAAAACATGTATGCTAGCGTTAATATTACAACATGTTGTGTTGTAGATTACTTTGTACGTTGTGTTGGAGGATCTATATTTAATGTCTGCATTATGTTACTTGCCTGCCCTTACCAAATAATGTTGCCGTCAGATTCTCGCTTGAACATCAGTAATTCACACGAAATGACGTCACGATTTAGATTATATGCTATTATTATTACTTACACGGTGCGAAAGGATTCTGTTCACGTCTCTAGAACCCCAGAATCGAAATATAACTTCAGTTATTAAAAAAAAATGTGTGCTGCACTTTTGTATGGAACAGCTGTTTTTATTTTATATTCGACGATAAATTTCTACTAGTATCATGAGGAGTCTAGAATCATGAAGTTCATGGATTCGTCACCGACATGCTAATTTTTTCAAAGTTTTCACTTTTGTTGGCAATCCCCATGACTGCCTATTTCTTTTTTACAATGTCTCGTCCTCCCCGTATATGCATGCAAACAAAAATGGTTCTTAAAACCTGACTTTTCCTGATCCGTACTGTTCACATTTCTGTAACTTTCTGCCTTCTAAATCCACTCAAGTGCGGTTACATACACGTAGTCTTGTATCACTACCGCTTCTCTGTAACCCCTAAGCAAATAGCAAACAAGCCCTTCTGTTCGCACAATACGCCACCTCAGTTCAATGTAGGGTAAGTTTATAGATTGTAATAACAAAGGTGTCAGGTTGCAAGCCCATCGCTTCAGAGCAGGATTACTGGGTTTCTCCTTTACTGATAGTTACAATTTGTAGTTTCAGTTTGAATTCAAATGTTTAGAAAGCTTTTACGAAACAATAAACAATCTAAACATAATTATATACTGTGTAAATTTTGTCTCGTTTTTAGGTATTTACGTAAGGTTGAAATTTGTATGCAAAGGATTTGGCAGATACAATCTACTTACTTGGTACCTGATTACCTATTAAAAAGGAGCAGCCAAATCTATAGATGCCGCCGCGGTAGACGCTCCGGGCGTCGGAAGCCGCGAGACGACTCCCGGCCACCGTAGACGCGGGCCTGTGGACGGTGAGCAATGGGTAGCTCACCGTCCTTACGTCACTTGACGACAGACCGTGTCGACGGCGCGTTCGTGTTCCACGCGCGCCTCAAAGAGATGTCAGCAAACATCCGAAGGGGCCACTCAGGGGCATGCCTGCCGGGGCTGCGGGTTGTTCGAAAGAGATACCGCGTCCTCGGAACGCAAAGGACACAGGAAGGAACATGGATGGGTTTTAGTCAGTAAAAGTCTGACACTCCCTCCTCAAGTCATTGGATGATTTCCCATAGGTAAAAAAAAAAAGTCAAATCTATAGATACTAATATTATGAAAGAAGTAAAGTATGTATGTCTTTGTTGTGGGAGAGAATATCTGAAAATACTGGTCCGATTACAAATAAAATATTTTACTGATACTACACTAATAGACGATTTTTTGACACGGACGAAGCCGCAGGTAGAATCTAGTTTATTATATTCCTACCCAACTTTTCCCGTGCTACAAACCTGCAACAGTATTAAGTAACTTTGCTAAGATAAATAAAACTTCACCCACCTTCAGAGTAGACGCAAAAACAACATGGCATCGCCAAAAATTTTAAAACAAATTATGTAAAGTGCACATTAGCTTTTCAGTACACGTGGAGCATATGAATCTTGCATAAGGACCGCTGTTTTTAGCGTGATGAGTCCAAATGTGAAATAAAACAACGATAGGAAGATAAATAATTAAGTAATTACCTAAGATGACAACGGCTCTGTTAATTCAATATATTTGTAGCGTTCACATGAAAGTCTGTGAGAGAACTCCATCACGTTTGGAGGAAGCGCCTTGAGTGGTCCTTTATTTAATTAGCACTAGAAAAAGCAGAATGTAGTAGCGTAACGTTAATGTGTCACAAAAATGTGACAGTATTCTTTTTTTTAAAGGTGACGTGTTTTATATCTAGTAGGTAGTACAATAAAGGTTGAATGTTAATGCAAACTGGCCGAAAATTTTATCGAAACATACAGTTGAATTCCAAAAGGAATTCAAATTAAGAATAAAGGCGATTGTTTTTTTTTTATTAAAGCATTGTCTGCTGAGGCTCATGTAGTGATCGCGAATTTTGAATACCTATAAAACAAATTGAACAGGTGTAATTCGGACACGCACACATATTCGCGGAACAGTGATCATTGTACTTTTCGCTTATTTTAGTTCGTATTAATCCAACATTATTAACTCTTTTCTAAATGAGGATAGCAGATTTTTTTCAGAGATTCTAATTTGGCATAGGCACAGTTCCAAAACGAAGAACTTCCCAAGTATCTGAACAAGTATTGGTTGTAATTACGAGACCAATATGAAGTTTTAGCTTTTCGACTTCTTATTCTACACTTCCATATAATTATAGATAATATTATAAAGCTGAACAGCCTCGTTAGCCTAGTGGTCCTTAGCGCGACTGTTACGCCAGAGGTCTTGTGTTCGATTCTCAGGTCGAGCAAAAAGTGTTTTTGAGTTTTTCTATGTAATTCCCAGTAGCAGCTGGGAGTTAGGATTTGTCCCCGGTTAATGGCAATAGGCTTGCCCCCTATTACATGGGACCTAAACATACCGGCGAACTATGGGTGTACATTGGTACACCTCTGCCTAACCCTTCGGGGAATACAGGCGTAATGGTATGTTATGTGTGTGTGTACAAAGCTGAAGAGTTTGCTTATTTTAACACGCTTATCTCCAGAACTACTAGTCCGATCCGGGGGTTTTTATTTTGGTATAGAAAGTTACGTTATAATAATATTTACTAATACTTCTTCGGTATATTTTATTATCAAAACATCCGTAAGAAAATTTAACAGACGAAGTCAGGGCAAAAGCTGGTTTCAACATAATACGAACGTTTGAAGAAGTTCACAAGATTCTTTTTCCACAAAGGTAAGACAATTTCAGTTCTCTTTTTCACGTGAATAAATACTGAAGTCGTCCTCTTATCCTCTCTGTCGTAATTTGTTGGAATCAGCAGAATGGATCAAAGTTAATGGTTATAAAGTTAACCATAATTGCTGACGACGAGGCCGCGATCAATCATTACTTTGTGCTTTCCTTAAACTCAGGAAGATATTGTAATAAACTTGAGTTTTATGTTCTTTTTTCTGCTTTTATCAATTGACATTAGAGGGAGAGACAACCGATTAATGTTATTATTGGTTATTTCATTCCTAGAGAGGAATACCTACCTACCTACTGACAATGTTAGCAGAGGCTAACATTGTCAGTAGGTAGGGTACTATTTAGGATTGCATTTCTGGTTGCCTTGTAGACTGGTTACGTAAATTATGTTTTTTTTAGGGCTGAAAGTCAAAGTCAAAGCATTTATTTCAATTAGACCATTTACAGGCACAGCTAGCTGCTCGTTTCAAAGCGTAGGTCTCCATGGAGAAGAACGAGCACGAAACTCCATGGACACTCTTTTCTTCCAATTTGGTTTATACAAAATCTTGGTTACAATATTCTTGTTGCTTCTATATGTGAAAACAATAAAGATGAATATAAAACAATAAAAAAAAAATTGTACTAAAGATGTAAGCCATGGCAGTTAAGAGATGACCAACAACATGACGCGTGCATCATCACCGTTTAGCTTCGTACCGAAAGGGTAAAACGGGACCCTACTACTAAGACTCCGCTGTCCATCTATCCGTCTGTCACCAGGGTGTATCTCATGAACCGTGATAGTTAGACAGTTGGAATTTTCTCAAATGATTTATTTCTATTGGCGGTATAACAACAAATACTAAAAAACAGAATGAATATTTAAGGCGGCTCCCATACAACAGACATATTTTTTTTGCCGTTTTTACAGATAAAGGTATGGAGTTCGACTTCTTCGTGCGTGAGTTCGACTCGCACTTGGCCGGTTTTTTTTTTTATTTTTATCAATACAAAATGAAAGAAGAAAAACCCGACTAGCTATTGTTTCTCTCTTTAATATTGTAGTTAAATAGGATTTTTAGATAGAAGATTCCGGATTGGATTTCAGGGAGGCAATCCTACTAACTGTTGAGAAAGATCCCAATATAACCTCACTCTCAATCTGTCAAAAATGCCTATAATTTACATATATTTTTTGACATTGATTGTCGTGGTCACTAAGATGAGATTGCGACAAGATTGTAAAAGTTTTTATTCAGTAGAATTAGTCTTTAGGTTATCTGTTATAATGTTTACTTACTTCGACTTTGATGGACACTAAACGAGACACAATAGAAATTTTATTGTTATGACGGCTTAAGTGTCCTTCATAGTGTTAAAATATATATATTCTGGCCTATAACCGTATGTAACGGATCGAACGCAAACTCATCACTCATTCTCCTATTCGGTTCTTAACCGTTGGCCTACTGCCATTTGCCGATTTTCGTTTCAAGCATTTTTGTAGCCTGTTGTCAAAGGCTGCTCTAAAATATTGCTTAGCTTTTCTACTTTGCTGAATACTTTGGCACTATGAGGTAGTAAATAGTGACGATTATCGTCTCACCACTATCTAAGTGCCAGTAAGTCAGTTAAGTCATCGATCCGGTATTACCCTCAATACCGGATTGATAACGTACCATCACGCCTGTATTCCCCGAAGGGTTAGGCAGGGGTGTAAGAATATTCACCCACAGTTCGCCGGTATGTTTAGGTCCCATGTAATAGGGGGCGAGCCTATTGCCATTAACCGGGCACAAATCCTAACTCCGAGCTGCTACTGAGAATTTCATAGAAAAACCCAATAACACTTTTTGCTCGACCTGGGAATCGAACCCAAGACCTCTAGCGTAGCAGTCACCCTAAGGACCACTAGGCTACCGAGGCAGTCATAGAAAAGTAGTCTAGAATACCGGATTGATGTTGTGATAAAACTGCATGGGCACTACTGTGTGTATATATGTAAAATGTTTATTTAGAAGTCAAACACCGACTATCGTATTTAAATCTACATAGTATATGTAGATTTAAATACTTACTATTATTATATTCACACATTTAATATTATTATATTCTTTTATATCCATACACTCCCAAAACAATCTATATAAATACAAAATAATGTTTGTGTGCTTTAATGCATTCCGGATTACATAGCCTGTTACTCAGGAATAGTGTAGCTAACTATTGGTGATTTTTTTTTATTAAATCGTCATCGGTGTCACTCCACCTACTTCTAAACTCCAGGCTGCTACTGAGCAAATCCTTATGGAAAAACCCAATAACACTTTTTGTCCGACTTGGGAATCGGACCCGGGTCCCACGCTCATCAGTCGTGCTTGCGACCACGAGACTAACGGAGCAGCAAACGGTATACCCGTTACTATTTCTATCAAATATTAATCCTATAAGCATCCTCACTTTAACAAAATAGCGTTGAATATAATATAATAGAAAACCCTTTATTGTACACCAGATAGTTTGCTCAAACGGATTTTAAAAGCGATTGTGAGGCGAGCGGTTTTATCGCAAACTGTGATCGCGTACAGGCTAACTTTAGATAGACCGGAACTGTAAGGAAAAGACAAAGGCTGCCAGAGGTAAACCGGTTAATGGTATATTAAACAAACGTGGTGGTGGACAACGTGGTAAGCAGGGCACTATAGCCTGAGGATTGCTTATTTATTTATTTATTTACCACACAAGTTTTCTCTGCCATTACAGATTAAATCTAATGCGACAAAGTAATTTACAAAATTATTTAACCTAATTATATTTTGAATAAAATATATTTATTTTTATTAACAGCCTTGGTAGCCTAGTGGTCTTTGGGTTCGATTCCCAGGTCAAGCAAAAAGTGTTATTGAGTTTTTCTATAACATTCTTAGTAGCAGCTCGGAGTTAGAATTTGTGCCCGGTTAATGGCAATAGGCTCGCCCCCTATTACATGGGACCTAAACATACCGGCGAACTGTGGGTGTACATTGGTACACCTCTGCCTAACCCTTCGGGGAATACAGGCGTGATGGTATGTGTGTTATTATATATTATTTATTTGCTCAAAATGTAGGTACATAAAATATCAGTCTCTAAGAGGGTCCCATCAGTCACCTTCAGATGACCACTATTTTTCACACTTCCTCATCTTATCCCCAAAAACCGGGAGTGTTTTGAAGGAATCCCCAGAATAAAAGGCCGCTTCTCACATACCGAAGAAACAAAATGTAAAGGCTGATCAAATGTTGATAAATTATAAGTTTTAATTATATCTCAAAAGTTAAGAAAAATCAAATCGGCTTAAGTTTTAATGAAACCTGGTACTAATTGTACATTTGGCAGGAATATGGCAAGTTTAAAGTTAAAATACTCACGTCAAGGAGTAACTTCGCTGCCAGCCCATGAACTAATTTCATAATTAGCAAAGCTTGATTAAAAGTTGATTCCTAGCTTAGTTTAAATTTTAAGGATCTCAGATCTACCTTTTAAAATATAATATTTTTTGTAGCATTAAAACGGGCTAACTTTTTATCAACTTGGCATTTTTCAAAAGGTAAAAGTACTGATGCTATACGTACGTTTCTGTAGAGAACAGTTTTTTTTCAATTTTGGTATCAAGATAAAAGTTATTTATATTCATCCCCCTTAAAGACAGCCATTGATTTAAAAAATCCCCACCGCAACTAACAAAAGAGCTGAGAACTTTGAAACAGCTGAACCGATTTCCATCAACCATAGCTGACACGTACAGAGTCATACACACACACAGACACGCCAAACTAATAACACCCCGTCGTTTTTACGTCAGGCATTAAAAATTCAACCTGTACAAAAGACGATGAATTAGACAATTAGTGACCATTTTTTTTTATTTTCAAATTACTGCAACAATATGACAGCCTAAAAACCCATACAAAAAAAGTGATACTGTCTTTAGCAAACTCCTTATAGTACTAACACACATACTCGTACACTAACAAAACTCCCACTAGACCTCCACCAGACAATCCCCACATGCACTAACACCACCTAAAAACTATATTAAACGTGTGGGACTACCATAAGTTACAATAAGACCGTAACTAAACACTGCAGATGTAACCCAAAAACCGCATTCACCTAACTTTGGTCCCAAATTGTCACAGTATTCCAAACGCTCAGGGAAAAGTCCAAAACTTGTGCCAAAGTTGAGTTTTCTAGCTCGTTTGTGCCAATTGTAGAGCGGTGTGGATGTGGACGGGAAATTACGTTTGTTGAGATACGATACAAACGTGAGCCTATTAGGGTACTGGAGGAACCCCTTTCGACTTTTTGTGCTCGTTGTAAAAGTGTTTTATTTTGTTTACTAGCTTTCGTCCGCGACTCGGGCGGTGTTGAAGTCAAATCTTATTTCAATAAAAAGCAATGTTTGAATGGTAAAACAGTATGCGTTCCTAAACCATTGTGGTAAAACTTTAGAAGGTTCTTCTGCGTAAAAAATAACATTGGGCACAAAGTCACGGACAGCTGTTAGTATACCATAATACATATCTAAAGCTCTAGCTTTCTATCAGTGAAACATAACATACCATCACGCCTGTATTTGCCGAAGGGTTAGGTAGAGGTGTACCAATATACACCCACAGTTCGCCGGTATGTTTAGGTCCCATGTAATAGGGCGAGCCTATTGCCATTAACCGGGCACAAATCCAAACTCCGAGCTGCTACTGAGAATTTCATAGAAAAGTCCAATAACACTTTTGCTCGACCTGGGAATCGAGCCCAAGACCTGTAGCGTAGCAGTCGCGCTTAGGATCACTAGGCTAACGAGGCAGTTATAAATATTATAGTCATTGTTGCTTAAACCAGTACACGCCACGAATCGACCTTTTTCTTTTACTCATATCATCATCTGCTTAGCCTTTTCCTATGTTGGGGTCGGCTTCCTGTCTAACCGGATGCAGCTGAATACTAGTGTTATACATGGAGCGACTGCCTATCTAACCTCCACAACACAGTTACTGGGCAACACGATACGTCTTGGTTAGAGTGGTTGTCAGTTTTCCTGGCTTCTGACTGTCCGTAACGACTGTCAAAGATCTACGAATGACAGCCGGGACCAACGGCTTTAGGTGCTTTCTTAGGTGCTTTAGGTGCTTTCCTGTCACACCGCCAACTTCCAAACTCCGGACTGCTACTGAGCAAATCCTAATGGAAAAACCCAATAACACTCTTTGCTCGACGTGGGAATCGTACCCGAGACCCCACGCTTGCGACCACGAGACCAACGGGGCAGTTTTTGTTTTCTTATATTTGCAACCATACATGACTAAGTCGACTTCACTGGCACATAGCCGATATTATAAGATCTACTTTTTATGTAGAAAAATAATTAAGGTTCCGTGCAAAAATAATAAAACCCAGTTATAACCGACATGAACGCGAATGAAGTCGCGAGCATAAGCTAGTTATCTATAAACAGAACATAAAAGTTCATAATCATTAATAACATCTGCAAATAGATCGTGGGAACACCAGCAGTCAGCGCCACCTGTCGTGCTAATAGGAAACAACAGGAAAATGGTAAAGAAATCGGAACTGACATGATCCGTAATGAGAGCCAAACAGAAGTTATAGAAGGAGATTTGATTATGTACCTTCAGTGCCTACGAACAAAGGTTCTAATCTAACGTAAGGATGTTTTTGACGACATTACTGGCAAGCAAGAAATTGGTTCCATTCTCGGTGTCAATTATGAAACTTTGGGAAAAATGTGTTTGTTTTTGGAAAGGTGTTGACGAAATTAGTTTTCTCGTAGAATTAGTGTTACTAACGACCTTGAGATTCGTGTCTGTATTGTAGTGTGACTATATGTTTTGTACAGTTAGGTTTAGTACTTCCAAATCGAAGTAAATCTCGACTTTTGTCAGGCAATTTGAATGAATTTGAAGAGTTATTTGGTACTATCCATCGGATTAAATTTTTTAAATAAATAATAGCTAGATTCATGAGGCTATAACATTACGCTACGGCCAACGGGAGCGCTGCAGTAACCGAAGACGTAACATAACGCAACTAAAAAAACACACGATCGAAATCGCTCGCAGTAGTTCCTTTAAAATATACTTTTTTTTTCGTTGCAACACATTTTTCACATATAGTTAGTAGTTAATTTAATTATTGTGGTTTGGCTCGTTATGACAGAACTAAGCTCAGTTATCAAAAGGTAATGTAACAGCAATCCTTTTCGCATCTAAATCTAACATTTTGCTCTTATATCTCTTACAGCCCGAAAATAACGGCTTCGTATAAATTTTACACGAACGATATAATTCATAATTCCCGCTGCGTACATCCCAATTGATATAGGATGATATTTACTTTACCGACAGCAGTTTGTGTTCGAAAAGCCGAGCTTTTATTTCCTATTGTTGGAACGCAGTCAGCATGCAAATTTTATTCCGGAGTTTTTACATTTTCGTGCATCTGTTTTGAAATAATTTTCAAGAGAAAAATGTATGGGGAATAGTTATATTTCGCGGCTTGAATGTGTTAAAAAATATTTTGTGTTTTGTGATTTTGTTAAGATGGATAGTTGGATGGTTGTTGGTTACCTACTCTTATACCCTTAGACAGCTGAATATATTTCTTTGCGCGATCCAAGAAAGTTGTACCGTTTCTCCGGGACTCGTCGAGCTTCATTGCCACGGCGCTCTTCTAGCAGTCTCCACTGTTGATCCTGGCTTTCAGGAGTTGCAGTGATGGGGAATATTTTCTTTTTAATGGGACAAGAACGCTGCAGGGCTTGACTCATTTAAAAAAAATGGATCGGCTTAATAGCATTAACTTTAATTGTGTATATTAAACTAATAATTATAATCCCATTTCTGTGTTTCCGTAGGATAGTTTAGGATATTTTGTTAATTCTGAAGACTACACAGACGAAATCGCGGGTATAGGTCCGTTTTAAGGGGCTATCCGAACACAGGACACCGTAAAACACACATATTTTGTCTCATAGTCTGGCGTTTTGGTACATATTACAAGCCTGAAAAAAAAATTGTATATTGTCAAGGATTCAAAGAAAAGACTTACCTACCAATAAATATTTCATAAAAATATTATAAGAGTAGTTTCATGGGAAAAAATTATAATGGAGAGCATAAAAAAATCTTTTCGTAGCATAGATCTCAGAATTTTGAGCGTAAACTATATACTTTTATGTAATGACATTATAGGAAATTTCACGAACTAAAGACATACCTATATATGATTCCACTGAGCTGATTATTTTTACAAGTTAAAGAAAACTTCAAAACTACTGTTATTTTTGTGGCTATCCGAATCAACTAACATCAAACGTATCGCTATTTTGAACCTTATTTATTTATTTTTTTTAGTTTTTTTTTTACCCCGATGCGTTATTGGCAATTACCTAAACATTTCCTTACGACCGGGCTTTAAGATATTTTACACCAATGTGTAAGTTCTCATTCAATGAAAATATCTTGAGATTTGCTACATAATGTTTTTGAGCTAAGCTGCGGACAGCTGTCGCGCTTGGCAGAACTATAGAATTCCTTGTTGGCTACGAAACCCTAAAAATGTTTCACTCATTTCATACTATTACTTCATAGACGAAGTCGCGGTCAGAAGCCAGTAATGCTTAAATAAGCCAGTGGAATATCCGTGAATTCCCGGTTGTGTGGAGCGAATGCCGCCTAGCTTTCCAAACATGTGGGAATGCAGATTTTTGTAACAATGTTAACACTACTCAGGTCGATGCTCCCGCCCTCCTCGTTATTCATTTGTCTACTGCAATTCTTGAGGGACCGTTGTAAACACTACTAAGTTAATATCACATACCATCACGCCTATATTCCCCGAAATGTTAAGAAGAGGTGTGCCAATGCACACCCACAATACGCCAGTATGTTTAGATAGATGTTCCTATTGCCATTAACCGGGCACAAATCTTAACTCCGAGCTGCTACTGAGAATTTAGTAGAAAAACCCAATAACACTTTTTGCTCGACCTAGGAATCGAACCCAAGACCTCTAGCGTAGCAGTCGCGCTTAAGCCAACGACCACTAGGCCAACGAGGCAGTTCAAAATTATTAACTATGAATTTTGCCAGTCTTCCCATTACACAATTCTTCAATGAAAAGACGTGCGGAATTCGTCGCTCCTCAAGTTTCGTTAAGTTCGCCATCCATTTCAATTAAAATTTACTCCCGCTTAACAAAAACTACTAGGTGCAAGCGAAAGGGGTGTTGGAACTGAAACTTTTAATCCCTGTTTAAAATTTTAAACAACTTAAATATCAGCTTCATCTAGTTGAGAAAAGTTTGCTACAAAGCTTGGGTTTTCATAATTGCTTATATTGTAATACACGTAATTAATACAAGATGGAATTTGGCACTTAAAACAGTAGACCGAAGGTGTGTTCTCAGTTGCACCTTCACACCTAGCTACACGACCAAGACACACTCGCCCTCATGTATTAGGGGAAGATGGCTACATATCAAGCGATAATTTCCAGTATAAGCTGACCTCCCAGTATATAGAAATCCTAGAATGAGAGATCAGCATAAACTGGATGTGTATAGTTTGATATCAAGCAGTGTGTACAATGGTAATAATAATAGTCGCCCGACCGAATTTCCATCACGGTAGCCAATCCCAATGGAAAGTAACCGAATACAAAGGAGATATTATCAAGTGCAACTGAACTGCCTCAGTGGCCTAGTGGTCCTAAGAGCGGCTGCTACGCTAGAGGTCTTGGGTTCGCTTCCCAGGTCGAGCAAAAAGTGTTATTGGGTTTTTCTATGAAATTCTCAGTAGCAACTCGGAGTTAGGATTTCTGCCCGGTTAATGGCAATAGGCTCGCCCCCTATTACATGGGAGCTAAACATACCGGCGAACTGTGGGTGTACATTGTTACACCTCTGCCTAATCCTTCGGGGAATACAGGCATGATGGTATGTTATATTATCAAGTGTGTGCGCAAACACAGGTGTATTCCCTCTTCCCTCACTTTCATAGTCCGGTGACACGGCAATTCGACACAACCGGGCAGAGATCAGGTGCAGGAACAACGGCTTTATGTGCTTTCCGATTCACAGAACTGTCACACCACCAACTTACAAATACAAAATACAAAGCACATATGTACGTCTAATACAATATAGATAAAGAGTATTTTTGTTTGTTTATGCGCGCTAATCACTGGAACTAAGGAAAAATGTTTCGCAATTGATAGCCAGATTCATGAGGAATAGTAAAGTCTAAAACATCGCGCTACGACACACGAGAGCGGAGCAGTAACCACTGACGTAATTAAACGCAAGTTAAAAAAAGTTTGCGGGTAAATTCGCTAGCTGAAACTATTAGGTATAATAAAATTCACTCCCTCTTCATAGAAAGAACAAACGTTTCAATAGTTAATTAATAAAGAGCTAAGTATTAGGCCGCCTGCCCTGATGCGGGTCGACAAGCCAATCTGCGCTGTGACCTAATTTCAACTTTAAGCTTAAATGATGACACAACTTCTGCCCTTAGGCTAATGTCACCAGTGCACCGTAGGGACGCTAAGGTTCCGTGTAATCTTAATGAGAAACGAGATGGTGTAGACATGAAGGTATTCAACTTTATATGTTTAAGTATCGCAAATAATTTTTGCTTGGTCTTGAAAACTAGCCCTTTTTGCAAGTTGGTGTCATGCAATGCAATAATTATCATCATCATATCATCAATTTCTGAACGTACACCTTCCCGTAAGAGCAAATGAA
Source organism: Caradrina kadenii (assembly GCA_947462355.1). NCBI lineage: Eukaryota > Metazoa > Arthropoda > Insecta > Lepidoptera > Noctuidae > Caradrina > Caradrina kadenii. The sequence goes on along the minus strand of OX381683.1, from coordinate 5,391,721 downwards.
AATGAAATATAACACCAGCTTATTAGTATCCCACTGTAAGACCTTTTCATACAGAGAAGGCACGAAGCATTTTTCACCACACTTGTACAGTCAACAAAAGAGATAAGTATCCTGGTCGTCTAATTGAGTTGAAGTTTTCTTTGAAACCGGTGGTCGTTTTTGAATGAAATTATAAATGAAAAAAACCATTTAGGGGTTCATAAAAACTTCTGAATTTATTAGGCGACCCTGGTTACTTATCTCTTTTGCTGACTGTACAAGCTGGATTTTAGATTTCAAATTTACATCAATATGAGTACCTACGACATTGCTCATTTTTTTTTCTTTTACCGATATGATGTACTGTCCACCAAGTGATGTCCAGAAAAACTTAGAAAGTAAAATTATGAATGGAAATAGTCACATTGGTGGCCCGGTATCGATGCACGCGGAGACGATGCAATGGCGGTTCTAACATTCTCACAACATCCTTCAACAAAGTATTGACCACGCTTTATTACCCCTCTACCGCTAAAGCGCTACAAAAGCGCGTACCTTCAAAAAAAAAGGCGACTAACTCACGCTCTATTAGTTGTCAACTAGCGAGAGAGAGCGATGGTGCGAGTAATCCAATTTGAAAGTTGTGCCCACCGAACCGGGCTATGTTATAATTAACTACAGGCTAGGGACAATGTCATGAATAACTAAACTCCTCATGAAACAACTGCCCATGTCACATGTATGCTTTGTAATCTGCGGCGGAATGAAAGAAAAATATAGTACAAATGAGCTTGTTTGCAGGTGATGGAAGGATAACAGTGGGAGTAATACCGGAGAGTCAAATGAGGAAACTCGCCTTTAGTTTACGTTGAGAATAAAACAATTGAACCACGTGTATGTCAACGTGCAATCGTAGATAAAGATGATCCACAGCTACGTATGATTGCTTTACAATCAGTAGTCAGTTAGTTAGCCTTTTTAAGGTTCCGTACCCAAAAGCTAAAACAGGACCCTATTATAGTTGCCGCCACGACTCGTGAGCTTGTGCTCGTTTGCACGTTAAGTTAATTTTTAGCTGACGCCGATGCTGCACGCGGTCGATCCGACCGACGGCCCATCGCGTACAGCGTCGGCTCCCCTAAAAACCCAGATAGGAACCAAAAATTTACTTGACGTTTGTGCTTATGACTCGTGGCGGCTACTATACTAAGACTCCGCTGTCCGTCCGTCCGTCCGTCTGTCACCAAGCTGTATCTCATGAACCGTGATAGTTAGACAGTTGAAATTTTCACAGATGATGTACTTCTGTTGCCGCTGTAACAAGAAAAACTAAAAAACAGAATAAAATAAAAATTTAATATCAAATGCAACGAACATGATTTTGTTGCCGTTTTTATAGATAATGGTACGGAACCATTCGTGCGCGAGTGCGACTCACACTTCGTTTTTTTTTAAAGTTGGAAAATCATCGAATGACTTCTTCCGCCCTTGGCGGAGCGAAAAGGAGTGTCAGACTCTTATTGACTAAAACACCCATCCGTGTTCCTCCTAATATTATTTGCGTTCCAGAGTCGCGGTAACTGTTTCGTACAAACTCGACAACCCTGACAGCACTTAGTTTTAACCTACTTGGTTAATAAATTAAATACATACAAAATTAACTTGTACCCGCGACTTCGTGTATATGATAGTCAAATACATAATAATACCATCGAATAAATCCTGCGATACTCGACAATAGTGTACCTTTTCCATCAGTGAAAGATATTTGTAATCGGACCAATATTTCCAGAACTAACTTCTTACAAATAAAAAACACAAAATTAAAATTTTTATGTAACCCCCGACAGAAGAATAAAAATCCCTACTTCAGCTAACAAAAGAGCTGATAACTTTGAAACTGCTGAACCGATTTCCACCAAACATAGCTAAGAACACTCTCGACTAATACACCATCAAACAAACAAAAACTAAATGAAAATCGGTTCATGCATTCGGGAACTACAATGCCACAGACAAACAGACACACACACACACACACACAGACACGTCAAACTTATTCATCTTATCACCCCGTCGTTATTGCGTCGTGGATTAAAAATATTAGTATACATAGATTGTGTAAGGGTGGTAATCAATGATCGTGCCTTCTCTGTACGAGAAGAGGCCTGTATCCTGCATTTTGGGAATAATAGACTGATACTATTATTATTATGAATTGGTTTAGCAGTGAAAACGTGACGAAAAACAGATCCGCTTTCGCAATTTGCCAGAATATATTAAATTATTATGCGCCATTCTCTCCCGACCCATCTTATAATTACAATGACAACATATGAAGCTTAATAATACCACAGTGTAACCAGCACTCCATACAAAGTGTTTGTTAAACTGCGATAATACGATTTGAAAGTTGAGCTGTGTCGTCGGCACTTCATTGAACACATATTCATACTACAACTTGCCTATAATCCGGCCTATTAGTACTTAGCGTACTATTGTTAAAGCAATACCAGCTTTTGCCCGCGATTTCGTCCGCGTGGAATAGTTACTTTGGGTAACTTGTTTTATAAAAAACGATTGAACAAACGTTTATTTCTTTTTTACCAAGACAAGAGCCTAAATACACAGTTTCATGGTTTTATCTTGTATAAACACGGACTTCCGTATAAAGTTTCATCCCCTCTTTCATCGCCTTTAAGCCTTTTATCCGCGTTTTAGCCTTTGTCCGTCTCCAAGGTCTAATCTATCTCTGTACCAAATTTCACTAACATCGGCTCGACGGTTTAGACGTATAAGCGTAACAGACAGACAGACATATATAGTTACTTTTGTATTTATAATATGTATGTATGTATTCTGCAAACCGATTCCGGTCACGGCAGCTAATCTTAATGCAGACTAGCCAAGTATACAGGAGATACTATAGTGCACAAGTGTGTGCGTGAAAACAAATGCACTCCCTTTTCCCTAACTCTCATAGTCCGATGAGACGGCAATCCGACACAACCGGAGAGAGATCAAGAGCAGGACCACCGGCTTTAAGTGCTTTCCGAGACATGTGGTTATCACACCACCAAATTCAAAACTCCGGGCTGTTACTGAGTAATTCCTAATGGGAAACCTAATATCACTTTTTGCTCGACCTGCGAATCGAACCCAGGATCCCACGCTCAGCAGGTGCATTTGCGTCCACGAGACCAATAAATAATGAGAGAATAATATTAGGATGGATTCCCATTCCAATAGCGCTTTCAGCAATACAGATTTATCCCCGTCAAAGTTAAATTATCAATGATAGATGCATTATTGTTCCTAAACGTAGACTTGTATTGCATAATGGAATACCCCCAAATGACTATTAGCGTAGCAGTAGAATAGAGTTATTATCTATGTAGGTTAGACTACGAATACGCTAAAATTCTGCTCTAATAATACGACAGAAACTTTGTATTACACAGTGTTATAATTTCATAGTGAGTTTACTGCAGTCTAAAATTAATATGGAGTATGAAATAAAATGTTAGCAGGAATTGTCTCGCGAAGAATAAAGGAAAGCTTTGAACTGTTTACATTTTATTTTGTATTCCATGTTGGTACTTTAATGTTTTTATTGTGCTCCTGGGAATTGAAGAGAAACATACATTGTATCGGTTGCCGGAGTTTACGTCTGAGAGAGAAGAGTTTGAGCATACAAACTGTCAAGTCCAAAATCTTGGAAATTAATGAACCGATTTTAATTGAACTTGATACATTTACGCGAAATATATATTAAGTCTTAAGTGTCAGTTAAGAACATTTTTGAAATGAAATTAGTAGAGCGATATTAAGTTTTATATTGAAAACTTTAAATCGCTAACTACAAAACTATAAGTATCAAGTTTAATTAAAATCGGTTCATTAATTATCAAAGATTTTCTACTTGAAAATTCATATAAGAGGTACCGTGCGGTATAAACCTTATTAAATAGTCGATAGTTCATGAAAATTAACATTAAAATTTGATTACATTTCTAATTTGAATAAATCATTTAATTCAGCGGATAAACGTCAATATGAAAGCGACAGAAATGTCAGTTGCAACCTGTAATTCTCGATTTAATCTGTGCTCGACGTCGACCATTGAGCTACCGTTCCATTTTTAATTTCGTGCAAACAAAAGAAGCAACTGCAACAACATGATAAACACAGCCACGTCAGGTTTCAACTAACGAAAGCCAATTTCTAAAGGCAACTCCATACATATTTTCCCTTACAAATCTGCTTTAATATCCTCTTGATTCAGTAGTCTATTTAGCTGGCTTTCCTTGGAAATAATGTGAGCCCCACAGGGAACTAGTTACGTTTATATAAGAAGTTCTATCGTTTGTTACACCTAGTTACTCGACAGTCATCCAGGGACAATTTTTAGTTTTCTAGTCAAGAAAGAAAAAGTTTTTATCTCGCGCGTTATGTGGAAATGTCTGCTTGTAGTAATTTTGCTGTCAGGTTCAACTTTGTATTTGTTTCGTTACGTTTATTTTTTTGGTTTCGCTGAATGTGTACGTTTTTTACAAGCTTTTCTTTGACTTGGTTTCCTGTCGAGGAAAAATCTTGCAATGCAATTTTTGAACACTTCCCGACATCCAATCGGGCTGAAATTTTGTACACACCCTTGGTTCTGAAGACAAAATATTACATTGTCATCAGAACCAGGTACATCATAAGATTACTGCCAACAAAGTATTAAGATTCATAGGATACTCTAACCTGAGCACCCCAAGCTTTCACTTGTAGTTACATACAAGTGGCATAAAAAAAATATTTTACCTATACGTTTTCGTACAATAAAAGCTTGTTTTTAATTTAATTTTTTATCAAAAGTGAACTTCAAATTCAGATGGGACAACATTCTAGTGTTGTGTTTTGCTAAACTGCGTTTTCAAGCAAAATTGTGACGTCTGATTTATCGTCTAATTTTTATTTTTATTTCATTTTCTTTCAAAATATTTCAAAGTTGTATAAGATATTTATCGCCGATGAATATTTTATATATTCTAAATATAAGTTTTGGTTGCACAGCGTTGCTAGTAGTAATATGAACAGGATATGAATTAGTTTTACGTGAATAAAATTTATTTATTAGGAGTTTGTATATTACCCCTTTATGAAAAATGTATTTAGAATTTTGATGAATCCTGATTGTTTAACATCAATCGTCAGCTAAACGCGGTGATTATCATCCAATCGCTAACCCCACTCGTTCTGCGGAAGCCCACATTCATCAGCAGATATTTACATAATGTTTCTATTTCCATTTACATGTGCACCGTTGCACCGCTCTCTAATCCAACCTAACCAATGGCGTCGGGATTAAAGTTCACGATTTATAGGACATGTAGCTTGATAGCAGTTTAACAGAAGTCGTTACGTTAGGATAAATTGATTAGATTTTTTAGTTAAAGCTTTGGAACAGACTTCTTCTAATTGGGTTTAGTTCTACCACATTTTTCCCAGTTAACAAAGTAATTTTGGATATTTAACAATGATTAATTTACCCCCGACGCAAAAAGGACGGGGTTTTATTAAGTTTGACGTGTCTGTGTGTATGTGTGTGTCTGTCTGTGGCATCGTAGCTCCCGAACGCATGAACCTATTTTGACTTAGTTTTTTTGTTTGAAAGGTGAATTAGTCGGGAGTGTTCTTAGCTATGGTTGATGGTAATCGGTCCAGTGGTTTTAAAGTTATCAGCTCTTTTGTTAGCTGCGGTAGGGATATTTATACTTATGTCGGGAGTTACTTAAGATTTTTAATTTTGTGTTTTTTTTTAATGTATTTCATGCATACGTTGTGGATAGTACATTAAACTGCTATTGTTAGATATTGATAAAACACACACTAGCTTCTACACACGACTTTTTCTCCGTTCCCGTGTGTCATAGCGTGATGTTATATAGCCTTTACTATTCCACATGAATCTGACTGTCCATATACAAAAGCCTATTTTTAATCTGACTGGTAGTACCAAGGAATAGCGCGTTTAAAAAAAAAATAGAAAATATTTTCATTACTTATTGTATTAACTATAGATTTTGCATATTGGATTAGTTGAACATAGTTAATTTAATTATTGAAAGATTGTGGATATTTTGACAAAATTAAGCCCAATTAAATAGCTTTGTTTGCAACTTTGCTGTGTCAGGCCAGATATAGGTGGTAGCAATTATTGGTTACGGCATTCATGATTTACAATACAGACCTGAAATTGCTGAACATTATTTATATCCGATTATTAAATGAATAAATGAAAACGCAATTAACCTTTAACTAATTAATAAGTTTTTGCGATATATCAGAGTTACTAGGGTGTAATTAAGTGGCTTGTACGATCAATCATTACTTTTCTTATCTGCTACAGGTTTGCTAAAGACATGTGTAACACTTTGGATGTACCTATAAGTAGGTACGGGCTAGATTTAAATGTAACGGACTTATTGAAAAAAAAAATTTTTTCATTTATTTAAAATCTTCTGTTTCATAAATTTAATTATTTATATACTAGTTTATACCCGCGACTTCGTTCGCGTGAATATTTTTTATTGCTCGTAACCTTAATTATTAACCCCCGACGCGAAAACAACGGGGTGTTATAAGTTTGACGTGTCTGTGTATGTGTGGCATCGTAGCCCCCGAACTCATGAATCGATTTTAATTTTGTTTCTTTTTGTTTGAAAGGTGAATTGGTCGGGAGTGTTCTTAGCTATGTTTGATGGAAATCGGTTCACTGGTTTCACAGTTAACAGCTCTTTTGTTAGCTGCGGAAGGGACTTTTTATAAAATTAAAGTAGTAAAAGTTACTCCATATAACATTAGCTATTTGCCAGATTTTATTTTCATATTTCAAAGTTGCTCTCATAATAAAAGTGGTTCATATTCATAAGTACCCACTTTCACCCCTGTTTAATGGCCAGTAAATTAAAAGTCAGACTGTTCGCTTCCTCCTTTTTATTTAAAAGCAAAGGAGCATCTTTTTAAAAACTTTCAATATCGCGGCATCCATAAGAAAATTGCATCGCCGTATGTTAGAATACGTTCGGCAATTTAAAATAATGTTTGCTCACTATACATATCGCGTATGCAGACGCGAACGGGAATCTCTTATAAATATTTGATACAGCTGAACCAGATATTTGCCTGTGCCAAGCAACAGTGGCTTTAGGCAATATCGTCGAAATTTCAGAGCCTACCTTCTTCGGGCTAATAGAATTTTCATTTCAATAGCAAATCGTTGAAGAGGGGACGGTCAGGTATAAATGTTAGACAAAGAAACAATGTGGAAGGAAGGCAACTCGATAACATTGTTGCCTTCACTTGTTTTACTGCTCACGTCTTTGTAGAAGGCAAGATTTTCAATAGACATATGGGTACTGATATACCCAGTCTATTTTACGATAATGATGCGATAAAAAGCAACGGTAAACCGTTTAACTATGTTGATTAGAGCAGAATTTAATTAAGAAACGATCCTAATGAAACTGATTTTTTTCAAAATATCGTTTTAAATTTATTGCTTAGTAAAAGTTAAAGTGAGCCGTTTATCTTGGCATTGGCGTGTGAAGAGAAGGAATGAAATGCATGTGACCAAAAAGTTATCAAGATAAATGTGGATGAATGGAAAGGAAGAGGGAGGCCAAAGTAAAGGTGAATGTATTGTGTGAAGAATTATATGAAAGAAAAGGGAGTCAGTGATATCATGACAGTTGACAGGACGGTATGAAAGAAGAAAACGTGATGCGACGACCGCAAGTGACAAAGGATAGGGGCAGGAAGATGACGCTTAGTAAAACTACAAGAAATCTTGATGGCCCAACGGTTAGGCACTAGGTTGTGGGCTCACAACCAGCCACGGGCAAGTACTAATGTAACTTTATCTATAATGTACTTTCTAAATCTATCTTGGACATTAGGTACTGACATCGGAGAAGAAAAACATCGGGAGGAAACCTGGACTTATAATCAATATAAGCCGTGACAGCCCCAATCCGCTTTCAGTTCACTTTGAAAAGAGTGTCTGTGAAGTTTTTTGCTCATACTTCTCCATAGAGGCCTACGTACGAAGCCTACGTTTTGGAACGCGAAACTAGTTTCAACTCTCTGATTAACTGAGTGACTCCTTGACGATTTAAAAGTGCCTGTAAATGGTCTAAATTGACTTTGACTTTTTACTTCACCAAGCGTGGTAATCAATGCTCGTGACTTCTCTTTATGAAAAGAGGCCTTAGCCCTGCAGTGAGACAATAATAAACTAGTTAAACAAAGTTTACAAACAGGAATGAAACACGAAGCAATTATTAAACATTCACCCGCTCACATGTATTTTTCAAGCAAATGTATGTACGTAATTAATATTTAAGCTTGTCGCCAAGTTATACAAGCAGGGCTACCCTTGCTTAATAATGAATTCTGGACATGTGTCCCATGTGAATGCTTTAGGCTCTGGCGCCCCTTCATGACACAAACATTACATTATGATTGGAACAATGGAATCAAGAACCTTAGTGGATTGATAATGAGTGTGGTTTTGCAGTAACAAGGATATGTGTTCAAATACAGATGAAGGGTTAAGGGTTCTTGTGGTTTCTGTTTGGAAATATGGTTCAGGCAGAAGTGAAACAGCAGAAAATTCATTTTTGTATATTTTAGTTTGATTACTTTTAAATCTATTTCAAGTGAAGCATTAAATTATTTTTGCTGGATAGCAATGTATGTCATTTGGCGTATTTAATTAGTTTAAAGTAAATAATTTGACTGTTGGGAGGTTGTAGGATAGGGCGCTTTGGCAGGTTAAGCATGATAAAAGTTTCTTTTTTACTGTACTACTGCTGGGCAAAGACATTCGAAGGCTTTCGAGAAACTCATAATATTGAAGGTCCATAAACAAGAAACTGTTTTTTGCTCGATATTTATATATACAGCGTATTACATAAGGGTATATGCATATCAAAGGCACGGATTCTTTTGGTGCTAATAAACTACATAGCAACATTTTTTAAAACCTAAACTCCCAAAATTATAAAGTCAAGAAACATTTAACTAAAAAATCAAATGTTTCCAATTGAATTCTACACATCACTACACCAAGACAGCTGATCGGTGTCCGTAAACTAAACACAAAGAAACAACTCCGTAAAAGATTTGTTTCTCCTGACTTAAACTTAATAAACTGCCGAAATAAAAAACATATTATGTATTTTCAAACTTGTATAGAAATTTATTACCGGATACACTCTTCACCTCGTTTGTATGGATATACCCTTTCCGCAACACGCTGTATAGTACAGAACCCTTCATATGCAAATCCAACTCACTCTTAACCGATTTTTCAAACTTGACCCAAGACTGATGAATATAATACACACCTTTCCACCACATCATTAGTAAATTATTCACCTCATAAACTTTTAAATACATCCCAGAAATCTGATATTGACCAAATGAATAACAAAATAAACGAGAGAACCAAATAATACATTACCAACTTCAACGGAAAAAGGAAACCCAATTCTGTAATCACAGAAAATATAATTCCCGAAAGACTGACTCATTAAATTTTATGGCAAATGTAAATTATTTTGTATGTTCTACTAAAGATAATATACAAAATATGCAAACATTCCCGACTCAGTTCATTTGAAGGCTTTCGCTTCACGTGGGTGTAAATAATTAATTTGCTTTTGCAAAGAGTATACAAGTTGTATACGAGAACTTGAGGGTTTGGTGCCTAGCTGTTGAAAATTTAAAATGGAATACACGATCGACCGAGCCGTTCTTAGTGGTTATGGCGTTTTGGCTGTTTAAGAAGACTGTGAAAGCGCTTCATACTCGTCGACTAGTAATTTTTTGGTCTTTAAGTATTTAAACTTGATTAAATTTTGTAGATAAGATCATGAATGGAGCATCAAAAACACTCTTCTGTCAAAATGTAGTGTAAAAATTGCAAGTCAATCCATCGACTGCTTTCCCAGTTTTGCAAACACTAACATACTGGAGCTCATTTTAGATATACGTATAAATATTTGACTGTTGAGAAATCCGAGTAATGGTCTGCAGCTCATCTTTCGGCGGATATACGTTCACCTGAATAAAAGAAGGTCCAAAAGTAGTCTGTGACAGTAAAGGAAGGCTGCATTGTAGGTTTAATAAATTTTTCAAGCCTTCTCTAGAGAAGCTTGCCGTGAGATGACTTCCTGACTCCAAAGTTTAGTGAGCGTAACCGCCTGCATGAATTTAGATTGTGAACTCTAGTAGAAAGAAATAACACCTCTTTTTTATTGTCTAACAGTAAATAGAAGATTGCATGGAGTGATTTTGGCAATGAGCCTAGTTTGCCAATCACAACTACGAACTTATAAGTACCCGTTTAAAAAGAGAAAGTATGGAGTTTCTTGCGCTTCTTCGCCATATGAATCTACTTTTTGGAAGAGACAAATATAGATATTTTTCCCCTTGTAATGTTATTAAAATCTGCCTCTTAATGGCCTATTTTAAATAAATGATTTGACTTTAACTTTGACTCAATGTATTTCAGGCATCCATTTCAAATGCAGCATCGTCGAAAATCTTAGTTTGTCCAAAAGCATGTGAGAGTGAAATAAATACCTTTAGGGTTTCTGTTAAATAGTTACCCTTTTTCATTTACTGCACCATTTGAATGGAATTTTTAATTAAAAATGCCTTTTTTACCTCGAGAAATGTTTTAAATTTATATTCAGAACAAAACAGTGATAAGAAGGCCAAATATACTAATTAAAAATATTTAAAATCGCAATCTAACCTCTGCAGCAATCAGTATACAAAAGAAGTAGGTAAATTAGTGTCATTTTGACATATTAAGACTGAGATTAGATTGTTTTTGTTCCTAAAAGTTAGTAATAGACATACCCCCAAGAAGCGCGGTACGATTTAAAGTTATTTTTTTTATAACCAAAGACAAGAGAACAAACACATGCACTAGAGTAATACCACCCACATTTTATATTAGAGATGCTCCATTCATTATACTAAATGTTTTTGACTGTGTTGCCAGCACATGAACAACTACAATGCTGTTAGTTTGTTGTTACCAAAACAGTTTACGGATGTTACTATAGTCAATATTATATTTGGTCTGTCCTATTTTCCTCAACACAAGTGACACTCCAAACAGATTCAGTACAATGAGCGCTGATAACACTTGACAAGACGCTTGCCCATTGCCATCGTGCAATAAAGTGAGAGCCTCTGTACACAATGGCCCACGTTGGCTATATATCAACGTCATTTATACAATACACCGAAGTTATACGATAAAGGTAATAGGGTGTATCGGTAAGAGTTAGAGAGATAAAAGAGAGATAATTAACCCATATCATCGCAGTGTTCCATTTTTGAAAAAACACTAATTTAAAAATGCGTTCAAAAATTATAATAAAAAAATAAAAAAGTAACCATTTCAAAAATGGAACACTGGGATGATATGGGTTAAAATAAATCCATTGCATACAAATTTAGGACATAGTTGTTATTCTTAGTACCTAGTCATAGTATTTTATTGGTAAGAGATTCTTGAAACTCATATACACATTACGATAAAGTAAAAAAATAATTAAAAATACAATACACATTATTTGAACAAAGTCAAAACCATAAAAAAAAATCACAAAAATCTTACAAACTAGCGATCCGATTGCGACTTTGTCCGCGTGGTTTATTTCACCCGCGTTAAGTTACGTCTTTGGCTACTGCTCCGCTCCTGTGGGCCGTAGCGTAATGTTATATAGCCTATTTTACTCAGAAACAATGTAGCTATCTATTGGTGGAAAATTGTTAAAATCGGTTCAGTAGTTTCGGAGTCTATTCGATACAAACAAACATACAAAAATGTTTCCTCTTGGTAATAATACTATCGATAAATGAAGTCAACTTAAAATGAAAACAATAAGTCACAATAAAAAGGTCAAATTAATTTCATTCTTCATTCATTTCATTTTTAATTTTTCTTGGTAGTCGACTTTTAGACTACCCAGATTTATTATTTTTTTAGTTTTTTACTTTCTTTTTAATTAAACAGTTTTAAGATTCGTTTTTAATCAAATTTACGCCGCAAGGTAAAAAATTGAAAATTAATAAACCGATTTTAATTAAACTTGATACGCAAGATTGTTAGTTTTTTTCATAATTTCAAATTTCTTATTTCCAAGATTTTCGACTTGGAAGTTTGTATAAGATAAGTAAGGTAAAAATGTTCCTAAGCGATACTCGTAGTACTGACAAATTGGCATGCATTAAAATGTTACTAGTTTGTGACTGATACTTCTGTGGCGATGTTTACTAAAAATAAGACATACCATCATACGTCACATGTTACATCATATGTTTTGGTCCCATTTAATAGGGGGCGAGCCTATTGCCATTAACCGGGCACAAATCCTAACTCCGAGCTGCTACTGAGACAATAAAAATAATAAAACGAATAAAAAAAAAATTGTCAAGGTCAAATCAATTATTTCAATTAGACCAATAAAAAGCACTTTTGAAAATCATATACAAAAAAAAATCTAGGAATCCCTTAAAAGGTCATGTATCAGTGTCATAGAGAGTAAAATGGGCAAGAAACTCCATACTTACTTTTTTCAAATTAAAATAGGAGACAGAAAAAAGTATCAATAGATAATAGTTTTTATTATAAGTACAGTAAGTATCGATTTCCCTTTTCCTCCATCGTGTTCCTTAACGCACGATTGATCACGATCGCCTACGCCTTGAGACTTTATTTGATATGTACACATTTGAACCAGATAAGCGCACGTTTCATATTTTTTTTCATGGAATTTGTGTTTGAAAGAAGGTTCGATGTTTTCGAAAATATTATACCTACTTCTTCTGAGATATTTACAGTAGAAATATTCGTATTTACTGTTCGGATTAAATTGATGTTCAATGAAATATTACATTTACAAATAATTTGATTAGACTGTTCAAATGAAGGTTCTTTTTTACCTCTATAATAAAATTATCATCATCATACCATCACGCCTGTATTCCCCGAAGGGATAGGCAGAGGTATACCAATGTACACACACAGTTCGCCGGTATGTCTAGGTCCTATGTAATAGGGGGCGAGCCTTGCCATTAACCGGGCACAAATCCTAACTCCGAGCTGCTACTGAGAATTTCACAGAAAAACCAAATAACAGTTTTTGCTCGACTTGGGTATCGAACTCACGACCTCTAGACTAGCAGTCGCGCTTAGGACCACTAGGCTAACGAGGCAGTATTCTGAGTATAATATGCGTAAAGAATACAACACTCGTTTGATTGGAAACCCAACGCTTCATATGTCCCCGCCTTTATGGAGGTACAAAATCAGACCGTACCTAACATTTTATACCCCATTCGTTTGACTGACTCCTGTTTGCTACCATACAGTTTAATTTTTAACATGTTCTACCTCGTGGAATTGGCAAAGTTTGAACACACACAACTGGTAAAAAGGCCTAAAGTTCGCTTTTACTTCTCCCATTTTACCTACCCCTGTCTTAAAACAGAGCATTTCTGAGGAAGGTAGGCTTTCCTACGGCAATCCAGTGTAGACAATTGATTTTTATAGTTATAACTTCGTTGGCAAGGATAGGGGTGAAATGGGTGAGTATGAACTGTAAAAATAAGCGAGTTTGCCCGTTGGAAAAAGAGTATATAAACGTATTTTTTTTTCTTTCTTATTTTAGTATGACATACTTGAAAATCGCTAAAAAATCTTCCTTTTTTCTTTCATTTGGATCGTCCTTGGTATAGCATCTAAATTAAGCTTTATATTAGTACCATAAGGTCGAATTTCACCAAAACTTGAATAACTAGTCTTATGTTCATAGAATAATGGTGATATCTATCTGACAGGTTTTTACGAAAATTCTGTCAAAAACTCAAAATTTTTTCGCCGATTTAGGACCTGTTTCGCCACCTCTGAATAAATATTAATTACCAATAAACCAATTCTACTAAATTAATAACGTTTAAAATCTAGTTGACAATCAATCAATGTCCAAAAATTAAAATAAATTAAACCTTTTCTTGATATTTTAAGATTGAAATTAGATTGCAATCGTTCTTAAAAGTTTGTAGATTTGCCCTCAGAGGTATTTAACAATGAAACAGAATTTGTGTGTAATTTAATAGGAACTTTTTGGATGGTGATGAAAAAAAGATTTTCGAAATTCGCCCTTAGGCGTCACAACAAAAAACAGAATATTTGTCTAAACAAAATGATGGAGGAGACGTATTTATTACAAAGCAAAAAAACCAAAACTAAATTTCTGCATAAATTCAACCGTAAATAATGTCTTAAAGCGGCAATAAAAAGTACTCTTGTCACTTTAAGTATGAAATATACACATCAAAGGAAATACCGTAGGGTTCGTGGCACTTGACAGTTTACGTAAATTGGTACACTGCCAAGTACGTATTTTTTTCCTAATTCTAGCGCTTTACTGAGCTTGAAAGAGGCTGATTTCATTACTGTTAGTCCCGGTCCGACTTGATTATAGAAAGCCTCGCGTATATTGGCTAGGATATCTATGTTCTATCTAGTTCATCAATGATTATACGATACTGATCCTTCGAATTCCGCATTAGTTCAAGGAAAAAGCGAGTTGTATAGCTTTTTCTACGTTCCTGTTGTAAATGAACTTGTACATAACTGAAGACTTAGTTGGTCAGTACCAGGGATACGGATATTAAATTATCCGATAGTTTCAGATAGTTTCAGTTCCGGATACATACATTTTTAAGGAATTGTGAAAGAAAAATACCAATAATGTATGGCAATAGCAATAATAAAAACTTAATTTTTTAAATAAAAAATCGTTGCCCCACACTAGGAATTTCTCCTGCATCGTGAGTGTGTTTATGAACATATAAACTCACATACACAAACAACCAGACCCTGATCTGAAGAATGCAAGGCACCCGCGCGGCTAGTGTGTCGACTCGGTCAGGTGAAAACCTATCTCAACGTATCTCATTTAGACTCTGCTCCTATCCGCAAATATCCGAAAGTTTTATATCACATTCGATTAGTTTCGGATATCCGATAGCTTCAGTTACGAAGCTCCATAACATCACTGGCCAGTACTGTTACTTAGGGACCTCTTATATATCAACTAAGGAACACGCTAAATAATCCTTAGGGGATGATCCATGACCGAGATGCATGTTAATCGCTTCTACAGTCCTGGTTGCCACACACATTACGATTTACTTGCACAAGTTAACGTGACGCTGTTGTGCCCACAAACGGCTCAGATGTTTGCTCTAATTCATTCCACATACGTTTAGGCCTACTTGGACATGTAGGTACATCGTTACGTGTGTGGCCTGCATTAGGGGGGTTTATACTAGTAGCTGGTAAAGGAGAATGTGTTTACCGCCTTGTTTGCTTAGATTAATAGCCATTGGCTGGCATTTCCTTCCTCCTCCGTAGAGGCATGAGACAAATAGTGCAGAGACTTCAACGACCAATGTGTTTGTGTTATTTTGATATCTCTTCGCTTAACTTTATCAGAATACCTTTTGTTTATTATGTAGACAGTAATCTCTTAAACTGCTGACTAGAGATGGTACATGAATAGACGCAGACAGATTTTTTTACAGAATAAACCGGCGACATTGCCTGCCATCACGCCTGTATTCCCCGAGTTCACCCTTAGTTCGCCGGTATTTTTTAGGTCCCATCTAATAGGGGGCGAGCCTATTGCCATTTACTGGGAACAAATCCTAACTCTGAGCTGCTACTGAGAATGTCATAGAAAAACCCAATAACACTTTTCGCTCGACCTGGGAATCGAACCCAAGACCTCTAGCGTAGCAGTCGCGCTTAGGACCACTAGGCTAACGAGGCTATTACCGTAATAAACCGGCAAATACTCTACAATTAATAAATTTCACGTGACGTTAAGGGGGATGACAACTGACAGTTCACCTCAAACTCACTTCACCTAAATTCGCCAAGGGATAATTTTATAGAATAAACCAGTTGGTGCTCTATTTGCGAACGACCTCTGTATCCACAGTAAAATAAAACATGGGTCAACAAAAATCTCTCTGTAACAGATAAATAAAGTGTCATAACGATGTTTCTAGTCCACTAGCTACCTACGTTCCTGTGCGAGAAGATAACGAGCTTATTCCTCCCCTCCATATACATTTATTTTATTTCCCACATTCAGGAACTAACGTAACCTTTTCTCTTTATAAAATTACTAGCTAAATACACCGCGGTTTTACCCGTATTAAGTTACGTTTTCGGTTACTGCTCCGCTCCCCTGTGTCGTAGCGTGATGTTTTATAGCCTATACTATTCCCTATGAATCTGGCTATCATATTCAAAAAGAATTTTTGCAATCCTAGTGGCAGTTCCAGAGATTAGAGCGTTTAAAAAAAAACAAACCAACCAAAAATCTTCATCTTTATGTTATTACTCATAGTAACCTTTTCTTTTTATGAAATTATATAGAGTACCTAATTCAAAGCGGTTTGAACAAGGTGACTTCGAATCTGAAGCGATTTAATATCCTAATTGGGCTTTGGAATCTTGATAAAGAGATACCTAAGTGGGGCTTTTTTCCGTGAACGTCCATTATAATTAAATCCTTATGAATTCATTTTTTTTCAGTATGTTCGTTCTAGTTGTGTATATTATAAAGTGAACGCTAACCGTACAAGGATTTATTTAGTGATATATAGGCGAAATTTTTAAGTAACTCCCGACAGAACAATAAAAATTCCTTCCGCAACTAACAAAAGACCTGATAACTTTGAAACCGCTGAACCATTTCCATCAAACATAGCTTTGAACACTTCCGACTAATTCACCTTTCAAACAAAAAACACTAAATCAAAGCCGGTTCATGCGTTCGAGAGCTACGATGCCACAGACAGTCACACACAGACACGTCAAACTTATAACACCCCATCTTTTTTTCGTCGAGGGTTTAAACACGGTTGTCAAGCTTTAAATACGTACGCGCAATTACACCGTAGGCATGTATGATGCACATACAACTTGGGTAAAAGTTCGCGTACTGAGGTGGACACATGGCCGATAAAGATTACAAAACCATAAGTATTTTCATGAATTAATTGGTTTTGAAACGAGTAAAGATATAACTACTATCCACTGCAGGATATGGCTTTACCAGTGCTTTCTCTCACTAATTTGCGTTTATTATTTTCCTCCTCTTTTAAGTCAATCAACTGCCAACTTTTGAAGGCTCAGTAATTGCTAATTAATTTATTTAACGCATCAACGGCCTTTTCAAAATTATTTAAAGCATTGTTAATTAAAATTATACCTTGTTCAATTGACTCAGATTATTTTATAGTCAAGCTAAACACGATGGAATATGTTCGAGTAAATGCTGCAATAGAACACAAGTTAGTGCGACATTACAAATGATAAAATAACGACCGTCATTTATCACAATAATCACTCTTTTTCCTTCAACAAAAGCGGAGAACGATAAACAGATCTTTATTTATCTGTTTCACGGCCAGATCAGTATGAAAATAATTTATTGGGACACAAATCAATGGGAATAAGTCCAGAAAATACGATGTTCTTATTTACACTCCAAGAACATAATATTTAAATATTGACTGCTAAAATCAAAACCCTTAATTTTTTTCTTTGAAAATATAAAATCAGTCTTAAAACTTATCTGAAGGGGTATCTTGTAAAAGAAATAATACTACCATCACCTTTTGGTAAGAAAATAGGACTGATTTTTTTCTGTTCTTTCTATTTATTTTTTTGTTATAAAACCGTTCCCCCTCTCCTTTTTCCGTATTTTAGATGAGTTTACAAACATAATAAACTCACATACACAACAACGAGACACGGAACAACTATCTATAGGCCATACAAATATTTGTTCTTTGCGGGAATTGAGCCCATAACTCGCAGCGTCAAATGCCGGCAATTCTGGCAATTCCGCTTCTTTCCTTTCATATGCAACAATCATCCTTAATCTCATTATTCCCATAATGTTCTATGACCTTACTAACACTCCATCTGAAAGGCAATTAATTGGGTCTCCATTATATCACAACCACCTCGCATGTGGTGTGGTGTGCCAATTTGCTAACGACCGTCACGCGTTGTAGGCACCAGCTCGACCATGTAGATTGGGTTCAAATTGGATCGAATGAAAACACTCTACATTTCCTTGACAGTTCTTGAATATGGCTTCTTTAAAACACCGGTTTAAATGGTCGTTGGAGAAAATATAAATAATAATGCCAGCTTATATACGCTTATAATAGGTTGTCGCTCTTTGGGGGAGGCTTACGTACAGCAATGGACGGCTGTAGGCTGATATGATGCTGATGATGATGATATCCTGCCGTAGGGCAAAAAACTCTTGTGATACAGAGAAGGCACGAGCATTCATCATCACACTTGCTCAAGGGGGATAGGCGACTTCAGACATTATAAGTCCAGGTTTTCTCACGATAATTTCCTTTATCAATGTCAGTGATGTCCGAGGTATACTAAGAAATAATGATATGAAAAAGTCGCATTGGTACTTGCCCGCAACTCCATGCATGAGAAGCGTACGCCTCCATATAAAAATCATGACTTACAATTCTTGATTCGGTAAAGAGATTAGCCTATATAGACTAATGACCATTATTCCTTATTAGCTTAATGATATACTTGACTAAACTGTATGTAGATTTCTGATTATGCTTGCGTAACTGATTAACTCCCATTCAGTTAATCAGTGATCCAGCATAATCAGAAATCTCTCTCTAGGTCACTCTAGATTAGTAAGAGGTCATGAGAAATTTATACATTTGTTCAGACTTCTGTAAACATAGTCGTAATGAACACTGTTCAAATGTTTACTAATCTTTTGTGACTAGCCAGAATCATTTTTTTCTTTAACATTCATTATGGTCCAAGTGTTTTTTTTTTCCTCTAGAATTTACAGCAATTTTATAAATGAACATAAAACAACATCTACTTAGATGCTTCATTAATGTTTTTTTTACATTTCCAACGTTTCAAGCGCTTTTAATTTAGTCCTTCACAACCCCAAGCGCTTTAAAGTGCTGGAAACGCTGGCAAGTATAAAATGCAAACGAGAAGAGTGGGCGTTATAAAAATACCGTTGAAAATAGTACAAGTAATTTCATTCATATGAATAGGAGGACTTCTGTAAGTGCATGGACACCAGCTGCAAGTGCACTTGTTTTAGGATTACGATAGTACATTCGCGTTCGATGTTTCCATATTGCAGCCATAAAATATTAACGACTTTTCGCACTAGTGAACTCACTTCAGTAAAAGCCTTGTTTTCGTGTAGCCTGCGGCCAGTTGTTGTAGCTACCTCTTTATATAGCTAGCTTGCCTCAGCTTACGATAAGAGATTGAATTTAAGTTTCAATTTCGCTGAATTTTCTCTGTAGAGGCAATAGTATAAAGAAAGTTGGTGGAAAGAATAACAATAAAAATACACTAGCTATTCTTAAACTCACCGCGAATTGAATTCGAACGACATAGCGAAGGTGCAACTCTAGGCGAAAACTGCACATGAAGTGCTTTCTTTGAAAGGAATCTACGCGATACTTCCAGACACTATAACACCCGTATTCTGAAGCTGTTTGACGCAAGATTCCGAACTATACATAGCGAGATCTTTGGCAAATTCCAACATTATATTCACTCCCCAAATTCAATGGGATATCTGCCTATTCTATTTGGCGCCTACAATTGCTGCTGTATGTATAGCACGTGCTCCTTTAAGATATTATCTGTAGGTTCACAATAGACCTCTCCCTTCGTAACGTGTTCTGTAGATAGAGTATCAAGTACTGGTAGATCTTTGTATCTATTTGTGTACCTCTGACGACGTGTCGTGTGATAAAAGGAATATTTAAATATAATAGAATTTGTTGCATTGAAATAAAATAATTGGGTATTAATATAATGCTTACCAGCCTTATCATGTTATTTTCCATTGTAGGACAAAGGCCTGTTTCTCATACAGAGTGAGCATACTGCACTGCTACTTCGTAACATTCTCGGGAACGTGAGCTTGAGGTAAGCTTCCCACCTGCCGGTCGATACTGTGTCAGTAAGTTCTCGGTGAAATAAGCTGTACCTAATCCTACCGATTCTATGGATTGACAGCTGACATTAAGCTCACTTCACCCATTTTACAGAATTAACTGGCTAATCACCATTCGGCTTCCAGACTAATATAAAGATGCAGATAAAAAATTAAAAAGTTTACATGACCACCATTGGTTATCATTGTTTGCCTAGTTTTGTCTTTCAGTATAACTGGATGCAGCTGAAACACCAGTTAAGTGACTAACTGTCTCATACACGTTTGTACAAAGTATACTTTTTTAAGTAATTTGTTTTCTTCAGGTCATACCTGTGAAAAGTATAGGCACGGAAATCTTCGATATTCTCTGAGTGTCTTGATAAATCTTGGATAAAATAATTTTTTAAGGAAAATAAACAATATCATTCAACCGAAGAAAACCTAGGATTTCTTTAAAGCTACAGTAACATTTTCTTGAGACAAAAATAAAAATAAACGTACAACAGTAATGAAATACCGTCATTTACCAAGACAACAGGCCACGATTTTTTTTTTACAAGTTACTTTTCATTCCGTAAAACAAAGAAATTTCAGGTAGTGATTACCTACAGAAATAACAACAAAAGCATGTCTGAAAGTCGGTTAATATTGAATAAATTACTTTCAAAGTCCTCTTTGCTATTTAATTTTCATTTTAATCTGCCAACGGATAAACAAGTTGAAGAATATTGTTGTGTTTCAAATGCTTATCGTTCTGTGCAGCCATTTAAAGTTGGACTTTGGAAAGTTGTGCTTGAATAGTGCTTATTATTATTGTTAAATGTTCTGGGATTAGTTTGAGGTTGACATTCTTTGTAAGTTTAAAGGATAGTAGGCTAAGGCCCGCTTGTATCAGTCAGTGTTATCTTTCAACTCTAAGCTGACATGGGCTCTGTGTATGACATTTTATACTTTAACCTCGTGTTCGTAATTAACACTGAGTTTAGCTTTTGGTGCAACTAAGCTTTACTGTATAAATAAAATAAAATGTAAGTAATCCGAATGATATATTTCTAATTTTTAAACCGATTTTTTTTAATGGTTTGTGTGGACTAGCGCGCGTGTATCCAGATTTTTTTTTTTATTCGAGATGGGTATGCTCTTGACTCTAGTCTAGGTCAGAGCTAGCTGCATAAATCATTAGTCATGATTAATAGCAGCACCTGCTCTGTAAGTTAATTTTCCGTTTTGTTGTTCATTTTTAATAACAACTAGATTTATTTATGCAATTTTTAGGAAAAAAAATATAAGAAAACACTTTTACGGCTTCAAAATCATATCTCTATTACTTATTCTGTTTATGACTTTGTGTTTTGTTCTGCCGGTGTATTCTGTAAAAGTCTCCCTAAGTGAATTTTGGTAAAGTGACTTCGTGGCGAATTCTAGTCAATTCCTAGTACAGTAGTGTTATTCTGAAAAGTCACTCTTGGTGAGCTCATTGATAGCTCGCCTCAATCCCACATCACCTAAATTGGCCGAGGAAGATTTTCACAGATTACCAGTCCAAGGGACATCAACTTACACTTAAGGGATCGCCAACTAATCTATAATTGTTTTCCTAACCTCAAAGTAAAGAAAGAATAAAAATCCAATTGCGAACCGAAGCGTTACTTACACAGAATTACGATGTTGAGCTAAAAGCGTTATTGTATTAAAACTTTTGTTCGCCAATCTCTAACTTTATACCACAATCCAATTTCTAAGCTTCCCTTATTCCATACGGTCTTAGGCGGCTCATATTTTTCACTTTTAATACAATATTCGCAACATCGAAGGAACATTACTTAAGTATTTTTTGGTGCTTTCGAAGATTATTGTGTTTTCTCACAATTATTGTGTTAAGCTCCGATATTTTTGCAATGGAATTTTGAATGTGAAGAACGTCAAAATTCTATTGTTTATTATTCAGTCATTGGCATACCGTGACGACAGAAATTGCCAGTGAGCAGGGCAGGCAATGCTTCTTCTTCTTAGAGTATCGGTGGCAAATAAAAGAATACAAATAAAAAAGCCTCGTTAGCCTAGTGGTCCTAAGCGCGACTGCTACGCTAAAGGTCTTGGGTTCGATTCACAGGTCGAGCAGTGTTATTGAGTTTTCTGTAAAATTCTCAGTAGCAGCTCGGAGTTAGGATTTGTGTCCGGTTGATGGCAACAGGCTCGCCCCCTATTACATGGGACCTAAAACATACCGGCGAAGTGTGGGTGTACCTCTACATAACCCTTCGGGGAATACAGGCGTAAGTAAAAAAATAAAATACGTATGTTTGATATAGTGCTACGTTTTTTTTTTTTGGGGGGTGGGAAATCATCAAATAACTTCTCCCCCCCTGAGTGTCAGACTTTTACTAACTAAAACCTACCCATGTTCCTTCTTGTGCCCTTTGCGTTCCGAGTGCGCGGTATCTCTTACGAACAACCCGCAGCCCCGGCAGGCATCGGCCCTCAGTGGCCCCTTCCCTATGCTGACATCTCTTTGAGGCGCGGGTGGAACAAGAACAGACACGGCCTGTCGTTATGTTAAACGTAAGGACGGTGCGCTACCCATTGCTCACCGTCCACAGGCCCTTCTTGTGACTTTAAGGTGGTGTCTTGTTAATTTACATCGAATTACTGTTCTTTCATGGATTTGGATGTAGTGCTTATGCAAGAACAGCAAAAAAAATCAGCTGTGCCTTACATGTTGCCGAGTTATGCGAACATAAATGTATGGAGCAGGTGATTTTATTTTTTCATTTTATGGTTCGTACTATAGTAAAAGTTGTTAATTTTCATGAGTTCTGCACTCCCTTAAAGAAAGTCCCTCGTTTACCCTAACACCCTGTATACTGTCAGATATCGGCGCGATACCGCCGCGTGCGTCTGAAATGACGATAACTCGAAAGTTAGGTATCGGGAGCTGTATAAATGTAATACGTCGTTGGAATCGTTATGAAATAAGCTAACATTGTCTATGGATTGCATAGTACCAAGTTATTAATTCTAATTGGAATCTAGTTGGCATTCAACTAAAGCTAATTTTCCAGAATATTGTACAAAAGTCGTTTATATTAATACTGCTGGACAATTGAGGGGGTATATTCGTTTCCACAAACGCTAGGAGACACCTTTATGTAAAAAGCTCTCTGCACAAACAATAGTATTGGCCATTACTTTAATAGCTATATAATACCTAGTTGATAGGTAAACACATCAACACAATCTATTTTACATACCAACACACCTGTATTCCCCGAAGGGTTAGGCAGAGGTGTCCCAGTGTACACTCACAGTTGGCCGGTATGTTTAGGTCCCATGTAATAAGGGGCGAGCCTATTGCCATTAACCGGGTACAAATCCTAACTCCGAGCTGCTACTGAGTATTTCATAATAAAACCCAATAAGACTTTTTGCTCGACCTGGGAATCTAACCCAAGATCTCTAGCGGTGCAGTCGCGCTTAGGACCACTAGGCTAACAAGGCAGTTAACAATCTATTTTAATAAAGATTAAGCACCGAATAAACTAAAGAAAAAATGTCACAACGTCTGGAACATAAAATCTAACATGCTAATAAAAAATAACAAGAAAGTTTTGCCTATTCACGTCTAGTGCTTACCTATTTATAACGGGTTCATTGTAGAGAATTTTTATAGGTCAATTAGGTACATTGCCAAACATGTTTGTAAGTCATTTGACCGTAAATTTACTGAATAAAGACGTGAACACATGATGTGATTGTGCATATTACGTGATAACAGTTAGATGTTAATTGTTTACGTTATTAAGATTCTGATTGATTAGGTCAGCGAGTAATTTTTAATAACGATTAGGTTCTAGTGCCTAAATTAAAGTTTCAACCCTTCAAGCCCTTTTTCAGCCTCAGACGCAAAAACGACGGGGTGTTATAAGTTTGACGTATCTGTGTGTGTGTGTCTGTGGCATCGTAGCTCCCGAACGCATGAACCGATTTTGATGTAGTTTTTTTGTTTGAAAGGTGTATTAGTCGGGAGTGTTCATAGCTTTGTTTGATAGAAATCTGTTTAGCGGTTTCAAAATTATTAGCTCTTTTGTTAGCTGCTGTAGGGATTTTTATTTTTCTGTCGGGAGTTACATATTTTTTTTAATTTTGTGTTTTTTCCGTAACATAAAATACCGTCCTTCTTTGGAGAAGGACATAAGCTATCTTTTAATCTATCTCTGTACACATCAAAATCGGTTCAGTGTAAGCGTAACGAACAGACAAACAGAGTGACTTTCGCATATATAATATTAAGTAGGGATAATAATCATGACAAACGATGATAAGAAGCTCAAACCACAGCCGTTACTCGCAAAGTAATTTGAACTACATCTGGTTAAACAAGATGATAACTTCAAACAATATAATTTCCACGCTACGTCCCAGCCTCCAGCCCTAAGCGATTTGGAGATAATAGGCAACAGCGTGGACTTGAGTGCTAATAACATACTGCCGTCAACATTCCGTATGCCAAACGCTGCAATATGCACCAGCAGATTATATGCAAAGCCAAATACATATATTATGAGTCTCTCTGTAGGTCTGTTGCGTCCTACTTACATAATATCGTTAGGTTTAACAAACAGCTTCATAAGTCCTCTTAATTCGTGCACGCAAATGAGGCAGGATTGGCGGAGTTTCAAAGCTATCGTTTCTGCCTTCCGCAGTCCCTCTTAATTTAGTTTATTTTCCATTATAACATCTCTGGACAAAAAATCGTTGATGTTTTCTATAACACGAATTGCGACTTTGATTACTGCTCTGCTCCCGTGAGTCGTAGCTTGATGTAGCCTATAAATTTGACTATTTTAGATATACAAATGAGTATTTTTATTTTTTGTCGTGTGATCATAATTATGCATTTAGTTAAAAGCTATTATTCTGACGTTACAAACTGACACTTCAATTTTATTTTTTGTATCGTATTTCCTCCTGTAAGCCTAGCTAAAGCCCGCCAACAAAAATTACAATTTTATTACAATTTTCGAATTGAAAATACGACTATCATTTTGGTTTAAATTTATACCACACGCACAATTATTTTTATTTTCATTTTTTTTTAAACGTTGCCCCACACTAGGAATTTCTCCTGTATCGTGGGTGCGTTTGCAAACATATAAACTCACATACACAAACAGCCAGACCCGAAACAACTATCTGTAGGCCCTACAAATATTTGTTCCGTGCGGGAATCGAACCTGCGACATGCAGCGCAGCAGCCAATCGCTCAGCCTCTGCGTCAACCGTGCCGTCAACCAATTTATCACCCATTATCTATACTAATATTATAAAGCTGATGAGTTTGTTTGGTTGAACGCGCTAATCTCAGGAACTACTGGTTCGAATTGAAAAAATCTATTTGTGTTGGATAGTTCATTAACCGAGGAAGGCTATAGGCTATACAACATCACGCTACGACCAATAGGTGCGGAGCAGTAACCAAAGACGTAACCTAATGCATGTGAAGAAACTACGCGGACGAAGTCGCGAGCAGAAGCTAGTTATGTATAAAGCCTTCGAATTGCAAAAAAAATGTCCAAACGAGTATATTCATTTTGAAAATCGAACGAATTTACAATCTGATTTCACCATCTTTCATTTGAGTAATTTCAATATCTTTTACCGTTCCTTCCATCCAATTCTACAAGTACTTATCAGACACCTCG
This sequence comes from Caradrina kadenii, assembly GCA_947462355.1. NCBI lineage: Eukaryota > Metazoa > Arthropoda > Insecta > Lepidoptera > Noctuidae > Caradrina > Caradrina kadenii. Next base: position 5,365,911 of record OX381683.1, on the reverse strand, counting down.
CAATTCTTATCTCCGGGAGTTTTTCATCGTATTTCCGTCTCAATGTAGCTGCCCATTTCTCATTAACTTTTCTAAATAATTAAACTTAAAACAGTTTCACGAATTCTCCGGTACGACGTGCTTAGTTGTGTTTTTTTTTGTTGTATCGCTTGGAACGGAATGCAAGAGCTTAAGTGATTAGTGGAAAGATACAGAAGATCTTTACATTTCTAAATGGGGTTGAAACAGTAGTTTTTTTTTTTTTTTGGTGGGTGGGAAATCATCAAATAACTTCTCCCGCCCTGGGCGGGGCGGGAGGGAGTGTCAAACTTTTACTGACTAAAACCCACCCATGTTCCTTCTTGTGCCCTTTGCGTTCCGGGGGCGCGGTATCTCTTGCGAACAACCCGCAGTGAAACAGTAGTTCAAACTATATTTGTGTAGGTACTTTGGTCACTTATGTAATCAAAGATTGTTTATTTTTGACATTGTTTTACAATTCGCCCTTAGCATTCCTCATAAAAATATTCCTACTGTCGTGACCCTAACAGGATTACAGTTCCGTGTGGGTAGCCACACTGCACATAGAAAGACTCGACTGACTTTTCCAGATACCTATCTGTTGGTACTAATATCTATCTATAGATACCTACTTAATATCGTAACGCTGAATAGTTTGTATGTATGAATGAACACGCTAATCTTTCTGGTCCGGTTCTAAAAACAATTTTGCTAAAAGAAAGCCTAGGTATAGTAGCCGCCACGAGTCGTGGGCACAAACGTCAAGTTAATTTCTGGGTATTTTGGGCCGCCGACGCTGCATGCTATTGGTCCGTCAGTCAGACCGATCGTGTGCAGCGTCGGCCCCCCAAAATACCCAGAAAGGAACACGAAAACCCAAAAAATAACTTGATGTTTGTGCTCACGACTCATGGCGGCTACTATACACCTAAATATAACAAAAAAACCAAGGATCGAATTACACAACTGTCCCCATTTTCCCCGGATCACAATCGGCTTACGGCTATTAATTGAATTAAGAGTTAGAAACGGATTAGTTACCAATATTAATTGTCCAAAGACTAAACGTATCGCGGTCCAACGTTATTGTGGAAAATGGACCGGCATACGATAGGTACCTACTGATCGGTCTTGGAGAGCTAAGTACACCCTTTTTTTTTTTTTTTTTGGTGGGTGGGTAATCATCAAATAACTTCTCCCGCCCTGGGCGGGGCGGGAGGGAGTGTCAGACTTTTACTGACTAAAACCCACCCATGTTCCTTCTTGTGCCCTTTGCGTTCCGGGGGCGCGGTATCTCTTGCGAACAACCCGCAGCCCCGGCAGGAAGTACACCCTTAGGTAATGAAATAATATCGGTAATTTGGTATATTTACGTGAATTTGTAGGTACACGAATCTGAGGTATTGATTTTTATTTCTGACTAGCAATTGCCCGCGACTTCGTTCGCGTTGTGGTTATAAAACACGGACTTCTTGCGACTTTGTCCGCGTGGCTTATTTTACGCGCGTTAAGTTACGTCTTTGGTTACTGCTCCGTCCCCGTAGGTCGTAGCGTGATGTTATATAGCCTATGACACTCACAAATAACATACCATCACGCCTGTATTCCCCGAAGGGTTAGGCAGAGGTGTACCAATGTTCACCCACAGTTCGCCGGTATGTTTTGGTCCCATGTAATAGGGGGCGAGCCTATTGCCATTAAGCGGGCACAAATCCTAACTCCGAGCTGCTACTGTGATTTTCATAGAAAAACCTAACAGCACTTTTTTGATCGACCTGGGAATCGAACCCAAGATCAACTAGGCCAACGAGGCAGTTATAAATAACGTGGCTTTTCTTTAGGTAAAAGAATTTATAAAATCGGTTCAGTAGATCCCCCCTAGATAACCCCCTGCCACCTCATAAACTTTACCTCTTTATAATATTAGTATCGACTCTAGGCAGCTGAGATACCCATATCCGCGAATTTCAAAGTACGTATAACATAAAACATCTGTGTGTCTTAAAACATACCATACCTTCGGCACTAGTGCAGGTAGTACCACGGTACCGGGACGTAATGTACTTCAATATAGGGCTCCAACTATACAGGGTTATTTGTAAAACATAGACAACCTTGCAGGACAGTATTACTATCATCATAAACAACAACTCTTGTTCTATAAATTTTTACAGAATCAAGCAACGCAAGCGCATTGAAGTGAATGGCCGACTGAAGGATTTCCGTAAAATTGTAAATAGGTCAAGTACAAACACCCCCGCCGCCCTAACCCCGCTCCCCTCGCTATTTTACTATCGCTTTCGTTTGCTTCGCATAGACTTCGTAACATTTAGAGCGTTCAATTTAAATGTTTTTATTTTTGTATGAAAATCTGATGAACTAAAATATGAAAAATTTTTAAATGTCATAGAACAAAAGTTGTTGATTATGATGTTAGTAACATAGTCCTGAGAGGTTGTCATTGTTATACAAATAACCCTGTATAAATTAAAGCTAAGAACGTTTTACAACTTTATTATATCTTTCATAGATATGTCACTGATTCAAAGGTGGCCAAACAAGTGCCTTCACTTATAAAAATTGTCTATTCTAATTCCAAAAAGGAATTCGATTGAGTGTTTGGACGTAAACTGTTTCAGCCAGGTTGATACGGTGAACAACCTTCACAGTACCTACATACCCTGACCGTTCAAGAAATACAGAGACAAAAATGTATCACCATATAGCTTATTTGGACCAAACACAGGTGATAAACTGAACAGTGTAGGCTGTGTAATATCAAAATTGATATTCGAAACTAGGTACCAAATGTACTTAGGTATGTACTTAAATTCAAATTAGGTATCCTTGTAAAAGTATTATCTGTTGGAAACCGGATCCAACAAAACCAACAAGTTTTTAATAAATATGAAAAAGGTTAGCGTGACTTTCGCGCTGTTTTTGGGCGCTGTCCAAATAGATAAAGTTTTCTCCTTGACATATACATACTTATTATGACTATCATAATTTTTACAATCAAAATAGATATCCCAGAAATCAAACCGGTTACCTAAGTACTTTATGGTAAAATCTGGTGAACTGCCTCGGTAGCCTAGTGGTCCTAAGCGCGACTGCTACGGTAGAGGTCATGGGTTCGATTACCAGGTCGAGCAAAAAGTGTTATTGGATTTTTCTATGAAATTCTCAGTAGCAGCTCGAAGTTCGGATTTGTGCCCAGTTAATGGCAATAGGCTCGCCCCTTATTACATGGGACTTAAATATACCGGCGAACTGTGGGTGTACATTGTTACACCTCTGCCTAACCCTTGGGGAAAATAGGCGTGATGGTATATATATATTTTTTTTTTTGGTATAATGTTGGGAACTCCTTTTTTTACCTCCGTCTAGAAAGACCCCAAGGTGCCTCCTGCTACAATGAGTCGAGAGCCCAATACTCGCCTGACTCATGACCCCCTACTATAGGCTTGGAACCCCTGATTTTGACTAAGGCTCCAATCACGTTGGCGCAAAGCAAAGCTTCGCGATATGTATTTACATACCTACCTATTTACACGTTTTAGAAGACTGAACGTGCCTAAAAGACTTTGGAAGCATTTTTACTGACCTAGTTCCTCGTTCCCATTGATAATCAAGCTAACTAAAACTTTGTAGGTTGTTTGTTTACCTACTAACTTTTCATTAAGAACCTTTTTGTACTGTATCTGATACGAATTCGAGAAATTTCGATCCTTAGTAGCTGTAGTAGGTACTTAGTGCTACTATTTGTATGAGAGGCAGTGCGCTAAATTCGAACAAATCCGTCCGGATTTAAAACATTTCCAATTCGAATGGTAAGTATGCAGGTGCCTATAGTTAGGGCTGCCAACCGTTCGGAATTCCCCGGATTTGTCTTAGTAGATATTTTATACATACTAAGACAAATCCGGGGAATTCGGCTTCGACTGTCGTTCCGAAGGAGTAATCAAAATGTGGAATACTTCCACTGCGAAGCACGAAAATTAAAATAGTAAAAGTATGATTTCTATTGTCATAATATTTTTATCAGGGGGTCCGAAAAAAAATTAATTACACCCAAGTAAATGTCTGGGGTTTTTGAAGTTTTTGTTCGGCATCTGCAAAAGGGTAGGTATCATCTAGGTCATAGGTCTGTAACACGCGGCCTGCGGGCCGCATTGTCTGCGGCCTGACGACACAGCCCGCCTTCATCGCCAATTTTTATTTATGTGTTCATAATATCGTTTTAGCACATTATATAATGCAGTAAATAAAGAATAGTAAAACATTATTTAGGTATGTGTGGTTTTTATTTCGTTAATACCTTCTAACGCGCGTTATTAGGTATAAATCGGTCGAAAATTGACATTTTTTCTTGAGTTATAAAGTAGTGGAATAACAATTATACGTACGGAACCCAACACAAAATTGTTTTGGCTCTAGTTAAGTTACGGCGAACGAGATTATTATTAAAAAATATTTATTTCAATTAAAACAATGTTTATTGATTGGAAAGTTCTACAAGACTAATTTACAATTATAATATTTCTATTAACTAAAACTTATTACTAAAATCTGCAATTCTGCAATTGTGCAGTTTGTTAATGACGCACGGGCGCATCCGCTGCATTAGTCAGCGATTACGTTGCTAAGGCGATTGCCTAACTCCTCCCTCCTTAAGATGGAAGCGCGTCCCGCAGCTTCCCGCAGCGTCCTCGGTGCGAGGTTGATCCCGTATTTGTCGTCGCTGTTTCCACTGCCAAAGCTTCCATAGTAGGATTGTCGTTAGGATGAGGTACAGTCCTAATGTTGACCAGCTGGGCGTAGCCATCATAGTCTGCCAATCAATTGTGGGTTCTTGTAAGTTGTCGGCTCGTTCTATCAGTTCGTGAATGCTGTCCAGTGATATATCTTCCAATTCTAGGTTGAAATGGATGTTCTCCTCTGGAATCACGGCTTTACTGGGGAGTGGTATGATTTCATCTGCTGCGACAGTATTGATGTTTGTCGTTAGCGTTCGGTTAAGTACTTGCATTTGGCAATCACTTGTAATACTGGCGATGTGTATTCCTGATATCCTCTTGTATTCCGATTTAGTTCCACATCTAGTTCTTAGGACTTCTTCTTCCTTCAGGACGATAAGCCACTTGTTGTCTTGGAGTTTCTGGATTCTTCCTTGTTTGAGGTCTATCTTGGCTCGTGTGCAGTTTGCGTTTTGATGTTTCACGAGGGATATTATGCAGTCTTCTGATTTATCAACAGGCTGGGGTGTTCAATGACGTGCAGAGTTGTGTATCTTGTATGATCCGTTTGCAGTCTTCTTCTAGGTACGAGTACTCGTTGGTGCCCAGTACGAGGTATTTGGATTTAGGAATGATGGCCAGGTTTTGCTTGTCGGGAATGGAGTATAGATGGATTAGGTCGTATTGGTTTGTATCGATGGAAGGGATATCTAATATAAACGTTATCGTGTGATCTGTACTGTAAGCTTTTACACTAATAGACTTCTCTAAGCTATGTATATTGCTAATAGTAACGCTATCCACTGGTCTAAAATTGTATGATTTCTGAATAGCTAACATTTCGTTTATAAGAATGTGTGGGGATACAATGCTTGGATGCATTACTTCTAACTGAGCGAAAGTCATAGCGTCTTCTAAAATTACTAACTTGTCCAACAGTAATTGCAGACTGAAATCTATTTGTATATATAAATCTAGAAAGTGCAACCTATTTACTATAATATTATTGTTAAAAGTGGTATTTCTTAACATTAGATTTAGTTTTTTCTGGTTCTCGTCTAAAAGCTTAATCTGTTTACTGTACTCTTCGACTGCATGTTTTGCTATGAATAATGATTGCTTTTGAGACACATTAATTTTATTTACTGAGGTTCGTAATTTTGATATTTCATTTTCGAATTTAATAGCATCTTCATAATCTAAATTGCCTGTTATAGTTTTAACGATGGAACCTAGGCCGTTAATAAAACCACGTCTAAACCTATGGTGCGGTGCAATAAACACTATTTTCTTACCTATCAAATTTAAGCTATTATCTATTTGATCTTTATATGCCCTATTTAATTGTTCATTATTTTCAGCAGCTTTAGTATTGGCATATAAGGACATAAGTTTTAAAGTCGTTTCGTGTAAATATGATACATTATACACGCAGGCCAAACTAAACGTATCTACTTGCTTCAAAATTTGACCTTGTTTTAATAAAAGAATGCCATTGACGTTATCTACGGGGTTAAGAGTCATGTTGGCGGTTGCGTAGAGCAGGAAGGTTCCTGTGACGAGGGTCCTGGAACAAGATGTTGTCTTCGTAAGAGTTTGAAATGAACTCTGATGGATTTAGAGTTGGGGTGGCTTCCTATGATTTCGGCAACATTGTTAGGATGAAGGTGGATGATCTTATACGGACCTTTAAATACTGGCTTTGTTTTGTCGCTCCTCGTAGTCTTTGCAACCTGTTTATACACTGTTTCACCTACCTTAAACGTGATCGCCTCAGCAGCCTGATTCCGCTTTTCTATCATCTGCTCTTTATTTTTAGATACGTGGGCTGCTATGCAGTCCTGTACTGCTTCTGCATTTTTACGGTGGTTTAGGACATAGTCCTGATAGAACTCCTTAGGATAGTATAGTTCTAGTGGATTTCTGGATGCTGTATGACCAAATAAAAGCTCACGCGGTGTATAGCCTGTCGTGGAATGAATGGCATTATTGTAGGCAATAATGGCGTACTTCATCAGTAATTGTATAGGGTCATCTTTATTTGTCATTCTCTGAATTCTTATTATTTCCGCAATGGTAGAGTGAAAGCGTTCAATTGGTGAGTTTGAATTCGGATTATAAGGAGTCGTGAAGTGTATGTTAATGTCGTGAGAAGCGCATATTTCCTTTATGACGTCATTGTCGAATTTTGTGTCTGAGTCTGTGGTAATTTTCAGGGGTAGTCCTAGTATCGAAAATACTTGTAATAAAGCTTCTGCGATATGAACGCTGCTTGAAGCATTTAACGGTACAGCTTGGGCGAATTTTGAAAAATTATCTATAACTGTCAGAAACGTCGCACCTCCAGTAGAATATAGGTCCATAAACAGATGTTGAAACGGTTTCGTAGGTGTCTCTGTTAACGTTAGTGGGGGTTTCAGAGGGTTTCTTTCGTATTTGGCTCTTAAACACATGTCGCATTGATTAATGTATCTTTGAATTGACAACAGCATATTAGGCCAGTGATAATTCCTGTGGAGTTGTTTATACGTCTCCTGAATACCTCTATGCGACGATTTGCCTTCGTGATATCGCTTAATGAGTTCTTGTTGCTCAGTTTTGTTTTCAACAAGGGTAACTCGTGACGTACATCTTATAAGTTTAGGACCTCTGTCATTGAAAATTGTAGTATAGACTCTCGAGAAGGCCAAGTACAGATTTTCATCGTAAAAATAGCAGTGGAAGATACGGTCTGCTATTGTGTGCTCTTTTAGGAACCTAATGATTTCGGGTTCCGTATTGTTTACGGGGATAAAGACATCTTTAATGACAGTCCTAGAGTTAGTTGATCTATTTTCTACTCTATATGTTGAACCCGGGGTAGACCTAATATAGAATTGTTTCAGTTGTTTGTCTATTGCATCGGATAAAATTGGGATGCCGTTGTTTTCATTATCGGGTTGAGTATGGTTTGTCGAGACAAGTTGGTCAGGGTCCACTGTAACAATGCTCATTGAGTCTGTTCCGTTGTCAGTATGGGGATGGTTGGTACTTGTTGCTTCTACGTCGTTATTATTACTAGGGTAGTTACTATTGTCAATAGGTACATCGGTACTATTATTGCTAAGTCCGTTATTGTTGTCGTCTCGGTCGTTATTTGTCTCTGCTTGTCTACGGGCGTTCTCAAATATTCTGTTTATAATCTCGTCGTCGTCGTTATCGTCCAGATTGACAGCTAAAGAATCTATGCTGTTGTGAAAGATTTTGGCTCTGGATAATGCATCAGCGTTAGTGTTTTGTTTGCCCTTTTTGTAAACTACCTTATAATCGTACTCCGCTAGCTTTAGTTTCCAACGTGTCAACTTTGAGTTGGGGTCTTTTAAAGACATCAGCCATGTCAAAGGTCTGTGGTCTGTATAGATGGTGAATTTTCGACCGTACAAATAAGGCCTAAAATATTTGATAGCCCAAACTATCCCGAGTAATTCTTTCTCTATTGTCGAGTAACGAGTCTCGGTTTCTGATAACGTTCTTGATGCAAAAGCTACTGGTTTATCAGCACCGACATTGCCTTGCGATAAAACTGCGCCTAACGCAAAGTCAGATGCGTCTGTTGTCAAGATAAATGGTTTGTCAAAGTCAGGGTATTGTAGTATTGGGGCATTAGTCAAAATTTGTTTACACTTGTTCACTGCGTCTAAAAATTCGTTACTATGTACAATTTTTGCGTTCTTTTTAAGACAGGCTGTTAACGGTTTTGTAAGCTTCGCGAAATCTTTAATGAATTTTCGATAATAACCTACTAATCCCAGGAACGACTTTATGTCCTTTTGTGTTCGTGGTACAGGGAAATTTAAAACAGCTTTTATCTTATCTTTGTTGGGTTGTAGTCCTTGGTCAGTCAATTCGTGTCCTAAAAAATTCACATGTTTTTGTAAGAATTCTGACTTATCCAATTGCACTTTGAGATTATGCATTTTGAATCGCTGAAGTACTAACTTGAGTTTTTCGTTATGATTCTGAAGTGAGGTGGCTGCAATTATGACGTCATCTAAATAGGTGAATACGTTATCTATTCCTCTAAGAATATGGTCCATAAGACGCTGAAAAGTGCTCGGAGCATTTTTTAACCCAAACGGCATTCTTAGAAATTCATAGTGACCTCTTTCTGTAGTAAACGCCGTCTTTTCTATGTCGTTGGGGTGCATTTCTAACTGATGGTAGCCACTTGCTAGATCAAGGGTTGTAAAATACTGTGCGCGCCCTAATCTGTCAAGTATGTCGTTGATATTCGGTAAAGGGTACTTGTCTTCAACAATCCTATCGTTCAGTCGTCTATAGTCTATAACAAGTCTCCATTTAACCTTTCCTGAAGCGTCGGGTTTTTTGGGGACGATATGGACAGGGCAAGACCAGGGTGAAATACTTTCCCGTATAATTCCCTGTTTTAATAAATTATCTATTTGCTTTTTAATTTCTGTACGTTGTTGCGGGGCTTGTCTATAGTTTCTAACAAAAATAGGTGTGTCGTCAGTTAGTCTTAATTCATGTTTTACAGTATGTGTGAAAGATAAAGGTATGTTTTCAGAGTAAAATACGTCACGATATTGATAACAAATTTTGGTAATCTCACGTTTTTCTTCTTCATTCATATGGCTGGTTCTAATTTTCTTTAAGTTTTCTTGGAGTTCTTTGTCAATGTCAGTTTTAGTTTGTAGGTTGTTAATTTTGTGTGTTTTATTTTGATTTATCAATTGCGGTGGTAAAGGCTCAAGGGGTAGGTGGCAATTGTTACTGATTACTTGTTCTTTATCGGTTAAATTAATTATAGATGTTTTAAAAATTCCATTTTTTACCGTTACTACAGCGGCGGGTGACTTTAGTCCTTTAAACCAATTAAAGTCGTCACAGATATAGTTACCGTCCATACAATTCGTTTTTACTGTTATAAACTTTTCGCAATTAGGTTCAATTTTGAGTCTTTTTACTGGATAATCAAAATAAATTGGTATTTCGGTATTATAAGTTCGCAATAACTTATTTTTAAAATCTATGTTACACCCTAATTCTTTTAACAAGTCCATCCCTATTAGTCCTTTATACTTTGGGTCAAAATCAAAAAGTAAAAATTTATGATATGTGTCTGTCTTAAACTGTGGGGGTAAAGGTAAAAGAGCAACATGTTCATGACGAGTAACAGCATGCGCAGTTTTTACTTGAAATGGCTCGCGCTCAACGCAGTGTTCAAGATTATTACCGGTTATTACGTCAGGTGATATCATACAGCGCGAAGCTCCAGTATCTAATAAAAATTTACCTTGATATTCCGGCAATTCTATATAAGGAAGATGGTCTTTACCTTGGTTGTTGAGGTGAACAGTCTTTACTAGCTGTTGTCCAATTGGTTCTCGCTCTGAGGAAAATCCTGATGACTTGGTCCCTCCACAGGCATCTCCTGCGTGTAGCTGTAGTCTTCACTATTAGGTTGCAAATTATTATTATACTCACCTTCATAGTAGGCATTGTAATCAGGGTAACACTGGTCTTGGTTGTGCTGTGCATAAAACATTTCTTCAGGAGCAAAACGCGGTGCTTCGGGCTTACTTACCGATCTCATGGTGACGTCAGACACTTTTTGTGGCGGGTTCACCTGCTGGCGAGGCATATTCGGCTGAGGTCTAAAATTACCTGAGTTTCTGACAGCACCAGAACCACTAGGTCTTACATTACCTGAGGCGGGTCTTCCTTGGGGTATGCTTTGGCCCCTCTGTTGTCTCTGATCTATGTTCCAGCTATTACGCGGGGGAAAGTTATTATTTTGTGGTACCATTTGGTTTGGCTTGGGTATTTCTTTCGGTTTATTTTGGATGGAAAGTGCATTAAAACTATTATTAAATCTATTGAATGCCAAACGTGCCTCCTCTTGCCTAGCCGTTACTATAGCTGCTTCAAGAGTCGTAGGTTGTGCAATCCGCACGCCAATAGAAACGTGAAAGTCCAAATGGTTAACGTATTGATCTATGACCATACTCTCATAGTATGACTTATCCGTATGCCTACCTACTACGTTTAGTGTGTCTAAAATTTCCCTTAGTCGTTTACCAAACGTCTCAGCATCTTCATTTTTATTACGGCGCAAACGCGTTAGTTCTTGCATCAACTGTATTTCGTTCCGCGGTTCGCCTAATCTACGCGTCAACGCAGCCTTAATTGTCTGCCAGCTATCAACTGTTTCTTCGGAGGCTATTGCACTGATCGCCGAACCGCTTAATTTGCTTTTAATTAAACTAACAATAGCAGGATTCACCCTAACTTGTGGATCCAGTAATAGCATCACATTTTCAACTTCCCTAATAAAGTAATTTAATGTTTTAGGATTACCGTCGTATTTTGGCAACAGCTCTGAAACGAACTTGAAAGTCGCTAGGTCGATGCTTGCCATAGCCATCGTGATTTAATTGTAAAATAGGAATAGGTACAAATCAATTCTAATTCAGTTTAAGATACTATTGAGATTATGTATAATACCTAATTCTGCCTACTCTCTAAGAAGTTAGCTTGAAGTTATTTTAATTATGTTATACGAATCACGATTATAGTGAATACGTAAACGAGTAAATATCTCTTGTTACAGAATAAATTGCTGTGAAATGCGAAATGTATACCGCGATTTTAGCACGCATACATAAACACCTCAATTCAAATAAATGTAATAAACTCGTATAACTAATGTAATTTGCCCATAGCGATTTTAGCCTATAAACAAACACACTGATAATATTTATAAAAAATACGGCAGGAAATATAGCATGGGAAACTGGGTATACAACAAGCACTCACCACAGTATCTTCTGCATCTCTAGCCGGGCCTTGTAGAACAGCAGGACTCCCAATTCTTCAGAACTCCTGCAGGTTGCTCGCCTTCGTAGATTCGAATTTGCGATCGCGAAGATAACGATGGATACCGTTCACTCTTACCGAAGAGTTGTATTCGAAGTAGAGTGTCGCGATCCTACCGACTGCGCCAGTTAAGTTACGGCGAACGAGATTATTATTAAAAAATATTTATTTCAATTAAAACAATGTTTATTGATTGGAAAGTTCTACAAGACTAATTTACAATTATAATATTTCTATTAACTAAAACTTATTACTAAAATCTGCAATTCTGCAATTGTGCAGTTTGTTAATGACGCACGGGCGCATCCGCTGCATTAGTCAGCGATTACGTTGCTAAGGCGATTGCCTAACTCTCTTGACATCAACAAAGTTGAAGACCCATATGACCTAGGCGATAGCAGCTCTACCTTTACGAACCCATGACAGTGTGTGTTGCATGATGTCTGATTCTGGCAAATTCTCAAACATTAGGCAGTACTTGTTACACCATGAGAAAAGTTTTGTTGAGTGGGGAGTGGCTGCTCGTCTTCGACCTGTCGGAAACAATAGTTTACGCTACGCAAGCTCCGTATTCTTGCCCGTCATGTTCATGACATACAAAGTACCTGATAATATAAATTAAACAAGAGATTAGAGCTGAACTAATTACCTATATATGTTCAATTTTTTTTTTGGTTTTTGTGAAAAACGTTGCACCACACTAGGAATATCTCCTGTATCATGGGTGCGTTTACAAACATATAAACTCACATACACAAACAGCCAGACCCGGAACAACTATCTGTAGGTCATACAAATATTTTTTCCGTGCGGGAATCGAACCCGCGACACGCAGCGCAGCAGCCGATCGCTCAGCCACTGCGCCAATTGTGCCGTCATATTATACATATTTTTGTAAATGACGTTCAAAAGTGCCTATATTGATTAAGGCCATTCATTTTAGAGTCTAATTGTAATAAATGATATGACTTTAACTTTGAATTTGAGTTTTTGTAGTCTTTCGTTGTTTTATGTGATTGAGAATTAGAACAACTGTTTTGTTGCCTCTGATTAAACAGGAGGGTATTTCTTCTGTTTAATTAGGGATACCAAAAAAAAAATGAGTTTTACGTGCGTCTGTCTATGACATCGTAGCTCCCAAACGGCTGAACCGATTTAGATTTTAGTTTATTTTGTGGTAACCAGTGATTGTTCCTAGTTTTTATTTAAGAAAATCTGTTAAAGCGTTTGAAGATTATCAGGTCTCTCCTAGGTGCGTCGTAGTTTAAAAAAAAATTGTCACATCACATACTATCACGCTGTATTCCCCGAAGGGTTAGGCAGAGGTGTTACAATGTACACCCACAGTTCGCCGGTATGTTTTTAGGTCCCATGTAATAGGGGGCGAGCCTATTGCCATTAACCGGGCACAAATCCTAACTCCGAGCTGCTACTGAGAATTTCATAGAAAAACCCAATAACACTTTTTGCTCGACCTGGGAATCGAACCCAAGACCTCTAGCGTAGCAGTCGCGCTAAGGACCACTAGGCTAACGAGGCAGTTGAAATAAAATTGTGTCCCCTTTTTTAAATGAACTCGTGGTACTTTTTATCCAAACTCACTTTAATTTTATTAAATTCTTCGAGAGCTTCAAACTTAATATTTCCTACATACCTACGAACGCTATAAACCTTATACGAAGGACCTAATTGAATTACATTTTGAGCTCCCGAACACATTAATCACTTTTACTATAGGATAGTAAGGTGCTTCCAACACTGACCTCCCGAAGCTACCTGTTTGATCCCCTAAATGAGTTTCCACAAGGCTAGACAGGACCAGAACTAGATAACTTTCTACCTTACTTAATTACGTAGGATTATTTTGTTATGAAACCGGGTATCTAAAATAATGTTGAATATTATATATTTTAGAGAAATTTTGTGATATTTTTTAAGTAGGTAGAGAAAATGATGCTTAGTTTTTTTAAATAAAATTAAACCATTTATTTCAATGAAACTGGGTACAGGCACTATTGAATTGTTTAGGAGTCAGTCAATCAGAAAGTTAAAGCTAGTTTCGCTTCTTTCAAAACTATAAAATTCTAAATTCTGATTCGGTCCATTTAAAGTATTACGATCTACATTTACATAATTATATTACTGGACATTATACGCCGTTCTCCCTGACGTAGGTTTTGGGGAACGTGAGATATTTGGTTCGATTCCCAGGTCAGGCAGAGATATTGGGTTTTTCCGTTACAAATTGATCAGTAGCGGCCTAGAGTTGTTGGTGGTCTGAGACCCCCAAGTCTCAGAAAGTGCGTAAAGCCGTTGATCCTGTGTCTGTTCTCTCCCCGGTAGTATCAGATTGCCGCCCCGTCGCAATGTGCAAGTGAGAAAATAAAGACGTGCAAAACCTGTGTTTGTACAAACACTTGTGTACATTATAATACAGCGTACTTAGTTGGTCTCAATTCAGATTGGCAGCCTTGACCAAAATTCAATTGGTACCATGTTAAGTAGGTATATTTATTAAGTACCTAAAGTATATCTGCTTTTGCCAAGTTAAAAATAAAACTACTCAATTAACAAATTGACTCTCCAATTTTATTCTGCTCAATGACATTGTCAAACAAATAGGAGCATTCAACCGCAAGCAATAACTTACATTATCGTTTGGCGCGAGCTTAAATATAACACCATAAACATTTTCCAGCATTATTATAATAATATATTCTTCGCAGCATAAAATAAAGGCGATTTGATCTTAAATATTACTAGATACAACCAATAAGCAGTCTTAACTAAGGTGCAATAAACACAGGATAATTTTCCGTCTTACATAATTTAACATCAGCAATACTTTGTATTAACCAATCCTTATACACATGCCTTACACCTGCAGGTAATTTCTTCGTCAATTTCTGCATATCTTTAAAATCTATCTCCTTTTTACTATGGAGGACAATGTCAACATCCACTGACTTTATTGCTTTGACAACTTTGCCTCCGTAAGCGATCCAGTGTCTCTCAAAATGTTCCCTTTCGTCCTCTGAGAAGCTTAGAAAATCGGGGTAGAAACCTAAACGTTTGTCTTTGAAGACATCTGGTAGAGGATTCTTTGGTATGAATTCTAATTCCTTACTGTCCACTTCATCAACACTCATGTTATCCTCTTCCTTAATATCATTCGTCGATATGGAGGTACTCTTCTCTGATGAAGACGAGCGATTTAGTTCAACTTTCGGTTTTACTTCTTTTTTTATGAAAAAGCTATCTATAGTTTTTTTGGGGCTTGTTTTAATATTTTTTGTTGCACTTGCTTTGGACGGACTAGCTTTCATTTTCTTTGCAGGTGGCTCATCAGAAGCGGTCTCTGCTATTTTGTTTAGAAGAGACACATCTGTTTTTTCTTTAGAAGTCTTGTACAAATGTTTCAATTCTTCTAGGTTAGTTGCCGTCTTCCAGTCTTTGTCTGTCCTTATCCTGGTTACTCTTGGGAACCTCACTGATATGCCATCCGCTGTATGCAAATTCGCTTTTGTCAATTCCGTGCCTGAAAACATTATTGATGTAAAATAAATAATGTAACAGTGAAAGTTATATTATGCGGCAAAATCATGCTGTAATTGAATTCGTGGTTTCATTGTTTTTGCGTCCAACATTAAGTATTGATGGAATATTTGTTTGTAATTATATTTTAATTATTTAATAACGCATTGCTGTGAGTTTGTGACTAAAATAATATTAGTATGTTCCTATTATGTTTTTGGTTTCGAAAAAGTGATTAATAATGGCTTGAATGGATCTAGAGGGTTAAAAATTAAAAGCATGTACAATATTACTCACTAATTTGATTAAAAAACTAAATCTGTATATCTAGATTATTTTATCTTTATCTGTAGGTATAAAATCAATGCCAGGCCTTAAACCATGCGTTTATATTGCAATAATTTAAAAAAGGCTCAACCAATTTGTATACGTATTTTTTGTTTTGCTCGCCTAAAAACTTGAGCTGTTTTAGGAGAAAATCTCTGGCCCAATTAAAAAAACATCGGTAGCTCTAATATACGTAAGAAAAACGAAATGTACCAGTAATCTCCCAAACGGGTTGTTTCTTAGGGTCCGAAGCAACAAAATCAGGCACCATTCCTTTATTACAGTCCAACCAAGAAGGGACTTTATTGCTGTCTTGTGATATTTTCACCATAAGAGGTGACAATTCTTTCTGTAACCTTTCCAATGTACTGTCGTCATGTCCTGTGTGGACTTTGGTGACAGTGACCCAACAGTTGCGGCGGGTGTCATGGCATCCCATCAGGAATACGGACATCATACCTCCTTTTTTGCCTGTACCTGTAAATAGAATCAAATGCTTTTGTAAGATCCAATTACATAGGAACCAAACATACCGGCGATCTGTGGGTGTACATTAGTACACCTCTGCCTAACCCTTCGGGGAATACAGGCGTGATGGTATGGGTAAAAAAATTTGGCACCCGAGGAATTCACGCGGACGAATTTGCGGGAAAAAGCTAGTTCTTAGTATAAAAACAAACTGATCATATTGTTTTATATTTTTGTATTCAGAGATAAGACTGCCTATTGTACTAATCATTATTTGTTTACATTTTCCTGTTTTGTTTGTTTATTTATCTAACCAGCGAGTGACTATTTTCCTTTATGACACAGCTAGACTGAAAAAAATACTAATAATATTGATACAACAGTTATTTCAAAAGTAAGCACCTACCGAACCAAGCGCCAAGAACAACAAGATCAGCTGTGTCGGCCATTGCTCCGTCAAAGAGGTAGTCTTTCTTCACTTTCAGCCAGTGCCTCTTGCCTGGCTCATAGGTAGACTCCAAATCTTTCAGTACCAAGCCCTCTAGACCAAGTTGTAGAACCTGTAATGTACAGAAAATGATATTTTATTTGTTTGTTAAATATAAAATATTGGTGTAATTTGGCTTTCAAGAATATCGAAGTCAATGTATTTATTTCTGTCAAGAGTTGATCAGTTAATCAGAAAGTTGTAGTTCTTTGTCTGTTCTAAAACATAGGTAACTTTAGTAGTAGTAGAGCTCTTTGTGAAGGAGCTAGTCTGGGGAGATACTACCACCATACCTATTTCTGCTAGAAAGCAGTGCTGCTGTGTTCCAGTTCGAAGGGTGCCGATGTAATTACAGGCACATGAGACATTTAAACTTTGTCTCTGGGATGGCAACGCATTTGCAAAGCCCCTTTTAATACAGATGTTTATAGGTAGCGGTGACCACTTAACATTAGGTGGCTTGCCATCCAATGACAGAAAAATATATATATAGGTAAATTGTAACGGAGATGATGTAAGAGAGTCCATGGATACTCTTT
Organism: Caradrina kadenii; assembly: GCA_947462355.1. Lineage (NCBI taxonomy): Eukaryota > Metazoa > Arthropoda > Insecta > Lepidoptera > Noctuidae > Caradrina > Caradrina kadenii. The sequence continues at coordinate 5,348,941 of OX381683.1, read as the reverse complement.
CCAATCAAGCAAACCACATCAAGTGGAGGCTATATTTCTGTATCTTTGTTCAAAATGCTAGAAAACAAATCATGGATCAAAAAAATTTGTTCGGATTTGTAATGTTGATAACAATACATTTAAAATACCAAAATCAAATCATGAATCGATTGAAAACATACTTATTATTATCATGATCAAATTCTGAGATAACTCTATCTAATCTTTAATGTGATAATAGTGCATTTAACCCATATCATCCCAGTGTTCCATTTTTGAAACGGTTACTTTTTTATTTTTTTATTATAATTTTTGAACGTATTTTTAAGTTAGTGTTTTTCAAAAATGGAACACTGGGATGATATGGGTTAAAACATACCTCAGCAATCATTTTTGCTAAATCCGACGGCTTTTCAATCAATTTCTGTTCAGAAAACATAATATGATTTGTTACTTCCACCATATTGTCGTACAATATCTGTCGTCTTTTCCGTATAGGTAAATCTATTAAGACTTGGCCATTATAGTATAAACAGTCAAATATGTACAGACATACTTGTGCGTCTTTGAATTCGGACCGCTTATGTACACCTAATGTACCAAATGGCAGCGGCTTCCCTGTATTCACATCAACCATTAATACCTCTGCATCCAGAATCATGTCTGTACCTTTTGGAAAAGCTTGAGGTAGATAATCTTTGAAATGACTGACTTTATGCGGCATAACTGGTTTTAATGCTCTTGAAAAGTATTTAAACTCGTTTCCTTTTTTATGCACTTGTACTCTTTCTCCATCATATTTGATCTCTGAGAACATTCCGTTTGGACATTTTTTCATTGCCATTTCTACTGATTTGCATGCTTCCGCTAACATTGGTAGTACAGGAGTCATTAGAGATAATTTTGCTGTGAAACCTTTTTGTATGGCATCTTTATGCTTTACGGTACTGCTTTCCGACATGATTCTGTCTATCACCATGTCAAGGTCTCTTGATGTTTGGAAAACACTGTAAGCATCTGGATGGACTCCTTCTAATATGTGTTTTGGTCCAGCGTTTATTCGTAAATCACCTTTAATTAACCTAATGAGCATTTTTAAGTCTTCAGCTGTACATTTCTTAACAATTTTCTTGAAATGGTATATTTGCTCTTCCTCTTTTGTGAGTTTTGAAAGATCTTCTAAGAAGTCTTCTATTTTTTGTATTGTAAGAGTGCTTTCTGTTGCAGGTTGAACTGCTCTAGATTTGAAAAAGAAATGTTTTATTGTATCGGCAACATCACCCTGTTCTAAATGTGTTAACATGTCATCATGATCTGTATTAAAAACTCTAGAGAATAATTTGACCAATTGTTTACTTTTTAAATTGTAAACTCTTTTGCAAACTTGAGGTAGTAGTAACTTGCACCATAAGGTTAAGTTTCCTTTGAAGGAACTGCCATCTGTGCCTTTTGTAAAAAAGTTATTAACTACTGCAGTTTTTTCAGTATAGGCATCTACTTTTGAGATTTTCTTGCATAATTTGAAGAATGTCACAAACTTATCATCATCTGTTTCCACGTCCTTCTTTTTAGGGCTCTCAGTACTAGCATTACTAGCAGTTTTCGTGGGACTAGGCTTTACAGAAGCAGTTGATACATTTTTTATAACCTTAGCTGTATATTTACCACTATTTTTGTCAGCATATAGTTTCTCCATATCATTCAGCTTTTTCAATATTAGTTCTTGATCTTCCTTGTTAATCCCGTCCCAGTTACCGATGTCATCTATGGAATCTACTCGTTTGGTCGCAGGTCGTTGCTTCAGTAAGGCATTCATGAAGCAATCCACATGATGCCATGATTTCATCGATTGGCCTTCTCCGTATGGACTTGCAACGAGCTTTGCCAGGCGTAATTCGCCACTAGGACAGTTGGTTTTACATCCTTTGCATGAAGCTCGGCCTCCTTTAGCTCGATCTACAAAAAACGGCGTGGTTTCTGCCATGGCTAAAGTTGCACTTTACGCTTGAATTTAAGACACATTAAAAACAGTTATAATTAAAATCTGTCATTAGTGATTTACGTATGCTATAATTGCCAAAATTGCATAAAAAACTTATCGTTTTGATACGATGCTGAAACCAAAATAAACAAGAAATAACACGTCCAGACAGACACATCTGTCAGAATAAAATGTCAAATTGACAATTCTAGAGGTGAGCACGAACACTTTCTAAATCGATATTTTACTTAACACTGCAATGAAAAAAGTAACGCTACTAGTACAGAAAATACTCAAGCAAAACGTTTAGCAATTTATTCAAAGATATTGTAACATATTTAAAATTGGATTTGATTAACGATTGTTTTATATTTCACTGTAACGTTCACGCTTACACAGTTCCGTGATAAAATAATAAGGTCAGTTAGTCTGCCTCTATTGACGTTTAGTTTAACGCATGCGCCAATTTGACCAAGTCTTCAGTAGACACGTTATTGCGCACCGAGACGATTCAAAATAAAGCAACTTCGCCGTTGTTGTTGTACTGTGACTTTAAGTATTGGATGCAAAAATATTTACTTATAAACAATGTTTTGATTTGAATTTTTCTTTCTTTACAGCATCATCATGCCACCAAGAATTCAGCAGCGATGGTACAAAACACGGCACGCTGACTTCGCCTCACTACCCATCACCGTACCCGCCGAACACACATTGCCACTACGAATTTTTCGGCAGGGGCAAGGAACGAGTTAGATTAATTTTTCAAGACTTCTACTTATATAAATCTGCTGATGGATCTATTGAGTACGTATAAATATTATTATATTATAAGGAAAATTTCTGAACACCCATGTTAATATCTATTTTAAAGAAATGTAGGTAGTACCAGCCAATTGTGATACACAAGAGTACCAATCTTACAATCTCATCTTTTTCGTGAATATACTATGATGTGGTATAGTGGTATCGGTATATTGATTAATGTATAATTTGGAATAGCTATTATGTTTTTACTTAAAATTATATTTAAGTAGTACTAATTTGTTATGAAAAAACTGTTAGGTCTACCTTCCTCCATAAATGCGTGCCTTTTTTACTTTTGTTAATTCCATCAAAGATCTACAATGCAGAAAGTAATTAACTTTACGAAATAAATACTGATGCAATTTTGTATGCATTTACAGCTGTACAAACGTGGATTCGTTGCAAGCATTCGTCAACGTGGATGGGCGGTTAGAAAAAGTGGAGACGTTCTGTGGAATCGACCTCCCCAAGCCTATTATGTCGAATGGACCGAAACTAATGCTGGAATTCCGTGGAACGCAATCGTCGAGGTACTCGCGAGGATTCAAAATATCATATTCATTTGTAGAAAGTAAGTATACACCTATGCATTTAACAGTATAATATTTCTAAATACCTAATTCAGTTAAAGTCTAATTGATTTTAACTGAAAAGAATTGAATATTTACTCTATGACACTTGAGATGACATGACTTTGCTGGGTAAATAAAGTTAGCCTACTGTTATTATTGGGCTTTGAACCTTAATTATATTGAAATCAGGATGTACATAATTCAAAGATTTTTATTAGGTAATTCTTTAAAAGATTTCGACTCCGCCCAAATAAGTAATATTTTATGAATAGAATCATCAAACATAACGGTTTCTATTTCTTTTTTCAGATTTTGGAATAAACACAGGGAGGCAGTTAAAGGAGTTTCCATGTGCGTTCGTGTATAATAGTAGTGAAGCGCGCAATGGTACATTTGCATCTCCAAACTCGCCGGGACCATATCCAAGGGATACCGAGTGTACATACTTCTTTCACGGTGGCGAGACTGAGAAGGTGCATCTGCATTTCACGAATTTTGACGTTGAAGGAGTTTTGCCGTAAGTATTTAATATAATGAAATCCAAGTTTTTGCAAAGCTACAAATATAACTACGATAACTCATAAAAGCATATAGTTAACAAGTAAAGAAAAGAACATTCCCAATAAGTTTCTTACTATTAATAGATTTAATGAATTTTTCGTCAAGTAAACAGCCATTAAAAGATTTTTAAACTATGGTTCTAAATAAATCATAATAATAATGTTCAACACTAAAAAACAGCATTAAATATACATTTTTAATACCTGTTCCAGATGCGAAGCAGTATCAGCGAGTGATTATGTCGAATTTTCTAACTATATGACTGAAGACAATAGATTCGGTAGATATTGTGGACAAATGAAAGAGTTCCACGTAGAGTCTGAGAGGAATTTCTTCAAAGTTACATTTAGGTCGAACGACCGCTTAGATGGTACTGGTTTTAAAGCAATCTATCAGTTTTTAGAAGCTACTGATGAATATCGAGCTCCTCCGGTACAAGATAAGGCTTCACATTCTATATGTAAGTTTTTATACTAATTTGTTATGTACAAATTTTATCGTAGAGTCTGATGGCTAAAATGTACCGTTAAAAAGTGATGAGCAATCCACTTTATGTAGATAAATCGAATTGAATACGTACAAGGGTTTATAGACGAAAGCTTTTTCTTTTTCTTAATATTTTATTAATATATGCTAAGCGAAGTTATGGGTTCGATATTGGATACCAATTTGCATGGTGACTGACATTTTAAACAATGTAAAATTAACATTTTATTTTCTCATTTCAGGTATATTTCAACATTTTCTAATGCTGATCATCCTCGCAATACCACAGCTGCATCATCAACTATATCATTAAATAAAGTGATATTAGATTAAATATTATTATAAATTAGTCTATAATCCTGTATATTTTGTATAATAGTATGTGCCATACACCTGTAATTACGTAGATATGCAATATTTTCTATAAAATCGCATTTTATGTTTTCCTCTATACCTACCTACCAACTAAAGCAATACCATGCGAGACACAATAAAGATTTACTCATAAAGGCACGTCGTAAAACGAAATAAATTATTTGAATTTAATGCGTTTTTCATTTTATTTTGTGCCCATCGTCCCCCTTTCAGACGTCTCCCCCGAATGGCAAAGGATAGCACTGGTTTTTTAAAGTAGACCACACGTAGCTTTCCAAACGTAACGGCTACTACTTAATCTAACTCACTTAATATTAGATGCAAAACCTAATAATTATACGAATACAATAATCTACGAATACAATAATCTACAAATACTTACTTCAATTGAATCGAGTTATATTATCCGCCACGAGTCGTGAGCACATACATACAAGTTCATTTTTGGATTTTTGGGTCCAATAACCCAAAAATGAACTTGACGTTTGTGTTCACGACTCGTGGTGGCTACTCTACTTATTACTTACATAGTCAAAACATACAGAATGATGTATAATTGTCAATTTGCACTGTTTATGATTGCCGTTACCGTGACATTATTTATATATTATGTAGGTAATGAACAGTGATATGAATAAAACTGCCAAGTTCCATCAATAGTTAGCTTTTATCAAGATTAAGTCGAGAATATAAATCAGTGTCAACTTTAAGTGAGACAGCCTAATAAATATGTTAAATCGGAGATTTGAATTAACAACGTTTAAACCTCAGTATCATCATAAATTGCTGCCCAAGTAGGCGTTTAGTTACATGACAGGTTGCAATAACGATTAAATAGGCGATTCCGTGTTTTAATATTTGTCTTTCAATCAATCTGGCCCTACTGCAAGAATTGCTTTGTACTTGCTGTCTACACTGACAGAATAATCAGAACTAAAAATGCTTACTTAACTTTGTATTGTTCTCAAAACTGGAATAAAAGTGAGTTTTCTGTCAAAGAAGCCACACTTGTTTAATATGCTTATTAAAACAGAAATTCACAAATAACAGCAAAGATTTGTAGTAGATACAATTACAGAACTAATTAAGTTAAGTTGAAGTAAGGTAAGTTAAATTGAATTAATTAGTTAAAAAATAAATATCATATTGGTTAAATGCTTTACAAAATGTACGGCATCCCAGTTTCCATTATGATATTCATTACATTGAATACCTAACAATATCAATATATTTTTGCTTAACCCCAGTCCTGCGTGTGATTTTTCACACACAGGGCTGGTATACTGGAAGCTTGAGGTAAGCTGTCAATATACAGCATAGCTCACCTCAAGCTCTCTTCAAATAAATTCACCAATTCATAAAACCTTAGTCTATTTCGATTTAAAGATTCAAAAACAAAGTCATTGCACCTCTATACTTTCGCTTCGGTTCATTGCTTGTCGCGAAGTTGAGTAAACGCGTTGACAGGTGTGGCGGCGCCACTGTCGCGTCGTTTAGTTCGCTATTCAGGCGCGATCCCCACTCCGTTTAAGTCAATTCGAGTTCGTTCGCCGCTCTCCTTGGTGCCGGTCGGTAGGCTGTATACGGAGGTTATTTCCTAAGTCCGCGAAACTTTTTTCCGAAGTAAAAGGGATGTGACAGTAAATAGCGTTATTCAGTTATTTTTGTGTGATAAATTGTGTGTAAACGTTATTTTTAATTGTGACTTAAGTAAAGTGTTAGGGCGGAGTGGTACTGTGAGTGTAATTGTGATCACAGGTGTCGCATTCCAGGGGGGACGCCGACGCAGCCTCTGTACCCGATACTGTAGGCAGGTGAACCGCTAGACAACCCTATTTTATTTGTAAGTATTATTCTACTTCCTTATTATAAGTATTTTAGTGCCGATAAAAGTCTGATCCGTGCACTGCATGAGACCTCATTGAATTATAGGCTCTAATAACGACTAGTTACTAATTAAATATTTACCTACTGCTAGAAACCTACCTACTTTTTGAAATGTATCAAAACTATAGTGAGCGCGACAGGGCCTAGATCTACCTACTCCTGTAGGTACTTATGTAAATAAATAAATAAAGAATGACAGAAATAGTCAGAGAGTAGTTTTTGCTTATTTTGACAGAATAACCACTATCAGTTAAGGGTAAATGAAAGAAAAAAGTTTATTTGTGACAGTAATGGAACACGCGTTAACAAGATTACAAAATACCTAACAGGATTTAAAAATACCGGATCATGTGTGCCTCACGGCTACGCCAAATGGGTCCATAGATCGGAGTATCTACTTACGTAAATCTTACATATAACCGCGCTTATACATATCATAAAAACGTAGTATCTACCTTATAGGTTGGACTGTTAAGTTAAAACGTCAACCAATAAACATGCTCCTACCTATAATATTTACCTTACCTTTAACATTTGGAATACCAAGTGAATTAGTTGATCGTTTTTTTCACTGAGTTAAACAATGATTTTTTAGCAAGATTTTATTTTAGTAGGACTGAACGTCTTTGGAAACCTTAGGGGTACTTAGGTTGGGATTGTCCTGCACTGCGAAAAAAAAACAATAGGTTATGTCGATAAGATATTATTTTAGCAATTCCCAAACACGCGTCACGTGACTCTTATGTCATTGCCCTAAGATATAAATTGCAATGTTTGTAATGCATTCGTGAAATGTAATGTGAACAACCATACCAAAGTAGGTACCTACAATAATTTAAGTATCCCGCTACAGCTTAATTTATAATAACAATGATAACAGTTCAATACGTGCTTACTTTGTAAAGGTCTTAACATTGTTGTGAAACGATAGCAGGTAGTTACCTACCCAGCTAGGTACTGAAGTCGCCGGTCGTAAAGGTTAGAAGAAACAACAACACCAGCACAATTTAAATTACACGTGCAGGAAAATGATTATTGTCGGCATTTGTTTGTAAAAAGATAGATAGTTCAATACTACCTAACTAACTCGATAGGTACCTCATTTTATGGAAGCTGTAAATCTGTGTGTCACTAACCTTATTTTCGGTTGAGTACCTACCTATGTAAATATATTTTTTAAACATGCAAATCCAAAGTAGTAAGTAGATACACTACCAACAATGTTGACGAAGTTTTAAAAGATCGAGGCATATTAATGGCGGCTCCTGTAGTGTCATTTAGTAAAATTCTAAATCCATACTCAATTTTATACTATTCTAATTTCAATCGAAATGACGTTTGCAATTCGAGAATCGTGTGTTTTGAGACACCACTCGCTGCTACATGAATTGTGAACACATGGACAGACCTACCCAATAGGATAGGTACCTTCATAACATTCCCATTTTCTAGAGAAAGTCGCCGACCAACACCATCATAAATTCTTACAAAATTTATGCGAACTGAAGACTAGTTTTCAGGCCAATCGTTTACAAATATCTTCAATATTTGTAAACGATTGGCCTGAAAACTAGTTAGTTAGGTACCTACCTAGGTACATGTTTGTCGTATAAATATATACTGGCTGATTATAATCCAGGGTGTAATAAGACACATTACATTGCCGTTAACTGACCATCAAACTATGTAGATTTAAGTAATAAATATTGTTGAGAATCGATTTTCAATTTTGGTATGAAAAATTACTGTTTATCGTAGCACGCAATGTAACGCATTCTAATTTACAAAGTGCTTTCGGATGCAAAAATTTGACAGTAGTTTTCGAAAAAACATGTTCAATAAGTTGGTACTAAGACCTTCAATTTCTCGCAAGAAGATACCCAGGTAGGTACGCTCGACAACGAAAAAATTATCGCAATAATAGGATGAGAAGGTATCATTCGGTATCGTGAAGTGTCTTTTAGATCTATAAACATCATGAAAATTCCGAAAAAGGTAGAATTTACTCAGTTCTTATTCCCGAAAAGGCAAATATCGCTAATAGACTCAATACCATACTAGGATTAGTTATCGCCTTTCGAAGCATGACGTCAGCATATTGCAAAGATGATTCTAATTGTTTATTGTTTTGAATCGTTGCTATAAACAGCACAGCTAATTTCATGTCAATATTTTATTTATTGTGGAATATCTATGCGGAAGTATTAACATTATTTAAAGAGATGTATTAATGCAACAGTATTGAAAATATAAATTGTCGTATCATAATAAAGATGCAAGATGATATTTCTTAGTATTTTACGTAGGTTTGGCAAAAATCTATTACAAACAAAAAAAAAACAAAACAAACATAACTTACCTCTTTATAATATTAATAAATATAGGGGAACTGAGCTGTCATTACCGTCTGCTCAAAATGATGTAGACCAGGTACAGACAGCCTCATCAATTGGTTACCCCTCGTGCTTTAAAATTAGTTCGAAAAAGCGGTTACCAGTTGATGACGCTGTCTGTACTAAGGCGCCTCCAGACTGTTTATTTATTGTACAGTACCGCCGACGTATCTTGGCTACGGCAAATGGCTAACTTCTGACTCGCAAAGATACGTCTTTCGTACTGAAGTTTTGGTGTACAAAATACAAGATCTCTTTGTGTAAAGATTACGTGTCTATGCGAGATAATCTCCAAATTCTATCTCGTATCTAACATTTTCTTCTTCGATTTACAAAGCACTGCTCAACAGAATCAAATCCAACCCAAAAAAAAAAAGCACAATTGAATCATTGTTTATAAAACAAACTTTTAAAAACACTAGTAGGTACTCATCATACATCCAAAATTTTAAACAAATTCGTCATCGCTTCTGTTTTGTTGATCTCACGTTTCAAAACAAAAATTGCCAATTAACAGATAGGATCGTAATTAGCGTCGTCAATATCACGCTATTGTTTTAGTTCAAAGATTTGCTAACAATGCCTATCTGTTTAACGTCTATTGTGTAATGATATAAGAATTGTACACGATTTTATCATACGGTATTGTTGCGTTTTTGTCACATCTGACTAGTCTGCTGAAGGTAAAGTACTACGACTATCAGCCTATTATTGTTTAGGGTTGCGGAATTTGTACGAAAGAGTCACCCAGGCCTTCGAACGCAAAGGGTATTAGGAGGCACACGGATAGGTTTAATCAATAAGTCTGATACTCCCTTCCGCTCCGCCTATAGCGGAAGAAATCAATTGATGATTACCCATAATTAAAAAAAAAACCTATTATTGTGCCAATGCAGGGAAAAGGTCTCTTCACATAAAAAAGGCACGAGCATTGATCACCACGCTTGCTTAAGACGGATTGGCGATTTTAGATTAATATAATCTTACTACTATAATAAATGAACTTTGGATGGATGGATGATTGTAACTCTATCTCGCCTGTACGGCTGAACGGATCTGGATGACATTTGGCACAGAGAAAAATGATAGTTTACAATTGTACATAGGCTTCTTTTTATTCCGAGAAAATTGTACGGTTCCCGTGGACGAAGTCGCGGTCAGATGCTAGTCAATGATAAATCCAGGATTCCTCAAGATATTTTTCTGCACCGATGTCAGTGATGACGAAGAAACTTAGAAAGTAATGTGGATTGAAAAAGTCCCATTGGTTCTTGCCCGGATTTTAACCCAAAATGTGACATACATAAATATTACAAGCGGGCGCCTTAAGCACCCTCTGTGCCATCACTACATTGTGGTATTGAATGTAAAGTACAGACGGTAAAGTGAAGTAGTAAAGACATCGACGCGTTATGAGAATTTTATGACAGCGCGCTCCATATAAAACGTAGTCTAGTTATACCTTGGTCAATATACTTATTAAATTCGATAAAAAATGGCTATCTATATTTCATCGACTTTAGTAACTGAACTTGTTGTTGGTCAGTTTCCCGTCAAATAACAATAAAATTTACAAAAATTTAAAATTAAAAAAATTAAAATTTAAAATTAAATAAATTAAAATTTAGATTTTCAGTTACCGTGTTCATACTCAAATATTTTTTCTTTTGCGAAAGTCCTTTGATCGTACAGTGAAGTATTGTATGGTTAAAGATTAATTATTATTCTGACTATGGGCAATGAGGGTGGTTGTGTGGTTAAAAGAGTGTTAACACGAGTAATCAGAAATAAATGGCCCTTTCCGAGTCGTGAGTAAAGTTACAAAATAACGAGTTGAAAAGACAAGTGGGATAATTTCACCAATTGAATATAACATAACATACCATCACGCCTATATTCCCCGAAGGGTTAGGCAGAGGTGTAACATTGTACACCCACAGTTCGCCGTTATGTTTAGGTCCCATGTATTAGGGGGCGAGCCTATTGCCATTAACCGGGCACAAATCCTAACTACTAGCAATTGAATATATTAGAACAAAAATCATTATGTAAACTTATAAAAATTATCGCAATTAAAAATTATCTTAATTTATAAGAATTATCTCAAAGTATAACATGCCCTACAACTGTCAGGGGCCTTTAATATTTTTCGGAAGATAAATTGAAATATGACGTCCATTACAGCTTTACCCCTAACACACCTACCCCTAAAATTAGATATTCAGATTTCGCAAGCATTTATCATAATTATCTAAAATAAACTTATCTTATTGACCGTTAGATTTATCTATTAAAGATAACTAGGTACTTGTTATAGAATTGGCTTTTATTGATTGTTATTATTGGAGTGCGGTTAAACAACGGTTTCGAGTGATCAGCTGAACCTTTTATCTATCCTAACCTAAGGCTAGTCTAGTTCTAAACATGACCTCATTTTGTAGGTACCTGCAGCAATCTTGAGGAGATACAAACGGGATCGGAAGATTAGGTTCCGCCACTTTTCACGCTGAGCGCAAATTACAGTCAGTTTGAATGACGAATTGAGACTCAATTGATCAAAGTCATAAAATTACGTTACGTTAAAATTACGTTATTATAATTGCCCTAGATTGATTTTATAATCAATCTAGGGCATAAATAATTAAGCATAGGTACTCGTGAATCAATGCATCGTTAAATCATAAATGGTTGACGACCCAAGAAGTTTAACCAAAATTTGAAAATCGAACGAAACTGACGTCTCGAGAATGTAAACAAATTTCGAAAATGGAACGACGTTCTCTAATTACAGTCTTTCACCTCACTGTAAATCACAAAAGGTTGACAACAAAAGAATTTGAAAAATAAATTGAAAAACGAACGCGCTTCTCTCCGACGGAGTCTTCTACATCGCTGCCTTTTTAAGGTCACCTGACAGCGACCACAGAGTATTCTTAAAAAAAAATAACAATCTGACAAACAGGATCACTGTTCTAAGAAAACTCTATTTTAATATTCTCACGAGAATTCCGTGGCTAAATACGGGCAATTGTGCAAACAAAACATTCCTCTTGCCTGATAAATATTTAATTGAAATGGTACCTGTTAAAGTACTTTAATGTTTTATCAATATGCAAGTGTTCTATTTTGCAGCGTTTGATACAGGTCCGGTTTCGCGCCTTGTTTTCATTAGTTGTAGTTTATTAAAAGCCAGCTTTTGGCAATTATTTTTTTTAACCTAGTCTGTAATGTCTCATTACTGGGCAAAGGCTTCCTAGTGTCCTTCCAAATATTCTTTTTTTGCGCTACCTCGAACCAGCTCTCACGTTGGAGTCTAATTCATCTTGCCCCTTCATGGGCCGACCTCGGCGATAAGTGCCATAAAACATCCTAAGGCACTCCAAAATAATGTATTTTCGTATCAGCGGAAGCTTTTTGTAGGTATATTACCTCTTACAAAGAAACAAACTATTTTACCGATTCTTACCTTATACTTCTTTCTTATACTTCTTCTTGATTTTACCGATTCTTTTGATTTCTACGTGACATAATTGTGTTGGTGATCTCTGAATTCTCGAGTCAAATTTCAAACTTAAATCGAAAAGGTCATTAGCAGCATCAATGTAATGGTTTAGACAGCGTTTTGAAGCAACTTGCATATTTAAACAACGGCTTATCCACTTTAGCCTAACTTGATATTGTCCACACAACATGATTTTTAAACGACTTAATAAAAATAAAAAAAACATCCCAAATAATCCGCCTCTCTCCAAAATTTTTTGAGCCCATTAAAAACTTATTGACTGTCCCATAAGACCTTTATATTTCGTCCATATGTATTCACTACACTACCTACATTTGTTATAGTAGCCGCCACGAGACGTGAGCACAACTGTCAAGTTAATTTTTGGGTTTCTTTCAGGGTTTTTTAGGTCGTCGACGCTGCACGTGACTGATCCGTCAGTCGGACCGATCGCGTGCAGCGTCAGAGCCCCATAATGATGCAAGTTTTTTTTTTAACAAATTGGCAATTAATACTTAATAGTTAAGTACCCTATTAAACGGGCCGTATGCTATCCCACGCACCATCTCAGGGGATGAGCTATTCCCATAAAATCGAGTTATGATCCGATCTATAAGCTGTGTGATTACGTATCCTGCCTCATAAAGGTACACTCACAATTAACCGACGGAAGCACCTAACTAGAATTCTAGCAATAAATGTCGAAACTAATTGCATATAATGTTTAGTGCATTATTCCCCGGAACTACGCAGTACCTACGCTGCAGGGGAGTGTAGGAAATAATAATTTATGTAGAGGAATTCCCATCAAATCAAGTCGATAAGTCTATCGATCAGTTGGGGCTACCCAGAACTCAGACCTAGATATGCTAATTGGAATGTTAATTTAAATTGCTGTACTTAGCTTTTTAATTTTAATAGCTGTGGTTCCCGAAAGCGGTAAGTACCAAGAAGGTTATTACATTTTCTACACTAAAAAACTTTTTCGTTTTTAGGGTTCTGTACCCGAAATGTGCCAACGGGACCATTACTAAGCCTTCACTTTCCGACCGTCTATCGGTCAGCGGGCTATATCTCATGAACTGTAATAAGCAGAGAGTTGCAAATGTTGCAATTTTCGGAACAATAAATAATATTAAACATGGTATAGTTAAAAATTATAGGGGGGAGCGCGTTATTTTAACTGTGGTATTAATTATTGTATGTTACGGAACCATATGTGTACGAGGCATACTCGCACATGGCCGGTTTTATTGTTTTTATGGACCTTCATTAAATGCGTATGGCAATAAATAACCAATTAGAAATACATGCTGGCCTGTACTGCCGTAGCTATTACGTTTATTTATACCTTAGGTACATATAGGTACCTTCTTACTATAATTTAAATAGTAAAGTAAGTTCTTCATACGTTTTTTTTTCTGTACCATTTTTCTATTCATTGGGCTGTTGATACACGCGTCACGCGTGTGTTGTGTTGTATCAAACTTTTTGTGTTCCCAAACTTTCTTTTGTTAAACTGTCACTTCTCAATTTGCCCTACAGCGTGCTATTGTACCGCAACACTAATCAACATTTTTAAAACTGGCCAAGTGCAAGTCGGATTCGCAGATTAATGGGTCCGTATCCGTACTATTAAACGATATTTAACACTACCTATATAAAAAAAAAACACGTTCTTGTATGCCAAGTTTTAATGTTTTATTTAATTTAATTTTTATTATTTGTTGTTATAGCGGCAATAGAAATACACACTCTGTGAAAATTTCAACTCTCTACCTATTACTGTTTATGAAATACAGGCAGCTGACAGACAGACGAACAACAGAGGCTTAATAATAGGGTCCCGTCGGCGCCCTCAAATACGAAACCCTAAAAAGTAATTACTTACCTATGTGATTTAAAAACAGTTTGATGATGCTATCTCGCGAAAATATAGAAGTAGACATAACAGGTTAGTTTCGTACAAGGCTATTGGCCCGAGCAAGAAATCCGTCACTTTTTTTTTGTTTAAACAACTGTATTTGCCCGACCACGGACATAGTTTGTTGAGTTTAAAACCAATATTGTAAACACCATATCTAAATCGTTTTTTGTTAAAAAGCTTGATTTTCGTACCTTCTGCGTAGTTTAAGTGGGGAAGTAAGTTATGCGTAGCCAATGAATTTCATGCCAGTCTCGGAGGCGAAGAAATCTTGGGATGATTGCGGTTTTATGGTTGGTCACCTTGATAGTTTGTATATGTCACTGAATGGAAACCGTGGAGACAAAATAAGAAAGGGTTTTTCTTGAAAAGGATTTTCAGGAGGAGGAAAGCTCCATAAAAGATCTCAATTTCAAAAAAAGTATTTGGAAATTCAATGTTTCAGAAGACCCATATAGTCTGTTATTGCTCGTGTCACAATTCAAACTCATTTCTCGACTTTGCAGTTGATTACAGACAAAACTCTTTACCCCAAAAATACAATACATTACTTTTAATATAAGTATTATGTACTTGTTACAGAACTGCCCCGTTGGTATCGTGGTCGCAAGCGCGACTGACGAATACGGGGTCCTGGGTTCGATTCCCGGGTCGGGCTAAGTGTGTCGGAGTTTGAAAGTTGGTAGTGTGACACCCCCGTGTCTCGGAAAGCACGTAAAGCCATTGGTCCCTGCTGTCATTCGTAGATCTTTGACAGTCGTTACGGATAGTCAGAAGCCAGGAAGTCTGACAACCAGTCTTACCAAAGGGGTATCGTGTTGCCCAGTACTTAACTGGGTTGTGGAGGTCAGATAGGCAGTGGCTCCACATAAAACACTGATATTCAGCTGCATCCGGTTAGACTGGAAGCCGACCCTAACATAGTTGGGAAAAGGCTAAGCAGATTATGATGTACTTGTTACAACTAATTTTTTTTTGGAAAATTTAATTTTTTGTTACTCATCCGCGTTACTTTTCTGATTAATTTTGTTGTGGGATCGAAAACAGTTGAATCGCTTCTACAGGACTCGTCGAGCTTCATTGCGCTTTTCTGAAGGTCGCCTCTATTGATTCTGGCTTTCAGGAGGTTGTAGATGTAGGGCATAGTGTGGCTAGCTTGTAAACTACTGGGCATTCTCATAGCTCGCATGAAGTAGTAATATGAACATTACATTTGACTGTAATGACGTCCTCGCATCATTTTGTTTCTCTTCGTGATGATAGCAAAATAATTTACAAATTGCCTTCACGCCAAGAAATCCTGACAGCCTAATTTCAACTGCAAATTATACTGACTTATCATTATTGTCATAAATTGTTCCAATCAATCGTAACATGTTATTACATGATCAATTAGATTCGACTATCTCAAGTCTTCTACTGCATTGTTCTGTCAACTTAAGGTCGATACAGACTTGTTCGAAGTTGCCCTTGCACTATATTCGTCGCTTCGTAACCGAACAAGTTTCGATATAAATAACAATGCTAGTGATTATGAATTCGTTACTAACATTTACTCTTTTGATACGCGTAGTTCAATGAATGCTTGTGTTTGATTCGTTGTACTTCGTGAATAGTCGAAGCTTTTCGCTCACGGTCAACTTGGAATGGTACAAATTGTTTTTCGTGTTGATTGTTAGAAAGTAAGTGAAAAATTGATTGTGTATGATCATATGGCTAATTGGCTAGCATGGGAGTGGCGGCTGACAAAAATAGATGGTAAAGATGTAAGAACTGTTCTAATGCCAAATAAATAAGGGCAAAAGAATGATGACGGATGATTATAGAAAGTATTAATCAAAATACTTTGAAACACAACAATCATAAAGTCTATGTACTTACATATGTAGGTACTTTGACAGCTAGAAGTTCGTATTCACTAGGAACTTTAAGGTAGGTACTATTTCTCACTGAAATTAGACTGATAATGATTAAAATATAACTAATTGAATAGATAAACGAAAAACCGCCTGTCAGTCCTGCGGAGTGACTGTTGAATTGTTGTATTGAACAGTGTTTATTTCATTAAAATATATATATTTAAACCTGAAGTAGGTAAGAAACTATCAAAATAAAGTTGAACATGGTAAAACTAGCCTGGACTACACCGCTTAAGTGTAGATAACATAACAGTATTAATGAAGGCTCTACTCTACAACACTAATAAAAACAACGAGTACCGTAAGAAATCTTTATATCTAAATCCATAATTTCCAAGCCAGCGATCGCAATAGTTATTGCATTCCAGTTCATAGCACGATGACTTAAAGCTGATATCACATGATCACGTCATAAGTACATTACAGAAATTACGCGGTCTAGTAATAACTCTCAACGATATTATCGAAGGATATGGACTCCACAAATCTCCATTTATGTCTCTTAAAACGTAGATTTAATCAAACCTCAAAAAATATGTAGGTATACTCAACCATTTTCATATACGATAAGTAGTTAGGTATCTACATAAAAATAAATAACCACCTACCGCCGTAACACGTTAAGTCAAAGAGAGACATGTTAAAAAAAAAGCATGCGCCAGCGCAAGCATACGTCAATCGGATGTCATGACGATGACTATAACACGATGTAAGATAATGCTCCTAACATTCTAAAGAAACGAATTCCTTTTTCGAATATCTTTGAAATGGCAACGGCACTCATCGTAACTGGCTACAACAGGGCTTTTTATAAGATATTTTTATTGCGCATAGGCAGGA
Organism: Caradrina kadenii; assembly: GCA_947462355.1. Taxonomy (NCBI): domain Eukaryota; kingdom Metazoa; phylum Arthropoda; class Insecta; order Lepidoptera; family Noctuidae; genus Caradrina; species Caradrina kadenii. The sequence continues at coordinate 5,331,715 of OX381683.1, read as the reverse complement.
CCCATGAGGTTTTCTTGTCGCTGTTCAAGCGGTACTTTTCTACTGTGGTATTTCAATCGGTACTTTAAATGTTGAAGTAAAAGCAAATACCAATTAACTGTACAAGTTAACAACTATAGAAAGAATTTTGACTACCGTAAGATAAACTGAAATAAATAATTCATAACAGATTTTGGAAAAAAAGGGTCATCGTGTCTATTTTTAGAAGTACTGTATAGTTTTAAATGATACTTGGGAAATAGAAGTAAGGAAAATTTTAAATTTCTTCTCAATCCAAAAAGGTATTAGCCCAAACACAAGGACCCAAATATCCAATGACGGCTAAACAATGCAAAATAATTCATACGAAACCACGTCTGTCACAAATACCACCGTATTAAGAATTTATTATCTCCAATGCAAACATCATGGTATGTCGCAATCGCATTGTTTTATCTGAGCTTGAAGCACACTAATCTAACCTGCTGAGGAATATAAGGCCGTGTCTAACAGCCTTTTCTTAGGCACGTAGGACCTCATTTATCTGATGTGACAGGTATAAGAATACAGCATGACTGTGTGCATGTTTGGACACGCAAATAATGGGACACAGGGTGACAAATTGGGTAATTAGTCCTTTAACACGATCTTTGGTAGCTGCCTGTTTTGTTGCGAAATTCTTGCATCTGAGCCTTCAATCCATAGGATTTGTGGACCTGCTTATTATTCTATGTCACATTTGCAATAAGGAGTTGGTTAAAGAATTATTACTGCAGTGTGTTTTATCATTAGTATCAGCTTCCAGAATGAGGTCTACTTCAAAATAACGCTTATAAATTAAAGAAAAGGTTTCTATTTTGCAGAATTTCGGTTCACCGATTCATCAATTTAAAACTTCGACACCTCAATTTTGGATTCTAATTGAGATAAATTACCCTTGCGTTTACATTTCGCTTAAAATATTACGAACTGTATATCACCGATGACATAATTTACTAATCGAATATTTCTAATCGATTCACAAATTATTCGCAGAGAAATAACGTTTAACAGTATAATGGCTATGCAACGAGACACGACTACTGACTTCAACTGCAACAATAAATCTAATACTTAGAACACGGCGTGTGTTGGGAGCGGCTTACCTTTGGCTGACGAGGTCGAATAATGTTAATACCCCGTACAAGAAGCACTGTATCACCGTTATTTATGTGTACACTTGCATCTAACGTGCATTTGGCATTTTACTGTTTGTCAGGGTTAAGAACTTTGGCTGAGAAACTAAGCTTGGATGTTGGCTGGTTTTAGAAAGCCTTCAAGAGGTAAAAGTGAAATGTGCATCTTTATCGTCTCTTTCTCTTGCTTATGAAGATACTTTAATGATTGGCACCTTAAATAAAGTTATGATGGAAATGGCATATTCACATTTAGCTTCTAAGACAGTGAGGTGGTAAACATTTTTTTGTTCATTGATGAGATTATTGAGTGAGCGAAGGACAAAGTTTACTGGGCATTAACAGACAAGCATCTTCTTAGTAGCTCCTCTATGCTAACGTGCCTCCATAACTAGGTCAACTGTACTGGGTAGTTGTTGTCAGATTCTAGTTTACCGTAGAGCATTGCCGTCGTTTGATACTATTAATATTCTTTTTGCGGCTGCCGCTTCACCACGGTCGCCTTCTACATTTAAACCGCTAAAGACATGTAGACGATTCTCTGTATCGAATTCGTCGCACACTTTTTGCGTCACACCATCAAAGATCATGACAACACGCATACAATGACATGTAATTCTAAAGGTGTTAACATCAGTGTTGGCAATTTGCATCAAACCGTGCCGCTACGTCAACACGAGCGAGAAATCTGTTACTTGAACTGTCACAATGCAGCTTTCGTGACTCCAAGCTAAATTTTACGTAAGTTTAACCTAATATAGAGACAATGGCTACCTAGTTTAGCTGATAAATTATTTCTAACTTATAGGGTCATAATGGTCATAATCGTACGGCCGACTTTGTAGGTGGCGGTCGATATCGTTATGTCAACTAACTAGTGTTATGAAATGCCCTATACGTTGTGTTTTCTTAACTTTCTCATAGTGTACCAGTTAAATAAGCTTTCGCAGTTCCTTGATGCATAATTCATTAGTGTCAGGTGCTTTGAAGGAATATATTTGCTAAGGTTGCTTTTGTTTTTCTTTTAGTTCAGGATTTTAATCCAGTTGGCCTGGAGAAGTTATTGAGAATATTATAAATTGGTCGCACCATAGGCTGTATGGATATGGATACTTACTTACACTTCAACAAAATAAAATTGAAGCGTCTGTGTAGTAATGTCAAAATAACGGCTTTTTTAACAAAATCTATATAGGTATATAAAAATCAATTGCTGTTCGTTAGTCTCGCTAAAACTCGAGAACGGCTGAACCGATTTGCCTAATTTTGGAGTCAATAGATAAAATGATTCAAGAGGAAGGTTTATACGTATAGAACATCTCGCTATGACTAACAGGAGCGGGGTAGTAACCAAAGAACTAACTGAACCCTGGTGACACCGCGGGGTATTTAGCTAGTAAATATGTAAAAGTTTTCGCGAAAAATTTTTTTTTTGTTTCTGTATGTTTGTTTCGGCTTATCACCGAAACAGTTGGATATATTTTGACGGGAATTTCACGTGCTAATGTTAAGTAGTAACTGAAACTACTTTTATTTAAGTAAAACAATGAAAAAAAAAACTTAATAACGAACATTCACCACGGGCATCAGCTAATGCGAGATAATTATATATATGCAGCAGGACGAACATAAGAACAATTGCTGCAGTATAAACCTCAGTACCTCCAACGTGGAATGAATGAGCTACAAAAACACTTCCATTCTCAGAAGAAGCGGTAATGTACTCGTTTCATTACATGTTATGTACAACACTTTAATGACAATGATTGTAATGTAGACATTTTCCCTGTCATGTAGGTCTATAAATGTGTTTCCGATAGAAATCTTTGCGATTACGAGATGACGTTATTCTCTTGGACTGCCTCTTTGGTCTTGTGGTCTGTTGAGCGTGGAGTCTTGGGTTCGATTCCCAGGTCAGACAAAGTGTTGTTGAGTTTTTCCATAAGGAATTTCTCAGTAACAGACCGGGGTTTGGAAGTTGGTGATGAGATACCCACGTTCTTCGGAAAGCACGTTAAGCCGTTGGTCTTGCGCCTGATCTCTTCCCATCGGACTATGACAGTTAGCGAAGAGAAAGTGCACCTGTGTTTGCGCACACACTTGTGCACTATAATATCTCCTGCATACTTGGATAGTCTCAATTACGATTCTGACCGAGGTGACTGAAATCGGTCTGGAGAATTCTTTCATTCTCTTGAATCACATATTCGTTAGTGCACTCGTACAAAGCAGCAGTTTATTGAATGCGCATTCAATTGTTTATTGCGACTTTACAGTACTTTTAATGGCCAGCTTAGCTTTTTAATGTTTAGTATTTATTTATTTTTTTATTTATTAAAAGTTTTTGCACATAATGTAAATAATACACTATACAAAGGCCGAATTAATGCCTTAGTAGTATTATGATTTGTTTCCTTTCAGTGTCTGTTAGTGCGGAAAAAATATTTAAGTACACACCTGTACTGTTATGTAAAAGAAACTCTCTTAAAGAAATACAGTAATTAGGTATTAAGTACTGGAACAATGAAATTGATGAAATACTTTGTTAGATACTAGGTTTAGAAGTAGGTATTTTAGTTAGAATCAACATTCTTTTTTAATTTTAATCTAGAACGTAGACTATTTTTAAACGAAGTCAAAAAAAGAGGAAGTTCTCAATCCGACTGTACGTTTTTTTCATGTTTTACGCGATTATTCCGCCAAATATGTATTGATTTTGATGATTCTTTTTTTGTTTGGTAGATCATACTTCAGAGATGGCCCCATATACATTTACTTCTTCTTGGTATATAAATCAAAATAACTGAAAAAATGGTCATCGAAGTAGGTAAATAAAATGCATATTCTGCTTTCTTGTGACATTTAAGTGGTGTCTTGTTAATTTACGTAATTTATTTTGATGTCTATTTTAAAAAGCAAGCTTCCTGAACGGATACAAAGCTCCTTTTTAATATTAAAAAGGAGACGAGGAAACGAGAATATTCTCGTTTCTCATCTATCTACCATCATCACGCCTGTATTCCCCGAAGGGTTAGGCAGAGGTGTACCAATGTACACCCACAGTTCGCCAGTATGTTTAGGTCACATGTAATAGGGGGAGAGCCTATTGCCATTAACTGAGCACGAATCCTAACTTTGAGCTGCTACTGAGAATTTCATCACTTTTATTATTAGATCATTTGTGATCAATATGAATTTATTTAAGTATTAAATGATCTGCTAATAATATTAACGGCTGTCAGGCCGTAGGAATGTACTCTAGATAGTAGTCGGCCTTAACACGACGCGAGGACACCAAGCGGCGACGACCGCACTTTTACTGAAATGATTGATTAAATCATTTTGTTATATAATAATAATAATAATACGGAAATAATAAAGGAAGTACTATTATCTGCTATTGAAATTGAGTAAAATAAGAAACAATAAAGGAGGATAAATGGAGCGTCTCCTTAACCAGTGGGGTCTTAATAATAGATTGGAATCAGCCGGTCTGTTCTATAAAAAGGTCCTTTGGTAAATTTAGGTGAAGTTACCTGTTATTCCACCTGATATTCTTTGTCGTTAAAAACTTCCTTGATATGGTGAAGGGACCTTGAGGAGAGGTGTTATCCCATCTATTTTGTAAAAAAATCTCTCGATGAATTTTGCTGTAATGGGCTATCATATCTCACCTCCGGATAATTTCAGCTTTTTACAGAATAGCATAGTAGGATCGATTTTAGTAATTTTTCGCCAGGTATCCGAATCGCCTATCAGATATCGAATCCTGCGCAGTATCCGCCTATTATGGTATCACAACTTTATTTCGCACTAAGTTAAGAATTTTTGTAAATCTGGCAAAAGTAAGCTACCTATACTTAGCGTTGAGTTAAGTAAGCAAATTACTATAAGTACTACTTATAAGTACTTGTGGTAATTTTCTAAGTACGTGCAAATGTAATTAGATCCTGTTTGGAACACGCATCCTTTGCCTCAGCATTAGATGCTGGTTAAACACTATGTGTTACAAAAAATCCGCTACCTATTTCTTTGAATAATAAGATCTGACATTTAAGTATATAATTATCTTTGTACCTCTACCTATCTATATTAATGTTACAAACAGGTAAAGTTTGTTTGTAAAAGGTAGTTTTTGGAAGTACAGACCGATTATATTAGGATTTACAAGTACCACATACCATCACGCCTGTATTCCCCGAAGGGTTAGGCAGAGGTGTACCAATGTACACCCATAGTTCGCCGGTACGTTTTGGTCCCATGTAATAGGGGGCGAGCCTATTGCCATTAACCGGGCACAAATCCTAACTCCGAGCTGCTACTGAGAATTTAAAAAAACAAATACAAAAATACAAAATTTATTGTTATTTAATATATTATTAGTTTATTGTGCCAAATAGAAACTACATTACATGTTACCGTGTTTGGAGCCCCCGCTTTAAGGGGGGGGGGGGGGTGTCCTTAGGGGGGACCTTAAGGGGTGGGTATTTGATTATTTGATATTTTTGTGTATTCTATAACAATGACACTCGGCGCAATAGTGCCGGGCAGTAGTTACTTGTTATGTAATACAAGTATAGACAGCCACAAAAGCCGCTTAACAATTTAGATTTAGGTTTAAATCCTAATTGTTAAACACGTTAAAAAAATATGGATTGAATGTAAAATCAAGATAATATTAACTACTGTTACTTTAAACTGCCTCGGTAGCCTAGTGGTCCTAAGCGCGTCTGCTATGCTAGAGGTCTTGGGTTTGATTCCCAGGTCGAGCAAAGTGTTATTGGGTTTTTCTATGACATTCTCAGTAGCAGCTCAGAGTTTGGATTTGTGTTAGGGGTTAATGGCAAAAAGCTCGCCCGCATATTACATGGGACCTAACCATACCGGCGAACTGTGTGTGTACATCGTTACATCTCTGCCAACCCTTCGGGGAATTCAGGCGTGATGGTATGTTATGTTATTATTTTAGCTAGGTACTCATTATTTGAAATGCTCAAAAGCAGTGCTGCGAATTATTTCGTAAAACGACTTTTGTCGCTGGTTCTACTAAATTAAAAAAAAAACATGACTCATTTCTGACCTATTAAGTTCACCTATCATAAAATAATATGTTGTGGTTTTTCTAAAGAAAAAATATTATTCCTTCGTGACTCTTTTGACCTTGTCCCCGTCACATGTGGCGTGCAAGTGTATTATAAATTGAAATACACTATTGAATTGACACCTATATTAATAAAGACAAATAAATCAGTACAGAGTCTTTTTTTGTAGCTCTTTAGAATAGGTGGACACCGCCATTGTTAGCTACTGGTTGAAAATAAAAGGGTTTAAAAATAAAACAAAACTTTTTAGGAATTTCTTTTTTTTTATTAAAACTTCATGTCTTAATGCAAAAAAATACATCGTACAAAGGCGGACTTAATGCCTTGGACAGAATTTTCGATTGGGCACTGCTTATACAAAGTAAAGTAAAAATGTTAGTCGATAATTCAACAAGGAATCTTAAACTGCTGAGTGCTTAAAATACTATATCTATATTATAATTAATTATTCTTATGAAAAATTACAAAATTGCGGAATTAAAAAATTGCTGAACCCTAAAAATGAACAAACATTTAAAATTTTGCACCCAATAGATATATCATTTCCTTTATTAATTTTGTTATCAAACTTATTTCACGCGGCGCTATTGTGCGCTACGCTTTCAATAGATATTTTTGTGCTACAAAAACGGCCTTCCTAGCGAAGTCCAGTCTTTTGTAACTCTTTATTATCAGCTTTAAATCATTACTAGTACCGCAAGTACGAAAAACTATTATTCCCGCAAACATTAAACCTTACTGAGCGTTTTATTGTCTGTAGACCAATAAAAAAAACTTGAACTGTCAATTTAGATCGTAATGCAACGGATGGTACCTACTGCTGCTTCAGCAATATTTGCCATCCCTTTTCTTGACACTTGAATTGAACTATGCCTGTCTCGTTCGCACAACGAAGCGTCACATGCCATTTGATTGGACCATCAACCTGTTTGAATAGGTGTTCCGTCGACAGATGGAATCGACGGGTATCCTGTGGACATTTTTTCCCGCCCATTATAAATAGACGTGTCTGAGGCAATAGAAAAATAAGGACTACACAAACGACACGCTCTTTTGAACGTATCTTGTTAGAAAGCTTTGTTAAAATCTTTGTGTGGGAATTCAGTGGTCATAATGACATTTTTCTGTCTTAATTAATGCCTTGAGCTCATAGTGTATTATGTGTACCCTTTGTTCCCATCAAAAGCAGCTCATTATTCAAGTATCAAAGGCATGCAATGCCCATAGCTAGAGGTTTATTACTTGTGCATGTGATTAATTAGGATTTATGATTTGTCACGAATGTAATTTTAATTATGATCATAATTCATAATGCTTACTTACTCGTAGAAGAAGTTATAGGTTAGGTGAATGATTTGTTTGTGGACGTGTCATCTCCTCGTTTTTCTTTGCACATAAAAAGCTTGCAAACATTCCACGGTTTTCCCATCAGAATTTTCTCAGTAGCGGCCCGGAGTTTGGGAGTCGGCGGTGTAACACCCCCGTGACTCGAAAATAATGCAAAGCCCCTCTTGTCATTCGAATGTGTTTGACAGTCATTAGGGATAATCAGAAGCCCGAAAGTCAACCAACTGGTCTTAGTTACTTAGTTGTCGAAGTCAAATTGTCTGCGGGTCCATGTATTATTTTGGTATTCAGGTGCATCCGGTTAGACTGGAAGCCGATCGTAACAAGATTGGGAAAAGGTTAGGCAAATGATGAAACAAAAATGTAAGTAATTTTAAAATGGCTTCATAAATCAGATTACATGGTATTCGACATGTACCGTTTGTTTAAAATAAAGCGCACCGAAGCTACACCTGTTCCATTTCTCAATTCGGTCCCAAAGAATAATTAGTCGTTGCCCAACTGTTCCGCTCGATCAATCTTTGTTTTGGAATTCCAATCTTTTTGTTTTATCTTTGAACGTCTTTATTCCGTGTCATTAGAGTTCATTAAATGGAGTAAAACAACGGGAATCTTTTAATTAACACTGACGACAAATGACGTTTGCGGCCCATCGGGCAGAAACGATCGCTTGCCGAGAGTCCGAGACATGGCAACAGTATTCTTGCTTTTATAGAATTAAGAAACTTCACGAGATAAATTCGAAAGATAATGTTTTTATTACTTACGTATAATATTATCGTCTGCTTTAGTTATGTGATGTTTTTACTAGCATTCGGATTTAGCAATATAGCACTGATACATATCTGTTTAAAAAAAAAAGCATTGATTAACCGGATAACCTACTTACATGAGTCAACGATTTCGTAAGTTAAACTTTAAGATGATCCAAGTCACATCCGGAAACCAAAGCATTTAGTCATGTTTGTTGAAGACTATAGTATTTATCAGTTATGATTTGAATGCCTTTGAACTTTCAACGAGTTTTTTGTACCGTGAGACTCGGTGAGACGAAATCAAATTTCCTCCGACTCGCCTAACCGCACAGGGTCTATCCTGCGGCTTCTTTGAATGTACCCGAGCACCGTGTCGTTCTTCCCCTTCCCTCCTCTTACCTCACCAACCTGACCACCGCACCGCCGAATCCTCGGAACTACGGTCAATCGTCTTTTGTTTGTTAAACGCGGTACAAAACCAACACGTACACGGAAAAAAGCACCGTCACAATCACTCTTGTTGTGTTCTTAACCGGTGCAGTCTCTGCTACAACAAATAAAAGGTGCTCTAGATCGATATTTATGTATGAGCATTACTACCTCTATGTTGCAATTGTGACTTGCAAGAACGAGAGTGTGATGTAACAGTTTATATCTAAAACCTGACGAATAGATTATAATGGCTTATTATGTCCAGGCCTAAATGGGATCTTATATTATCAATATTTACTGTCAATGGTGAAGTAACAAGTTTATAGGCGAAATATTTCTTTGTTCAATATTGTCAAATTGGTCTGTGAGAAACTTAAATGACCACTAGCTTTAGCAATAGTGCTGGAAACTGATCTTTTTTGTGAAATAAAACATTTACCGGTGAACATTAACTGGTTTGTTCGACAGGCGTTGGAGCGAATAATCGATCGAAAATGAAATAACCGAGCAATTGAATGCACTTAACAATACTTATTTAATTTTCGGGTCTCTAGCCAATTGTTCACTGCTGCAATCACAGTTCATTAGAAATTGGGCACTTGTCAACTGGTTTTGTGATCGATAAGGCTCAAAATGATTTTGTCAGATCGGTATTTTTTATCCTTCTTGACATTGGTATTGATTTTTAATTTCTAAGTGATTGATTATACAGATACGAAGATTAAATGCTAAATGTTTTGTCTGACAATATAACTCCATTAAAAATATATAATCGAGCTTATACTTTGTGAGTTCTTGTGTCTTACTGTAAATGATAAGGAATGCTTTTAAATTTTAAATATTAACTTGTTACCTTCTTTCAATTAGAATTTTCAACAGTTTCCAATACCAGCTAACTGTTTTTCGGTATAATATAAAGGCAGAACGGCACTACTTTAGATGTCTTTAGCTGATTGCTCAAATTCCTCTTTTTTGTCTAAATCTATTTCGAGATCTCTCATTCTAGATTTACTTATTGATTGAGACACCAGTAAAACAACGGTAAATTAGGCAAAATGCCTCATTCCTCAAGAATTGTTTTAGAGTCTTCATAAATTTTGACGTGCTCAAAATAGCATTTAATAATCTGGGATCGGCAATGAGTTGCAGAGACATGCAGGAAACTTGACGTCATTTTAAAATGTTTTACCTGTTTCCATGCATGCTTTTATGAATGTGTTATTTCATACTTAAACATAATTGCTTAGATCCCTATCATTATTGTGCGCACGGCGGGATGGCTCCCGGCGAGGGAACTAATCTCGCCTGTACTTTTGGTCGCATAAAAAAGCTTGGGGATTTCTAATCGTGGGAAGTTGAGATGACTTTGTTTTCGATTAGCCCCATTATGTTTGGAATGACTCTATTTGATGAAAGTGTAAACTTATTTTATTATTCAGCTTCTGTTCGATCTTCAATTCGTGCAATTTGTTTACCATTAAGTTGCGCAATTGTTGTTGCTTTAACTTTCATGAAAACGTGACCGTTTACTGCAATTTCTTTTTTATCCTCTCAGACAATATTGTCGAAAATTTTCTGCAGTTCTGTACCATTAATATTCAATTGTGCTATTTATCATCGACTAGCTATTGCCCGCGACTTCGTTCGCGTGAATTTTCTTACAAATCCTGTTTTTTTTTTTTTAAATAAAATATAGCTTATGTCGCTGATAATATAGCCTTCCATAGGTGAAAGTATTTTTAAAATCTTTATATTCGTTTAGATGAACTTGTTTCCTTTCTTCAATATGGTAATGGAACATCACAGGTATTGCTGTTATATGATCAAGTTACATTGCCAATATATGTGTAGATATTTTCTAAGTATATTAAATTCTATATAGGTACTTTTTCTTTACCTGCCGTCACACACCAGGTACCCGTAAACCAACAGACACTTGATACATGCGTCATACCTCCGGATGTGGTACCCTTACATCTGTAGAACCAGTTTGAGACAACGTACTTTTTGTCCCACTATCTCGTCCATTTGTTTGCCGTCGCTGTCGACCATTAACCGTCTGTTTGATGTTACATGGTGTGATAGAGGAATGGGTGCGGCTTTATATTCATACGTGGCCTTGCGATTTCGGGGAAGGTATGTGGTAAAAACTTGTATTCGCAACTTTTGTGCAGCTTTTAATGAGTGGTTCGGTATTTTATTTTAGAATACTGATCATTGTGAATGGGATATATTTTGCTGGAAATAGTCTTTTAGTTCATTAGTTGCTCTCAAAATTCTTAAGTTGAAAGCGTCTGATGTACATGTGGGATGTGTTTGATTAAAAATCAGAGGGCAACTCCACAAACTTTTAGGAACGCTCGCAATCTAATCTATCAAAATTGACTAACATTTTTTGACGTTGATTGGTGCTGAGATGAGATTAAGACTAGACTCAACGTTTTTAATTATTGAAATTGGTATTTTGAGTTGGTGTACAGTATTTTTCAACCAAACACGTCAACTTGCCATGCCTGTGAAACACGACAGTACCTATGTTTAAAAGGTACCTACGAGACAACTTTATTTCCTAATGCAACGCATAGGTGATTAAGTGGTACGCAGTAGTGTTAAACATCTCCATATCGTATTCACTATGATGAGAACAGAACGATACTATAAAGTTAAATTGCATTTAAAGCATGGTTCACATGTTCCATATTCCCGTTCTCCCACGTAGGCTCCCATTAAGTACTACACGCGATCATCAATCTAAGGCCGGAACAATAGACTAAGGAAGACTTCACCGTCTCGAATTTTTCGAACCGAATTGCAGACACGTGTGAAATGACGTTTAGAGTCGCTGATGTGTGTATGACTTTCGATTTTTCTATTGTGAAAGCTTCGTGCAGTATTGGTAATAGGTGTTTTGTTTGAACAACGAGCCGTATTGACTGTTTGAGCTATTGTTCTCTTTTAATGGTACAGTATTTGCCACGTCAATTTATTGTCACGGTGTAGCGATGGTGAAGGAGGACGCCTTATTGGTTTTTGGTACCAAGATTTGATTTTTACCGATCTTTTTTGTTTAATATAAAATGCAATTCTCTAAACGTATGCAAAATTAAAGATCTGACAGGTTATATGGAAACCTGTTGGCTGATGTCATTTGCCAAAAATATCTTCACTGCAGGTCATTTAAAAGCCAAACCTAACTTAAGTTTGAATAGATTTTTTTTTTGCTTGCCGAATAATCTGCCAGTTTCGCTACTAATAATTATATGGTTATCCTAGTCTAGAACATTAAAAATAATGCTACTTTCGTATGCTCATTGAAGGTTCTGAACTGTTCATTCAAAACAAATGTTAACAGGGTTTTGTCCCCTTTTAAATCATGAATGAAATTAACATAAGCGACGCCGCAGAATATACAATGTTTAATACTTACGCCAACAAGATGTTTCTGTCCTTTGTTTATTTCTCCCACGAATAGCAGTAACGGAACAGCACTAAATGATAGGTACGTCACTACTCACTACGTGCGAAAATCCGATGTGTTATTTGTTCGTGAGAGAGTAAATTGAAATTTATGTCAAAGTGACATCTCAATGAGTCATATTTTATGCGAAACAATGTCATTGGCAGAAGAGGTACTTGATTCGTTTATCGACAGTTTTTGTTTGTTGAGCTCGTAACAGTAGCTACCTATATCTTATTTCTGTCTTGCATGATGTGGATTTAGAAATAAGTGGTGACACGATTGGCGCAGGGGCTGAGCGTTTGGCTGATGCGCTTCGTGAAGTGAATTCGATTTCTGCACGGCACAAATATTAGCATAAGTATATCCTATAGGATTTGTTTCGGGTCTGGTTGTACGTGTATGTGAGTTTATATGTTTGTAAACGCAACCGCGATACTGGAGAGGTTCCTAGGGTAGGGCTACGTTTTTTTTTGAATGACTTGATGTAAGATTGCTTAAAATTAAAAGCTTCTTTTTTGGTATGTTTTACCTACCAGCTTCTGCCCAGGATTTCCTCCAGCTGCAAGTCAAATAGACCATACAATGTGTCCTATGGCATTAGGAAATAGTGTAGCTTTTTATCAAAATAATATTTTTTTATTGTATTCGGACCATATTTTCATAGATATTTTACTTCTTAATAAAATCAGTTAAGATTTGGCAAAATAATTACCTAATTATATTTTAAATCGTTAGATATAATTATTATGTCATATTTGTTTAATTCGTTGAATGTATTACCCTTGACATTTTAAATATAATTTTCATTAAATATTTTATTTGCACAAGGATTCACAGAATTCGACAGCCATTTTGTTAAATAAATTAATCAATCATAAGATCTTAGCTTTCCTATTACCTCTATTGGGATTTTATCTCTAAGGAGATAATATTGTTGGCTCCCTACATTCATGTATATGTTATGTATGTATGGATAGATCTATCCCATCAATAAATATCAAATATATAGATAATATCGCACCCGTGTAGATAGACATTTGAGTGTGAAAGTATATTTATGCAAAATGGCGTTGTCATATACGATTGAAATGAATAAAAATACGTGATTTCACATCTCGTATAATATTGTCTGACGTAAGTAAAGGTTGAATAAAACGTTTCTTCGACCTTTTTACTTCATAAATTCTTATCCATTCATTGTCTCTCTTCACTTTTTATAATTCATATGGCATTTACTTATGATTGAGTAATTCGGTTGGCTCTTTTATTAACCTTTTTAGTATGCAAGGTAAACGCATTTCACTATAGAAAATGTTGTGTTATATTAACTAGCGTGCTATCAAGTACACCATAAAACATATTTTATGACGCTTTCTAATTTTGTCAGTAAAAGATACTCTGTAATCGGACCAGATTTCCTGGGATTACTTCTTACAAACAATAATCACTCTTTATCTCTTTATAGTATTAGTACCTACTATGAGTACCTAATTCATCTGAGTCAGTCTTCAAATCTTATGAAGTACCAGTAACTATTAAATCTACAGAAAACAATTGCAGTTAAAATTAGAGAACTTACTTACAGCTGTGCTTACAGGTTGTTAACTTTTAAGTAAGTACTTAAGTAATGAGGGTAAAAAACTTTTTTTTTGCGTTTGACTCAGATTGCTCTCCTATCTGCTAAGTCTATGATTTTCACTAATTACGAGGTCTATACGAAAATATCGTGGTATTCAAAACCGTAACGAAGTACACACCGCTAAATAGTTTGACTATAGACCAGAAATCATCATTTTTCACATTCACAACTTTATTAAACATTTTTGTGAATAGACCATAGAAATACAACGTGTAAATAAATTAGTAACTAAAAACCTGAAAAGGGATATTTTTCTGTTCACGTAGCTCAACAAAATATATATATCAGCTGGCCTTTTTTGTGCTTTCAGTGTTCCATAGTACAAGTTGTTCATAATGATGAGTACAATTAGCCGTTTTAATTTTTTCAGTTAATTCAATTGCACCTTTTATACGCAAAAAAGAAAAGTCACTTCTCAGCACAACACGAGTTCAATGGGGATGGGGCCGGACCTTGCGGACAACCAATTTGGTTTCCGCAGGGGGCGCTCTACGGTGGACGCCATCATGCGCGTGAGAGCCCTATCGACGGGGGATGCAGTGGCCCGGGGCGGGGTCGTCTTGGCGGTGTCTCTTGACATCGCCAATGCCTTCAACACCCTGCCCTGGAGTTGCATTAGGGAGGCACTCCGGTACCACCGGATGCCGACCTACCTCCGTCGAGTTGTCGGGGCCTATCTGACGGATAGGGCCGTGATTTACCCTGGTCGCACAGGAGAATGGAACCGGCGAGAGATGTCGTGCGGTGTCCCACAGGGTTCGGTACTGGGGCCGCTCCTGTGGAACATCGGATACGACTGGGTGCTGCGAGCCGACCTCCCTGAGGGCGTCGGCGTAGTATGCTACGCCGACGACACGCTGGTCTGGGCGCAGGGAAGGTCGCACGAGGCGGCGGCCGACTTAATGACACGCGGGGTTGCGATAGTCGTTGAGAGGATCCGGCGGTTGGGTCTCGAGGTGGCCTTGCACAAATCTGAGGCCATGTGTTTTCATGGGCCTCGGAATAGGCCACCGTCGGGATCCCAACTAACGGTAGGAGGGGTTCACATCGGCGTCGGGTCGACGATGAAGTACCTGGGACTCGTCCTCGACAGCCGGTGGAACTTCGCGGAGCATTTCCGACGTTTGGCCCCCAAACTGGAACGGGCCGGGGCTGCCTTTAGGCGGCTCCTACCCAACCTGGGGGGACCAAACGCCTCCTGCCGGAGGCTCTACGCGGGAGTCGTGCGGTCGATGGCCCTTTACGGGGCCCCGGTGTGGGCGCAGGGGTTAAGGCGACTTGCCGCCCACTACCTCATTGCGTCCCAACGGGTGATCGCCATAAGGGTCATCCGAGGATACCGCACGATCGCGGGGGAGGCGGCGAGCCTCCTTGCCGGATTGCCGCCGTGGGATCTGGAGGCGCTGGTCCTCGCGCGCCTGTACGAGTGGCGCGTGGAGGTACTAGGCCGGGGGGAGAGTCCGCCACCGCGGCAAATTGCCGCTCGGCGGGCCGACCTCCGGCTCGATCTCATGGCGACATGGAGACAGCGACTGTCGCAACCTCGTGCTGGGCACGCCTTAATAGAGGCGGTAAGTCCCCTCTTTGAGGAGTGGCTGGAGAGGCGCCACGGCGCCCTCACCTACCGCCTGACGCAGGTCCTCACCGGACACGGGTGTTTCGGGAGGTTCCTGCACCTCATCGGGCGGGAGGAAACGTCCGGGTGTCACCATTGTGTGGATTGCCCCGAGGACACGGTGGAGCACACCGTGGCGGTATGCCCCGCTTGGGCGGAGCATCGCCGAGTCCTCGTGGCGGCCATCGGCGGCGGCGAACTCTCGCGTCCGGCCCTGGTGCGAGCCATGGTTCGGAGCGAGAGGGAATGGGATGCAGTCGCCTCCTTCTGCGAGGCAGTAATGCTTGAGAAGGAGGCGGCGGGACGGTTGAGACAGCGGTTCTCCCGTCCCAGCCGCCGCGGTAGACGCTCCGGGCGTCGGGAGCCGCGAGACGACTCCCGGCCACCGTAGATACTGGCCTGTGGACGGTGAGCAATGGGTAGCTCACCGTCCTTACGTTGCATAACGACAGGCCGTGTCGACGGCGCGTTCGTGTTCCACGCGCGCCTCAAAGAGATGTCAGCAAAAGGAAGGGGCCACTGAGGGCCGATGCCTGCCGGGGCTGCGGGTTGTTCGCAAGAGATACCGCGCCCCCGGAACGCAAAGGGCACAAGAAGGAACATGGGTGGGTTTTAGTCAGTAAAAGTCTGACACTCCCTCCCGCCCCGCCCAGGGCGGGAGAAGTTATTTGATGATTTCCCACCCACCAAAAAAAAAAAAAAAAAAAAAAAAACACGAGTTCAAAATACAAAGTTGGGTTGAGAGCCTGTCGGGCCTGTTTACTAATATTTTTTATCGACTGTACCTACATCGTCGACCACGCTTCTAATAAAGATATTATTGAACATAAATTACGTTCAATGTTACCTTCATGTAATTAATGGTTGGGTCAGAACTCATGAGTTTCGATCGTTCAATCAACATTTTGTCTCGATTTTCGATCAGTAGTTTCGTAAGATCCCTATCGATGTGTTAGTTATTTCGGACAAAATATTGTATTGATTTCCTTGTACGAGTTTTGGTGTTATTCTTTAGGTTTCTTGTTGCATTTCCGTAAAGTTTAATTGTGAAAGGAAACCGGTTCAATCACTTTTTGATTTTATCAATTTGGTATGTGTATCTACATAATACATTCTGCCCTCGACTTCCTCCGCACCAAATTTGATGTAGTATCCCACGGCAACCGTACATTTTCTCGGGATAATAAGTATCCTATGTGTTATTGCACACTACAATTTATTTAAGTACTAAAAGGCTGGCTTTTACCTTGGCCAGAGGTTAAGCATTGCCATCCAATGTGGCAATGCCGCCAGTCTTTTGTGCACTTTTCCGGTTGACGGCGAAGCGGAGGAATTTTTTGATGCCATTTAGTTTTAGTTTCTTTTTGTTTCTTATTAAGGATTTCTAATTTTAAGGCAATACTAAATTACATCCAGATCCGTTACCGTTTAAGCGTGAACGAGTAACAAACATTCATCCGTCCATCTTCATAAACTTTCGCATTTATAATATTAGTAGGATAGATAGGATGTAGGATAAACATTGAGTCCTCTGTTTGGCTTAAGCTTATCTTCTACTATTCAACAACAGGGGCTGAAAAGTCTAAACACCACAACGCTAGATCCTGATAAAAACCTTTTTCAAATTCTGCAAATTCCACTCCGACTTTCGATAAGATTGGCACACTTCATAAAACTTGCAGTTAATTAATCGGTCTTTGGTAGTCATATTTCGATTGATTAGTTAAAATAAATTAACTCAAATCAATACCAACATTCAAGTAAATATTATTGCTGATGACGATAAAGGTCAGAGCTGCCAAACTTTAATTAATAACTTATTCACGTGTTCGTCAAATAATAACGTTAATCAACTTAGGAAATAAAGATACGAACAATCACGGATAATGAAGGTGGCGATTCAACTGTGAACCATTTATATTATATTATTTAGACAGTCATGAAGAAAATGCACTTTAATTTTAATTACCTACCTATATAGAAAATCGTTAGTAGTCAGCACAAACATGCATAGAATCTAGCATATCATGCAAGTTCGAAATTGATTAGATATTGTAAACATAAATATACTTTATTTATAGAACTACAACCTCAATACGGTATCATAGGTACACCCCACACCACAATGTGGGGTGTACCTCTTATACCGTCAATAATGTTACACACGTAACTCCCGACATCATAAAATGAAATTCTGCAAAATGGAAGCCCTTTCTTATTATAAAAGTACCAAAAAAGGTAGCAAAATAAAACCAGCCACTCACTCCAGATAACGCACGCCTATTGCTCTATTCTCGGGCCAATAGATGAGGTGACGCCACCAATCTGATTACCTCACGGCATGCAACTTTATCGCTTCCGCCTGCACCGGCGCGGGCGCCGTGAACGCAAGTAATAGCAGGCCTTATCTGAAACAAAAGGACCGACGCCCCTATACCATGTTTTGGTCCGTTTACCCTATTTATAGGATGTTATATTTGAATGGTCCTTAGTTCCGATAACAATATTCCCGGTTTATTTAAGGCCTAAGTATGTCTGCTGTTTTATTTGTCTATGAAAGCTAAATCTGTCTTTGATTGTGGTTTGACTATGGTATTTTTCGAATTAGTGTAGTTTTTACGGCTATCCAATATCTAAAGCTTTTTATATTTTCAGTTTATAAAAGTAGGTAGTTATTTTGCTTTTGAATTTGCCATTTAATATGTTACGCTTGCATGATAATTTGCTCCGGCTATGTTATATCATCATCATCATCTTTGGTTGACTGGTGAAGAATGCCTGAAGCATGAAGTCCGCCGTTGTACCTTTTTTACCTAAAATTTAAACAAAAAGTAAATCCCATTTGCGCCAAAATCTTAATTCTTACTTATTTGTTAACACGAGTTTTAACTACTAACAAATTACGTACATTGTTTGCTTTTTTTTTAATCATGAATTAATTTTGTTTTCTGTTTTGTTTCAGGTTAGTATTTTTCATTTACCTAATTCTCAGGCGTCATTATTACGTATCGACAGCAGTTTGGTATTGGTAAGCTATCTTATTTATTAACTCGCTTTACTTATAAATCTTTAAAGTCTAGCATATCAGTGCCGGCGTTCGTAAAGGAAACTGGTCCTTTGCATCTTAGGACCATTATTGATGATTCAGATATAGTTTGTTGGTTCTATTCCTTTAAGTAAAATCACGAAGCCGCGGTTGACACTTCTAGTGAAACTTATTTTTCTTAACAAACTCGTGTGATCGAATTATTCAGAATAAAGTATGTACGGTCAACAAAAGAAATAAGTACCCAAATCTTCTAATATAGTTGAAGTTTTCTTTGATACCGGTGGTCGTTTTAAAAATGAAATTTAATTTAGTTAATAAATTTTTCATTTCCTATTAAAAAAAATAAATTTCATCTAAAAACATCTACCGGTTTTTAATAAACTTTGAATTCATTAGGCTACTCTAGTTACCCATCTCTTTTCTTGACTGCACTTACACTAGATAGTTTTTGAACAGAAAAGCCCTTCAATCCTTGATTCCCATTAGAAGTATTAAACCGTCAGAGCATGAGAATTCCAAGAACAAAATCAATAGTTAGTCTTTCACCTCACTTATGAATAATTCCAAATCCAAATCGTTAAAATTTTACTAAATCCTATTTCGTGACATCTTTACCGCTATTTCGTAGTCTTGAGATTCCCAGACCGTTCACCCAGGCTCTATTCACAGCTATTACACTATTACGGGCTATTATGTAAGCAGAAACCAAGTCAGTCACATCATCGAAGTTCGAACAATGTCAAGTGTTCGCTCACAAGCATTTTCCCGTTGCATTCATTGCCATAACGATCAGCGATTCACCCATTTCGTCTAATGTTTTTATGCAACGCGATTTGTGCATAAACTAGTACGTTATTGGAACTTGTGTATTCGTAACATGATTTTTAAATCGTTTCAGGTTATATGACATTTGAATTGCTGATTGTGGGCTTTGACATTGTTGTGCTATGAAGTTTTAACATTTTTGTATTAAATTTCAATTCTTCGAGTATGTTTTTTGTGTGGAACTCAAAAACTAATTAATATACTACCTATAGACGGAGCAAACTGATCAATGTACTGATTTAGATCTACTACTATAAAATATAGTCATGGGCCCATATGACAGGTGGCATTCTGTGCTAAAGGAAAGATACAATATAAGGGATCACAGTTTTCTATGACATAATTATCTTTCTTTCCTACGGTATCGTTAATCTTGATGGAAGCCAAAATTAGACTGTTTTTTTTTTTTTTTTTTTTTTTTTTTTTTTGGTGGGTGGGAAATCATCAAATAACTTCTCCCGCCCTGGGCGGGGCGGGAGGGAGTGTCAGACTTTTACTGACTAAAACCCACCCATGTTCCTTCTTGTGCCCTTTGCGTTCCGGGGGCGCGGTATCTCTTGCGAACAACCCGCAGCCCCGGCAAAATTAGACTGTTGAATTGAAAAAATGTAATAGGTAAAGAGGTACTATAAAATTGCTGACTGGTTAAAGATGAGTCTTCGTTTAAAAAATGTTGAAAGTCTATGCCGTTTTGAAATCGAGATATACCTATTAGTAAGTGTCCAAGAACGCTCAATTTTGGACTCATTCTACTTATAATTATTTCAACTTTTTAACAATGGTTTTTTAAAGAAATTTATGAATAGACATTTTTTATAAAACTTTTAAGGAACTCTACATGAAGATCGCACACGCATATCTCCGAAATCATTAGTTAATCGAATGCACTTTCTCTCAATGCCAATAAAATGTATACAAAATGACCTACACAATTTTGCATCGCACATTTGTCACACAACATAATCTCGTGCATCTGGCAGTCGGCGCACGCGCACGTTGACATGCATGCCACGCACGCATCGGATAGCATCGCGAACATTGGTCCCTCGTGTTTACAAGGATTAGGTTTATCAATACATGTCTTATTTATTTTTTATTTAAATTTACCGATTTTTGTTGTGAGACGAAATGTTGATTTTATAAAACTCTTTGTCGATACTTATTAATTTTCTTTAATTTCCAAACCAATTCTGTTGTCAGAATTTAGATGTTAAGGTAGCTTTGTTAATTCACGCCAGTCAGGGACTAATCTAAAGCCTCTTTCAATTTATGCGTTTGGTGACGAACTAGCACGGCACTGGAACTGTGCGAAAAAGACCACCGTCCTTTTGCCGTCCTGTAGCTGCACTGCTCCAGTGCTGCGGCAGTCTGGCATTAAATGCGTACATTGAAAGAGCCTTTCTTTCTAATCTCAGACAATGAAAAAAATTTGGTAAACTGTACCTACTTTTGTTTCTTACTGTATTCGGAATTAGTCGGAAATTTGGAATATTAGTAACCGTGGCAGATGTAAATTGTGCTATTTCGTAAACAACGCAAATTATAATATCAGCAATAAAATACATTGTTAGTTTCTTAAAAAACAAAGACACAGTTAAATATTCATGAAGGTTTGTTAACTTCAAATCAAGGTTTATCGTCTTAAATTACGATCGTTAAATCGGTAAAATTACATATAAAATTATTAGAATCTTCCGCATTCCTTTACCAACCAGCAATTAGGGTTTTACTGTGGTGAACAACTTTCAAATATTTTGGGAGAAGTTCCAAATTCCGTTCTATTGCCATTTTTGGTCCTTATAGTCTTAAATGACGTAGTTCAAAAGCAGTTTAGATGAAATCGTTTGGCGTTCGTTCGTCACGGTGCCTGACGGTTGCTCGGGTCACTGCCCCTGAACTCGTCTGCATTTCCTTTATTTACTGGTGTATTAAACACATGTTCTGGCTTATTTAGGGCGTGAATTGAATGAGTATGCATTGTTTAAGTCAACGCGTAATATTAAGTAGGCTCTTTGAAGTGAAGAATATGTATTTATGTAAACAGTGAATTCTGTTTCAGAAGGTGATATAATCTTCGTCTGTAACACTAAAAGGTTAATTCTGCACTTTAAAAACGTTTAAAATGTAGTCACAATCTGATTTCTGTGATAATCAACGTCAAAAAATGTATGTAAATTAGAGACATTTTTGGCAGATTGAGACTGAGATTAGATTGCGACCTTTCCTAAAATTTAGTAGAATTTCCCTTTGGCATTAAGTCACGTTTTACGTATAGGGAGAACTAGTGGATATCGTAATAAAACGACATCTTCGAAAACCCCCACAATAAGACAGAAGAACATTAGAAAATGAAATGATTACGTACAATAGTTCACTCGTCTAAAGGAAAAGATATTATCTCAAAGAGACTGGTTACGTTTCACAGCAATTTCTGTCCATTATTTAATCAAATCATTTGAAACGTAACATGTGAAATGTCATCACGAACTATACTTTGAGCACATTATCGTCTCATTAACTAGTTCTGGTGTCTATGATCGTGTGCGAAATAACCCATCTGCTTAGTGGTGAAACTTGCGCGCCGACCTTTGACACAAAATCCAAGATGGTTGCCGAGCTGTCAAACTAAATACTCTTACTTTCCTTATCTGCTAACGAATCATATTTTACCGTTTCGTAGCCCCTTTCAAACATTCATTGTGCCTTTGATTCTCTGAATACAATTGTGAAATCATTTTAAGAGAATTAGCACTTTTTGTTGCCCGAAAATGACTGACTACCGGTGGCATATTGATTGTGTAATTCACACTTGATGCGCCTTCCTTTTCTATGGCATTATATAGAGACAGAAAAGAGATGAAAGAACGCAAAGCAGTAGAGCATACAAATGTAACTTTTGGTAATCTGAATAAGCATTTCTAATTCGCAAATAATAGTGAATCAGTTTCGGAATCCGGATAATGTCGGTTAAGATATGGCGTGTTATTTGAGTCCGTAGACGTTAAGTAGCCGTGCAAATCTGGTATCGTATTCATAGTTGAATTATAATAATAATTGAACTATGAATACGTTACGTGCTATGAGACGTTGAAATTTTGCCGAGATGTATTTACTAGCCAAGCATAACTTTACAAGAAAATTAGAATGAAAAATTACTTGATTTTATTGCACTACATGCAGGTTCATTTATCATGGGCAACCTCGATTCGCCGAGCGTAGTCGACCCATAGAAATTGTACACTACAGTTTCCTTATGCGTCGCTTCGTCTCTTATGATTGATATCTGAAGTTTTCTGTTGAGTTTTTTACCGATTCGAGTTGTCTGTTTAAGTTATGACTTGTGTGAGGTGTTTCTTATGAATCAATGAGGAACTTGTTTGTTGTTTTTATAGGTTTGTTTTATTCATTAGTTGTCGTCCACCGAACAATCCTGTTCAGTATTTTTAGACTCATGAATTTTAATTTTAAAATTTTACATAGCGGATATTTTTACAATATTAAATTAATAAGACTATAGCGTAGGAAAGCTCATACAATTATAGATTTAACATTCAATAAAGATAAAGTAGTACAGAGGTTCATGAGTTTAGTGAGTCCATTACTTTTACGACTTGAACTAGGCCTCCTCTGTAGACCTATGTATTGTTGCTTTCGCCTGTGTCCTCGCTTGCGGTTGGAATCAAATTTATAGAGCTTTAAGACTATCAATTTATTTTAGGCGAATTGAAAATACTTATTTCCTTTAATGGTGGTCTCGTCTGATCATAGCGCGGTTTTTTAACAATATAATGCTTTGAAAGAGTTCAATTAAAAATACTCAGTAAAATTTTACGGTCGTTCTTGGTCTTTCGATTTTGAAACGCTTGGACGAACAAGCGATAAGGATTGATGATGAACTAGAGAACCGATAATCACCAACCTACTCAACGCGTAGTATTTGAATGAATGAAAAACGTAGAATACATCCCACGCGGGTCGTAAGAGTAACGAGGTAACGGTGTTTGTAAACAATAGACCACAAACTTGTCACAGTTCTTACTGCTATGTTCGAACTACGAATGCCATGGTGGTTCCAGTTGTATCCAACATTACGATGCATTGTCTGTTCATAGAACTGGCAAAACTTATGCAAAATTTGGGCTCATCGCTTAAATATTCAATGGACATCACATTTGTGTCCATCTGAACTCTAGCGACGCATAGGTACACAACGTGTTTCTTAACTTGAGACTATGTGGCTCGTTTGTCTAATGCATTGACCAGTGAGGCCAAAGGGTAGGCAGAAAAACTATCTATACAGCACTGGCACTTAGGCTGCCAGCCAATTCTGTAAGCCAATCCGGCAACTGCATTTTAGTGTATTGACCAATCGAATCAGTCTTCTTACTGTGCCTATATCTGTTTCATTATCTTTCGAGTCAGTGAAGCATGCTATTTAATTACTTTGTGGGCCCGGTAATGCAACCACCTCTTATCGGAAACTGTGAAGAGATACTGTTACTTTTACTATAATCGTGTGAGTTAAAGTCCTCGTATAATTTTACACGACACTACCGGAAGAAAACACTTTCAGTGTCTGTTAGGCTGTTGAAGAAGTGGGACTCACTTTCTATATTGCATTAGTGGTAGTCTTGCCTGATAAACTTCGTAAGCTGTTTATCATATACAAGTAGGTATCATCTATACCTACATTGGTAAGTAGGTAGGTAAGGTATTAACGAGATGCGTGTATTGAACAATCGTTGTTCCACTTGCGATGAAGGTACGTAGAAGTATTGACTTTGACATTTCGAGATGACCATTAAAGATTTGCTAATTTCGAAGTTTCTACAACGTCGTGTGACAAAGTTTACAAAAACAATGATAGGTATAAGTGGTAGAATGACTGATGCTCAGCCACCATTTTTAAGTACCTAATAGTCGCCAAAATTGGCAAAACAACTTATTTACCTGCCGTTTCATTTATTACTTAAAAACACCATTAACCATTTTTGGTGTTTACGACTTTTCTGTGAAAAAAAGTAGGCGGACAGTTAACTATACAGACGGAAGAATGACAATTACGAATTTACATAAATTGAAGAAATATGAGATGGACCTACTTGTGTAAATAAAAGAGCATGAACCAAAACATCTGGGACAGGAACGTGCAAATTACAGAACAAACTAAGAGATGAAATTCCCTTTAAAGAAGAAAACATCAAAGAACTAACACTATACCATTTCATAGAGGTCATTTTCACATAACCAAGGATGCTTATGCTCTTCAAGGACAAGAAATAAGTTAAATTCTATGTGAAACGGTCCAAAGTTACTCTATAGATACCCTATTCTTCCCCACCACAAAACAACATGCTTCAACACAACACAGTAAAAGCCAGTTAATAGAAGCCGTTCGTTATCACTTCGTGTTGTATAAACAACTTTAACAAGTACCCAAGTACTTACGCTAACATACACGACACTTGACCGGCAAACCCTGTAGTCTTGCTATTGTGGACAATCTGGAAGTAGGACTCGCTTTCTATCTTGTGTTCATGCGTTAGCGCTTGATATTTGTAGATAGTAATTTGAAAATCTAAGGGGAAACTTATTACAATTTAAAGGATGCATTCTTATAAATTAGGCAGTGAGTCGGGGTCCAAGAAGTAGATGGCGAGACGAATTTGTTGGATTCCTTCAAAACTGGAAGCATGGGGCACTGAAACGTGAAAGATGGAAGGCGTGGATGTTTGGCCTTGGTTGGCCTTTGCTCAGAACTGGCGGACAAAAACAACTTATAACCTAAATTGGAAGTTGGTGTTACCCCCGTGTCTCTGAAAGCACAAAGCTGTATAGGTCCTGGCTGTCATTAATAAATCTTTGACAAAAGCCCAAAAGTCTGGCAGGCATTCTTACCAAGGGATATCGTGTTACCCAATAGTAGTGGAGGTCAGAGCGGCAGTCGCTGCATATAAATCACTGGTATTCAGATGCATCCGGTTAGGCTGGAAGCGGACTCCAACATAGTTGGGAAAAGGCTAGACAGACGATGATGACCTATAACCTAAGCTAATAACATTTTTGTATAGAGAGTTCCAATTTTCACATCATACAAAGCCTGAAATGGACATATTTCGTATCAGCAACAATAGGTACAAGAGTTTTAGGAGACAACTACAAATTCCTGATTGCATTTAACGTTAGAGCTTACGACTAACTAAAATATTATCTATTATTATCATCATGATTTAGAATTCCAGACTTCGGAATTCATTACGAACTAATAACCATATTGACATTGCGAAACTATGTTGATTTTCTTGGCGTGCTTCATTTGTTTCAAAACGCACTATCTGATACCCTGATATCAAGTTGTTCGCATTAGGAATGCTCTAAAACAAGCCGTTAAATCAATAGAATAATGGTTCCTGTCGGTTCCTAAACGATACATTATCAATATTTCTTGCATGTACTTTATCTTGCTTGATAACGTAACAAAACATACCTAATACGGGTATAATAGGAACTTTAGGAAGTTGGTTGTTAGATAAACATTTAGATCAAATCGTTTACATGTGCCATAAATATTGGCCAGTATTGTCGTTTAATGGCGATGGAGTGTAGCGTATTGAGCACAGATACCGAATATCTAAGCTCCAATACAGCCGTGTCGACGGCGCGTTCGTGTTCCACGCGCGCCTCAAAGAGATGTCAGCAAAGGAAGGGGCCACTGAGGGCCGATGCCTGCCGGGGCTGCGAGTTGTTCGTAAGAGATACCGCGCCCCCGGAACGCAAAGGGCACAAGAAGGAACATGGGTGGGTTTTAGTCAGTAAAAGTCTGACACTCCCTCCCGCCCCGCCCAGGGCGGGAGAAGTTATTTGATGATTTCCCACCACCCAAAGAAAAAAAAAAAGCTCCAATACAGGAATTGGTGATGTGGGCCATAAGTCTGAAGTGGGAGGGCTATGTAAGCAGAATGTATAAAGACTGAAGGCCCAGAGTCGTCACGCAGTGAGTACCGGAAGACGGGCGATGTCGCTCTGGGAAGCCTAAGAAACGCTGGCGTGATAACTTAGAGATGTTCATGGGTGATTGGCCAGAGAAGGCACCACATAGGGAAGAGTGGAAGGGTTTAGGGGAGATCTTCGCCCAGCGGTGTAACAATACAGGTTGATTAAAAAATATATTTTTACTGGTTAGTTACTAGTACTACCAACTTCTGTAATGAAAAGGTCAAACACGCACCAAGAAAGTATCCTATGTTACGATGTTGTAAATTGAAATTCAATGAGAATTGTTTATTAATATGGAGCTATCGCCATTAAAAAGCTTGTCCAATTAGTGGAAACCGACTAACCTTTAACATCGAATGCTTTTAGCGATGTGCCGGATCGTTAAAAACGCGTAAATATCCACATCAAGCAATTTTTCAATCACTTTAATAGCCCGCGAGTGATCTGTAAAAACTAAAATTATATTGGATATTGCTGACTGTCTTCTGTCCGCGACTTCGTGTGCGTGGAAGTCAAGTATACCATTACAACATATTCTATAACGCTCAGCAATAGTGTAGCTTTCTATGAGTGAAAGATTTTGTGTAATTGGACCTCACCTTTCAGAGATTACCTCTTACAAACAAACTTTACCTCCTTATAATATTAGTATAGATAAGTTTAGTGTATTCACTACCCAACCACATCTAACGATCGAGCTACTTCTAATTTCAGCTCACAAATCACTTGCACTAATCAAAGTGTAAACATGCTGTAATATATTATCAGAGTTTGACAAGAACAAGACTTAAGCTCTTGATTTTCTATGCTATGTGCGGAAACTTAGCCAGCGGCGACGCTAGCAGGTCTGTAATTAAAAGGACCGAAGTATCTATAGCAACGTATAGGGAGTTTAAAGTTATGGAATATATACTTGAACCTTAGGTTATGGTTGAACTTAAAAGTAAAAAGAAAGTGAAAAAATGTGAGTACATGGTCTTTGGGGTCGCCGGTAAGTGTACAGATTATTCACCTAACTGTACCCTAAATGGCTTGAGCATAAGAAGAGTAAAACAATTCAAATATCTGGGACATATGCTTACCGACGACCTGAAAGACAATGTGGATATTGAGAGGGAGCGCAGGGCTTTGGCGGTCCGCGGGAATATGTTGGCCCGTAGATTCGCCCGCTGCACGGACCAGGTAAAAATAACGCTTTTCAAAGCATATTGTCAGGGTCTGTACACGGGTGGTCTGTGGATCAGCTACACCAAAAGATCGCTAGATGTCCTGCGCGTCCAGTATAACAATGTTTTTAGAATGCTCTTGAGACTGCCCCGGTTCTGTAGTGCGTCAGAAATGTTTACGCAGAACCGTACTGATGGCTTCCACGCAATTGTGCGGAAGAAAATAGCGTCTGTGGCAGCTAGAACCCGGGCCGGGGGCAACAGCATTCTAAAAACAGTGACTGAGAATGTGTTTTCCCCTTTTATGCGGCATTTTGTGGAGAAGATGACCGGTTGAGAAACTGGTTTCGTCTTCTTTACAAAGTGACATACCCAAATTATCAAAATTTATGTATTATACTAACACTAGGTATAAGGTACTTTACTAACACTACGGATCTTTGTTGTCTGATTATTTGAAATAAATTATTATTATTATTATTAAAAGAATAAATAATCTCAAATGTGACTAGAAGATCTACATATACAGTGCCTAATGGGAGCGCGATGAGAAAACGTAACGTTATTTCAATCGATTTCTTATTCCTGCGGATTTACTGTCAAGGATGAAGATAAGATCAATTTATTTGTTTACCATGAGAAGATTACAATACATATTATTATTCTGTCTTACAAACAATGCTACTTCAAAAATGAATATAGACGGAAGTGACAAAATGTAGTGGTTTACAAACATTGGCTTAAAACTGTCAGAAGGCTGCAACCCAAACAAAGCTCGTATGCAAAGTTTTTGTATTTTGAAGGCTATGACTTTATGAGTTGAATTTCCCCAAAAATGACTCCAATTCTCAGAACAGATTCAACAAGACCATGATATGCTTTCAATAAAGTGTCTGTGTTGACAGTCGGCGCCAGTCTATAAAGAGCGTAAATTGCGCCACTGTTCTATTTTCAAAAATTATTTAGCTCTTACGAACTTCTATACTACTAAAATAAGGTTAAACATGGCTAAACCAGCCAGAACTTCTACGGTGCCTACTTTAGTAGGGAACAGTTATATAATTTTCTTACTGGTATAGTAGTCACGCCACGAGTCGTGAGCACAATTATCAAGTTAATTTCCGGGATTTCGGGTTCCTTTCTGGGTATTTTGGGCCGCCGACGCTGCACGTGATTGGTCTGTCAGTCGGACCGATCGCGTGCAGCGTCGCCGTCCTAAAAACTCCGAAAGGAACCCGTAAACCGAAAAAATAACTTGTCAATTTTTGTGCTCACGCCTCGTGGCGACTACTATACTATGAATTAAATACATTTGATTTGATTATGCGCATTTATCTTATACGTTGCATTGAAAATCTTCCGAAGGTAACCTTTTATTTAAATATTTATTAAGGTCTAAGTTTTGTTCGGTTTTCATTGTCAAGCTATCATGCAAGGAAACAACGTATTATGTTCATTAACACTTGGTAGCACAAATTTTGTTTACAATCAAGTGTCATTCAATGAAGATGATCTTGATACTTAACGATTATTGCGTCACCATTTTGAATTCTGTTGTAATAGGTACGTGAGCAGATGTTTCTTTAAAGGCATATATATTACGCCATCTATGTTAATATAATGAATCTGAAGAGCTTTTTGTTTTATTGTTTGTTTACACGCGCTAATCTCTGGAACTTCCAGTTGGATTGGAAAAATCTTTTTGTATATAATAGCCAGATTTATGACGAATAGTAAAGGCTATATAACATCACGCTATGGTTCACGGGAGCGGAGCAGTATCCAAACACGAAACTTAATGCGGGTGAAAAGAGTCACGCGTACGAAGTGTCGGGCAGAAGGTAGTATTGCTAATATGATAAGTAGATATTGTGTTTTTTAGATTTGTTAAATAACATTAAAGTATCAACATTTTGCATGATGACACAAACTTTGTTTTGTTCGTGTGCCTTAGAGGCACCCTTATTTAAAAGACTAGACAGGTTTTAAAAAGAAAGAGAGTTTTTCAATGTACAAGTCTTATTTCTGTCTAAGTTAAGTGTAAAAATTCTAGTAAAACTCACTTAACTTGCTTGTTAAGCATCACGTTGGGTGTAAAACAAGTGAGTCGCTCAAGGCAAATACTTGGGAGATTACTGCGATGTTTAAATTGTATACTCTAGGGGTGTGTGTTATATCGTCCTTTATAAAATACATATCTTCGGGGGTAGGGTAGGGTAGGTAACCAAGCTTTATAATATCTATTTATAATTTGGGGAAAATAAACTCAAAAACATACTGCGCTAAAAAAACATTTTTGTGAAAAAATATGTTTGCTTCTGCAAATCTCCGCAACGGCCGGACCGATTGAGACGAGACTTTTATTAAGCAGATAGCAGCCGATGTTATAAGCAGTAACTTTCATTTTAGAAAAATATATAGGGTGCCGCGAAGAAATATATAAACCCTGAAGAAAACTGACATTCAAGTGGACAAAGTCGCAGGCAAGAGGAAGTACCTTATAATTGTTACTTTCAAGCTCTCGGCTTTCCAAGAACTTGCAGGAATAAAACATCTTCTTCCTACATTACGTAACCTAACAACATAATCAAATACATTGTATATTTCTACAAAATCTCCGGTGATCAAAAAACAAAAAGTCACGCAAGAGAAACATTAGGTGCGCAATCACATCGTTAGAGTATTTGTAAAACCATTGCAACTGCACTTACTTCACGGTATATCATCCTTAAGATGTAGCATGAGAAATCTTGGATAGATCTGACGTTTGACAGCTGATATGTACTTACGAATATATGAGGAAAAAAAAAAACTAAAAAATTGACTAAATAACTGCCTCGGTAGCCTAGTGGTCCTAAGCGAGACTGCTACGCTAGAGGTCTTAGGTTTAATTACCAGGTCGAGCAAAAAGCGATATTTGGTTTTTCTGAGAAATTCTCAGTAACAGCTCGGAGTCAGGATTTGTGTCCGGTTATTGGCAATAGGCTCGCCCCGTATGTACCTAAATATCTGAGGAGCTACTTGTAGTGTATTGAAATACACACTTTGTGAAACTATTAATAGGGTTAAAGTTTGAATAGTTTAAACGAAGTTGGTCGTAACAAAAAGATTCTGCAGAAGTGGGGACAGAGATTTTCGCGGATGACATTCACCTTCATTGCCTGTACTGCGTCTTTCCTTAGATAATGGGCTAGCTTTCATCTTGTTCCTCATGATCTATCACCTGCACACGTAAGGACCTAATGATTGCGTCAGCGTATGGTGTAATCGTAGCTGAATACTGGGCCAAACTAAAAAATATTATTACGTAAATAAAATCTATATTTGCTATCGATATGCTAAGAGGAAAAACCCTTGACCAATTCTAGTAACTTTAACTGAACATGGACCCTATGATATTGAAATCACAAAGAAAAGTCTAACGTTCAAAAACATTAAAGGGCTTTATTAACACGTTTTGGTTAACTAAGGTGTACAATCGGGACAAAAACTGATATAGATCTAGAATAAATCACGCAATTTTTTTAATTGGTTGACATCCTTACATAAAAACTAAGCAACCCTAAATTGATGCAAGAAGCGTGTGATTTACAACAAGACACGCCGCAGGCGACAGTGTTTCTAAGAAGATCTACAGATTGCGCCTGCTCCGTACACAATACATTTAGCTCTACGTTTATTTGCCTAATACAGCATGAGAACCGTGTTAAAGTCGAAATTTCAAACAGTAATTGGCGATTGTTTAGCTCATTCACTTCATTCCAATTCAATTTCGTGTTATTTATAGCATTTAAGTGACCATACAACGGTCAAAAGTCACTCGTTCGGATACCTATGTTTAGGGTTGCCAACTTGATTTACAAGAAAAAGAATATAAGGTCATTCATATTTTACTTCTTAAACAGGTTTTATTTATGTCTGTGGATACCAGTGATGGTAAAAATAGTATTTTGTATACTTTATTTTTGTTCAACAGTAAAAATTATACAACAACATGCCATCACGCCTGTAATCCCCAAAGGGTTAGGCAAAGGTGTACCAATGTACGCCCATAGATTACCGGTATGTTTTAGGTCCCATGTAATACGAGGCAAGCCTATTGCTATTAACTTTGCTTATTATTACTATTTATTATTATTTATTATTGCTTTACCGATTTAAAAATATTCTCCCGTCACACATAAAGGCAATGCTGGTTCAGTCCCTTATCCTCCCCATAATTGATTATGGCGATGTGTGTTACTATGACCTGAATGCAGATCTTCTCAATAAACTTGACCGACTTCTTAATAACTGCATTCGATTCGTATTTAATCTCCGTAAATATGACCATGTGTCCGCGCATCGGTCTCTCTTAAAATGGTTGCCCATCAGACAGCGCAGGGCGTTAAGGGCCTTGACTACTTTGTTCTCTCTTCTAGACAAACCTAGTTCTCCTTCCTATCTGACTTCTCACTTCCAATACTTGTGCTCTGCGCACAGTAAGCATCTTCGCTCCTCCAATAATCGTCTTCTACGATGTCCTTTTCACCGCACTGGTTTTCTTAAATCTTCTTTTCTTGTCCAGGCGGTTTTCCTTTGGAATGCGCTTCCTCAGAATATCAGGATGGCTACCAGTCGTTTCATATTCAAAGTAAAAGCTCGTGAACACTTGCTTATGAAGTTGGCAGACTCGTCTCACAATTAGTTTCTTATATTTCTTCACCTATGTATTTTTTTTTTGGCTTTCTCTACTCTGTATATTTTGTTTGTATGTATGTATATATGTATTTATTATATTTTATTCCTGGAAACTTTCTGTTTCTTGCACCTACTATGTTTTGTCTCTGCATCACCCTAAGGTTGACTGGTAGAAAATGCCAAAGGCATTAAGTCCGCCTTTGTACAATGTATTATTTACATTATGTGCAAAAAGTTTTAATAAATAATAAATAAATAAATAAAACTAAAGTATACAAAATATTATCATTAGTAAAAATTATAATACAATGAAAATCAGTACAATACGGTTTTCTAATGGTATTAATAGTTGGCAACCCTATCTATATTGTGTATCTCGTTATTTCGAAATATTTGTAACACAATTTGCTTATTATTCGGTAGTTACGACTCTTTTGCCTTTACATAATTACAATTATATCAAACTTTTATTAGAAGAACTGCCTCGGTAGCCTAGTGGTCCTAAGCGCGACTGCTACGCTCGAGGTCTTGGGTTCGATTCCCAGGTCGAGCAAAAAGTGTTAATGAGTTTTTCCATGAAATTCTCAGTAGCAGCTCGGAGTTAGGATTTGTGCCCGGTTAATGGCAATGGGCACGCCCCTTATTACATAATATAACATACCATCACGCCTGTCTTCCCCGAAGGGTTAGGCAGAGGAGTAACAATGTACACCCACAATTCGCCGGTCCTATGCAATAAGGGTTCTAAACATACCGGCGAACTGTGGGTGTACATCGTTACGCCTCTGCCTAACCCTTCGAGGAATACAGGCGTGGTGGTATGTTTTATTAGAAGTAAAACGTTCTAAGTAACTCTTTTACTCTGTGATTTCATAAGTTAGCGATTGTGAATGTCTAGTATTTGTAAATCGATAGGTCTTTAAATAATTAGGTATTTCAGTAATATCTTTGTATTTATATGTCATGTCATTTTGAAAAGGTCAATATTAAACCAAGTAACTTATTACCTATAATTACTAAGTACTTACTGTTTTAAAATTGTTTGCAATATGGTCACGCATGATATTAATATTGTTCCATTCAGCTCCTAAACTAATCAATAAATAATGTGTGTCCCTCAGCTTTATTGAAAACCAGACCCTGAGTCCTTTCACGTCAAAACTTCATGGACTGAATATTTAACATTTTCTGGCCTTAAAATCTGCATTGACCTTACGCAATCAAACTTCTGGCTCGTATCTTCCGAATATAAACGAACATAGCCGAAGGTAGCCGACGTACTCATAATACAAAAAAAAAAAAAAAAAATATTTCCCAGCTATCTCCAAGCAACGGAATATCTCTGTATTAGCTACTTGAGCACTGATCCAGTGCTCGTCGTGAAAGTTTACCTAAGGTAAATGGGTTAATATGGTGCTTGCAGGCCGACCACTTGTCACTTACCTGCATATAGCTCTTTACTGTTTAACATGTCCTCACACCATTCCAGAAATACTAACAATACACCTTTTTTATGTAAGACTTTTGTATGGAAGCAAAAAGGTTCAAGTTATCCAAACTAATTACTGATTGAAGCAGTGTCAACTGTGTGTTGTGTACAACGGATAAACTAATTGCAGTATATTTTTTAACAGCCTAGTTATACATATAAATTCAATAAATACATGTTCTTGGGCGAAACAAAGGTAGGTAGAAAGTATACAGTAGCATTCCTCTCTCAGTACCTCAAGCATTCTGACAAGATCACCTTCCATTCATCCGCAAACGATGAGGGTTCGGTATGGGAGATCTAGCCCAAAGCAACAGTACTAAATATTGGAACTGCAAACAGCCTGTGTTTCCACCTGCGACAATAATTATTTGGAACAAATATATGTCAGTTTACAGTTTAACTCACGGGCGTCCACTTTTCTTTGGAGGGACTTGCACATAACAGCTAATTGGTCATTAGATCTGGCATCTCAAGGGAAACCTAGTTAAACCTATGATTTGACAACAAAATTAGTGATTTCCTCTCACTTGACAGTTTATGTCAGAGGAAGTAAAAATATGTAGGTAATATTTCTCGCGGTGTACAGTGCATTTCTGCAGTTTAAGTATCACACTCCTGTATTTGATTTAGAGTCTGCGCGTCGTATGTCCAGCTTAACTTGGCATATCTAGCGGCTTTACTTGCAAAAGTAAAGTCCAACTATGTAGAATTTTCTATATTGCCACCTGCCATGTTATTCTTGGCACCGGGACGTATCAACTTTCATAATATTTGACAGGCCGTATCTCTAGTTTAGATCAAACCTAACTTCTCTATTTTAACAATGTCTATCCAATCTACTTCAGCTTACGGATGAGATTAAATCACTGATAAAACATTTATAAGTAGGTAAAATACATTGGAAGAAACTCATTTCTGTTTAGAATATTAATGGCAGCATTAGACGATATTATAGGGCCAAGTCTTGCTGCTTTACTTTCTAACATAGTTGGTTAGATAAGAAAACAGTTTAGCATCTTACAATTCAAATAAATATAAATATTTAACCCAAAGTTACTCATTAGATCATGTTTTTTTCTGGACCATACCTGGGAACCTTTGCTTACGGATATATTGAAGGTGAAAGTTGCAACTATTTATAACGTTATTGTACGTTAACGTTATTGCCCTGTCGACGGCGCGTTCGTGTTCCACGCGCGCCTCAAAGAGATGCCAGCAAAGGAAGGAGCCACTGAGGGCCGATGCCTGCCGGGGCTGCGGTTTGTTCGTAAGAGATACCGCGCCCCCGGAACGCAAAGAGCACAAGAAGGAACATGGGTGGGTTTTAGTCAGTAAAAGTCTGACACTCCCTCCCGCCCCGCCCAGGGCGGGAGAAGTTATTTGATGATTTCCCACCAGCCAAAGAAAAAAAATTGTACGAAAACATGCATCTGTTCATACCTATATACCTATATCTGTTTTAACTGAACTCTAAAAACTCTCCTCCATGACGCCTGTACCTAGTGTAGGGTTACATTTTTGCTCAATCTTACTAAGCTTGATTGACAGTATGCGTAGGTAGGTAGCTGGTATGTGAGGTATCTTATTTCACTCTGTATGTATACATATTAAGTCTCTATAAGCATTAAAATTACATCTAAATCAAATGTTCTGTTAAAATGTTTTCAAGCACCAATTAGAGCCATTTCTCCGATCCCAAATAGCCTGACAAGCTAAGTATCAATTCTTGTTTACAAATACAACTGTCTCGGTAGCCTAGTGGTTGTAAGCGGGACTGCTACGCTAGAGGTCTTGGGTTCGATTCCCAGTTGGAGCAAAAAGTGTTATTGGGTTTTTCTATAAAATTCTCAGTAGCAGCTCGGAGTTAGGATTTGTGCCCGGTTAATGGCAATAGGTTCGCCCCCTATTACATGGGACCTAAACATACCGGCGAACCGTGGGTGCTCATTGGTGCACCTCTGCCTAACCCTTCGGGGAATACAGGCGTGATTGTATGTATGTATGTTTACAAGTATTAAAGGATGTCACAATTTATGCATTTTATGTGGCAAACCTTCACACCCTTACAAGTGCAGGCAGTTCAATGAATATGCAAATTTGTAACCATCGCATCTATTGTCAACTAACAAGGTGTTGAATCGGTTCTTAATGCGCAGTAAAAGGGGCCATAAGCATAAATAGTTATTTCTGTTTTACATACTGATATTGAATCGGAGACCAGACCAGCGGAAAAGTAACCAAGTAAAGTAAGGATTTTTTACCCGACTACGGTAAAGCCAAAGAAGGGTTATGATTTTGGCAGGTTATGTATGTATGTGTGTGTGTATGTTCATCTTTTCCCTCGTAGCTCCTTAACTACTTATCGGCACTCGACAAATGAGGTATCGTTAGAACCGTCTTAATTGTTCGCTGACTACAGAATAGGAAAAGTTTAAATAGGTATCAACCGTAACACTTTAATAACATGTGACTACGGCTTTTCTTTCTGTTCTGTTCTTGTTTCTCCAGTAACCTTGTTTATTTCAGCATCCTGAAAATCTTGTTTCACTCTTTCAGCGTCGTTTTTTTTGCCGTAGTGTAGTTTGAAAAAGGTTTAGTGGCGTTTCGTGTTTTCTAACGCGGGCTATTCCTAAAAGTATCAGAATTGAAACCGAGTTATTTTCGGTCTCCTTTACTCTATTAACTTAATAACTCCTATAATACTATAAAAACTAATTAGTTGGATCATAGTCGAAGTCAATAGAATTTATTCAATTAAACCATATACAAGTACTTTCGAATTGTCAAGAAATCGATCAATTAGTCAGAAAGTTGAACCCAAATCGTTGGTAAAGTCTCTATGGAGACGAACGGGCAAGAAACTCCACTCTAACAAAACATAAAATTGAAACTACAAAGACTGGCGTTCACTTCTTCGAAACTGAATATCAGATGAGACTACAAAAGGTTTATTACTGACACATCGAATTGCTTTTTGTATAACAAAGTGTTGTAAACACTTATTGGCAATATCCTCTAGCCAAAAACCAGTATAACTGGACTAGTCACGGACGAGGCTTGAGATCCCGTTAGGAGAGTAAATCACATTAATGTTTTCCTACGCGTTGTACCCGTCATAGTGTGGTGGAGTTACATGTGGATAATTACGTGTATAATCCATTTCCAATGGTTTATTCGTCTTAGCAACTACAACCAGCAACTGAGGAGTAAGCCTGTTGGTTTTGTAAATGGTGTGAAAAGATTACTCTACGAAGCCGAAGGTTGCAATGTTCTTTTACCAATTTCTTTGACCGTACATGGGGACCTTCTTTTTAACCCCCGACGCAAATCGACGGGGTGTTATAAGTTTGACGTGTCTGTGTGTGTGTCTGTGGCACCGTAGCTCCCGAACGCATGAACCGATTTTGATTTTGTTTTTTTGTGTTTGAAAGGTTAATTAGTCGGGAGTGTTCTTAGCTTTGTTTGATGGAAATCGGTTCAGCGGTTCCAAAGCTATCAGCTCTTTTGTTAGCTACGGTAGTGATTTTTTCTTGTCGGGGGGGTTCTTAAAATTTCTAATTTTGTGTTTTTACAGAGATATAACTGTAACTAAAGTTGTTACTGTTTTTCACCAAAACAAGGGTTTAATATTAAAACTGAATTTGAAATCAATCAAACATTCCCACTAGCAGTGATTCCATCCAAAAGAAAAGTCGTTATTTAGTTTGAAGGGCAGTGTACATAGTTAACGGCTAGGCATAAGATGTGTCTATATACGTCCCGTATAAAGAAAAGTATTAAATTTGTCATTGAAATCGTTTGCAGTTTTCCCAAAAAAGGAATGACAGAAAATTAGTACTTACTGCCTAACAAAGCATTGATTTCCGAGGTAAATAAACCAAATATGTCCACAAAATAAATCTTACACCTTTAGCGGTATCTTAAAACACAACATCCTAGAAATAGCCACAGCATAATCAGATAAGTGTTCGAAATTCCCTTTGTAGAAAGAAGCTTTAAAGAATTCCTAATCTCCAAATAAAATACGCAAGTAAATCAAAACGTATCAGTTCGAAGACAAAGTCTCAGCAGGTGAACATAGCTGACGACAACAGAGTTAGAACACAGTATTCTGTGAGCATCGTTCGTTCTATCACATAAATTATCCGCGTGCTCCCATACGGTGCGGGTTGCGCTTGCGTGGGGTATGCAAGTCATGAGCTAGGAGAGATTTGTGATTTGAATTTGGATTAAATTACGGTGACGTTATTTGTCATATTCGATTAAGAAAGCAGGGCTGTCAATATGGAGTCATTATTTTGATTTCCAATTTTATAAAGAGGTAATTTTTGCAATTACAAAAAATATTTTACTGATAAAAAGCTACTCTATTGTCAAGTGATTAGGCTATGTTTTTTTAAGGTAAACGATTTAATTACTTGACTTCTACGGGGACGAAGTCGCGGGCAGAAGCTAGTGCAGAAATAAATAAAATATTGTGCAATGAGACCTAAGCTAGCAACAAACCAATACATACAGATAGAGTCAATGACACTCAGCAATAAAAGAAAAAAGCACTTGAGCGTGTAGTCTGCCTTCTGGTTAATAATACCAGTGACTCAAGAATGCATTACTATTTCATTCATGTTTTTATTTCTTATCAATGAAATAATTGACTTCGTTGATATGTATGACACGTCGTTACAGGCGAGAACAGCGCTCATTCTCCATCAACAACCAGCATTTAATATTCCATATAAGCAACGCAGATAAACGACCTATCCACGATAAAATCGCAATCGATTCTCTATTAATTCCCTTCACACTTACAAAAAATATATTGGTTACTAATAACAGTAATTCAGCCTAGTTAATTACATTTTTTTTTTCGCCACCCACTTGTGACTTGGGCCATAAATATTGTAGCTAATGCACGCCTATTCCCTGTCAAGCGGTACCGGCGGTATATCGGAAGAGGTGTGCAGATACGAACTGGTTGACGTATGCTGCGTTATTAATTATAGCCAGTCTGGTGAAGTATTTTCATATAACCATGGGAATTTAATCGTAAGGTCTGTTAGGAAAAAGCTCATTGGTTAACGAGGCGCGTATATAATTTCCATATAGCGGTGAAATGATGGGACAAACGAGACGTCCCGATGTTAAGAGTGTTACTGTGCTGATTTATATAACTATACAAAAGAATAGAAGTAATCTTTAAAAGCAGTTAAATATATATCTACAAGGACATATAAATAAATAATAAGAATACTAAGGTGAGTTTATAATACCCATGCCCCGCTTCCATAGAATGAATCCCGATTTATTTGCTAGAAGAAATTCAATATCCCGATTGGCTTGAAAAATATCTTGCAACGCTGCTTATGATGCAGCCCAGTTGGTCCTTCCTTTTTGTCTCAGTTCTTTATATTTTTCACGTCGCTCTATTTCCGACAAGGTGTCTGTTTGTAAGTCCGAATGAAACATTGCATGTCGATTCATCTTAGTGCACTATTACAGCTATTCACCTGGTTGTGGGCCGAACAAGTTTGATCGATCGTTTTGTATCAACACAATCGACTGGACTGTTATTCCGTTTTGTCTAAACTATTGCCTATTGACACAGTAAACATTTGCCGATCATCGATTCACGAGCCCTTACTTTAATGAGTACTTACTAGTCATTGGATTTAATCACCGAGTTGCAGTAATAGTTCATTCGTAATTTGTAGTGTGGCGTATTTAGACCACGCTGTCTCATTGTTACGCTTAGCTCCTTCCAGGTTAAGACTTCCACCGGTCTCCAGTATTCTGGTTTTATTGAATTCGTCGAGTCTTGTACATAATTCCAACTGCTCGGTCTATTTCATTCTCGTTACTAATACCAAGTATCACAATACCTAGTAATCTAATATCTTTGACTCCATTGCGTAGTAATATTCCTATTAATCTTTCAAAACTTCGCAAAATTCTTGTTCTGGGAATGGGTTCACTATGATTGCCCAATTTGAACTGGTGACCTTTTGATCGTAAATCCACACCCTATCTCCAGGCTTTGTGACTATCGGTTAAATGTAAATATCCTAAAGGCATTTTAAGCGACCTGACTTGATATGCACGACAGATTTGTAAAATGGCTAGGAAAATGGTCCCAAATATCACGCACTTCTCCGCCTATTTGTAAGCGAAACAATGGCGGAAAGACGTAAAGATAATGTTGGATACAAAGTTGAATACTAAAGGGGGGCTGGTTTAGAATAGATAAGCTTACGTATCCGTTATTGAAGATATTGTAAAGTAACATCATCACGCCTGTATTCCCCGGAGGGTTTAGACAGAGGTGTACCAATGTACACCCACAGTTCGCCGGTATGTTTAGGTCTCATGTAATAGGGGCGAGCCTATTGCCATTAATCGGGCACAAATCCTAACTCCGCGCTGCTACTGGGAAATTCCTAATGGAAAATACCCAATAACACTTTGCTCAACCCGGTAATCGAACCCAAGACCCCATGCTCATCAGTCGCGCTTGCGAGCACGAGACCAACGGGTCAGATAAGAGTTTAAATTGTAATCAGGTGATAAACTAAAGTATTCCTACTGACATGCACTGCAGAATGTTACAAAAGTCTCGGTGCTGATCCACTTGTTAACATATTAAACTAAAATGGGAGAACAGTCAATTCTTTCTAACATATAAATTAAAACGAACGACTATGGCAGAAAATAACTAAGTCAGATGTCAAACAGTAAAGCCTTGAATTTCGCCGTGTCTTTAACACGTTACATGCCAACTATACTTCCAATAAATCTAGTATTAGATCAACCTTATTTGAAAATTATTTGTGTCTGTCCCTATCTTGTTTTATTAGAGAGAAAAATAAAGAAATTGCCTAAAACAAACAAAATTAAAAATTTTAAGTAACCCCCGACAGAAGAAAAAAATCACACCCGTAACTAACAAAAAAAAAACCACTAAAACCAATTTCCATCAAACATAGCTAAGAACACTCCCGACTAATGTACCTATCAAACAAAAAAAAACAAAATCAAAATTGGTTCATGCGTTCGGGAGCTGCGATGCCACAGACACACACACAGACACGTCAAACTTATAACACCCCGTCGTTTTTGCGTCGGGGGTTAATAAGTTTAGATCATACACAGCTACATTGGCATTTACAACATTTTTGACTGTTATGATAACCCTTTTCAAACAAAACTCGCTTGAGGTTCGAGGTCGCTTGTTGTTACTTCTTAAAACAAAAGAAAGATAAATTAGCTTGCCAGTCTGTCTGACTCTGTAGGTACACTTATTGGACTTGTAAAGTTAAAGTTAGCATTATAGGTAAACGAACTCATTATACGAATGCAAAGATGTATGGCTCATTGCCAATATTCACTCACACTTATGGTTCTCTATTTGGTAAGCTATTCAAGAAATTATGAGAGTGTGTAGGTACTTTATTAACCGAATTCAAAAAGGAAGGTTATCAATTTGGATGTTTATATTTTTTTATGTTTGTCGTAAGGACGGTGAGCTACCCATTGCTCACCGTCCACAGGCCCTTCTTGTGACTTTAAGGTGGTGTCTTGTTAATTTACATAGAATTACTGTTCTTTCATGGATTTGGATGACAGGAAGTTGACACAAAAAAGCGAAAAATAAAAACTTTTTTACAAAAAAGACAACCTCCTTCAAAAACTCAAAAGTAAAAAAATAACTTTAGCTTTGGAAGTCGGTGGCAATACAATACAACAAACAGAACAAAAGCCGCCTCTCACACTTATAGTTCTCTATTTGGTAAGGTATTCAAGAAATTATGAGAGTGTGTAGGTGCTTTATAGTTGATAGGTTCATCATTTAAATTATTGCAATTTTGTTGCTTGGTCTTAGCAGAAGCTGTAATATTACCGACATCAAGAATATTACGTTCAATAAATTCATGTACAAGAAAGTTTAGCAGTATCTACCTAAATATTTCTTTCGTATTACTTTGAGTCTTATTATTTATTTCACTGCACTGATCTGCCTCGTTGGACTAGTGGTCCTAAGCGCGACTGCTACGCTGGAGGTCTTGGGTTCGATTCCCAGGTCGAGCAAAACGTGTCATTGGGTTTTTCTATAAAATTTTCAGTAGCAGCTCGGAGTTAGGATTTGTGCCCGGTTAATGGCAATAGGCTCGCCCCCTATTACATGCGACCTAAACATACCGGCGAACTGTGGGTGTACATTGTTACACCTCTACCTAACCCTTTGGGGAATACAGGCGTGATGGATGGTATGTAGATGTAGATGAGAAATGGAACAGATATTCCGGATATTCCGCTTAGGACCACGAGGCTAGCGAGGCAGCTACATTTCTCCCTGCCATAAACAGTTATTAAAAACACCAAAAATATAAAAGTCGTTTCCCGGCGACAAATTTTGCTCAACGTAGCTTAGTTTTATGCATGTTTTACGGCTGTATGATGTGTTTTTTTACACCCCATATTTGATCAGGTTTTGAAAAGACCTGCAGACGGTCAATGGCGTCGCCGCGTTGTTAAAACCCATTATGTATGCGTTGACACGCACTTCCCTTACAATATGTACAAGAATCAAAGCGGTACCTACAGAAGATGCCGCTAAATAAATCATTATAATATGACAGTAAATAATATAAATAGTTCTTTTTATTTAATGCTTAGGGTTGACGCAAAAATACTCGTGCGATTTGAATCTAAGAATGTTACTTTTTGCCTTCAGATATTCTGAAAAGTATGTAATTTCGGAGCAACACTGTGAAAACAAAATAACACAAATTATTTTATATAGTAATTTTTTTGGATAATTTTAATATTATACTTTATTAGAGATTAAATTAAGTCTCCATTTCTACAATTATCTAAGACAATAATCGAACGTAATTTTACGCGGTCCAAATACGATCTAATTTCCTGTGTACTTGTTGTAATTATTATACTAATTAGTGCTCTACAAATGTCAGATTAGACTCCATAGACTTAAGGTCTAAGGTTGCG
The DNA here is from genome assembly GCA_947462355.1 of Caradrina kadenii. Taxonomy (NCBI): domain Eukaryota; kingdom Metazoa; phylum Arthropoda; class Insecta; order Lepidoptera; family Noctuidae; genus Caradrina; species Caradrina kadenii. Next base: position 5,289,000 of record OX381683.1, on the reverse strand, counting down.
TGAAAATCATAAAATAAATAACACTATAATGAAATCGTGACAGCATGTTGTTCTATAGGACTTTAATGGTTTGTACAAATTGTATGCATGTATTTGAGCAGACCCTGTTTATTACCATTTTTATGACCGATCACGTTATATAAAGTACTGTTATACAGAATATTGTGGCTCTTCAGTATGGAATGCGAGTTGGTTGTTCTAAACTCGTTGTAATTGATAATCAGGGACCGCGCTTAGGGTTAGAATACCAACCATTATTTATGCATGGTAATGTTGTACTGTTTGGAACAACAAGTGCCGTTGCAGAAAAATTTTCGTACGTTGTTAACTGAACTGTAAAGTTATGGTCTTCATAGTTTTCTGTGTAATGACTTTGTAATAATTGCAGATATTTGATAAAGTTCTTAGTCATTCTAATACGATACTTTAAGTTGGCTACATACGTCACTGAATTTATGAATGACAAAGCCTGCATGAACTATCATTTCGCACAAGCTTGCACACTTTCATATAGGATAGATGACTGCACCAAATCCTGATATCAGACGCTCAGACATGTTTGCACAAAATCATGGTTTCAGTTACATGTATAGTCACCTTACGTCACACCTACGGGAACAGAACAGTTGATAAAGTGCCATACTAAGACGCCTGTATTTTCCAAAGGGTTAAGCAGAGGTGTAAGAATGTACACCCACAGTCCCCCGGTATGTTTAGCTCCCACGAAATAGGGGGCGACCCTATTGCCATTAACCAAATCCAAATAATTAAGCAAATTATAACTCCCGAGTTGCTACTGATAATTTCATAGAAAAATCCAATAACACTTTTTGATCGACCTGGAAATCTAACTCAAGACCTCTAGCGTTGCATTCTCGCTTAGTAACAGTACGCTAACGTGGCAGTTTGATAAGTTGATATTGATAGTTGAAGAGACAGTTATGGCGCAGTCGCTGAGCGACAGGCTGCTGCGCTGCGTGTCGCGGGTTTCATCGCCTTACGGAACAAATATTTGTAAGGCCTACAGGTAATTGTTCCGGGTCTGTTTGATTTTGTGTGTGAGTTTATGTTTGTAAACGCACCCACGATACAGAAGAAATTAGTAGTGTTCGGTTACGTGTTTGAAAAAATATATATATATATGTATATAATCGCAGGTATTTTTCAACCTACATACATCCATATCAGTAATAATCACAATATCAAGATCGAATTGGGCAGTAAACCTGCTTTACTTACCCAATCTCCTTCTAACTGTATTTTGTATCTGAAATGGCGAATTCAATAAGCTATAAACGTTTAAAGGTTCCATTAAATCGAACTATTACTCACACTAGGTTCCTTTACGAGCTAGAATTATCACCAAACCATTAATTTTTTTATGATGCAAATATCTATTGTGGATGAAGTTTGGCTTAAGACGCGTTACATTGTTGTGTAACTACAAATGATTTTCTTTCTACCTTTCCGTATACAAAAGACAATCTTAGTCTATACAACTCCCACTGAGGGCCGATGCCTGCCGGGGCTGCGGGTTGTTCGCAAGAGATACCGCGCCCCCGGAACGCAAAGGGCACAAGAAGGAACATGGGTGGGTTTTAGTCAGTAAAAGTCTGACACTCCCTCCCGCCCCGCCCAGGGCGGGAGAAGTTATTTGATGATTTCCCACCCACCAAAAAAAAAAGTCTATACAACTCAAAAGTGACTAACTGACATAGTGATCTATCAACGCACAGCCCAAACCACTGGACGGATCGGGCTGAAATTTGGCATGCAGTTAGATGTTATGACGTAGGCATCCGCTAAGAAACGATTTTGATCAATTTTACCCCCAAGGGGATAAAATAGAGGATGAAAGTTTGTATAAATCTTCTTACATTTTCGACTGATTGAACTGAAATTGCGGTGCACGCGGACGAAGTCGCGAGCAGAAGCTAGTTTATAAATAAATGTTGGTAGCAAAAAATTCAGACTAAATAGAAAAAAGACAACAAAGGTCGGCTCGCTAGTGTTATGAAGTAGCTATTCGAGTTTTCGATTTTCGAATTAGATATACGCCTATCCTATAGTCAACAAGCACAATAAGTATAACCGATTGATGTGAAAAAAATCTTAAAAGCAAAATAATACGTTATGTTATGTGTGAAATGGATATTTCCAATTTTAAAATCGATCGAGTTTACGTTACATTTACTGCTAGGCGCTTCGTTTAGCACTTCAGAAACAGTCCAAAAACATCTAAGAATAAAAAAGATAAAAGTCGACAATCGGGTTGTAGATTTGTTGGACCTCATCATAGCAGATTGGGTTATAGTATAGAATAAAAAAAGTTAATTCGTTCCGTTTGTTCAGTTCGTTTTAAGTGCTTACTCTACCTGGGCCTAACTTTTCACGTACTGCGACAATATGTTCCATTTCCCTGCGATTTTCTTGTACAAATTCGACACACTCCAACCATACATTACCTACGTTTAGCCACAGAACATTGTTCATGTCGGCTATACTTCAAACTCGATCGGTACGTGAGTAACAAATATAGCTGCGTTCTAGAAATTACTCGCTCGTGACATCGTGTTTCTTGAAATATGTGTCGTTTATAAATGTCATGGAAGTCATTATTGTATGGACGATGATTTATGTACAGTAGATACGGTACCATACAGGATAGACATATCGGGTCATACAAAGGAATGGAAGTGACGATGAAGGGGTAAGGGCAGGATGATGACAGACGGGAGACTACGTCAAAGACAAATTGTTTAAGTATTTTAATAAGATAAAAATTAAAAGGCACTTTGAAACGTCATTTGCAATAGAATAGAAAATGATTCCACTGATTGAGTCGTCTCTTTCAAAAGGTAGTTTCGTATAGAGCAAAATGGGCAAGAATATCCATACTTACCTACTCTTCTAACGTGTATTTTCGGGTGCAAGCAGCAGTACAATCTAAAATGATAAAAACGGGTTTTCGTAAAAAAAAAAAACAAATGGAAACGGAATCTCCAATATAGAAGGTTCCCAGGTATAGACGAGAACAAAAAAAAGGAAAGAATATGTTACTTACGTCTTCATAAGGGTGTTTATACACTAGTTATGAAAAAGGAAAAAATAAATTTCGGTGCAGAAACAGATGTATTCTCAAGTTAAATTATAGGTCCAGCGGTATTGCGGTACATTCATAGACTATTAGTCCTTTACGATTTTATTCTAATTCTCACGTTAGAAAATTAACAGAGACGAAGGGTCGCCGATTAAGTAACAGTTTGATAGCCAATTTTACGACTTGACTATGGACGTCGTGCAGTACCTTGTTTTACGAAAAAGGAACTTTAATTAAGACTGTACTGTACTTTTAATTCATAGTTATGTAACCGTAAACAGACAGGGACATCTTTGAGACCACCGTTATTTGACAAAGAATTGTGAAATCCATCTTTAGAGGCCTATCATTCCTAGTGTAAATAATGGATACATTCGTTATTTATCCCATACTAGGTATCTATATAACCCGTCGTGTCACTCGTGTTCAGTTGTTACTGCCCCGCTCCCGTTGGTCTTAGCGTGATGCTCAAAACCTTCCTCTTGAATCACTCTATCTATTGGTGAAAACGCGTTAAAATCCGTAGCGTAATTAAAAGGACCAAAGCGTACACACAGCGGGAGCGACTTTGTTTTATACTTATTTTTTGTTTTATATCGTGGGTGCGTTTACAAACATACAAATTTACATATACTGACAACCAGGAACAACTATTTGTAGGCCATACAAATAATTGACACGTAGCACAGCAGCCAATCGCTCAGCCATTGCGCTAACCGTATCGTTAATTGTAATGATAGAATCCGCAAAAAAAGTTAGTATTCTGATAGACTATCTGACAATCGGTAAAAAATGACTTAATTACGATGTGCAGTTTTTAAAATTAGAGATTATGAAGGAACCCCAATCGAAGACGAAATCTTTACATTTCTATAGAGAGCTATCGGTTTTATACAAGAGACCTGATTCAACTTCTGGTAAAGGCTTTCAACTTCGCACAGCCTAACGACACGCATATCAAATAACATATTACAGCAATAAAGGATGTTATCGCGGATACACAACCCTACGATAACCTATTAAATCGCGATTGTAAACACAATTAATTACACTGACATAAAACAGTTACATAAAATCAAAAACGCACCAGCATTTCAATAAGCGTGGTTACCATAACGGTTGGTTCATTCCGTAATAGGTCTAAACGTATGCATTAAGTCACGGAGATATACGCCTCGAACGTAAGTCTCGTTTCGCTTTCAGAATCACGAGTTTTGCTCTCGAAACGACGTTTAAGATACATTATGTATGGTCTACTAACACGCTTAGTTGTGAATTAGAGTGTAAATATGTAAACATACACTTCTTTGCTTGGGATAGGGGAATATGTGGATTGATTTTTAGGGGTCTAAACGGAGCTGTTTTGCTCTTGCTCATCCGTTTGCTGGTCCGTCGGTCTATTTTTTCTCTCTGCCTTGACCTGCATCTTTCGAACGTAATAGGTAGACCCTTAAAATTTTCGCAGTGTGTATGACTGTAGCCGCTATAACATCAAACAAAATTAAGCCGAAAGGGGATCCCCATACGGATCAGATCGGCGCGTTTTTGTTCTTCGAACTTATTTTGTACGGTGATACGGAACCTTTCATATGCGAGTCACTTGGCCAAATTTTTTATATAGTCGACGTCTTTTCGGGACTAGTCAATTTATTTTCTACGATGTTAGCCTCAAATATTTGTTTTCAATACGACAAATGGTTCATGAACACACTTTGTCCGAAGGTTCGTGAGTTTACTGAGGTCTAACAATTTATGTGCATGTATAAGTTGTGTTTGGTGAAATGTTGACCTATTATAGTCCATGGGCTATACATTTCAAGAGTAACTACCGTTGAGAGAGATAAGAGATGAACTGCAGTACTATTCTGTAAAAATTTTGAGCGAGCTTGAGGTGAGATTCTATCATTAGGTAGAATGACTGCTCTAAACTCAGATACGAGATACTCGAGATTTGCGCAGAATATACCGGCAGAGTAAGCAAGTTATCATTAGAGGTTCAATTGTTAAAAAGGTGTGGATAGCAAAATAATTGTTTTAAAAGGCCATGGTTAACATAGCACATTCCCCTCAGAATAAAAGTGTAACGTCATCTTCAAAAGAAATGGCATCTTCAAATGAAAAGAAAGCTCAAAGTAAAATAGATACATAATCAAAAAACAATGTAACATACATCTTGTTTGTACCTTTCATGTTATCAATAATATAAATCACATTATGCGAGCAATGCAGACACCGCAGAACTTTTTATCATGCCAGTTGTAAAGACTATAACCATACAATACATGGTGATGCGCTAATCTGTTTGACACAGCCCCAAGCGTTGTCTCTCGGATTTGTAGACTAAACTTTACAATAAATTAAAACGACTTCAAACTTAATACCATCAATCGAATATAGTTTTTAAATCAATACTTACACAGTTGAATTTGGTGTGCTTCACGGGTAATAGATGCGTCGTCGATATGCTCATGCGGTGTTCCGTTAGCCGCTCACCTGCGCCCGCGCTTCTCTAGTTATGCTAATGGCTGAGTGCGGTTCGCTCTCAGAGTCTCAGTACTAAGTACTGAGAAACATGGAAATAAGTCCACTGGAAGATTTAGTGGTCGTATTCCCCTTGTATGTAGATTTGTACTCGCAATATTTTCCTATGAAAACGGTGCTTGCACACCCAATAGAAGACCAACGTCATTACGTAGTCATACGTATTCAAATGAGACAATCGTTTAGATAAGCATTTCGCTCGAAACACTATATTACGTTCATAGTCCTGATAATAATTCGCAATCGATTGCTGTATAACATAGAATTTACTTAAAACATATCCTAGAAAGACAACACGAGTTGATAACTAGATATCCGGTGCATTTGGTGATGTTCCTTATCTAGCATGCACCATTTGTATCGGCGTATGGAGATATTCTGTTCGGTGAACGAGACCGTGGGTGGACGCGAAACTGTAAAGGAAATCGATTCCGCTGTACGTGTTTGAATCGATTTCTCGACACCGGGGTTAAGTGTGCAGGTATCGAGTAAGATGTTCCTTAGTTTCGTTTACGGGCAAGCGAGACCACTTCATCAGAATAGAAATACTGAGTCATGGTATGTGCATGCCTAATTGTGCATACCAAGTGTTATGTTAAAACTTCACAAGTTATTAAATTGTCTATGTTATGTTGCACGTCATAAACAATTCACGCTAAAAGGTTCTTGAATGTTATTTTTTTTGCTTGATGGTAAATTTTGCAATCAAAAACCTTTTACGCACGAATAATATGTATATAAATTGGACACTTCATTTATAGTTCGTGTTTATAAAGTAGTTTTCGAACAAGGTTTAAACGTAAGATTTATTAATGACGGCTACTTTTGCCTTACACAAGTAACAGTATACGACCGCAAATTGTTCTCCTAATGATCAGCTAAATTTCGATGGTACAGTTCATTAAAGTCTCACAAAGCATGCTATTGTGCGAGATGGACTGACAGAAGCTACTGACGCAAGCGTAAGACATCTTAATGGATCAACTCCGCACGCATCGCTTTGTCGTCCGTATCGAGTACATCTCGCATCGAGTCGTGAAATCGATCACTGCCACACAATCGATTGGTGACGTAAGTTTTTACACTCTAGTTTCGTTAGCGTCACTATATTGAATTAACGTGTTACAAATAGTACTGTTAGTGGGTTGTTATTGAAAACGCTCACGTAGTTAATGATTTTCGTTCGGTGAATAATGTGGAACAGTATTAGCGATGGTTATGTATTTCGCAAATGATTGATTTGTAGTCTATATTGAACTAGTTACTGTTGATCTAATGGCTCTGTCGGGTCTAATTTTAGTACAGGTTTCATTTGTTTTTATGACGTGAAATGTCTTTAAAATCACATATGGGCATCAAATCAGGAAAGCGGACTGTAACGAAATAGGTTTCAATCAACACTAAAAATGATTCGCTAACATAAACGTTTTACGTTAAACCAATGGCCGTTGGACCCTAACACAGACCAAACCAATATTTTTTTTCCCTAAAAATATTATTCCCATCTTAAATTGCAGTTATTTGTACCGACCCAACTGTTATTCATTGAGCCCTTTGTTGCGTAAGCCTGCATCAATATTATCAGAAGTCTGTCCATTTTTTGTTCGCTTGCAAATCGAATGAAATATCATAAAAGAAAAGCGTGAACAAATTGTGTCAGGTTTTTTGTAAGGTCCATTATAGTCGCGGCTATCACCATAGACTACAGTTGTCTAGCTGTCACCGTCTGTCCCAGTTTCTGTCACCTATCTGTCAGGTTAGATTTTTTCATCGGTAATTCGATTAACGTTGTTATCACGTTCGTGGGTAGACCGCTTGTTCCGCTATTCCACGACTCGAGTGAATTCGTGAATTTTCGCAGCACGTGCATGTAATGGAGAATGGAAAATAACAGAAGCACTCGACAAGTTAACTCGTTTTTTAATTCTAGGCTTTTTCTTTTTTCTGGGTTGAAAATCCTCTTGGATGTTCACCGCCCTAGGGCGCGGGTGGAGGGGACCCTAAGACTTTGGTTGTCTAAAAACCATCCCGTGTTCCCTTATCTCACTTAGCCTGGAGTTCCCGGGAATGTACGTGCCTTCCGGGTTACCCGATTTAAGGCTTACTCCTCAGTTTACTTCTAATTGGGTACCACCGCTAATCAACTGACACTGTTTTATGAGCTGTCAAAACACGACTCCTCCATGGAATTTGTATGGCAATAATGAACTGTGACGTCAATTTTTTGATGAAATATTTATTGATTTCAAAGCAACTTTTAAGTTCCAGCCTATGTGTACTTATATTTACATTGCTGTTTGTTGTCCCTAAGTAAGTAAATAATCTTATTTCACTGGTAACTAATCGAATTGTAATCGGATTTTTAAGGGGGAAAATAAAGTTATGTCTTGGAATTATTGGTTATTGGTGTCAAATATGCACTGATGTAATTGGGCTTATCGCCATGTTGGAATGACTATGCCGAATATACTGCAGGCTCGTAGCATTGTGATCGCTAATCCTGTTAGACTGCAGGCGTACCAATTCCAACGGCTTCCCAGGCTTAGAATTCATACATAAATCAAGACTTCATTCTGAGTGGCACAAATCCACGACTGTTTTTTTGTGTAATTGTCATCGTCGTACTTCTAAGAGAGTTTATTTCTGTTTTCTTTTTGTGGTTCCTTACCCAAACGGTGCTAACGGGATCATATTACTAAGCCCCTGCTGTTTGTCCGTCTGTCTGTCAACTGACTGTATCTCATTAACCGTCATTGTTCGAGACTTGATTTTTTTGCAGACTGTATTACTATATCCGCCATAATAACAAATAATAAAAACATATTGAATTGAGTAATAAAAGAAATAATATGAAAAAGAGTCCCCGTATGAGAATCGTGTCTTTTCTCCTAATGCAATGTTAAATACTGTACGGTGGCACGGAAACTTTTGTGTCCGACTCGTACTTGGCTGGTTTTTCTAAATCACTTCTCTCGATCCCGTTTTCAACATTAATTGCCAAGAGCAGTTTTGATATCCATCTACTGGATGTCAAGCGAGTCTTTTTGCTGTTGTAACTAGAAGCTATTAGCGATAGCTTAGTTTTTACCAGAGTTTAACTATCTATTACGACGGTCTATATGTTGTGGGCGTGTATAGTTTTTTTATGAACCTAGTGGTTGCGATAGATTGCTAGGAATTCTTGCAAATAAGTTTCTAAGAAAACATTACTAAGTTTCTCTATGTATGTTGATTTGCAAGTCGTATTTGATCATGTAATACTTTGTAACGTTGACAGGTTGAGAATTTCTAACGTTAGATGGTTTTGCTAAAGTAATAATAAAATTCTTGTTTTAATCTAAATATGTGTTATTTAGCTCCTGCTTTGTTTCTGGGACCTACCCATTTTCTTCCGCCATAAATAATTTGATCAAGAATCCCAAAATTCTAAACAATTTTTAAAACTCTTTAAGTCATAGTCAAACCATTTATTTCAACTACACCATTAACTGGCTCTTTTGGATTGTCAAGGAGTCGGCCTGTTAGTCAGAAAGTTGAAGCTAGTTGGTCATTCCAAAACGTAGATAGGCTTCTAGTGAAAAGAACCAGCAAGAAACTCCACGGACAACCACTGTTTTCTTACTGCAAAGTAGTTGGCATACACATCCATTTCCATGTAGCATGTTCATTGTTCATCTGTAAATCATAAAAACAAAATAAACGCCACACATGACATCTCAACAAACAATAATACCGGCTTAATTACTGCTCACAGCACAATACTGACTGATAGAATCATCTTACCATCTAATCATTTACCTTCCTAGTTCATGAGTACCCCCAGCAGCCCTTCGGCAATGTCCGTCAGGTAGTCGTCAATCATCGTGACTTGTTCGGGACGTCGTGTCGTGATCGCGGCCCACCCAACCCGCGCGCGCGCATAACTGTTACACCGTTGGGTACAGGCTTGACAAGAACTGAATTATGAGTTCAAAAGGTTTACACCTATGTCACACAAGTTTGTCTGGATTATCTTCTCATTAATATATTTCTTCTGAAGTCAACCATACGTCCAGTGTTCTTTTTTTGTGTTTGAGTTGTCTAGCAAAGTAGGTACTGAATTATTGCACTACCGAGTTTTAACTCTCTGCGCTCAGTACTAATAGGCCGCTTGTTCTAATAATCACCACCTTTTTGAAATAGTCATGGACACGTCATGGTCTTGGGTCTTGTGTATGGCTGTACGATGATACACTTAATATATTTGGAGTTGTACTTCTGAACATTTATATTTTATGTCACGAACCGTGCCAGCGGTGAATAATCCTCATCTCCGCTATATAGTTTTAATTATAGTGGAACTAATTACACATGAATATGGATTAATTTTATATTGCGGGAGGAAGAAAGCAGATTGTAGTTTATATGGAGACGTCCAGTTACAAACTGTAGGGTTAATACAATGTCTTATTCTTGTTACCGTTTAGTGCTTTGTTCGTTTTTGTCTTATTTGAAGCAGTTTCGCTTTGCAAACCAAAGATGCTCATAAAAAACATGTGAGTAGGTACCACATGATGGGTATGGGACTGGACATTGGACAAGTGACCTACATACGGGACCTGTTTGCTTCGTTGAAGCTCACACTTGCGTGGGAATTACTGTACTACAGACGTTTGTGTGTGAGTGTCAACCGGAGTTTTTAAAGCTCTGTGCTCTTTACACTTGTTTGTTCTTGTGCGATGCGTCCCAGGTGGTCTATTTTCTTACCTTCCTATTGTGATTGTGGCCACATTGTGAAATTGATGGATGAAGGATTTTCGGATTCTGTATTCGCTACTGCTGTATTCATTACTATTTTGGCCAGGGAAAGATCAGATACAGGACCAACTGACTATGAGAGTACGGAAAGAGGGAGTATCCTTTTCCACATAATTGTGCACTACCTAATATCTCAGGCGTACTTGGTTAGTTTCCATTGATATTGGCCGCCGTGACCGGAGGTCTTTCTTGAGGATATTATTAATTGCTATCAACGTTTGTTGACCTATTTAACACTGTGTCACTTTTGCCAAAAATATTTGGGCTAGCTACCACACTACTGCTATCAATCAGAGTGTAAGTTGTAAGACTACCAAGTCAAGTCTTACTTCGGAATCCTAACTCTCACGGTTAACCATTGCAGATTGAAACATTCCAAAGCATTTATGCATAGAAAATTGTATGCCTCGGCTGCCTTAAGATTCTTCATCTACAGAACGCACTTCCAACTTCAGTCGTTAATCAAAAGTAAGCCATACTATTTTGTATTTACCTTTCTCGCACAGACGGACAGATTTAAACACTAGTTCATAACAGACCGGTCGTGCGACTTCGTCTGACTTATTTGCAGTGTGAATGAGAAGACAGACTGACGGATTTGTTGCTAATAAATACATTAGTTTATTACTTCAAGCTTGTTTCTTTTAGACTTGTAATGGGTCTGTGTGATTACTCAAATTGCAACTTTGAACAAAATTTTACTTAAAGTTACATGTCCATTGATGTTAGTTGACATTTGACTTGACACGCCAAAGTCTTGGATTGTAAGGTAAGTTATGAAAATTACTTTTGCCGGTTTTCATTTTCGCTACGTGTATTTTCTTAAGTCAATTTCCTGCGCTTTTTTATCTAATTGAAATATTTGTTTCAAAAAAGTATATTACATGTGCAAATTTAGGACTTTTTACAATAATGGTATGGTTTATTTTAACTGCCCCGTTGGTCTCGTGATCGCAAGCGCGACTGATGAGCGTGGGGTCCCGGTTTCGATTCGCAGGTCGGCCAAAAAGTTTTTTTGGGTTTTTCCATTAGGATTTGCTCAGTAACAACCTGGAGTTTGGAAGTTGGTGGTGTGACACCTCCGTGTCTCGGAAAGCACGTAAAGCCGTTGGTCCCGGCTGTCATTCGTAGATCTTTGACCATCGTTACGGAAAGTCAGAAGCCAGGAAGTCTGACAACCAGTGTAACCAAGAGGTATCGTGTTGCCCAGTAACTGGGTTGTGGAGGTCAGATAGGCAGTCGCTCCATGTAAAACGCTGATATTCAGCTGCATCCGGCTGGAAGCCGACCCCAACATAGCTGGGAAAAGGCTAAGCAGGTGATGGTATGGTTTATTTTGCAATGGGCACTTCCACACTCCTTCAACATAAAGTTATTATAATTATAATATAAAAGTTAACGATGTGGGAACAATAAGTCCCTGCTTACCTACACAATAAATTGCATAACTGTAAATTATAGGACCACACAGAGCTTTAGTTTATCGTAAATCGTTAAAGACTTATACATAGAATAATTGCTCATTTGGTAATTACATTCACATTCATCATCGAACCTTCATAACATCGCGTATTCATCGGTCAGTAGTTCAGTATCTATTTGATGGTATTGAATATTTGACTTTAAATGAAGTGGATAAGGTCTTTGTGAATAGACCACCTCGGAGCTGAAAATCGCAATTGCAAGATGTCATAGAGAGGGACTTTACTTACGTTTGTGACTTGTAAAAAAATTTTAAAAAATTAAATATACCATCACGCCTGTATTCAACGAAGGGTTAGGCAGAGGTGTAACAATGTACACTCACAGTTCGCCGGTATATTTAGATCCCATGTAATAAGGGGCGAGCCTATTGCCATTAAAGCAGCTTGGAGTTAGGATTTGTGCCCGGTTAATGGCAATAGGCTCGCCCCTTATTACAAGTCACTGGAACTGCCTCGGTAGAGTAGTGAATAGTGAAAAAGTAAATAGTGTTATTGGGTTTTTCTATGAAATTCTCAATAGCAGCTCGGAGTCAGGATTTGTGCCCGGTTAATGGCAATAGCGTCGCCCCTCTATTACACGGGCTTAAATATACTGGCGAACTGTTGGTGTAGGTCCTTTTTTAAACCTCTGCCTAACTCTTAAATACATCCTTTTGTAATCATAAATGGCAAGTAAGATGCCAGTTGTAATTACCTAACCACGTGCCAATTACAAATACACACCTGACCTAGCTAACAAGTAGTGTATAAAAAAACAAAAACAAAACACATAACAGGAATGTAGCCTATTCATTGTCATAATCACTATTCATAAATACTCGACATAGTCTACTGTCCACCTGTTTACAAATAATGAAATAGTAATCATACACATTGTGATGTTATTTTTATATGCAAATGGCTATATTGTATCGAGTTCATTCCCCTTCTTAGTAAAGTGTGTGGTTGTTCATCTAGAATATTCTAGTCAGGTTTTTGCGATGGATTTACATCCAGAGTGTTTGTATCGATGAGTAATAAATACAACGGTTTTTGATGGTTAAGCGGCATTTTATCATCTCCTAGTACGTGATTTTAGATGTATTTGATCTTTAGATGGGTTCTTGGAATTATTTGCTTTGGAGTTATTGAGCTCTCGGTCCTCTAGAATTAATAAGCTAACGCTAATCATATTACGATTATGGCCTCTTCAATCCTGCTACCTACCTCACCGTTTTACCGTTTTCCATATTGCCTCACGGTTGGCGCAGTGGCTGAACGATTGGCTGCTGCGCTGTGTGTCGCGGATTCAATGCCCCCACGGAACACATATTTGTCTAGCCTACATTAGTTGTTCCGGGTCTGCCTGTTTGTGTTTGTGAGTTTTTATGTTTGTAAACGCACAAACGATACCGGGGAAATTGCTATTCTGGCGCAACGTTTTATAACAAAAAAGAAAAGCTATCAAAGTCGAAGTCAAATCATTTATTTCAATTAGACCATTAAAAGGCACTTTTGAACGTCAATTACATGTTAAAATTAAAAATATTGAATCTAGTTGCCCATTCCAAAAGGTAGTTTCGTATGGAGAAGAAGGGGCAAGAAACTACATACATACTCATTTAAAAAAAAATGTATTACAATAAGTTGTACAATTCCATAAAACTATACTGATGTCTTCTGTTGCTGATGATGTTTCTGTTGTTGATGTGTTCTGGTTTGTTTGTGATCTTCTTTCAGAATATGCCCTTCATATTTTAAAGACATTTCGGCATCCGGAGCTTTCTCCAAATCACATCGATCGTGACAACGTCCAAACAAAATACCAATAAAGTATTTAATCGTCAACAATAATACAATAGCCATCATCGCACCGTATCACAATCGATTTGAAATGCAAAAAAGGTACACTCGTACCGAGATGAACGAAGCGCGCTTCGGCATCGTCCGCCGTCGCGGTGTGCCATTGACCCACTACAGGTTTTTGTACGTATAACGGACCGACACACTTCATCTTTATATTGATTATAAAACTAATCATTTAAAACCATATATATATACGCACATTTTTAATACCGTTGCGTAATGAAGATTTTTACGCTTGTTCACGATCGTTAAATGTTTTGTCAATCGTCTTTAGTTTTATTATTTTTGTTTCGTACCTTAAAATACCGATGTAATGATGGCTCTATCACAAATAACAGTTGTTTTCTCCTTTAGAAATTGTAATTGCTGACATATTTGATTAACGATGTACGTGGACAAGAGATTTCGTTGGACTCACAATGTTTGTATGTAAGATGACTTTTTATTTATGAATAGTGTCAACATGTTTAACAATGGCTACTTTTCTAGTTACTTTTTTTGGGGGGTGGGAAACCATCAAGTAACTTCTTCCGCCCTGGGCGGGGCGGGAGGGATTGTCAGACTTTTACTGACTAAAACCCACCCATGTTCCTTCTTGTGCCCTTTGCGTTCCGGGGGCGCGGTATCTCTTACGGACAACCCGCAGCCCCGGCATTTTCTAGTTACTTGAAAGTTAACAATAATATTTGTAGGTATGTCGCGTCTTTCTGGTTCTTCATCAGTCGTATCGTGTTTGGATTTGTTAATAAGTATTTCATTAAGTCTCAACTCTCTTCGATTCACCTAAAGACTAAAAGATAATGATGTCATGGCCAAATGGTATTTGAATCTTAAAAAGTACCACGTTGCCTAAGAGGCGATCACTTCATGGTAATTCTTGCCCAATTTTCACACTCTTAAAGTTTCTATTCGCATCATTTAGGACACAGAAGTCACAATCAATTCCATATTTGTCATATAGCACATCAAGTTATATAAGTTTTTTATCAAATAATAACGAAAGTAGCATAAAAATCTTTACGATTACGCCTTATTGGTTTTTATTAGGCGTCGGTGTGAGTGACAACCATTTCCAAATCTGTCGTCCGATAAATCAGGTGTTTCCTCCTAATGATTGGTAACTTCCTTTCGTAATAGGTGGAAATTATCATTAAACTGTCAGTTCTTACGTATAAGTATGTAGTACTACTTGTACTATCAATTTGTATTTCCTATGTGGATGTACCACTCACCTCGTTCGAATGTTTGTGGGTATGATAAATGCGAAATTAATTATGGTTTTCCTTTCGCGGCTAAATATTTAGACAGTCGGTTAACTGGCAGTCTGTATTGGCAATCTAATATACCGTTAACTCGTTACATTGGAAGGCAAATACAGAATACCAGAAGCGTAATCTGGTCGAGAAGCACTTGGCGTATTTGTTCAAATATTCACGTTACTTTGGTAATACAAAATATTAAAGGAATAATGTTGACTTTGTAAATTAACTGTAATGTTACCACAAATATGTCAAATGAAGAGCCTGCATGAGAGGCCAACAAAGATAGATGTATGGGAGAAGTCATGATACACTGACTCCAAATAAGGACAGGCAGGCAGGACATATGTGTCATTATCCAAAAGAACACTCACTCTCATTAATTTTCATACTACACTTAACTTCAAGAAGTTCTGAAATGTATCTTTGTCGCTACAATACACTTCAAAGTGACAGAGATAGTATAAGACTTGAAAGCA
The DNA here is from genome assembly GCA_947462355.1 of Caradrina kadenii. NCBI lineage: Eukaryota > Metazoa > Arthropoda > Insecta > Lepidoptera > Noctuidae > Caradrina > Caradrina kadenii. The sequence continues at coordinate 5,273,495 of OX381683.1, read as the reverse complement.
ACTTAAAATTAAGTTGCGTTTGAGAATTTGGGCGCTAGTGTTAGGAGATAGGATACTAGTTAGCTAAACCTTAAATAATAAATAAATGATAATTTTTAATTTATTCTCTCTTTACAATAAGTGGATTTAAGAAAGTATAGAAGTAGGCTTAAAACTAACTACAAACTTTAGTAATGTTACTAACTAACTTTAGTGATAATAAGGCATGAAGATTGAATTCATTTCTGCCAACCATTCACCGTAAATTCCTTTAAACGCAAAAGTCTCACATTACGTTTACCTCCGAAATATTTACTGAAACGTTCAAGTTCATGTTTCATTTGTTTTTGTATCATGTTACTAATTCAAATGAAGCGGTTGTTGCTATGTGCACGTTACCGCCTGCTTAGTGTCAATGGGTATGTACCTATTAAATTAATATTTCTTTCTTTCTCTTTTGTTTTGAGGGCGGAGTTCAAATCTCGTACATTGGACCTAGTAATTGTATTTTCTGTACTTAATGGAGCTTCTTCTGTTCATAAATAAAGCGGCCAAGTGCGAGTTGCAGTCGCACACGAAGGGTTGTGTACCACCATACAATATTTAAGATTGCATAAAAAAAAACACTTTTCTTAATCGTTTGTTATATCGGCAATAGAAATACATAGATACTCTATACACATTTCAACTCTCTACCTATAACAGTTCATGAGGATGTATCCCGTTGACAGATAGGCAGACAGAGCGGAGGCTTAGTAATAGAGTTCAGTTGGCATCTCCTGGGTTCAGAAACTTAAATGGCACTAAAAAACTCTGTCAATAAGGAAAGTCACTAAATTACACAGTATTTTCATATAAAAACTTGTTTTTCTATCCTAAATGTTAAATCAAATATTGTCTTATTTTTCACATCGTCTTTGTTTCCTAAGTAATTCTCACTTCTGTCGCAATAGATGTTGGTACAAAGTGTACCCCAGCCAGTTGCGTAGTCGGGAAACCTGACCACGACAATCGTGTCTATCACTCGTTAAAACGTCTTATAAACCACCCAATGATATTTTAAAACATACTTTATTGACGAAAGATAGCGTATATATTTCTTTGACATGATAACCTTCGATATTAATTTTGTACGCAAACGAATTTGCTTGCTATTGCAATGTAGGAAGGACTACTTTATGTTGTAGATGACCAGTAATGATAGTAGAATTCTGTGAGAAAGAGACGCTCTAAAAAGCGCGGATTTACTTACAGTTTACAATTGTATAGCAAAAATCGTAAGTATGTAATATCAGTCCACTTTGTAAGGTCACTGTATGAAAATTAAAAGGTCTTGGAATGGGCATTGTTATTGATTAGCGGGAAATGTAATACAGGATAGAATTTTCTCTTGAGAAAAGATTTTTTTGCAAGTTCATTGTAGACCGATAGCCTCTAATGATACTTATTATCTATAATATAAAAATGCCATGAGAGCGGCTCGCCCGATCTGGCTGATTTTCTCTGTGTTCTATTCGTAAATTCCAGGACAAGATTTGTTTGAAAGAATTCTTTTTGGAAAATTTTCCCGAGAAGTTGGAAATTTGGATGATATTTTTGTATGAAAATCTCAATAAAAAAAAATGTGCCGTTTACTCGTGCGAAGTCGGGGCGGCTTGCTAGTAGAAGTTATAAAATCTAGCTGACCGAGTTGTGTATGTATTGAGAGGTTAATCCCAGTAGGTGTGTTAGTAAATTGAATACCTTTATGTAGCTCAATAGAAGCCTATTTATGATAGGCCCCCGCAAGCATAAAGTGTCTTAACAAAGCCTCCCACCCACTTGGCAGAAACGCCTTTGGAAATGAAGAGAAAACAGATACATGTATACCAATAGGCTTGAGGTCCAAGAGTCGCCACACCTACGTCATTTTAATCAGCCAACAGTGGTGAATACTCCGTATAACCCGATTCCTCCCGGAAAATCAGCGACTCTACGGACATGTGACATTAAACGATGGCACAGTCCCACTGCAAAATATTTTAAATTCACCATTAAATAAGAAATCAGTGTTCGATTTTATTGTCTTTGGCAATTTATGGCATAATTGCCAATTCATACTACGGCTTCCTTATTACAAAAATTTACGTTCCTTAATTCTCTGATTTTTGAATCAAATTCAAAAATTTCTTGACCAATTTTTTTTTTGCCAGCCATTAACCTGTAAAACATAATTATCTACACAGCCGTCACACTTGAAGGTAACTCAATATAAAGGTACCCTTTGTTCTTGATACCTGAATATAACCCAGGGTTGAAACTAGCAACTAGGCATACCTTCTTAATTACATATTCCTCTACTTACTATTTTCATTTTAAAGGATGTCACTCTAGCGGCCTTACGATCGAGGACCGCAACCAAACCACCAATTGAAAAAATTTCTACTTGTGTGTTAAAAAACAAATGACGAGTATTGCTTCACCGTTGCGTATTATTTAACTTCTTATGAAATTTACACAAACAAATAGACAGAAAGAACTATACCAATTTCTCATTCGCAAAAACAATATCTATTGTTAGAAAACAAATTTACATTCATTAATAAATATATCTCACATGACCATTGACCATAACTAAAAGAGTCGTTTAGAATTCATTGCATCATTTTTTTCAATCCACATATAATTACAAGTCTGGTAAGATGTATGCTCCACATTACAAAGTGTTATTTAAATGATACTGGCCATCATTGCGAAGCCATTAACACGTTTAACTTGGCAGATAAATGTGTTTCATATTTAAAATACATATCATTAGTTAAGTTTTACATAACACAGTCTACAGTGACCTCTTGAGCACACTTTTTAAATGGCAGTTAAAATATTAATTACTCCAAATGAACGACTCTTATACGCCGTGGAAGGGGGCATCGTAACGAAAACTTCTATTATGAATCACACGGTCCAAAATGTATGCAACAGCTGATTTTTTTTTATTGACCGTCGAAAATCAATTGGTTGCTAATTTAATTGTATAAGTACTAGTTTTGATTAATTATTTTTCTCTTCGACATTAATTCTACATTTGAGTATTCCTCACACACTGATTCTTTGTCGTTGAAATGTATAAATGTATTTAATATTACAATTAACTTAGCTTTCATTTCTAATTTGTGGCACTGAGTACGTATTGCAGTTCTTTGAGTGACTTTTTTTAATAGATCGTTTTGACATCAGTATAATTTTATGGAATTGTACAACTTATTGTATAACATTTTTTTTTTTAAAAGATTATGTATGGAGTTTCTTGCCCGTTCTTCTCCATACGAAACTACCTTTTGGAATGGGCAACTAGATTCAATATTTTTAATTTAACATGTAATTGACGTTCAAAAGTGCCTTTTAATGGTCTAATTGAAATAAATGATTTGACTTTGACTTGACTTTGACTTTGAAAAATATTTACTCTCGGTCTATAATCATTTACTGAATCCATTGTCAAAACTCTTCATCATGATGTTTCTCCTACTGTGTATAAAAGAATGTGGCTTAGACATCACATTTAGCAAACACTACCCACCTCAATAATCATAAAAACACTTACCAAAAGCGATTAGGTAAACCCTAAATGCAAACTCTTGGCATTTGCATGTAAAAAGCTTACTTCTAGAGCTTCAAAGAAGGTTAAAATTTGAATAAAAAGAAAATTAAGCAATGAATATTCCTTTGCACCCGGCAAGGGTCAATTAAAATTTCCAATTAAAGAGTCATCAAAGGCCAGGAGTTGCCCTCAACTCAGAACCATTTGCGAGTCAACGAGAATATTAAAAGAATGAACATAATACTTAGAAATGCCTTAAACTTCTCAAGAGATGTTTGAGTATATGACAAAGCACATGGAATAAGTGTTTGAGAAATAAATAATTTAGGAATAAGGAAGAACAAAGATAATTACACACACTTCACATGTTTACCGTCCCTTTTAAATAGTAAATGGACTGGTTGGTCTTGCTAAGTTTAATAACAACACACGCCAAAAAAGTTTAGCTGCTTTCAAGAGAATTTATTACCGTGGACTGCAGAATCTAGTATGATCTTGAAGCGTAAATATCAAACGTTTTTCTAAAGCAACTACATTCAACATTATATTGTTTCTTGTACATGACGTTCAAACGTACCTTTTAGTGGTCTTCGTTTATTTTCAACATTCAATCCTACATCAATCATAAAACTTACTTAAATAATAATTAGATAATAAACTATGTACAAAAGTCTAATTTAGATAAATGATTTGACTTTAAAAGACAATGATAAAGTGCCTACCAGCACAACTGTATCTAATCTTTATTTACAAGCTATGGACTCCGCAGTGTCACCCACGTTAAGTTACCTACGTCTTTAGTTACTGCTCTGCTCCCGTTGGTCTTAGCGTAATATTCTATACGTATAAGCTTTCGTCTTGAATCACTATATTTTGACGAAAACACGCATTAAATTCCGTTGCCTAGATTTAAAGGACCAAGTGTCTGACGCGATGTTATAATTTTCATACTATTTACTTCAATGACTCGGGTTCTATCGATCGTGAGCGTAACATCACTAATTAATTCGTGCTAGACTAACCTTTTGGCATGGAATCCGCATCAAGAGGTTTGTCAGGCTTCTTTAATCGATTCACCAGTTTAACGGGAATCGAGTAGAACGTTGTGTGAACTTTTAACATTTTTACTTCGAGAAGTTAAATGAATGAATTTTTGTCTAAGAGGTAACCTCTAGAAGTCTCTAATTATAAAAAATCTTACACTGGTACCTACAAAGATACACTATTGGAGGCTACCATAGGTTTTGTGGTATACTTGACTTCCACGGTCGGACGAAGTCAAGGGCAGATTATCGTAATATATAATTAGATTTGCCACAGTAACATAAGAATTTAAACCTTTTGAACCAGAGCAATCTTATTTTAAACATCTTATTTCAATATAATGGATAATGTTTTTAACTGCCATGTTGGCCTAGTGGTCCTAAGCGCGACTGCTACGCTAGAGGTCTTGGGTTCTATTCCCAGGTCGAGCCAAAAGTGTTTTTGGGTTTTTCTATCAAATTCTCAGTAGCAGCTCGGAGTTAGGATTTGTGCCCGGTTAGTGGCAACAGGCTCGCCCCCTATTACATGGGACCTAAACATACCGGCGAACTGTGGGTGTACATTGGTACACCTCTGCCTAACCCTTCGGGGAATAAAGGCGTGATGGTATGGTGGATAATTTTCTAGCCTCTCAACCATCTTGACAAGTATGCTATAGCAAATTCCATTAAACATTGTTGCTTAATTCTTTACGAACAATCAGAGAACTTGGTATAGTACAGTTATGGAAAGTACTACGTCACGAACCGGCGTCACGTCAAATATTCATCAACGCTAACTCTAATTTCTTCCTGGAACAAGTTTTATTAAGCATAGGTACGGAATTAAGAGAACGTGCTCTCATATTTATGTCCCGAGTACAAGTATAATCGTTGCAAGATAATTTTGCAAAGAATGTAAACAATCCAGATGCCAGAGGTGGTGAACATTTAATTGTAATGAAACATTTGAATTATTAAAACGAAGGAGTCGTATTATTCCGTTTGCTGAGAGAAAATATCAAGTTACCAAGATTCTAAGTACGTAATTTTAGTACGAAAATTAATGTACTCGTAGTTGATTTCAACATAACGGACGTGTACTTTATAGTTTTGTAAGTACGCATTAAATAACAAAATTCCTTTCCATTCCTTAACAACGAATATTGAAGAAATATGAAATTTCTTAACAACTGTGATTTTATGGGAAAAACAACCGTTAGCTAAAATCTTCAAAAAGATCATAAAACTTAATACCGTACTGTATGATTATTCCCTAAATCCGTTGCAGAGTAATTGTTGACAATGGTTTGGAGTCACGTAACTGCTGTTACGAGCACACGAGAACGGTTCTGTGGTAACGATGCAATATGCAATTATAATGCACACGTTTAAGGCGCGAGTAGATTCAAAATATTTTGTAGATGGTCTGTGTTGAAATGTTTTGTTGTAGTTTTCAGGGAGGAGTTTATACTTGATTCAGGTTTTACATTTAAGTGTCAACGGGTTATGCCAAAAGGGATAACATTTAAATTACCTCTTTATAATATTAGTACCTGTATATAACACATAACTGCCTCGGTAGCCTAGTGGTCCTAAGCGCGACTGCTATGCTAGAGGTTCGATTCCCAGGTCGGGCAAAATGTGTTATTGGGTTTTTCTAAGAAATTCTCAGTAACAACTCGCAGTTAAGATTTGTGCCCGGTTAATGGCAATCGGCTCGCTCCCTATTACATGGGACCTAAACATACCTACGAACTGTGGATTGTTACACCTCTGCCTAACCCTTCGGGGAATACAGGCGTGATGGTATGTTTGTACATAACACCATTTGTGCATAACGATGTAATGATTTGGGTCAGTAGTTTCAAACCTATTTCAGAATACTGCTTCCAAGAGAATCCTGTCGTTCATTTAAATGCAGCAAAGGTGACGACAGTATTAGTAAAGCGATCTTCCATGGTGAGATATTATAGTGGGGTTAGCTGTAAAATGCAAGACAATAATCAGGGCTTTGCCCTAAAATACGATACTGTAGATGAGAAGTCTAGACAGTATTAGCAGCTTTATATCCAGGGCAAGCAGTAAATTCCTAACGATGCCAAAGCCACGGGTCAGCATGGATACTTGTGTTTTATCGCGATCGTCATTTCAATATATTTATAGCTGGAAGCCCTGCAGGCTGTAAGAGTAACTATTATTGTCCAGTTTTTTGCTTATCAATTTAGAAATTTAAATAATCATAAGAGAAAACTATGCTTGGTATGTCTGGAAATTAGCTGCAGTTGGATCCATCGCTCTTTAAATATGTACTGTCTCTCGTTTCAGAAGCTTTTAGTAAAGATTTATTACACAGTTCGGATTTAATCCTTTCATTGATTTCTTTTGGCCAAAAAGAAGAATATTACAGTTTACCAAATCTTCCAAGTTCATCGTCGACTTCGCTCAGCCGATAATTCTTTATGCAAAGAGAGCAGTGCCTGTGTATCAACCGGTAGATATATTACGGCTGATAAAAGCAAAATATTCGTACTCCATGTTTTAATATCCCTTTCTATGCAAATACTATCTCTATTGCAATATTTTAAGACTGAAAATTGCATAGGATTACTTTAACTACTCTTTTAAAATGTAAAAACGAACTCACGTGTCGGCATTGAAGACGTGGTCGGCAGTTGAAAGAGACATCCTTATATTCAGAGTATATTTCTCGGCAACCGCCATTTCTCAGAGGCAAAGAAAAAACAGTAAAAGTGTTTTAAGATGGCATGATTACGTTAAATCTATTGCCGCCATTGCTCAGAATAAATATAATTATTATATTGCCAAGATGGGTTATGAAATAAAGGCAAAAACTTGTCCAGGTATGGTGTGAGAGGAAGATTGATTTATATTACTTAAAGTCTTCTAATGTTTGGATTATTCCTACTAATTTTAGCTGCGTTTATGGCGTGCTGCTAAGTAAGTAGGAATTTTATGGCTAATTCCTTGTTATTGCCGCCGTAAAACAGCCTGTGGATAGCATTTCATGGCGGTGTTTTAATCAAAGCGATTCTATATTAATGGTTTTCGGTGAACGATGTCTATTATACAAAGAAGGTCTATTTTTCTTTAGTATTGTTTGTTGACACTGGATAGCCGATTCTTGAAAGCATGAATATCAGACTTAATTTAAATCCATGGTTACATGTTGTCGACATTTCCAACCATGTGCTTCTGCATATTCATACACTCATTATGAAGCGCTGCAAGACAAAAGAGCTTATTCTTAACATACATTTATTTATTGTTCTCAGATTCAAAGATGGCGGAGCGATTATGAGGTCGAACTGCGAACGACTTTTAGGTGAGTCCAGAATGTAAATGTATTATGCAAAGAAACATGTTCATGCCATAAGCACATAATGGGCTTATTCTGGCGGTTAATCGACAATCTATATGGATAAATGCCCTCTCGGCAAAGTGAAGGGTGTGGCATGAAGAATTGGACTGCGACCCACGCTTCATTGGTGACAAAATAAAGACATTCAATTTATTTTGACAAGACAGTGAAATGTGATGATTTAGGGTCGCCCTACTTTCTGTGAAGGCAACAGGTTACCACGATTACTTCACAGCTCTCGGTGTGATATGTGGTGGCGTGTATGCGATCCTAAGTCACGTCAATCGTGAAATTGCGAGTTAGTTTCCTCGTAAATCCATCGTGTCGATATTCTACAATGTAGACCAAGACTCGATGAGATTGAGTAACTAGCCCCGTTAAATCGCTGAACTTTAATATAACAGGTTGCTCATGTATAATCGAAAGTAATAATCGTTAAACTTCCAGTATCGCAGATTTTACACAGATAAGACAACTTATTTCAGTTGCTACCGTGCTGTGAGCTATATTTTGAGTTATGCTGTGAGTCCGCTAACATTTCAATTCGCGGTAGTAATGCTTTCTTATTGTCTACTTCGGTCTGCTATTGTGTTTTGGAGTGGATTGAATAAGGGTATTGTTGAAGTCAATTTACGGATTTAAGCTTTTGTGTAAATAAACTTTGCGCTTTACTCGAACACTCGATCGTAAACGGTTCCGATTTGTAACTCTTGTCAAAATTAACCAGGTTTCTATGTATGTATGTATTGGGTGAGTACGATGACATTTACATAACATTCAACTTAATAATTCCTAACAAGTAAAACCAGTTTTCACTACATCTTTAATTCTTAATTTACAACCATTTGCCTCATTAATGGCGCTATGTAAGGGCAAAAGCTCACCTACGATATTTTTTGCGACTAATATGCATAATATTCCCATCTGGATATTAATACATCTATAGAAATAAATTAAATTTAAGTGTCTGTTTGTATTCTCTAAATAACAGCTTTTTAATAAATGCATAATATGTTTACACACGAAAAAACATTATTTATAATTTTACCTATGTGTCTGTGTGTAGCGGCGAATTTTACTGGCATAAGTTATGCTTTGAATTTACAAAAAGAAAAAAAACATCGTAATAATCTTCATTTACTCAAAGAAGTCACAAACATAAGCAAGATACTTCTAAATCTTTAAATTATTCTTCCAAATGCTTTACACCTATCCACAGCCTCCATGTTTACTCTAAAAACGAGTCTTAGATTGTGATCCTATTTTCTTTCAACCACATATTTTGTGCGAGGTGTTACAAATTCTGCCTGTAGGCTACCTAACAATACACCATGTTCAACTTGTATTGTGTGTACGATATAAATTGGTTACGCCAGTTAACTTACGTCCACTGAATAAGTAAGCGTCAATGTTCGTATTACGGAATACTCAAATGACGCCGATTTTAATGTAATCTTAGTCATGGCGGAAGAATTTGTTTTATTGTGTATTCTGTTGGTTGGTTTTCTGGGTGTATTGTTTCGTTTACTTGCAGTTTTACTAGTGTGGGAATGTACCTAATATGCTTGTAATTTAAGCGTGTCAAGTTTATTATTACACATTGTATTATGTTCTTTCAATTTAACGTAACCTTTCAACATTTTTCTTACATATATCCGTTTGATTAGCTATACCTAACGGTTTCACCTGTATTCAGTTACGTCGTTGGTTGCTGCTCCGCTCTCGTGTCGATTTTACGTAGCTTATACTATACTACAATTACTTATGAATTTAGCCATAACAATAAGATTTTTCCTAATCTGACTGGTAGTTCCAGAGACTAACGCGTAAAGAGAAAAAAAAAAATCTTCAGATTAAAATTAGTAAAGATTACGATTGTTTCGAATCAAATCAACTCGCCATTCGTCGTGGGACTTACTTACTAATCTACGAAACAAAATAATAAATTTTATAAAAATGCATACCAAAGTAAACAAAAACATTAATTTTACAACCTACAAATGCTCCAAAACATCACGATATCTACGATAGCATACAATTAAATGTTCCCATCACAATGCCATTAATAAACGTGTTCCGTTACTCTGAACAAATTTCCAAAGAAAACTACAAAGTCTTAGGTCAAAGTTCACGGAACTTTACAACATACGAACATACATGTTCGTGATATGGGTTTGCTTAATTTAATGTAATCAGCATCATTATAAAACGTGAGGGGAATGAACCATTGATAGTTTTGAGGCATTAATATTAAAATGGTGTATTATGATATCACTGATGTTGCGAATTTCATTGTTATAACGTAAGCGAAGTCTAGACTATTCTAGATTTTGACAAGACTTAAAAGTTGCGAGCAGAAGCTGCTTACGCAGTAAAATCCAATTATATCTAAACAACCAATTAAAATGGAAGTGTTTATTTGTAATGTCAAAATAGCAGCTTTTTACTAATTGCATATGAATGTACATTGGTGCACCTCTGCCTAACTCTTCGGGGAATACAAAAATAAAAATTGTTATTATTTATCGTCTGTACGTTTGACCCGCCTTATTTCCAAAACGGCTTTACCAATTTTGACGGGACTTTTACTGGCAGGTAGCTAGGGATATAAGGAGTAACTATATACAAATAATTAATTTTTTGCGCGAACTAGTACCCCGTGACAGCCGACAGTCACGCGAACGAAGTCGTAAACATATACTAGTTTCTAAATAATGAATATTTAAGTCCAATTTTATTAAGAAAAGCGCCGATGCTGTTGCATTTCATTTTAATAACCACGTCGTATTCAACACGATTGAACAATTTCAATTCCCGTGACAATAACAACACCAAACTCCTACTACCGGTACATTATCTCCAGCTCTTAATTTTGTGCGCCTTCTAAATCGGCTCATTGAATACCAAATGGCAGTAGACCACACGTACCTCCGCACGCTACTCCGAAATCGCATTAAGTAAATCTTTCACAGGAACACGGACCTTTAAAGCTAATAAGGTCTTTACAATGGCGGTACGGGCTTTTCAAACTCTCGCGCCACTTTCGAAATATATGGATCGAATTTACGCGCGTTAACGATAAATTCAAAGGTCGTTGTATTAGTGACCTATGTAGCTTTGTATGTGTGCGTAGTGATTGCCATTTAGATCATTTCAAGGAAATAAATTGGTTCTAATATAAATTAATTGCACACATTTCTGTACCACACGCAATTTACGCAATTGTACCTGAAGAAACATTTTGTTTACCCAGTTACCTACTATACGACTCGATTCCGATCAGCTTCCCTTCGGAAGTTTGGAATAACAGCTCTACCACTCTACCGCCATTAAAATATGGCACCTACTAAAATTAAAATAATTTTCGATTTAGCTTCCCTCTTACTCTTCACCAATATTTGTTCCACTACTTCCTCGGACATGACCAAGTCACCGTAGCACCCTACCTTTATTTATTTGAACTCCCACATCAATATTAAATACGGAAGCACTCATTAATGCACTTCTAAGTAAACTCTAACCGTTAACGCCGACATTACGTATCCGTGTGTTTCTCCTTCAAGTTCTCGCCATAACGGTACGGGGCTGGCGCCCTCGTTTCGAAGTGATAATGCTTCTGAAACAGATACCTGATTGGCCCAAGGAGCAAAGGGACTTATAATTGGAAAGATAAATAGTACCGCGAAAATTGATCGTGTTAACTAACAGAATAACTATTTAAATAACTGTGATATTGAAAGAGAAAGAAAAAAATTATTTGGGGGGGATAATATAAAGAAAATCAACAGTAGAATTGAAGTACTATAGTAGGTATCTGTTTGTAGAAAACAACAAAGTTAAGGAAAGCAATTAATCCACTTCCATCTTGAGCTTCATTGCGTATTACAAATATCAATTATATCAATTGTGACAGAAGCTGCTCGCGTTTTTCTGACTAGCAAGGTCAGTGTTTAAATAAAGAAACGAGTGCATTGAATCTAGTCTATAATAAGGTTGCTACTGTCTCTATTTACAAATGGCGCCACATTTTTTCATGCTTCAAGCACTGTTAATCCAGTGTAAAATGCATTGTTCGTTTAACTTACACTAACGAAGATTCATTAACTTAGCTTCTTAGTTCTCATTCCCATGGTTCATTAAAATATTCAAATCTAATGTATTTACTGTGTACATATGCGCTATATTGTATGTCAGTGAATGTGTCCGTTTTGTAATTCACATACGTATCTCTCGTCCTATTTAAATCTTTAGTTCTGTTGTAACGGTCCCTTTATCCTCTTATCCATCTGTATTTGTTTCCCAGACATTCATAAGATTGGCCTTATTTGCCTTCCTATTAAGATTCTAATGAATATGTATCTGTAACTTGCCATTTTCCCTTGTGCGGTGAACGATTTTCCAGCAGTATCGATATAAATTTTATTGGAACCGTTACGGAGATTCTATCGCAGCCTTTGGAATTATGTCATTGTGAAATTAACAGTTATCAGAAGGTAGTAGCTACATCGTCCTAATTATTGACTCGCGTAGGATGTCGAAAATATTTCTCTCGATTTCTAAATGAGCATCCAAAAACCGTTGTCGTAGTTGAGAATCTTCAAAGGTGCGGTTTCGAAGATGGCACTGACTTTCAGTGCCCAGCCCACCTTTCATCGTGCGCCGCATGGCCCTGTCACCTACGCACGTAAGCACCTAATGACTGCGTCAGTGAATTCATGACGTTTTCGTGGCTGAATACTAGGATAATAATATTTTTTTGCTAAATATACTATTAAAATTATGTATTTTCCTCCATCGTCACATTAGAAGAAGACTGAGCGTGAAAATGTTTCTAAAAAGATGACTTTAACTTCAATGTTGTTGTCGAACAAAATTTAAAATTCTAAACAGTCTTCTGTTACAACTGTTGTGTTACGTCTATTTAAAATGGTGAATCATTATCAACACAAACTAATGGTGTAATTATACGGGTATTGTAAATTGTCAGTATGTGGTCTGTAAATGTTTCCCAATCCTCTTTCTTATCTATATTTATTCAAATTAGTTTCATTTAGTCTTCTGTGTCGTCAGTTCTTACCATGTCAAAGCCTTGATAGTTTCATCTTGAATAAGACAAGTCTTGCTCCTAAATTTTTATGGATTGCAATAAAAATGGCCGAATGTTACTACCGTTATTACGATAGTCTTCAACCGTTATAGTTTTGCGGGTTTGTCTACCAGTTTTTAATTGAGTCTGTTTGATAGCTTTTTCGAAATCTGCTCAACAGTTATGTTTTAAAATTCAATTATTATAATATCTTCTTGATTTGATCATGTATAGCTGTAAATATGCTTATAACTGCAAATGCCTGTTAGAATAATGATATGCAATGTTGCAAATTCTGTCTACTAGCTTCTTTATAAATTGAAGTTTGTCAACTTTGTCACATCTTAAAAGATAATAAATCCGAAAGGAGTGTCTCATACACTTATTTTGTTATATCAAGATATTTAACAAAACAATCAATCTTCAATTCCACTTTCTTTGTACTGTCACAACAGTGACTCCCACTTCTAAAAATTAATGATATTTCTTCAAAATGTTAAATTTTACTTTGCAAATAAAAATCATCGCTGACGTTTATTTTATATGTGGGCAGATAATTATAAAGCTAGCTTCTCAATTGACGTGAAAATCGAGATTAATGTTAGCAATTAAAGTGGGTGTCTTTGCGCAAGACCTGGACCAAACTGTGCATAAAATTTGCGTCTTCGATGCTTATAATTGCATAATCTACGAAGTCTTTGGACATATATTTAATAAACTTTCACTGGACTGCTTAATTTGAAGTGAATTCTGATTCTGAATGCAAACTGTAAAGTGGAGATGGTGTAACGATGCCTATTAATGAAATGGTTGTTCGCTTTCATATAATCTATGAATTTGATCGAAACCACTAGTGTAATAATGTTTTTCATGTAAGTTTTTATAGAAGTTCATTGGTATGATAATTCGATTTTAGATTAGGTAAGGAGTTGCGAATATCGTAGTTGGTAGACTTTCTAGTTATTACTAATAATGTATAAACAACGATAAGATCTCTAGCGACTTACTAATAACCCACTTGACTCCTACGATTTGTGGAGGGCGATGAGCAGCAGATAATTTATTTTTCTTCTTATATTAATTACTGCGATTTCTATTTATATTATTGTCTAACTCTGTACATGGTTGGAATGGATATCGTGCCCTTGAATTCAGTAAATGATTCTACGTACGTACACCCAAAGTTAATATTTTTTGCTACCTTTTTCATACGTCGCCGGGGCATTTAAAATCATGAGCTGAATTCATCGTAAAAGTTTTAATTGCGATGTCTCTTCCACCGGTTATAAAAAACTCGATTAGATTTTTGATTGAAGATTATATTTCTCTCCCTAGCCTTTTTTCAACTATGTTGGGGTCGGCTTCCAGTGTAACCGGATGCAGCAATTACCAGTGTTTTGAATGATTGAGAATAAAAAACCAAAAAAATTAAATGATGTTGCGGCGAAGTAAAACTTACAACCACGTTGAAACAGATGGATATGTTACTTATACCTAGAGTTTGTTAAACTGCATTAAAAATAGTATGAATCACAACCTTTAAATGTAGGTTCTTCAAATTATAATAATTGATGTCTGCGAACTGGTTGTAGTCCGTCCCAAATTTGGCACAACCTGTTCTCGTTGCGGCACAAACTTAACCGCTACTTGCGCCAGCGCCGTTTTTGGTACCTTACACGTGTTCCATCCTCTACCTTTTGAATTATGAATGGGTTTTTCTTTCGTAAAGTTTATTATGATGGAAATATTGAGACGTGGTTCAAATTTATATTCTTTACCGTTCTTCTTGGTGTTTAAAAAATTATTATAAGGCTTTATTTGTTTTTATATTGAGTCGTTGTACGCAGTATCTTGTCATTCTTTGTTGATTGTTGTTGCGGCAGTGTGAATCAATGGATGTATGATATAATTGTTGATTTGTATGAGATTGTTTACCAACATATTTACATATCCGTGTGGTTTATTTTAAACATCCATATTTGTTTTGTAAACATTTAGTATCTTTGTCATCTCGGATACGATTACTGCTAGTAGAGCAATTTTCCCATGAACTAATCATTCCTGATTCTTACCAGGGTCATCTTTTACCGATTGCTACTCGACAAAGTAAATATCTCTATCAACTCGATGCGCTGCATAGATTGCAGTGCAATCGCCAATCGCCGATATACCGACCCTAAATTCCGATCGTGGCGATTCTCGATAAGCGATACGTAAACGTTCTCGATTGTCTGGTACCGTTCGAGGGGGACTATCGTTAAATTATCGCTCACGTTTCGCTACTGACGGCGCCCTAGTATTACGGTATTGCTGGGGATAGTCATAGCTATAGTTTTAACGGCAACCGACAGTGACACGGGCGCGAATGTTGTGGATTGTGACGTCAGTGGCTCATACACCTCGTGGTGTATGTTTATGACCTTTTCTATCACGAGTTGTACAATACGAGGTGATGTTAACAGTATTTTAGTTATGAATGAAACTCAATGCGTTTATCCCTTTGTATTTGTTGGTGAAAAGCTTTGCACCTTGTCCGTACCTTCAATTGTATTACAATTATTTGTTTCATGAACATTATGTGATTATACACCTCCTTTCGCTAGGCTTATTTTAGATCCAGGAAGCGCAGCCCATTGCCAACCGGGCGCAAATTCAGACTAGGGACGTCTACAGGCGAATTCCTTACGAAAAATCCCATTAAGACAACTTTTAGAAGCCGACCATTACACCAATTAGATTTACTTGGACTCTTGTGATGACATAGTAATCAATACTGATTTCCGTTACACTTTTGTACACGTAATCGAAGCCACAGGCGAAGCTAATATGACATAGGTAGATAGATAGATTCGTCAAAATGTCGTCCATCCCGTAGTTAATTCTTATTTGCATCTGAAGGTGTTCAGTTTCACTATGGGACCACACAATTCTTACTTTCTACCAATCCTCTCTACATCTATTTACTTTCGTTTCCAAGCGTACAAATATCGACAGTCGAAAAAGGAGATCATTTGTAAAACGGCTTTCGCTTGCAACTTTAAGTGCGTTGATTTATTTACTGGTTAACTTTCAATGTGTGGTAAACTGCACTTTGTTGGTCAATTAAGGGATATTTCGATTCATACTGTATACATGTGCTTATCCACTTCCCCATTTATCATTGAACAGGTTTTCATTCAAATGTTTATCGTTAGATGGCTATCGTTTCTTCTACTTGCTTGCGTGTTATTTATATTTTATATAATCAAAACATCATTAATTTATTTATAAACAACGACTGGCTTTGCAACGGCGGACATTTGTTTGTTTCGCTGTATTGCGATTACAAATCTACCCACCAAGTGCAATAATGGCGTTATCTCCCCAAGATCTTTGTACGGTCAATGGGGGAAGCCCATTTACTAACGGTCATATGGCATGAGTACATTCGAATTTACAAACGTTTACATAGAATTTTATAGAAAGTCTCTTTGTCACTCCTAACAAATTGCTACTAGTAATCTCTGCGATATTACCTGTTGTTACACAACGCCGATTATAAATCTGTAGGTACTTTCAATTACTAGGAAGAAAACATAGCCTTATCCATCTCAATGTTAATTAATGACCAATAATATCCAAATTCTATAAAGTTAATTGTATCTAAATATCACTATGGAGTCTTAAAAATAAATTACATGTAACTCAATTGACATTATTATACAGAACGAAGTCATTGATTTAGACTTTATGTCTGAATTATGTAAACGAATGTAAAGTATCGAATGTATAGGTTGTGTAACAGTGGCGATTACACCTTTTGATTAATAAATCGTCACTGCTAATGGGTTTCTGATGTTACGCGTCGGTGTAATGCGCGGCCTCCTTATTACTCGAATAACAATGTTTGTCGACTTTTCAGTTGTGGGCGGATACGCTAAAATTGGCTGGAATTATTGTGTTGCTGCAAAAGCTTGAATTGTGGTAAAATTATTAGTATACGGTGTTTTCTTCTAACTTAGATTAGAAAGGTTTGTTCACGAACTACGGTTTTAGATAGAGTAGTTGTCTTTAGTAATTAGTAATCGACTGATGAGCGTGGGGTCCCGGGTTCGATTCCCAGGTCGGGCAAAAAGTGTTATTGGGTTTTTCCATTAGGATTTGCTCAGTAGCAGCCCGGAGTTTGGAAGTTGGTGGTGTGACACCCCCGTGCGTCGGAAAGCACGTAAAGCCGTTGGTCCCGGCTGTCATTCGTAGATCTTTGACAGTCGTTACGAAGACGTTACGGATAGTCAGAAGCCAGGAAGTCGGACAACCAGTCTAACCAAGAGGTATCGTATTGCCTAGTAACTGGGTTGTGGAGGTCAGATAGGCAGTCGCTCCATGTAAAACATTGGTACTCAGCTGCATCCGGTTAGACTGGAAGCCGACCCCAACATAGTTGGGAAAAGGCTAAGTAGATGATAAGTTGTCTTTAGTAATTATTTTATTTTATTTTATAAAGAATATAACAAAAATATTGATAGAGGTAACTTCGCATTCTAGATTTTGTGTAAAAAAAGAATATGTATGTCTTGTTTCAAATTTAAAGTCAAATCATTTATTTCAATTAGACCATTAAAAGGCACTTTCGAACGACACTTTTTTTCTACATTTTTAACTCCAAGTGTCCAACTACTTAAACCGACCTACTTACGTAGGTAAGGATACTGCACAGGTAGGCAGATACACTACTGATAATAAAATAAATTTTATACTCAGATATTAAATCTCAAGGGTGACTAGAATTCCCAAGATTTTCCATCTTCCCTGTTTCACAGTAACATATTCACCGTTACATTTATTGACGTCACGATGGTTCCGTACCAAAGGAATTTTATTATGTGGGCGAGGGCAATTTGTTCGACGGTCCGCCAGATTGAAAATTGTTTGAATTAATCATTGTGATTACCGACGACGTGGTCAGGTGGTCCACAATACAAGCTGTATAAAGGTATTTAGGTGTAACCGAGGAGAGCATTCAATTCTCAACCATTTATAACAAAGTGTGGGTTACAAACTAATGATCGTCGAATTCAAAGATACCAAGAGGACTTTGACGACAACGCGGTTAACAAAATGTAATGTAGTCTATTCTGGACAATAATTATAAAGTCTACGAAAATTACACTCAACTCTAAACGAGCGAGTGTTATGGGTACTTTTGCGCCGGGAACGATTAGGGGCGGGTTATTTTGTGACCTTTAACTATTAAGTTAATGATCATATGTAATTGACATTGTATCCAAGACTACATAAAATAAAATAAACTAACTTATTTACTCTAAACTTGTAATGAAATATACCTACGAGTTTTGAACATACATACAACATACTATCACGCCTGTATTCCCCGAAGGGTTAGGCAGAGGTGTACCAACGTACACCCACCGTTCGCCGGTATTTTTTTTGAGGTCCCATGTAATAGAGGGCGAGCCTATTGCCATTAACCGGGCACAAATCCTAACTCCAAGCTGCAACTGAGAAATTCCTAATGGAAAAACCCAGTAACACTTTACTCGACCTGGGGATCGAACCCAGGACCCCATGCTCAGCAGTCGCGCTTGCGACCACGAGACCAACGGGGCAGTTTACGGGGTAGTTTTGAAGTTACCATGTATTATTTTGAAATTAAATTATTTGACGGGAAGTCGGAACTGGCTAATTACCAACCTAGATATAAGTCTTATCCTATCTATAACATCAGTTTTGTGGCTAGACTATATTTTGTATGGAGCGTACAGAAGATAAAGTCCTCTTATATGCATAGGTATGTATCTATAAGTACGATAATCTCAATTACAATAAAAATAAGGTTGAAATACTACAGAATCGAATACGCATTTTCCTCAGCTCTGAAATTGCTGGGTTTTGGTTTGGTTAGCCTTAGCTATCTTCGTAATTTTATTCCCAGCTAGCTGAGGAACTAATTTTCATATGAAAAGTATTACGAAAATAAACTCTATGTTCATTAACAAAAGGGTTAACGTGTTAGCGTTGAATACATGTAATAGACAAATAATATATTTGACGACCTTATTATCACAGTGATAGTTTCTTATACAATTATAGATACATTGTATGTACTGTACGGTACATACATTGTCAACATTCTAAGTACAAGCTAACATTGTCTGACCCACTTGTTCTAACGTATTTATGTACATATCTATAATTACATAGATCTATCGACACGCCATTACAAAATTAACAATTCAATTGTGTCTCAACAAACCAATGCCTACTAATAAAAAGTTATTGCACTAGATATTGTGTGGAGTTAAAAAAAGTCGATTAAATTCGATTTCAGATCGAGTGAGACGGTATCGTTTACAATCGATTGGTTACAATGCAGTTTTGCAGCCCCGAATCAAATAGCATTCGAATTATTTATTTGTATTACTTTACGTAATGAAAACAAAACGATTGATATTGTCGTTCAAAAAAGGAATCAATTACGTGTTGATTACCGCACTGTGAAATCTGTAAAAAACAATTGCTATCGTTTTTTTGGGCGATTATTGTATTGTTTATTTTGGGAAGATTTGTAATGTACTTACTTACTTTTTTTTCCTTTTATTATTATGGCATTCTGTTTCTCTATGAACACAAGCCCAAAACCCAAACAGGATAGGGGACAAATAGGGGCTTAATCTCCGTCTCAATCTGCCGAAAATAAATGCGATTGTCACCGAAATTAAATGAAATCTTTTGAACGTTCTTAGTTAGTAGAATGAATTACGCAACTGAACTTCTATCTACAAACCATTATCTGTAAACAGTTTCGCAATTTCAGCGCAATAGTTTTTAAATAGTATTACTGGCTTTAAAACCTTATTTTATATTCCAACTTAAGCTTTAGATCGCATATGGCAGACGAGTTTGTCACGAATGCACCATCAAATCAAAGGCATGACTCGTAAAATGCAAGTAGGTCACCCACCATCTTAGCTCTCAGGCCTATGTGTTCAGTAATAGGTACTGCTTATAGGCTATCATGTTTAGGGTCGACAGACGGTAATGCGAAAGTATGATTTAGTATTTCAGATTTATGGCTTAAGAATTTAATTTAACTTGAGAAGAATCTACGGATTCATTAGTACATGTTTTAGCTTTATTTAAATACATCTATCATCTTCTTTTCAGCAAAAAGATATCCAGCAGTAGATTAAGCAAATCTACGTCAACAAAATACTGATCCTGTTTTCCTTAATTACTTGCGTAATGTTACAAATACACAGCATAGAAAATTCATAAAAGAGTAAAAAAAAACATAGTAGCGAGCGGGAAGCTAACGTTTGAAAAATGATTTCAAAAGAACATTTACTACTGTCTCTAACAGTTGTTCTAATAAAAAAGAGACAGGAACAGACCTAACTGTACCACGCATCGAAGAATGCACATTCCTAGCTACACTTTGAACCGGCGGCGCGGCATCGGCATGGCATTGGAACCACGAGGAACAGACCGTACTAACTCCGTTCTTACATAGTATGCGGTCGACATGTACATGTAAATGTTGGCCCTATCCTTACCACGATATCGCAGCTTTAAATTGCATATGAAGTAACGACAGAAGGCCAAGAGATATAAAAACAAGAAAACTTGTCTTATAATTTCATGTTTCATTTTGCCTTTTTTTTACTGGACTGCGCCAGAAGGAGGGTTAATTATCTTTCAAATTGTACATGATCCTGTCATCTTCCGTGGTTGCTATAGATTCCAGACGAAATTTCTTCACACGTCGACAGCTTAAGCTAGATTAGAGCCGCGGGTAAACCGTCTAAGCGTGTCTTGATTTGAACCAAGTGAGTTCTCGAGGCGAGGCAACTCGTCTTGAACCTGCTTAAATGGAGTCTCTTTTATACACATAAACTTGATGATCAGACAATCCTACATAGTCGCTCCCACATCACTGCTTACAAATCGTTTGATACTCGTGGCTTAATGTAATTGGCATTGCCAATATCTAGGCTAGATACAAGCCCAGTGAAGTGGACATTCTGTCTCAACTCTGTCCCTTATCCTGACTACGATATCGAGTTCAACTTAGCATATCGCCCAGGAAAATCGCAGTACGGGGTTAATCAAATATCTAATGAATCAATTTGCGATCAGAAACGTTCCTCCCCTTTTATGTGGTACCGAGATAACAGCATTGTTAAAACATTTTGTTTGTAACTGTATTGAAAGATAAAATTAGATGTGTGATAAGCGTAATTGATTCTTTTGCTATGAAAGTGGTATTGCAATTTGAATGGCGCTATCGTAAGAGGCTGGCTTTTGTTGTGTGAAATGAATTGGTACGCTAAAAGGTATTGTTAACACCTAAGCGGATGTGAAGAAGCTGAATAACAAGATTGAATGCTTCGATACTTTATGCATACCTAATTATTGTGACCAAGTTTGAGGTCAGTTTAGATAACTTACAAATTTCTTGCCCAGTAAATACCGTAGCGTGGTTTAGTGTGACTATGGAGCATGAGGGGCGGACGGTGTGTTTGCTCCTTCGGTTGGGGTCGCCTTATCGCTGGTTTTTCCCTAGGGTAATTTCTTAGTAGACAGCCTTTTGGATGTGTGGTTAATAAGGGTGATAATTGTCTAAATACTGAAGACTACTACTAAATTTTAGAATTTACTTTATTTAGTTACTAGCTTTTAGGAACGTTTGTGATATAATCTTAGTCTTAAAAATACCTTCAACTAATCTTAGTTACAGTTATTTTTGACAGGTTGAGACTTGAGACTAACATCTAAAAAAAAACAAATATAGACACATTGACATTTTGACATTGATTGTCGCTGAGACAAGATTGCGACGAGATTTAGAACGATTTTATGAAAATTGGCCTTCAGGTGTCAAAAGCATACCTAATCAATATGAAAGCAAACCTCTGCCAATAACAATATAAGACCAGCCTACTATTGTCCCCCTGCTGGACAAAGGCCTCTTCTCACAAACAAGGCATGAGCATTGATCACCACGGTTGCTCAAGGCGGAATTCAGTCCTATATCAATTAAAAGTCCAGATTTTTTCACGAGTCATATTGGTATTTGCTTGTATCTGGTCAGCCTCGTGCATAAGTGCCTTAAACCACTGGACCATCGCGACGTCCTGCGACACAACCACTGCCAATACATCAAACTTAATCTAGATTTGCACTAAATCTAATCTAACAATATCATCCTTGTAATAAATCGTCCGCTACAAGCTAAACCGTGTACCTGCAACAGATGTCGATTACGTCAAATGTCATAACATAAAATACACAGGGGACTTCTATTTCTTCGCGGTCATACAAAATATTCGCGATTCCCGGGAATAATATGACAGTGGGTGCACAATGGCTTATTTATACGTAGGAAGTTGGCCTTTGAAACGATATTTTCTTTTTGTGTTGACGGTGTCGTCGGTGTAAAATGTAAGGAAAATAGAATGGAACTGTTTGTGATTTTACTGAAACATTTTCGTTGTTAGTTTAACAATACCTTTTGTAGGTGATGACATTCTCTTGGGTACCCGTCGTCTGGGGAAAAACAGAGGGTTTATTCGGACTCCCCACGATTCTACCTACTACCATTTATTTATTTTGATCGATGGGAAAGCATCAAATGACTACCCGCGCCCTGGGCGGGGCGGGAGGGAGTGTCAGACTTTTAGTAACTAAAACCCATTTATGTTCCTTCTTATGCCCTTTGCGTTCCGGGAGCGCGTTATCTCTTACGAACAACCTGCAACCCCGGCTACCTACTACCATGAGTCAAGATTCCAGTATCGACACTTGACGCATGAGCCGCGCCGAAAGTTATAGGTACCTAACATCTTCTTTATCAATTAACCTTAGGTATGCTCTTGTCTGTGGTCTACAGATTAGAATGTATCCTGACAAGTCATGGTTCGAAATGATCATCACATTACGGCAGTAGAAGTATTAGTTTAGCCAAGTCAATTTTTTTTCTCAATACATATGAACTTTCTTAGTTTATCTTGGACAACTCCGACATCGGCGAAGAAAAACATCGCGAAGCAAAAACTGACTTACAATTAAATAAGTTTGAAATCGCCAATCCGCCTTAAGCAAGAGTGGTGATCAGAGCTCGTACCTTCTTCTATGTGAAGAGGCCTGTATATTATTATTACCATAATTAGCTCAAATAAAAACAGGATAGATCAGCATCAAAGTCTCACCATAACCGTTAGTCAAGTGCAACTTACAATAAAACTATTCTTTTCCCTTTATCGTCCGCGTCTGGCTCAGAATAGCTTTTATAGTCAACTCGTAGTGAACTAAACGCCGCCTACGTAGTTAGCAATGCCGTTCTATAAATTGCACTTCGTTATGCTAAGTCGATAGGCAGGTGGTCTGCCTGTTTACCTGTGAACGGTGATGAATGTACACGTGATGGGTTACATTGGGAGTCGATAATTGATGAGGGAGGAACCGTTTGGTTCAAGAATTATAGGAGATAATGTCGCGTCTATTGCATAGCTTCCTGAAGTACTGCTTGGCTTAAAGAACAAGCAGTGTGAAACATTTATGAAATGCTGTTCTTTTTTCTGTCGTTTGATGGCAAACAAGCCAACGGGCCACCTGATGTTAAGTGGTACCAGAGGCCTTGCAAATGCGTTGCTATCCCAGAGAAAAAGATGAAATGTCTCTTGGCCTGTAATTACACCGGCACCCATACCCTTTAAAACGGAATACAGCAACGCTGCTTTGCGGGTAGGTATGGTGGTAGTACTTCCCCGGACGAGCTACTTCACAAAGAGCTCTATTACTACTCAAAAATTATAAATGTTAAAATACTAATATTATAAAGAGGTAAAGTTTGTTTGTACGTCTTTTCTTACTGCTCCGCTCCCGTATGTTGTAGCGTAATGTTATATAGCCTATGTTAGTTCCTGATAATTTAGCTATCTATTAGTGACAAAATGGTTAAAATCGGTCCAGTAGTTTCGGTGCTTAATCGGTACAAAAAAATCTTTCGTCTTATTTTTTCTTTCATTTTAAGTGACTGGAAACTGTTAACTGTTTTGTGTATTCCAAGCTACGCCCATGCATTCGATTAAAGCATTATAGCCTTACTTGCATATTTCGCGCACGATTTATGTCACAAAGTACCCATGCTGTTTTTCGTAAGAAACTTAGGTTCTAATTGCTTCAAAACAACAAATACTTATCCCAAGAATTTCATTAAAACAAATGCAATTCAGTTTGTAACAAGGCAATATATTTTTCTATTTTCAAAAGTAATTGTTTTCACACAATCCTTAATAATAATACCAGCCTTTTATTGTCCTACTGCTAGGCAAAGGCTTCTTCTCATACGGAAAAGGCACGAGCATTGATCACCACACTTGCTCACTCGCTTCATAACCACTGAATCCTTAAGAAACTTTGAAAATATCTCCCGGAACAATTAAAAGAGACGATATAAATCCTTGCCGACGAACAGGTAACTTACTGAATGGTCTATTAAAATTGTCAACTAACGTTTTTCACTTAGGGTCCGTATTTATCGATGTTACCCAAGCAATCACTATGTTTTATAGGCCTGTTTATCTCATGACTGTGGTTCGGACCGCATCGGTATACGCACAATGGACTACGGTTAGGTAATATAGTTAATTTATTGTATATTTCCTAGTTTATTTGCGGTTTATAATTAATTCTAGGTAGGATGTGGAATTGTTGTTTAGTAGTGCTCTTTGTGAAGGAGCTCGTCCGGGGTAGTACTACCACCATATTTATTTCTGCCGCAAATCAGCGTTGCTTTGTTCCCGTTTGAAAGGTATGGGTGCCGGTGTAATTACAGGCACATGAGACATTTCAACTTTGTCTCTAGGATGGGAACACATTTGCAAGGCCGCTGGTATTGCAAATGTCTATAAAAATTATTGTGACTGTTATTTTCACATGTATTATGATCCTCTTACAGATTTGAATTGTTAAGTTGGTTGAACTGAGTCCAGTTGTTTTTCTTGTTCAGTGTTGCAGGAAGTTGAAGTCGTAAATATTAGAGGAATGTAAAATTAAATCTGGATTTATAGACAAGCATGAAGTTAACGGAACTACCATAAAATGGAATGATCTTGGAGTGTTGGGTATTGTTTAAACCGTTACTAATACGTTTTTAGAGTGAGGACATGAGTTTGAGAATGTTATGGACTGTTTCAGATCGACGTCCATTTTGTTTTGGCACCTCGGTTTTCTTACCTATTGTACTTTACTCTTTTGCTTCAATACCGTTCAAAGCTTGTTCCCAAACATCATCCTACTTTGTACTACTATTATAAATGCTATAGGTGACGATGGATGTATGAATGTTTGTTACTCTTTCAAGTTTAAACTGCTGAACGGAATTAGCTGAACTTTGGCACACACATATTGATATGGCTTAACATGGCTACTTTTATATTGTTTCTGTGTTCCCATTGAATAATTAAAGTCTTTGATTTTATTTTGAAATCTACGCTAACCAAATCGCGGGCAGAAGCTAGTTAGAAAAAAATCGGGTTTCATGTTAAAAACGTATTATGTATATTCTTAAGATCTCTACAAAACTTTCTGAGCCAAGGCACACCTTTATAAGGCTTTCGCGACACCATCCAAGAATATTACACAACGAGCGGATCACAGCTGTCATTTCTACATAAGCGCTAGTTAAATTGAATATTCATTTCCGCAAGTCGCTTCCAGTCTTCGTGTTATGATTTATAACGCTCAAGTTACCATGTTTGGCTATCTTTCTCGATATTAAACCAACTGATTTAGTACCTGTGTACTACTGTAGGCTGCCCGGTTGGGTCCGATTCCCTTGTCGGGAAAAAAGTGTTATTTTCTATAAGGAATTTATCAGTAGCAGCCCGGAGTTTGGAAATTGGTGGTGTGATACCCCTGTGAAGCCGTTGGTCCTTCGCCTGGTTGTGTCGAATTAAGTGATCGGACTATGAGAGTAAGGGAAAAGGGAGTGCACATGTGTTTCCGCACTCGCTTGTGCACTATAAACTGCGGCGTATTTGGTTAGTCTCCATTGAGATCAGAAATTCTCTGGGCTTATTACCAAAGCCTCATCCAGAACAATGCCGTGGAACCGTGATTTAGCATTTCTTTCCTAAGATACATCTTAGGTAGTGGTTAACCCAGGCCAATAGCAAAGCGATTATCATTAGTAACTACATTGCTAAAAATTGATTTTTCTTTAAACATACCAATTGAAACTTGCCTTACTGAAATATTTAATACGGCAAAAATTACAAGCTTATAATGTAAAATATGGAAGTTTGCATTTGTCAGTAATAAATCTAATTTAATACTCTCGATATTACTTGGAATGCTTATTCAAATACTTGGGTAATGCATTCAGAGTAATGATTTATGAATTGCCATGATAAGTAGTATCATCTATCAAGTAGGTAATGCAGTAAAATTAAATTCAAATATTCGAACTATACGGCGTTTTTATAGCGTTGTCGTCTTTCACATCTAGTTTTCAATAGTTCGGTTACCTGCTAAGTTGATTAGATTGATATTTTTATTTACCTTATCTGTATTGTCAGCTTCCGTTTCTTTAAAGTTCTTTGTTCGCCTTTTTAGGAATTTAGTTTTAACAATAACTTCCATAATATTATACTATTGGACCTATCAGTGTTGTTAGTAACCAACTGTGAACTATGTTTTTAGCACAAGTGCGTCTAGAAGGTATATAAAAATTTTCCGTAATTTTTTTACAAATCCTAAGTTTCTTTTTGGAAAACTTACACATACCATCACGCCTGTATTCCCCGAAGGGTTAGCCAGAGGTGTACCAATGTACACCCTCAGTTC
Source organism: Caradrina kadenii (assembly GCA_947462355.1). Taxonomy (NCBI): domain Eukaryota; kingdom Metazoa; phylum Arthropoda; class Insecta; order Lepidoptera; family Noctuidae; genus Caradrina; species Caradrina kadenii. Next base: position 5,246,598 of record OX381683.1, on the reverse strand, counting down.
GCCGGTATGCTTTTAGATCCCATGTAATAGAGGGCGAGCCTATTGCCATTAACCGGGCGCAAATTCTAACTCCGAGCTGCTACTGAGAATTTCATAGAAAATCCCAACAGCACTTTTTGCTTGACCTGGAAATCGAACCCAAGACCTCTAGCGTAGCAGTCGCGCTCAGGCCCACTAGGCTAACGAAGCAGTTAGCAGTTAAAGCAGTTAAGAGTTAAAGCAGTTAAGTTTTTGGAAAACTTAATTATCTTCTTTATGGCGGAAGAATTTTCAGAATCTGACCAGCGGTTCTGGGGATTTGCACGTTTACAAAAAACAATAAAAAAACTAACTCTTTAGCATTACAATATTAGTATAGAAGCAATACTTCTCTCTCTACTTAGGATTGCAAAGATATAATGCTCAAGTCAGAACAAATACGTACTCCTCAATATACCTAATCACTAATCATTTCGAAAGTGTATTATCAGAATAAACTATACATCTCATTGTGCCTTCTATTATATTCTTAATAGGTTCGAAAGTCAAAGTTACGAAGTTGCCTGTAAGCAAATTTTTTGTTACATTTCATAAGATTAAATTAGACTTGGCATTCTTGGTTAAGGCATTTTAGTTTTTATATGCTATTGTACAGGAGTGAAGTTTGACTGATTTTACAGTTTGCGGTTTACAGTTCCGCTGTATTTGATCTACGAAGTTCATGTTTTCTGAGGTTAGTCTTGCGTTTTACGTGTAATGTATAACTATTATATTGAGGCAGGTTATAGTTACAAGTACGGTTGTTCATATGTATTTATAGCGTATTGTTTTCGCCTTGTGGTCTGTTTTGCCTTGGTACTCTTCTCTCTTTTTGAATAGATTGGAATTGTACTATGTGCCCACAACAAAATGTAAGTGGCTTTGTGTTAAATGATTTTGTTTATTTTAAACTCTCTTACTCTCTTATTCTTTTCACTTATTCTTAATTCAAATCTTTTTTTTTGTGCCATTAGATGGCAAACCAGCCATGGCCCACCTGATGTTAAGTGGTCACTGCTGTGGTCACACAAATGCGTTGCCATCCCAGTGACAGTTGAAATGTCTTATGTGCCTGTAATAACAACGGCTCTTATTTACTAATCTTGAGTTGCGGCAGAAATATAGATATGCTGGTAGTACTTCTCCGGGCGACATCCCAAACAAAGACCTCTACTACTACTGATCTTTCAAAGGATCTTCATACAATTCTGTGTCTGTTAACTCTCTTACGAGATGAACTTGCAGCTTATAAAGTCTACCGTTACTCCCAACCAACACGGTTGACTTCAGTGATTAAGGATCACTGTTGGCAGTTGTTTATTAGCAGACACGAGAGCGCTGATGTTCATTCTCTTAACGACACCTTCAGAGATGGCGGGTGGCCCATTCTTTGTAATGTTTACGTGACCAAGTAGATATAACATGGATTTCTCAATGGGGTCCTGAAAGGCGAATTTATAAATAACTTAAGAACCTTTTTACAACATACCATCACGCCTGTATTCCCCGAAAGGTTAGGCACAGGTGTATCAATGTACGTACACCCACAGTTCGCCGGTATGTTTAGGTCCCATGTATGTAGGTGTGTCTTTTTTATGTTGGAAAATTATCAAATGACTTCTTTAGCTTTAGGTGGAGCGGAAGGGAGTGTCAGACTCTTGCTGACTAAAAGCCATTTGGATTCCTCCTAATGCTCTTTGCGTTCCAGGGCCGCGGTGACTATCGAACAAATGCCGCAACAAAACTTAAGAACCTAGCAACCTTCTAATGAATAATTGTAAGCTGATCAGTTATGCAATACCTACTATTAATTAAGACATCGTTGAATCTGTTGGACTAGTTCGCTTATTTCATTATTTTCCATTTTAATTTGAATATCAATTCATAAGCTGTAGGAAGAGGACTGCAATAACGCAGACAGGTACCGATTGTAGGGTTGCTCTTAATAATTATTTCTTACTTAGATAAAATTCAGAATTTTACACGTTTATTTTCGGATTGCAATTTTTAAATTATCATCATCGAGTATAAAGACAGTTACCGAAGCCAAAAGTTAAAGGTTTTTCCCATCATTGCGATTTTTTTTTATTATCCTGGACCTGGAAATTTTTCTGTTACCAAAAATAAAGTTAAAGAATTTTTACTCAAAGTTACTTAGTTTCATGATCAGTATCTATAGTAAAAGGCGTCTGTTTGTGTCTTTTTACACCCCATATTATTATAAAGCAAAGTTAAGAGGAAGTAGTTTACGCAATCATAAAATAAATTATTGACATACCGTTATAATGGGCATTCTGAGATGCAAGACATCAGCCATAAACTTAACAAGGCACTAAGTTCCAGGTTAATATAATACAATAGTTCCTTGTTTGGAACGTTAACTAGGCATGTCACTTCGTTCACGGCGGTGCAAACATTCTCTTAATTTTTTCGCATTCTTGAAATTCCGTCCGTAACAGCCCTATTTGGTACAGTTAACGCAGCGGGTGGCTGTCTGTACTGCCTGCAGTAAGGTTTCTTTCACAATTGTAAAATGGATCTCTTGTATCGATTAGATACTTGATATCGTAAGCCCACGTTTCGGGTGCTAATTATAGCTATCGGTTTATAGGCTTGAGGCGAAGCGAGGCTATGAAAACTGTAATAGATAACCGATTGTTACGACCAATTGTCGCTTTACGTTTGCGTTCTGCAGTCGGCTACTGTTGCAAATATTGTTGGGTCCGAGCTCAAAATTATTGAGTCTATATTTCAGAATAACGAGAGATCAAATCTCGGGAAATTTCAACCCGCTACTGTTTAATATACTGTTACTTTTAAGGAGTTCATTAGGATTAATAGAAACAAAATCAGTTTAAATATTGGAAGTGTGTTTAAAAAAGTAATGTCGGAATCTACTGCGATCAGTTTAAATAAAACATGTCCGGACCTAATTTAAATTCAATTTATCGGCACATCTTTCTCTTGTTAGACAGCTAAAGGCTGGCACACACTAGCTGTTTGGACTTCAGAGGGAAGTATACACAGACGACTGGGGCTGTTAATGATCCACACATCAATCTCTCAGGCAGTCGGAGACAGCTGAATCCGAAAGCTGTCGGCTGTTTGAAACTTCGCAGTTGTAAAATGCATTCTGAAGAAGAAGCATTATTGCTTGTTTTTCCGTTTGGTATAATTTAGAAGGAAAAGTTCCAACGTGGCCTTACAATTGGCAATTTGCAAACATTGTTGTAACTTTTCTAGTCCAAAGTTTTTCAGTGTGTGATAATTATAATAGTAATCTTTATTGACCATTCAGTGCTAAAGGGTTATCTCATACAATGAAGAAATAAGCATTTATCACCACGCTTGCTCATGGCGAATTGGTGATTTCAGACTTACATTTATTATTAACTGCCTCATTGGCCTAGTGGTCCTAAGCGCGACTGCTACACTAGAGGTCTTGGGTTCGATTTCCAGGACGAGCAAAAAGTGCTGTTAGGTTTTTCTATAAAAATATCAGTAGCAGCTCGGAGTTAGGATTTGTGCCCGGTTAATGGCAATAGGCTCGCCCCCTGTTATATGGGACCAAAAACATACCGGCAACAGTGGGTTTACATTGGTACACCTCTGCCTAATCCTTCGGGGAATACAGGCGTGATGGTATGATCTATTATTATAAATGCCGTCAGTGACCACACTTAGAAAGTACATAGAAAATAGAAAAGATCACATTAGTGCTTGCCGTGATCTTTTCCACCTTCATCTGCAACTTTGCCTTGACCATTGGGCCATTACGACATGCAGTGTGTAACTCGTAACGTTTTTATTTTTATTTAAGTAAATAAGAGATGTAGATCAGATAATTTCGTGTAGACATCTCAATTCAATGGAGTTAAAAGTTAACTATTCATTCGAATCAGAAGTAATTTAGCAATCCAATTTAGTCTATTGTTCTCAAGTTGAATAATTTAACTTGACCTCTTTTATTAGTTACTTCATACATATCCCATAGTTATGTTCTTTTTGTTTCGTCTATATTTTAATTTTAAATTAAGCGAATTATATTATTACAGTCATTAAATGTTACTGCAGATTCATTTCACCTTGATATGCCAGTCGTAGGCAAACGCATCATTTTAGTAATATCAATACACGCTACTATTACTGCATTTGACCTTGTTTTGGAAAGGTCGTAATTATGTATCATTTGTAAAAATTATAGGGGTTTTTGTTATCAAAATCTATTGAAACGTCTGTTTGGATGTTTAGATAAATCGGTTCATCTTCCATTGCCTAACCACACAGCTTGTTTCTAATTGCAGGATTTGCGAAAAATGAAATGGTTGTAGGAGATAAATTGTCGTATTTGTCGTCGTACATATATCCTTATCTTGTACTGGTTAAAAATCTTATAAAATATTTATTAAGGTACTCAGACAAATATATAGACAAAATACTTTCGGACACCGCAAATTCGAAAAATAACGAGTGGAATAAGTCATTGAATGAAGCCAATAGTTACATGTTCTTCCTATCATTGCCTCTTATTGTTGTGAACCATATCTAGAAACCTCCAGGTTACGGAGATATTGTAGGTTATAACGTTTTTTAAACGTTATACGGGTTATATTGCGCGCTACCATAAATTGTGGTTTCACACCAAAAGCAAAACCAATTCCTAGCAATAATTTTATATCACTGTAACTTAGTTTGGGCAAAATGATAACGGCTATGTGATGTCTTTTCACACTCCCTAGCCACTTATTAAAATCAACGGTATGAGCAAATAATTTGTGACACGGCAATTTCACAGTTGATCAAATTCAACACCTGATAATAAACTACTTGATCCCACAAACCACACGTTCTTTGTATGGCACGAACCATGAAAGCGTAAAGGCGAAAGCAAAACCATTATCAAATCATCAATTAGTTCCAGTGACATCGACCACTAATACAGACTTTCTTACAGAGTTAATCTACTGAGGAATAGCAGTAACTGTAGTAAAAAGTATCAAAATGCGTGTTATTGATGCGCTAATACGTAATAGTCCTAATACTTTTTTTGCTCTTTTCTACTCTTACGTTTTGTATTAAACAACTATAAAACTTCCAACATAACTACCAAATTGTGCTATACGTCTTGAGGGTTAAAGTCCCTTTTCTCTTTCGATAACCACTTGAAAACGCAATCTCGTACGCACTTTGACCCCAATGCAGCGTAACCGCGTAACAGCGAAATTATAACAAAAAAATAATCGAGTTTCCGAATTTCACCATCGAATAATTGTTGCGAATCGAATTATCCGCCAGATTTCGGTCGGCTTTGCTCGCTAGTGTGGTTGTGTTTGCGCGTGACTTTCGCAATCGGTGACATTATCGTGTCGTGTCTGGCCAAAAGTTAAACGCCCAACTGACCTCACGGTTTTGGCTACCCGGCAAACTAGATAGTTTTTGTGGAAAAGAAACCGAGTTTGCCAATACAGCCAGCCTGATTTCTGTACTATATTGCAGACTCTATCCTTGAACATTTAAGTTATAATTAAGTAGCTAAAGTAAATACCACTTTGAAATACAATAAACCACTGTTTATTTCAATCTCTTAAATTCACTTTCCCTTATAGCGATCAACTAAAAGCGTTAGCGCCGTTTAGGTCTGTAATGTCCAACATTTTCGAAATTATATTGCGTTCAATCAGATTTGGTAACTAAAGCAAACTCTAATAGGACAAGAAAAGGCTGGCATAAATAAAATTATGCGATAGAAAACACGAAACTGTTATAACTCTCAACATTTCAACATTAGAGGAAAGAATTTATGCTATTTTCATGAACAGTTCAACATTCTTCAGCAACAATAACTTCTTGTTACTAAAGACAATTCCGCCCATCTATTTGTTCTCCCATAATCATTTACATGCTATATAACCAATGAAAAACGATATCATACCGTTGGTAACATAATAAAATGTTCGGAACAACTCCCAGTATCTAATCGTCACAGCCCAATATGGAAATGACCAGTCTGTCCATTACTTACGATTTCATTCGAAAAAGATCTTAATCTTTAGCCATTATCGTCTGTATAGGTACGTGAAAGGCTATCCGATCTATGTTGGCTTTATTTGGCTAGTAAAATCGAAATTAACTAGGTGGACCGAGGTTTTGAGATGCTTGGGATAGTTCGAATGTTTTTATGTTTGTCAAACAACGAGAATAATTACGCTTTTTCGTTTGTTACACGTTTTGGATCGAAGATAAGAGCTACTACGCCTAATTTTTCTTTAAGAAAATTTGTTTGGTGGTGTTTTCGGCTTCTTCAATCGTTTTGTCTTTATCTTTCTCACTCTAAGCCTTTCCTGTTCAATTGTTAGTGTCAGTTTCATTACAACTATTATTCTCATTAGCCGATACCAGTTTCTTCATCCATGATATGTCAACTTTTAAGTTTTTTCTACCTCTATAATTACGAGCACATAAACGCTTTTAATTTCGCCTACCTTATACGGTGCTCGATTACTCAGCTATCCGATCATTGCGATCCCAATTTATTTAACAGCAGTGCCACTCTACTGGTTACAGTCCCGAGTCTAGACAATCAACGGACTTCTTACCTAGGTTCTTGATAATAAGTAAATGCCGGTCGTGACGTTGCCAATACCTGTTTCCATTTATGCACGAACATTGACGTGTTATAGATAACCTACAGATGTCAATCCATTTTTTGGACGGTAGTTACGAAATAGCCCTTATGTAACGTTGCCAAGTGTTGTCATTTTTGGGTAATAAATTTTTATTGAACACTTGCTATTACGCAATATGATCTTTCGGGCAGAATGTTGTGAATTGATTTTTGGTTTTCTGTTTCTGGGACCTTTATTTAACCAAAATATCACGTTACGGTATCTGAGCGCAAATTGAACCCCCGCATAGTTCCATAAACCTTTATGTAACTGCGATAATATTCCCTTCGATGTGAAGGCGAGCTTAATCGAACGGCGATCATGGCCCGACAATCGAAGAGAAAGCAATTACCGTGCTTTCACAGACGACATCCTAAATGTAGTCCCGACCTTACAATGGAAACTCGTTGGGCGTGCATCCGAAGTATTCCGAAGTGCAGAAAGCACCGCTCGTCTCGTGACGGCGGTGTTCCGATAACGGTATCATCGGGACCTTGACTGGTCGAAGCTTGAACTTTTATAGACCTGACGATCATTTGCCACGGCTTTAACTGGCTACGGGATTTGATTTTCTGGGAATTTGTATTTAATGAGATATTTGTTGGTTAGCTATAGCTTCTGTTTATCCAACCACTTGTGAAGTCTTAGTTTGGTCTAAGCATAACAAATACACAAATAAAGCAGATATAGAGAATGTCCTATACTTTGGAGTGAATAAATATAAACCATAGAAGATTCTATAAATACTGAGTAAAATGAAAGTACTATCAGTAATTAGTCAAAATCAAAACAATTAAGCGTGGCGATAATTAGCATATGGGAAATTATTACAAACGTAATTCACTCTACTTTATTAGGATACATTTCCATCTAGAGTTACGCCACCAGCGCCAGTTCAACAGGATCTAATTACAATTAGTCTTTATGATTATTTTCCTGTAACATATTTTCTCTGTTAATTAGATTTTTATTGCCTGAACATTTGAAATGCTTTTATCGTAACTTCAATATTCTACGATGGTAAGATGTAAGAAAATCCACGCAATTAAAAAAGGGAAAATAAAGATATTCCTAGTTGTTGCATCTTCAAGTTTCAAATGTCATTGCAAAGCTTCGAACGTGGGAGATTCACATTTTACTAGCAAATCACGTTCCATGTTTAACGTGATTTCTATTGTTAAACAACTATTTCTTGTTTTATTTATTGCAGCTTGTTGCTAGCTTTTATTCTGACGCCTGATATTAATGGCTGCTTGTGCTAACTGGACTGTTGCATCACTCCTATCCATATCGAGTATTATTATAAGCTGTATGTTACCATTTTTTTTAATAATTGTCACTTTTCCTCAAGGCATTGACAAAGATGTATTCTACTTCTACTAATTGCATGTTATGTGCCTAGCGTGCACTGTTCAGTGCGTCGCCAGTTGTACACACTTCAAGTTCAAGTCAACAAGTTAAGTTAAGTGACATACGATCATCTTACTTTTAACTGTAAACAACTGCATCTCATTTTCATGGCTTGTTGTTGAAACTCAATATTTTAGTAAAAGTAACGGTCACTTGGCACACTGATTTTTAAAGTTTAAAAGTTTGACTGCTTTTATCGTTCAATGCTCTGTTGTAATGTGTTCATTGTTATGTGACTTTTCGTCTGAAATCTTTCAAATTCTCCTTTCAATATGTCGTTTCACCGATTCCATTGAAATTAGCTCAATAGACTGATCGACGCGTGTCTACATTATTCACTGACTGATAGATTAAACCAACTTCGAGTCACGGTAGCTTTTCACAGTCCACTCAGTGCCCACCTTTATTCCAGTTCCTTTCGATAAAGTAATCTAGTCGTGTTAGGTGGTGCCAATTAGCTTAGTTCAGTTTACAAACTTGATTGATTGTAATTAATATTCATTAAGAGAGTTTCGAAAGTTTGTTTATGAATATTTAGTTCTTAATCAACGATGGTTTAGAGGCGATTCTTTTCATCATCAAGATGACCTGATGGGTCGTGATTTACCATATTTAAATATTTTTTATCTTAATCTTCAAAATTTATTCCTATATTTACTCTGTTTAATGACCCAAATCAAGCATTCACTAAAATTTGTAATCTGTTTGTTTTTGAATTCATTCTATCTATACTCAAATCTTTCACGAAATTCTCATTTGTTCCACAAGTCTCCTACTGTTTCTTATTCCTAATTCATCTGTTAATTCAGAATCATTATCGGTTCTGTCTTGATTTTTAATTTCTTTTTACACCAATCTAAAAATCAATGAAGGGCGGTGCAGCGTTGCTACGAGTAAGTGGACATGCGTACAAAAAGTGAGCGTTGCTGGTTGATCGAGTTTATACCAATATGTATTCGTATTCAGTGATTTTTTGTCTTTATCAACTGGCTACGTCGGTCTTTACGCAATTTAAACTGGATACTGTTACGTGCCTTTAACGATGTATGACATAGGGGCTTTGCGGCTCGTCAATTAAATTGAATTGTGGAAAAAAATGTGGAACGCGGGTTTGTCTTGTTGCGATGAAGTGTAAAGTATCGTTAATTTAATCTTTTAAATTGATTGATGGGAAGAATAAAGTTTGAATAGGGCCATTTCTGAAATATGATTTTTGATATGCTAACTTACGGCACTTTTTATCATTTGTTCTAGAATTGTGAATGATATGTAAGAGAAGTAAATCAGTGATATCATGACAGAACGGAATGGAAAAATAAAACGTGTTGCGCCGGCTCTAAGTAACATGGGATAAGGACATGGAGATGTGATAATGTTATTCTAAAATTGTGAGATCTGAGAAAAGCATTCTACATTTGAAATGTTGGTAAGATTGTAGAAAACATTTAATTTGTACTAAGGCCTGAAGAAACCATAGACGATTTAAAAGAGCTACAAGACAAGAAGTAGACATGTCCCCTTATATTTTTTTATGTTGACTTGCCGATCCAGCCGTATGTCTCAGTATTGTCTGTGCTTGTTAAAAAACTGCTAGCCATGTAAGACCAACTAAAGGACAAGAGAATGGCTCGATAAAATTCCATTTGAAGGAAATGTCAATTGGCCACTTGCTTTATTCTATTCGCCGACATTACTTTTTTTATTGTTCTGCTATTTTATTTGCTCATGTATGATTTGCCGCTGGTATTTGAAAGCTGTGTGTACCGGATTAGGAAATTGTAAAAGGATTGAATGAAAGACCATTTTTTATTTGTCCTTCGTTTTAACTTATTGCCTTATTTGATTTTGTACCTACCATAGTTTTCATTTGTGTTTCGTGATCTGCAGTGGTATTCTGAAATTACAATAAAAACATTGTTTTAATACTCACGATCATAATATTTACTAGTTTGTCAGATAAGAATTGGAATTATTATGTGTTTCGTAATGAAAGTATGATAAACTTAATTCATTATCAAAACGATAGAGTCCGTGTGTCGTAAATGTATATTTTAATGCGTTCAAAACAGCTGTGCCTTAAGGTTGAACATGAGACGTGAATGTTTTATGAGTAGCTAAGCACAGTTTTACTATCGACAGCCCAAATTGAATCGTGCTCTTGTAATCGGTATCTAGTAAGTGTTGGTCGTAAAACTGCGGATACATCGGCTTGACCCTGAGAGTGCTATACAGGCTTTCAATCCGTTGGCAATACTCAGAGGGTGAAAGTACTGAGAATAAAAAACACCTTTTACTATGGATTCAAATTTCAAATGACTGAATTATTGTAGCCGATTTTGACTTTTCGGCTTCTCTACATAGTATACAACAAAGTCGCTTCCTTCCAGTCATCTATCCCTTGTACGCTTGGATCTTTTGAACTACGCGATTTTGAATGCGGTTTTCTTCAAAAGATAGAGTGATTCAAGAGGAAGATTTATATTTATAGAAAATCACGCTACGACTAACGGGAGCGGAGCAGTAACCAAACACGCAACACGACACTACGGGGTATATAGCTAGCATCTATTAGAAATGATAATATGTATAAAAGTGATGCCGTTTTTCGGCATTCCACCATCCAAAGATTATACTCACTTTGTAGGCAATTAATCACGTTATTAATGTTGTGCTATAATCATCTATCCAATAAATAAGAAATGATTGGCTAGAAAGCAACCAACAACCATTTTCCGACTATTATACAACCTGTCACTACTTCTAACCACGTCCTTCACAAACTTCCTATTGCAGCCTTCATTTACTTAAAACATCATCTTTGTTTATCTACACAAGCTGCCAGAACCAGCTTTCGTGCATATTTTGTGCATGTTAATTGACTTTCATAACGGCATGCTTACCTTTGAGTAAAAAGTTAAAACTCATGGACACTGCATTCCAAATTAGCTGCTTTGTTTAGGCCCAAACGTGCTATATTTGAAGTAGGCCATTTGGTAACATCACAATAGTTTTGGAGACAATGATGAGAATATCAGCCATAATTGCGAGCCGACTAGCAATACGTAATTACGGTGTTTGTGTTTATGTAAAATTTTCAACCGTCGACCTTCTACTGATATTGGGGTCTTTACTGTTTTGCTTTCACAAATGGTTCCAACTTGCCTATGAATCTTGTTCTCGATAATGTTAGCTAGTAGGTTTTGGGTACGTGGTTATTACTGCATTTACCTTGCCCAGAACTTTAAATTTGAAATTACAAAAGTAATCTGTTCCAATACATTCGTTGATCTTATTTATGAAACAATTTATCGCAATCATCTCTACTTTACACAAGATTCGTATCATATTTCGAGTCCAAGCTTTTGATGCATTAATATTGTTTGTGATATCTTGGAAAACGTCAAATTGCATCAAGCCGTTATCGTTACTATATAGGTAAATCAAATTACTATTTCCTTAACTGAATTGAGACGTAAGATATATCACGCTATTTATTTGAATCTGTAGATAAACTTTCGACCAGTATTGAGATCTCAGCAGTCTTACTAAATACATCGTTAGTACGTACTACCGGTGTGTCACAAATAAATCTTGCTTTGTGATCAGAATTCCCATTATATTCAATGCTTATTTATTCAACCTGTTCATGTTTGTTCAAATGATTTCATTCGATGTTACTCCCAACAGCCCACGCGCAGCGAAAGCCGAAAAAGAAACTGCTATACTTTTATTTTTTGTTCCGCATTATTCGTCCCCTACATAGCACCAATCGATGTACACATAAATCGATTTGGTATACAGTTACATCGATTACGAAATATTGGATCGAGTTGCGATTCTTAGATATTCGGGTGGTCCAATTTTGTGTAAGTGGGTAACTAGGTGCTTATATGTTTAGCGTGATAAATTGCTATTGTTTTGAGTAACACGTAAAGGCAATTTTTATGAATGGTTCAGTGAATTTAAGAGTGAAGACTCCACGATACTAAATTGAAATTGTAAATGGGTCGGCTGAAATTGTTACAATGTATGCATCTGCACGATTATTTTGTATTAGCGTGAGATGTGTGAGAAGCGTTTTATGTTGTGGAGAACAACAGTTAAACCTTCATCGTTTATTGTGGAGATCGATAACTTTGTCTGCATTCATAGTTACCTACATTTCATAATTACATTTATTTCATTTTATTTACCTACTGCATGCACCGAGCTAGAGCAGGAGCTCCCAACCTTTTTAATACTCAATTTTTTAACAAATAGCTACGTCTTGCCTTTTGGTGTAAATCGAGAAGCAGTCTGAAACGCCTGGTGCGGCAACCATAGGGGTTGCCATCTGGTTTTTTTTAATACCATACCAAGATCATTTTGCATCAAAATACAATTTATTTTTGGAGCTGCCGCGGCCTTTAAGGGGTTTTAATCACTCAACGCACTCAAAAGTGGGGATGTATTTCGCAAAATCACTCAATTATGGATTGTAGGTAATAAATACATTATAGGAAGTTTCTCATGCTTCCCAAACCTCATTTAGTCCAACTTCGATGTAGAATCCTGCAGGTAAAAAAAGCATAACGATAACCCAATACAATTCTTGTTTCTCGTAAATATATTAATGATCGATCAGGTTTGATGCCTAGTCAAACCAGTCGACAGCAAGTTTACAGAGACGTGGCGTAACACACGGAAACTAGACTGTTCAAGATTATAGATGATTGATATCGTTAATCTATCATCGATAATCTTAAAAAAGTCATAAAATCGTCACTATGATATCCTAATTGGTAAGTCCATTTTTGGCGTACAAAGAATGATTCCCAATTATTCAATTAGCAAAACTAATAAAAATTCTCTACAAGCTGTTGTAAAATCCTTATTCCTTTTAATTGACGTTAAATTTTAGTTGTGTTGTTCAGGTTGTGCCCATAAGCAACTAAATTGTACCAATTAAGAAATTCCTTACATTTTCTATAAATTCTGGAGTATGTAAATGGGGGCTGCTACTAGTCCATAAATTGTATTAATATACTAGCTATACCCTGCGGTTTCACTCGCGTAAAGTTACGTTATTCGTTACTGCTCCGCTCCCGTAAATCTTGGCGTTATACTTAACCTATTAAAAACCTTCCTTAAAAAAAGACATTTGAAATTGGACCAGTAGTAACTGAGACAGTGTGTTCAAACAAACAAACGCCTCGGCTGTTAATTGTATAGACAGATGAATGAAAGAAACATTACATAATTGGATCTGGGAGGGAAAGGGGAACTTGTATTACTCGCAACTAATATGAGCCAATCGAATTAAGTTATGATCCCAGGCCTAGACTAGCTGCTAGGTATGATTTAAGTGGTACTTAATTCTATCTATTACACATGGCAGAGCGGTGCAAAAACATAAAATAGACAGGATCTGTACTGTAGGCAAAATAAACAATATCTATGCTAATAATATAAAACTGAAGAGTTGGTTTGTTTGGTTGAACGCGCTAATCTCAGGAACTTTCGGTTCGAATTTTATATTACTTTGGGTGTTGAATAGTCAATTTATCGGGGAAGGCTATAACATCACGCTACGACCAACAGGCGCGGAGCAGTCACCAAAAACGTACCTAATGCGGGTAAAAAAACTATGCGGACGAAGTTGCGAGCAGAAGCTAGTTATTGGATTAAGGATTAATTGGAAAACGTTGAAGGTGATAATAAAACAAAAGACGGTAAAATATGCATCGTTCAGACAGAAGCAGTGGCGGTGCGGTAACGTGGTCAGTAGTCAGTCTGACATAATTGTATTACCTATCTGTACCTCTACCATGAGTTTACACAGCCAAAACTCGCTAGCGTCTCCGTAAATTATTTGTATGAGATATTGTACAGCGCCCCAAGCGGTCACAGAAATAATTAAAATTCGTACCATGAGCGTAATAGATATCGATAGGTTGAAAACCTAGCGTAGCCTATTCGATAGTCGCAAACGTTTCTCAGCTGCCGCCATACAAAACGGTACCATGACTCACTAATTCGACAGACGCTATCGAATGATACGCTTGCGATGGTAGTTACATAGCTCACTAGCATTTTGACGTGTGAAACATATGTTTACATACGATTTTGAGCCTATTTAAGTTAAAATAATGTCTGTAAGAGCTTATTTAGCATGAAATATCTAACTGGCTGCTGAATTTGAAGACCAACGATGTGAAAAACATGAATTTCAAGCCATAATGATAATTTATGTCGGATACAAAATTGGAAAATATAAGTGAAAGATAGTTTATTAAAATTTACAGACTCTCTAAAGAAACTTTGATGATTGAGAAGTATTCCTTAATAAATTGCATTGCTCACGTCTTAAGTATTTTTAGACACTTGAACTAACTAAAAATACACTTAAACTTACCTAACACTTTCAATGTTTCAAGTGGCTTGGCATATCTACCTGTGATGAAGGACAACTATTTGGGGTTTTGTAACCTTAGGATTTAAAATAATTTAATAGAAAGTAGAAACATGTGAGACACTGGTCCTCATTGTATTAAATCATCCGAAATATTCTATTGTACTTTCAAAGCACACAACATACAACGTGCGCCGCTCTGTCTGTGACACCACGTCAACAAACAAAATTACAAATTGAATAGAAGACTGTGGCATATTATAAGGAATAAAAATTAAAAAAACTACTAAATACCATAAGTAGTCCACGCACCGTGAGCTTTTCTATTTAGTCGGTTTATTTTGTGATATTGACTGTCTTAACATTTTTAGCATAGCGTAATACTACATTTTGAGCTTACGAGCCGTTCTCTCTTCTTATTAGTGAGAAAGAAAGAAACAAAACATAAGTAGTGAAGCATTCTAACGAGTAGAGTGAAGTTAGCCATACGACACGATCTATCGAACTTACCTTAGCGCCTGCGTAAGACTCTATAAATCTCATGGTGCAAGCATTATCGAAATCTATTTGATCCACGTTCGCACGCTAGCGAGTTAAACGCTAGCGAGTAATTTTTCGATGACATCTCATGGTAGAGGTACTGAAATGTGTCAAACCTGTACGTTTATGTCAACCTGACAATTGACTGCCACCGCTACGGTTTCTGTGTAGACAATGCTTTAGCACAATATTCGAGTTCGTAAATTCTTGTCAATATAATCGATAGGGGTTAAAAGTAAGGTTTGATCGGGTCGAGGTCTCTGGTGTATTTTTTGATATGCCTATCGAAGATGATGACAAAACAGAGTATGGTGATGAAATAAATCTTAGATAGAACTTAGTCTTCAGAAACAATTTTGTATATAATCTGTACTGGTAGACTGATGCTCAAATTGGTGGTTTTTTTTTCATGACCTTGGTCTTCAGGACCCCTAATATATTTTTTTTTAATTGTTTTATATTGAAGACGTTTACAATTACAGTAGTATTTAGGTACATACTAATTATGATGAAGCCTACCTACATTTTCGAACAATGCAACTAGCTTCAACTTTCTGACTAACTGACCGGTTCCTGGATAATTCAAAAGTGCCTATAAATGATCGAAATACATGCTTTGACTTGATAAAACAAATACTGTACAGCGACTTTTCGCACACTTATCTGCTGGTACGGCTATGACATCAGCCGTGTCTTTACGACTGTCGCGTCGTCCTAAACCATGCAACCCTTTTCCTATTAATTTCATGACGTAACTGTCGTACCACCAAAATTATTGTCCAATAAGTGAGTCACGTGAACCGGTTCCCACACCCACAGTGCGCCTACGCAGCGCACCGAAACGTTGACATCACTTATGCAAGGGTTGTTGTGTTACACTTGTTATTAGTTTTGTTTGGTTTTACAATAATACAATCCTGTATGAATACTACTTTATGTTTTCAAGAATAATTTAATATACGCATTAAAGTAGCAAGAGTTAGCTAAGTAGCTTCAAGTATCGCTTTCAATAATAATGAAAATGGCAATGGCCACTTCTCATACAGAAAAGATACACGAGCATTGATCACTACGTTTACTTAAGGCGGATTGGCTATTTCAGACTTATATCTATTAATTATAAGTTCAGATTTCCTCACGACGCACCGGACCATCACAGCTTTGTTCTTATTTAAATATTTTTTCTACAGTTGCTGTAGGCCAACATAATTAAATACTTTACAACCACTAATAATGGACTTTTTATGTCAGTCAACAGCCGACTACATTATACAACAGAAAAATCTAGTTGTCCTTTTTTTAAATCTCAGAATCAAATCGAGATATATTACTCACTGGAGAACAATGAAGCTATCCTTTTATTCTGATTCTGTTTCCATATAATCAATTAATGATAACCTGTGATTACAACTTCCATTCCTTGGTTTATCTCCACATGTTCCTCATGTGGTTATTCTGATTTTGCTTATACTATAATTTTATTCAATCCTTTTTTATTTGCTCCATTATAAAGAAACAATTGGCTCATGATCCTGTCATTTACGTTTTGTTGTTATTGTTCTTGGTTATTAACTTGAGTTTCTCTTAGTATTTTATCTTTAATGTTTTTATCTGCATGCGACATTGTTTGCGTAGTCTGCAGAATTAGGCCAAAATTATCCCAGGAGAATACATAGTAGCATAAGAATGCTATCTTCATGTGTGGCCAGCTATATTAGTTCACCCATTTAAGCGTGGAAGAGTAGCAAATTCTTCTTAACTATTCATCTATCCTAACAATCTTTCACGTTTATTTCTGATTGTGAATACATGTATTCGTTTCCATTTCTCTCTTATTTGATTAAGCTTGTATCCACCGCAAGGTATACTTATTTTTATGGTTGTATATGTGGAATCCATTGTTGTATAAACTGCAAAGTTCAGTATAATCAATCGCAGAATTGAATAATCAAGAAAGTATCGTTAATCTAATTCAGACCACAATCAATTGTTTTCAATTTCACTGTTCATCTTTGTTTACTCACCAACAATATGCTATCTAAACAAATATTTAATTGGTATTGCTAATTGCTGACTCGGTTCTATTGTTCCCTTGGCGATTCTTTCTCACAATTGCCATTGTGGAGATACAATGTTGGGAGCTGACCTTAAGGATCATGATGCAACGAGTTTTTGTTGCTGTAGGAAGCGATGGGTTCTTAGAACGGTGCCTTTCGATTTAGGTTCTGATTATTGAGAACATTGTCATATCTTAACATCGAGCATCTTGTGCTGTATCTGATTTTGTGATTGTCATTTGTTTTCACGATTAAATAACGAATTTCTCAGGTTTAGAAAGAAAATATGATGCAACAGCGATCTGTTCTTCTTAATGGCAACTATTATCTACATCAGTAATAAAATCTTTTAATGTGTTAAACTATCACTGAATAAACTAGTCACTGCTTTCTCACCTTGTTTTACTCTTAATGATCATTTTATCGTTTCCATCTATGACACATTGAATTTTCTGTTTCAGATGTACGAGAAGGAAGCATAATTTGAGTAATGCGAACACTTCGGTGTCATAATTTTTGCGTAAGTACAATTTTATGTAACATCCATTATGTGCGGTTGTCGATTCGTTTTCAATTCGACACGCGTAGTTAACGGGCTTGAAACTAGTGGTTAGCGCTTGATCTATGTTGATGGTAGCAAAAAGATATGCTGCTTTAGAACTTGAAGTTGTATGAAAAATGTGCGTAAATTCATGAGACTGCTTTTTTGTCGACTCCACTGAGTGTACGACTCAATTAGATATGATTCGTTGCGTGACTGATGTGTCATTCATGTTATGTCTCTAATCTAAAATGGTTTGTGGAAATCAATGTTCTGAAGACCCTCTTCGACTAGCATTGATTTAAAGTCGTTACGACTTTCTAGTTGATTGTAAAGTGGGGGTTTGAAATCGAGGGAATCAACGGTGACATGTTGAGATTGAGGGGTCAAGTCAATTGAAAACGTTCAAAATTTAGTCGCAATCTCACCTCAGCGACTATCAATGTCAAAAAATGTAAGTAGAGGCGTTTTGGACTGATTGAAACTGAGATTAAATTGCGATCGTTCCCAAAAGTTAGTAGAATTGCGCCTCTGATATTCTATTAAGACACTTGATACATACATATATGGATCAAGATTAGTTATATTGAAATAAAAGTAAATTGCTACATTTATTGAAATTTTAGCCTTTTTATTATTTCTAATAATGTTGTTTTTCATACAATCGCCTGATGTGGACGGTTTGATATAATATTTTACGACAGTTTCTTTATGAAATCAAGTCATGTTCCGTTTAGGTTATGACCATGAAATTCGATGAAGTTAGATCTAAGTTTAAAGATTATTTGGGATTGTATATTAAGTTGTGAAGGTACGCCATTGATTTTGACTTTTATGAGTATATTTAATTTTATAGATACAATCGCTGTTACTGTTTGTTCGTATAGCTTCAAGGCGGGTCTTGAAATAATTGCGTTTTTATTTAAATTTCGTATAAAAGTGTGACAGTAAAAAGAAATAAGCATCAAATTTATACCAGAGTCGCATCATAAGTTAAAATAAAAATTAAGTAAATATACGTCGTAATAATTAAGTCCGTACTAATTTGTATTTATGACCAATAAAGAGCTTAAATAATTTAATTTCATTACCGCCATCCGCTCATTAATTTTATGGCTTCTGTTAACCTAATATAATCTACACATAAATAATTAGTTTTGATCGTTAATATACCGGTAAGTTATTGTTTAGCTGGCTCATACCTTCTAATATAATGTCACGATATCGTGACGATCTCGTAATCGTATAGATAAATTGTTCAATGATATATTACTGAGATATTTCAAACCTAGCTAATAACACGTAGGGCAGGGGTGGCAAACCTTCATTGGTTAAGGTGCTTTTTCATTTGTAAAAATAATAATGTGGGTTTTATTTATCACTTGATTTGGTTATGTTATGAAGAAAAATAAAACTAAATGTTATTAACTTAAAGTCTTTATTTGCAACCGTACAATGACCTCTATTCATGCAAAGAATTGACAAGCCTTCATCACCACACTGGTCAAGGCGGATTGGCGTCTTCAGTCTTATAATTATTGTGAGTCAGTTTTTCCATCACCTATATTAGAGATGTTAAAGATAAACGTAGAAAGTGCTAATGAATAAAAAAAACACTTTATTACTTGCTCGGTATTGAACACACTAGCCGGGCGCTTCGTGACACAACGTCACACATCTTAGCTAAACAAATAATCTCAGGTAGCGTAAGTTGCGACTTGCAATTACATTGCGTAGGTACTTATCATTACCTAAGTGAGCCTGCAATCTTCGCATTAGCCAACGCACTATCAAATTCCTTATCGACCTCAGCTTCTTCTAAATCAGATACAAATGCAACCAATTATACGCGATTAGAATTCTTTTGAGCAATATAAAATGCAATAGAAGTAAAGTTATGCAAGATTTGTTTGCAACAAATTCTATTCCAGTTTAAGATTAATCTTTGCCTATAAAACTGCTGGTTTTATTAATCGTTTGGTTTGTGCAAGTGAAAACATTATCAGGGCACTTAAACAACTTGTCTTAAACGACGATAATGTATGAATTTATGAAGTTTTGTTTGGTTTAAACTTGCTTCTTGCGGTTTCGCTTTGCGATGTTGTAATTAAAGTATCAATAAGGGGACTCATCGGGTTTTATTGCAACACGTCGACCTTTCCGCAGCTGTAATCTTCATGATGCCTTTACGTTTGTTTGTCGATGTAGTCACTATAATTATGCTTATTCACTGCTTAATGCTTACTTATAAATTTCCCAAATCATGGAAAGCTTTAAATATTAAAAGTAAATTGAAGAGTTTACTAACTGAAAGGGCATATTACAGTATAGCAGAGTTTATGAAAGAGGACAATTTTTCTTCGTTTTTGAGATGACTATGTTTTGTTCTTGTCTTGTTATTGTAATCTATTATATTTTTGGTAATGTAATTTGGAATTGAAATTTTATTGACAGCAATTTATATTTCATTAATCAATTTATTATGTTTTATGACTGCATACTTTGACATTTGATTGTATTTATTGAATTGTAATGATACGTACTTAATCTTTGATGAATTATGATGAAATGTAATTTTGATGAATATTACCACGGTTTATGCACCATCTCTTCCTACCAATTTGTACGCCAACTGAACATGTAAGAACTTTGTTTTATTTTTTTGTATTTAACAATTATCTTGCATGTAATGAACACCATGTTCAAACAAATAAAATTTATTTTACTTTACTTGCTTGCTTAGATTGTCGGCAGTTTATTCTGCTGCAGTATTTCACAATTTTCCAAGCACAGTTAAGGAGCTCAAAATATAGAAAACTGCACATATACGGTGAAAGGAACATCTTCAACATTGATATAAGTTTCGCAGAATGTCCCATTCACCGCATATAGTGTACCTTCATATTACAGTTCCTTATCATCGTAAATGGTACAAATCCAGAACCGATAGAGCCAACGTCATTAAATCAGCGACTGTATTAGAGAACTTCGCGAAAATAATATCAGCACTTTATTCAACGATTTTATTACAACTTTATCGTAATTCGATTCAAATACGAAATACGATACGAAATCGATTCATTAGAACGACGCCCACCTACGTCGTTCGAAAATCGCTTATTGTGTTGTAATATCGTAATTAAAGTTACTTAGCATTTGTTAAGTAAACTATATTTTACATTAATTTAGATAATATTATTGCTTATCGC
The DNA here is from genome assembly GCA_947462355.1 of Caradrina kadenii. Lineage (NCBI taxonomy): Eukaryota > Metazoa > Arthropoda > Insecta > Lepidoptera > Noctuidae > Caradrina > Caradrina kadenii. The sequence goes on along the minus strand of OX381683.1, from coordinate 5,225,767 downwards.
TCTTAGCGGGACCATGATTGGAGAATTTAGGAACCTACTGTTATTTGACAAATAGCTTGCGATTAAACTTTATAATTTTATATAGTTTAGTTTTATAGAGATTTAGTAATATTCTTGAGGATAATGTTTTATTGTATTATTCGTTACCTTTCTATCTACAACTTAATTTAGCTTCGTATCTACTATCTAAACTTAATGATTAATAAATTATAATAACTGCCTCGGTCTTGGGTTCAATTCCGAGGTCGAGCAAAAAGTGTTATTGGGTTTTTCTATGAAATTTTCAGTAGCAGCTCGGAGTTAGGATTTGTGCCCGGTTAATGGCAATAGGCTCGCCCCCTATTACATGGTACCTAAAAATACCGGCGAACTGTGGGTGTACATTGTTACACCTCTGCCTAACCCTTCCAGAAATACAGGCGTGATGGTATGTGTGTCCTATTATTTGGTCATGGCGGCGAATCTTAATAAATACTAACCAACTACTCAGAAGATATTATAGTGCATAAGTGTTATTATCACTGGTGCACAGTGCACTCCCTCTATCCTAACTCCTTATTGTCTAATAGGGTGACAATCCGACACAACCGTAGAGAGATCAGACTCAGAACCAACGGCTTTACATATGCTTTTAGGGACACGAGGTTATCACACCACCAACTTTCAAAGTTCGGGTTACTACTGAGCAATTCCTAATTCAAAACTGGTTCTACAGTGTTCAAGTTCAAAAAAAAAAAAATGTCTACTTCCAATTGAACACTTTTTACTAATATTTTTTATTAAAGCTGTGGAGATTCGTTCTTTGCAAAGTATGTGTGGTGGAACTTTGAACGATAGAGTGAAGAATAAAATTATACCAGAACGTTACGGATTAAAAGATGATGTAGTGACAAAGGTTGAAAAGAATATGCTTAGATGATTCGGTCATGTTGAGAGGATGAGTGAAAGGCGACTAACAAAAGAGATTTATATGGCAGATGTGAGTGGCAACGTCGGGAAGGGACGCCCTAGAAAGACATACCCTGACCTTATTGGTGAGGTTTTTCAGAAAGGTCTGGTGCGCAGTACTCGTAACGGGCGTGCTTGTATGACTAGATGTATGAACGTGGACGAGGCGAAAGAAGTATGTAAGGATCGTAGCAGGTGGCGTTCTGTGATTTCTGCCTCCATGGGAAAAAGGCGTGAGTTTATGTATGTATGTAGTAAGTTATATACAGATTAATGAATATCCATTTATAAATAAATAATCAAATCTCGTAGGTACTTATCACAATTACTTGCATTACATTGACGAATCTTTAAACCCATGACCTACAGTTCGTTTCGCGTCTGCTAATTCACATGTGATTGATCAACGGACAGACGCACTTTTGACCTTTCATATAAAGTTTTTTGAAGGCTCAATTAAATAAATTGGATTGATAGGTACTTTACCTAATGATTTATTTTCGCAATTGATTTCGTAATGGTAAAGTAAAGAGGCGTTGCGTTAAGTGTTGTGCTTATAAAGTAATGTTTGTTTGTGTTGCAAGTTGCAATCTACACCTACTTAATTAAAAGTTTATTTTTGATTGCAACTTTAGAGGGGGCGTATAGATAAGTTGCAGATTGAAGAAACTAATATTCTTATCTTTTCTATTGGTCAATACGCAACCTATATTATTGTGTTATGGTACACGTCGAGGTCAAAGTAATGAACAACTTAATTTTACCTCTAAAACACGAAATAGGATTTGAGTGTATGAAATATAAACACTATAAATTTACTATGACAGGCAAATCCATTCTTAATACATAGCTCCCAAATGATTTAAGAAAAGCCATTGACCCGAAAACGGTTAAAACTAAATCGAAGTAGGGCTTCCAATACCTCCGAATGGTAATAAACGGCTCATTCTATATAATGTTATGGTAAGTTATAAACAAAGGAAGCGCGCGCACCTGTCTTTCGTACCTACACGGTGCGTTTGCGCAGACCAGCTGTTTGATTGCCAGCGGAAAAAAAAGGGTTGCCGGAAAAAAAAAATTGAGGATAAAGCCGATTAAGTGCTGAGAATACTGTGATGAAGTTGTTATGAGTTCCGTAGAGAATCTTATTAGCTTTTTTTATTGCAAACTGTTATTTTCGAAACCTTCACAAATTAAATCATGTTTCGAAGGCAGTCTTAGGGTCAACCACAAGTGTCAACCAACCGTTTACATAAATCCTTGAAAAGGCTATGGATACACGTACCCCAGGGCCACCTTGGCCAGAGGTTTAGTATTGCCATCCAACTTGGCAATACCGCCAGTCTTTTGGGCACTATTCCGGTTGACGACGATGCGGAGGAATTTTTTGATGCCATATAGTTTTAGTTTTTTGTTTCAAAGTTATTTCTTGCTAGGTGGTTAACATGCATGTTGTGTTGTTCCCTTCTCACCATAAGTTGCAAAATTGAATGCGGCGGCAACTGTTTTTAACCCCCGACGCAAAAACGACGGGGTGTTATAAGATTTTGACGTGTCTGTGTGTCTGTCTGTGGCATCGTACCTCCCGATAGCATGAACCGATTTTGATTTTGTTGTTTGAAAGGTGAATTCGTCGGGAGCGTTCTTAGCTATGTTTGATGGAATTCGGTTCAGCGGTTTCAGTTATCAGCTCTTTTGTTAGGTGCGGTAGGGATTATTATTCTTCTGTCGGGGGTTACTTAACATTTTTAGTTTTGTGTGTTTTTGTTTTAATAAACAAAAATATTTCAGACTGGACGTCATCCGCCTGAAAGTCATATAGGTATTAAGTACCTAACCTTTGTACTCGACAATAGTGTACCTTCCTATCAGTTAAAGATTTTTGTAATCACTTTAGTACTTCTAGAAATTACCTCTCACAAACAAACAAACAATTTTACCTTCTCATAATATTAGTTAAGATTCCAGTACTGGGATTTGTGCCCTAGTGCGACGAGGCTTTACTCTGTTTTCATTTCATAACTGTTTCCTAGTTATATTTCCATAAGCTTTGATCTTTAACTTACCTCCCACTCGTTCATAATCAAATTCCTGGTATAATGAAGCTGTTTGCCCATACATTTAGAGGTAACTGCAATAGTTAAACTTTGCTTTAATATCTTAAAGCAGAAAAGACTTGGAAAGAGGTATCCCTCTTTCCATTTTTTTTTTTTAGGTATCCAAGTCGAGGACAGGAGTGTTTAAGTGCACTCATATCGAATTACACTCGTACGGTTTCTAAAAAAGCAATTGTACCTACAGACAACAAAACAGATAGGTAAGTCAGTAACCGGTGTCGTCAGATATAGTAGACATAACATACCATCACGCCTGTATTCCCCGAAAGGTTAGGCAGAGGTGTACCAATGTACACCCACAGTTCGCCGGTATGTTTGTATGCCCCATGTAATAGGGGGCAAGCCTATCGCCTTTAACCGGGCATAAAATCCTAACTCCGAGCTGCTACTGAGAATTTCATAGAAAAACCCATAACACTTTTTGCTCAACTTGGGAATCGAACCCAAGACCTTTAGCATAGCAGTCGCGCTCAGGACCACTAGGCTACCGACGCAGTTTCTAATTGGCAAATTTCTAAAGAATGGAATTAAACACTTCAATAACAAAATTAAGTGAAAGTAGGCAATTGGTATTGTTTTTCTCCGACGCTTCTTTACTCAATAGGATTTAAAAAAATCCACTCAAATCAATATCTGACGACCCTGTTTACTTATCCTTTGCATTTTAAGTTTCTTAATATTTATTTTTTGTTTTGACAAACGAATGCTCTTTCCTAATACCTACATAGTTACATACGTCCATACATTATCTCACAACATTACAATATTTTGATATCAAATCGAATCGGCTTAATAACTTTAATATACCTTCTGAAGCTAAATCATTTCCGAACAGATTACGATATAGGTGCACGGTGCACATTATTGCCTTTAATTTCATAGTAGGTACTTCAAATAAGCAAGTACCGCTCGCACCCAACGCGGCCTTTGCGTTTCGTCACAGCTACATTCCTGGGCCGCGGATCTAGTGTAGGGCTGACAAGTGGTCTAGGAAAATGTCCGATTTAATGTTGAAATGTACCAGAACAATGTAGGTGAATAATGGCGATAAATCAAGGGACATCAAGTAGTGGGCCGTCAACTTGTAGGGTAGATAAAATTTGTGTTTTGTTTATTAAATTGTTCGTTATTTGAAATCACACGAGGTTCAATATAGTCAAAACTTATTGTAGATACCTCTATTTTTTGCTTAACAAGAACGATCTGAGGAGCAATGCTCGTATTTTCAAGAAATAATAATTTTATTTTAAAAATGGAACGTTCTAATTTTATTTTCGAATTTACCTACATTTTTGACATTGATTGTCGATGTGATGTGCTTGCGAACTACATTTTTAAAAGTTTATATTTACGGGAATTTTCTTTCTGAAGAGTGACAACTAAGTAATTATCAGAGTAGGTGAGAAAGAAACAAAGCTTTTAGGTTGGTCTTCTAAAAACCGACCAGATTACAGTTAAATTAGTTTGGTAAACTGACAGCAGACGGCAGTGACAGCTGTCACCGGTAGAAAAGATGGCATCTGTTCGCAAATTTTTTCTAACACTGTGCAAGATTTTCTGCAGCTTTATAGTTTCTTCTATGTTTAATCCTATCACGCCTCTTACGACACTAACGGGAAGTGACAGGGAGGTCAAATTCTACCAAGACGATTATACAATATATTATGCACGTGGGCCAACCCTAATCTAGCGTCGACTTGTCTCAGCATGCCGACCAACATGTTGATTTATGTGGCGTGTTATTCTAGTTTTGGGAACTTTCAATTAAAGCAAGACGAATTAGTACAAAAGATTTAAGGTGTGCTTCGACTGTAAGTAAAATGTCTGATTGATATGGTCAATGGGATATGCGGAATGATTGGTAAGTATAAAGTGCATTGGGGTAATTACCTCAACTTTTTTTATATCGACGATAATTCATCTCATAAAATTGTTTTAAGAGATGGTACGTTAATTGTAGAACTCATAAATACAATTTGGATTGTAGTAAGTACCCCGATGCGCTATATTACTTTTCTAGCATTTTTGGAGAAACTATGAAGTAATTAAAGTTGTATAATAATACTACAGTACTGAGTACAACAAAAATTAAAAGAGATAAAAGTAAGTACAGAGTAGTCAACTTGAACTTTGCATCTGAATGTCATTGTCTACTTATTACTAATTAGCATTTTTTTAAATTTTGAATTTATAAAACAAACGGTTAAAGGTTTATAATTTCTAGCTCCAGTATTTGAATCTCGATAGTTCATTAGGTACTTCGTTACCTACGCATTTCTGAACCTTTCGGGTGCTTGTTGTCCAAGTTATAAAGTACCTACGTAAGTAAATTTCACACCCACGACCTACAGGTCGTTTAATTAGGAAGTGAGTCATTCACTATGCATTGACGTATGAACTTTGCACATTTACTGACAGCTGGTCAAATTAACCCACTGACCTGCGATATTGCAAAAAGAACCTTCGAGTATTAATTTTATAGCTTTTATTTCTTTGAAACTGTGCCTAATAGGAAAACGAGACTATGATTATCTATTACCACAATCTCAACAAAAAATGTGTGACAACAAAAAGTTTGTGTCATTTTTTTCAACACAAAAACTAGTGTATCGAAGTCGGTTCGCTCTGTTTCATGTGATTTTCGTTCGAAATGGGACGAAAGCGAAAATCTAAGTGATTTGTTGTAGGGTTGACAGTTGACAGTTTTTTTTTTTTTTTTTTTTTTTGGTGGGTGGGTAATCATCAAATAACTTCTCCCGCCCTGGGCGGGGCGGGAGGGAGTGTCAGACTTTTACTGACTAAAACCCACCCATGTTCCTTCTTGTGCCCTTTGCGTTCCGGGGGCGCGGTATCTCTTGCAACAACCCGCAGCCCCGGCAAACAACCCGCAGCCCCTTGCAGCCCAGCCAGTTGACACTAACTATACAATAGTAGGCGCCATGAGTCGTGAGCACAAACGTTAAGTTAATTTTTGGATTCTTGGGTTCCTTTGTGGGTTTATAGGGCGCCGATGCTGCACGCGATTGTTCCATCAGTCGGATTTTTGACGGTTTTTTGACCGAAAAAAAAAACACCAGAAAAGTAATCAAAAACTTAAAAAATATTTGATATTTGTGCTCACTACTCGTGGCAACTACTATACTGGCCGAAATTAGGGTTTATTCATCACAATCGGTTAAGTCTTCATATTCTTATTAGCAGACAAGACAATACTGTTACATGTGTGTGCGAGAGAGATGGTACAATTGAAAAGGAAAACGTGGCTATAGTGACGAGAGAATGAAAGAGTAAAAGCAATTCGTGGACCCCAAGCAGCATTGAAGAAAAACAAATAGAAAGTAGGGTTATGCTACCAATAGCGAGGACTCTATACAACTCGATTCCTTTCTACTTCTCTTTGGCTACTCTACTGCCATTGAAAAACAGCACAATATATAGTATCTACTGCTGTGTTGACGGCGCGTTCGTGTTCCACGCGCTCCTCAAAGAGATGACAGCAATTTTTAAAGGGGCCACCCGGGGCCGATTCCTGCCGGGGCTGCGGATTGTTCGTAAGAGATACCGCGCACCCGGAACGCAAAGGGCACAAGAAGGAATATGGATGAGTTTTAGTCAGTAAAAGACTGACACTCCCTCCCACCGCGCCCAGGGCTGGGGAAGACATTTGATGATTTCCAATCGGTAAAAAAAAAAGTTTCATGTACTGTCTACTATTGCCAAATATTCGTAATATACATAGTCACACGAACACGATAAAGAGAGAAGTTGTTAATTTAGAAAAGTTTTATACCTAACTGTACTTAAAAATCTGTTTTATCTTGGCTTTCCTCTAAAATGTACCCTTCGCTACTTCTACCTACATATCTTCTCCACAACCCACAATGTTAATACATGACACCTATGAACAAAGAGAACATTGAAAGGTACATTTCTCACTCGACGACTGACACACATAAGGTTTCCAACAGAATCAAACTACATAGGAAAAAGGAATTACTAGATTAGGTTTCGTGGTCGTGAAAGGTAATCTCGCCTACCGCTAAACATTATGACATTAATATTTTATATTTTGTTCATTTCCTTTCCAAACAGAACGTAACGGGCATATTAAAGTGGCCAATCTACATTCATATTATAAAGAGGAAAGATTTGTATTTTTGTGTGTGTGTGTGTGTTTGTAATGAATATACTCAAAAACTGCTACGCCGATTTCAAAAATTCTTTCACCATTAGAAAGCTACATTATTCCTGAGTAACAGGTTTTATACTATCACGTTACGGCCCACAGGAGCGGAGCAGTAACGAAAGACGTAACTTAACGCGGATGAAATGAGTCACGCGCACGAAGTCGCATACTGGTCGTCTAGTTATATTATAAAGTGAACTATGTATATGTCTGTACTACGTATAACAACTAAATATTTAATATAAATCCGCTCGTATACTTACTTTTAAATTAGCTTGTGTGTATTTTCTGATACCAAGTTACCCCTTCATGCCAGAGTTGCGGAATTTGTTCGAAAGTGTTTTTTTTTTTTTTGGGGTGTGGGATGTCATCAAGTTACTTCTCTCGCCCTGGGCGGTAGGGAGTGTCAGACTTTTACTGACTAAAACCCACCCATGTTCCTTCTTGTGGCCTTTGCGTTCCGGGGCCGCTGTATCTCTTACGAACAACCCGCAGCCCCGGCAACATCGAAAGTGTTACCGTGGCCCTTGAACGCAAACGGCATTAGGAGGAAAAAAAAGATAGACTACATGAAATTTCAATAATTAATGCACCTTGCTGAGTTGGTTGACCCTAAACTGCTAATTAGCTGTATTTAAGATTAGAACATAACTTAGCTATCTATTGTTTTTTAGTTATGTTTAATTAGGGAATAGTATTGAAAATTTATTGTTTGACAACCCTTGTTAAATAGATCGCGTTTGACCTCTTAACCAAAATAAAGATGTTTTTGTGTTTTGAGGAATGACCACAATACTGTTGTTGCCGTTTCAAAGAAACTATATTTCTTTTTAATGTTTATCGTTTCGTTTTGTTTGTGAAGAATAAACTATTTTCCTTTCATTGTCAGTTAAGTAATTGAGGTGACTGACAAAAAGATTCATAAGATTTTTTTCTGTCAACAGTCTGTTCTTTTTATGACTTGAATTGGAATGACAACGGATCAGTAATCCTTAGGATGCTGCACTTATTTGTTTTGGTCTTATCAATTTAGCACGTACTCGGTTTAGTTATGTTCCCGTCTCTTTCCTGCACTTGTAGATTGACAGTTGTGCGATAGTGACAGAAATAATGATTAGATAAAGCACGTGTTGATTAACGTTTTTTGATTGACCTGAGTCTCTGACGCCTGACGATAATCACTATTCCATCAGATTGACAGTCTATTCTCGACTTGTTTGACAAACAACTTATACAGAAATCTTGTCATTAATAGGTACGCGCACGCGCAAAGATTTATATCATGACATGGTAACGATTAATTTAAAAGAAAAAACAATCAAAGTGATAAACAAACATTTACAGAAATGATAAAAGAAAATAGCTTTTGGAATCACTACAATTAATATTATGTCTACATAATCTGTAAAAGAGAACTTGTACATAATCAAAAGTTAATATCTGTTATTGAATATTTATGAGAAGTCGTTTTGAAACAAAAGGTAAAAATTAAGATGTTAGTCAATTCAATGTTATGAAGCAACAGGGTAGAATTGTTTTAGCGTCGATATAGTGTGATACTGCCTCAGCTTGCCGTCCTGGCTTCTATTCCAGAGTCGGGCAGTGGTATAGGGTTTTCCCTTAGACATTTCTCAGTAGTAGACCAGTAAATATTGTGTAAACGTTCATTTTTATTTAGTAAAATGCTGTTATTTGACATTACAAATAGACACTTAAATTTCCTTTATTTGTTTAGACAATAAGTTAGCAGTTAAATCGTAACTATTCGTCGAACTTTAGGCTAAGGATTATGCATTAGCCAAGTATAGGAATCCAGTCCTACCTTATTCAGCGCGTACTTCGACGCGTATCAAATTACAAGTTTTGGGCCGAACCTTTTTAAATATCACACTAATTCAATAAACAAATACCAAGAACACTTTTTGATTTATTGTTTTAATAACTAAGTTTCAATTAAATTAAATTATTTATCAACGAATATGACTGTAGGCGGCTCTAGATTTGGCATTGCTTGCAGCAGTAACACGAATTAAATGAATTAACGATGTCCGATTGTAAAACGAAAAGTAATACAATTATTTGATTGTTCTACTTATTCGATTGTGGGCTGGCTAATAACACAATTGACTGCTCAGAAATAACTACGATTTACTTAACTGAACAATGGGAAATTTGTCATTGATTGGCGAATAAAATGAACTAAAGACGCTGACGTAAAAGTATTTGCTTTAATTCGATTTTATCATAAAGCATTTTGGTATAACAAGCTTTTATTAATATTGTCCATTGATGAAATTTTATTGTCTTACAAGAAGCATGTCCACGAAGCTCTTTTTGTCTACCAACGATTTTGCATACTTTCTTCTAACTTCGGGCGTAGCCGCAAGCAAACCATAGTTTCTATCTCCTTATTCATGTATCGTTCCATCAGCATTACTTACATTATTAGCAGTACACAATGTAATACTAATTGTAATCTAAAGCTTGATCTATCGTCTATGAAATTTTACGCTAATCGGTTCACTCGTTTACGACTTGCAAGTAGTTAATAGTCTCTACCTCTTTAGCTACGCATAATTATCTGGATAATACCGAGTACTTTATAGATTAGTCGATTTTGATCATCGATTTAGAATATCAAATAGTGTAGGTTTGAATTCACTTTCCGTTCAAATCGTTTTTGGAATTTTGAACTGGTTATACTATTGTCATCAGTTTAGCCTTTTCCCAACTAAATTCCTAAACCCAATAAAACGTTTTGCCCGACCTGGGGAGTCGAACCCTTAGACACTTAGGACGACAGAATGGTCATCAGTCGCGGGTAAAATATTGTACTGACGTTAAAAACGTGCAATTTATTATGTTTGTTACTTTATGGCATCTTCTGGATTAATAACCTATCTTCCTTCTAGAATACATTCTATCTGGGTAGGTACATGAAATAATTTCTTTAGGATGTAAGCGCAGCCATAAATATTGCCTTTCTTGTTAAATTTTGTTACAATAAATACAACTAAAAAGTATGCATTCATCTTGATGCAAAAGAAACCTTAGGGCTATAGTAATTAGAATCTGCGTGCGTATCAATAACCAAAACAGAAGTAAAATGTTGCGTAAAATAGTTAGTTGTTAAATGTAAAGGACTTTTTATGATTGGCGCAATGATGACACCAAAATGATAGCCAGATTTAAAATTGCGTAACATTTTTTCCTCGACCTAGCATTATTTAATGTTTTAGACCGTTTTAACTGACAGAGGCCTCTTGTACACGACACGTTTTCTTAACCGTACGGCGTTCTTTAAAATGTGCAAGCTAAATTAGTACATGACACGGTAAAGCTCAGTGATCGATACAACGCTCACAATCGTGACCCACGGCGAATTAACGAAGGTTTTTACTCCGAAAAAACGTGTGTGTACAAGCGGCCAGAGGAATGGATGGTGACTCGGTTTTTTGAGTCCAGAAGTGGATAGGTATAAATCACAAAACAGTCTCATGATAATGTAATTTTGCAATTTATCTTAAGAGATACATATCACACAGGTACATAGGTAATTTTGACAACCATCTTCCTTAGTCACGCAAATTAGGTAACAAGGAGAATATTATGGCAAATAATTACAATTTCGCATAGAGTTAGCGTGAGATAAAGGCATGGTCTATTAAGGTATGCGTTGCGTGCGACTGCGAGGTCACACAATCACCGCTTTCTCATAGACTGAACGTAAAGGGCATTCAGGTCATTTCAGCTGAGCTTCTCTCTATGTGATACATGAACATACATAAGATCATAATAGGTGCTGCGGGTTGTTCGTAGGAGGTATCGCGCTCCCGAAACGCAAAGGGCATAAGAAGGAACATGGTGGGTTTTAGTCAGTAAGTGTCTGACACTCCCTGCACGCCCAGGGCGGGGGAAGTCATTTGATGTTTTCCCACCCTGGACAAAAAAAAAGATCATAATAGATAGAACTCCGAATATTTAAGATATTGTACCTAATTATTGATAACTGGGTGGGTATAGGTATACTGATATACCTGCATAAAATTATAATAAGCAATAAACATACAGACAAAATTCCACATAGCGGCAGTAGAAGTATTCAGATTTTTTAGTAGGTACGGACTAATTTCGCCCTCGATTTCCTCGATTCTAAATGATAAAACATAGTCATCCTGTACTGCCTCGTTAGCCTAGTGGTCCTAAGCGCGACTGCTACGCTATAGGTCTTGGGTTCGATTCCCAGGTCGAGCAAAAATGTTATTGGGTTTTTCTATGAAATTCTCAGTAGCAGCTCGGAGTTAGGATTTGTGCCCGGTTAATGGCAACAGGCTCGCCCCCTATTACATGGGGTGGGTGTACATTGTTACATTGTTACTGCTTAACCCTTCGGGGAATACAGGCGTGATGGTATGTGTGATGGTTTCTTTCAATTTAAAGGTTTTTTTTCAATGAGACTTTTTAAGAATGGGACCTATATTTTGAATTCGATTTGTTCTCACTGTAATTAGAGCTGACATAAAAAGGTTCGATTCCCAGGTCGAGCAAAAAGTGTTATTGTGTTTTTCTATGAAATTCTCAGTAGCAGCTCGGAGTTAGGATTTCTGCCCGGTTAATGGCAATAGGCTCGCCCCCTATTACATGGGACCTAAACATACCGGCGAACTGTGGGTGTACATTGTTACACCTCTGCCTAACCCTTCGGGGAATACAGGCGTGATGGTATAAAACATAGTCCAAGCTCTCAAGAACAACGTAGCTACAGTCCATCAGCGAAAGAATTATCAGAATCGGAGCAATAACTCTTAACAATGGCGAGTACTAACAAAAATACAAACAAACAAACAAACTTTTCAGCTTTGCAACATGCGTATATAGTAACCGGCTGTCGTGAGCACACACTTCAAGTTCATTTTTGGGTTAATTCTTGGGATTTTGGGGTCAGACCCTGCACGCGATTGGTCCAACTTGGACTTTGACTCGTGCCGGTTACTAAACATAATATTATTTACCATAAAATTGAAAATATCCTACAGCGTATTGTACGTTTCGGAAGTCGCCTATTACACAAATAAACGTTTCCAATTCCAATAATTGAAGTTACATGTATTACAGCATTCTTAAGTGAAATAATTACGGTGATTTTCTCTTATGACGTAAGCAGAACATGCGAATATCTTCCTGCCGCTTCTACATAACTGTTTAGACGAGAATATGGTGCTATACTATACCGTTACTCATGATTCATCCATACGTGAAACTAGATGTTTTAACAGATAATTTTTGGTGATTTCTTTGCATACTTCGTTAGGTATGTTTTTATGTTATTAAAAGTTAAGTAGTAATAATAATACCAGCGTATTATTGTCCAACTGCGAGTCAAAGACCTCTTGTTATACAGAGTAAATACGAGCATTGATCACTATGCTTGCTCAATATGTATTGACAATTGCAGACTTATGTTAGGGAATGACGGACCAATCACGTGCAGCGTCGGCGGCCCAAAATGCCCAGAAAGGAACCCGAAATCCCGAAAATTAACTTGACATATGTGCTCACGACTCGTGGCGACTACTATACAAGGAAGGTCACTAATCACGAAATTCATTAATTAAGTAGTAATTACAAATTCTGATTTAATCTTTGATTCAAAGTTAAAATATGCTATTTAAACTAAGTAGCGATTGTAGTGGAATAAATCGCCACTAAAATACCGTTCTCACGTTTCAGGCTGTATAAACAAACGCCAAGTATTTGCAGTTACTGTTAACAATAAAATATGTGCAAAAGATTTAGTTTCGACCCATTTTAAGGTTAAGAAAACATGCCTTATTGTTACTGCCAGTACAGAATATCTGAAATTGATTAAACAAAACAATTTTGTTACTTTATTTTTGGAGAATGAACCCTACACCGCTAATAAAAAACTTGCAAACAAAACTTATAAAACTAACGAAAAAACAAAGATAACATCGTAAAAATAACAGTCACAGTACGACACTACACTATGGTTCTATTTCCTACGCTTAACGTGCTAATAGTGTAGCCCAACCCGTCTATCGATATCGAGGTCATGAGTATTAGCACTTATTACCGAGAGTCTCGTATACGCCCACCCAACTTCCTATAGAAAGCTTAAACAAATACACGAAAGGGAAGCCTCTAATGAAGCTATCGACAATTAATGATATGTTTATGAGCCTCTTCTTAGAACAGGTTATAATCGTTTTTATAGCTGTATCAATCTGTATGATCGGAGTAAAATTGTGACTAAATTTGTTTGTTTTTAAAGTTTTAAATCGATTACCATAATACCAAACATTTAACCAGTATTCTGTATTATTTTAAAAATAGTTAAAAAAGTTAAAAGCTCGTGGAACACTATACAACTGTCCGCTACAAAAAATTGTAAACAAAATAATGAATGACGCAGTTCTAAGACCCACTCACTACTTAGATCTGCAGATTAGTGTCAAACATACGAATGAACATGGACATCGTTACATAGGTGCCTCATTTCATACAACATGTAGTGATTACTCTGTCGCCTTTATCCATGAACCAAATGAAAACAGCGCATTAAAGTATATTAGCTGTTTATCGCCGCGTTAAAGTAGCAGGAATCAACTGGAAACTGGTTAATGTTTCCGTGGCCGACGGCCCAGCAATTTGTCACTACACCTGTACTATTGCATTCATTAATCCACAGCACATTATTGCAGCCGTTTCAAGCAGGAACGTACTTCTTGTTGACACTGATTGGAGTTCCTTTCACGCTCAGAACATGACTACGCGAACATCAAAGCTGCTACTTTGCAAACAAACAAACGGGCTTTTGAAAAGGGAACGACGGTTACATTGCATCACGTAAGTTATTAGACGATATGATGAGGGGATATCGACTCTCTTACATACCTAGACATGCACTCAGTAATACCAGTTCTCAACAGACATAAATCATAAAGCAAACACGGAAAACAATTAACAGAAAATAACGAACAATTTCACCCGACACGAGTTTAAAGATACCAATCTTCCAATCAGCTGTCAATTTGAAAAAAAGTGTTGGCCTCAATTGCATTTTATCGATAGTATTACGCAAATAAGGTGCATGGTCAACTGACCACAGGAGAGGTAATTAAAGATTGCGATTGCATTAAATGATTATGATAATGAAGTTCAATCGTTTTCATTATAGTTAGTATTTCTACTTTGTGTATTTGCATAGTTAATTTTAATGGAGTTAATATTACACGCTTCGGAAAGTTCATTCTGTTTATACACACATAAGTTCTATTTGGTTACGTCATAATTACTTCGCAATTTTGATTATGCTGTTGTAAAAGTGCTAATAACAATGCGTTAACATTAGCTATGTGTTGTAAAATGGGACCATTTATTGTTCTGTGCCATAATAAAAAGTTATTACGTTATAGTTATGCCATCCGCTGTGTAATTAACATTTCTCGTTAACGTGTCCAGTTGCTTCAGTTCTTTATTAAGCCCTGTGTGCATTACAGATACAGTCGTTATTTAAATGCTAACAACGACTTAATTAAAGTTTTATTGGTAACATGTATGCTCATTGGCATCGGCATCCATTGGCTGAGTAACTACAAACGACAATCGATAAAGTGGTCTACAAAATAAATTTTATAGTTTGTCTTTCGCGATGTCCAATCGATAACATCGTTAGAGTTATTTAAAACACTTGCACCGCGTAGGTGAACGCCTCGCAACAGTGGAACAATAAATCGTCTGTCGAGTAGCAACGACGAGACAAGATTATCGATAATTTTGACGTGCAACACTAACCCGCCGATATTTAGAGTCATGTTATTTTAATAAAAACGAAATAGTTTTTGATTTTACGAAACTAAAAAGAAATTGGAAACTTTTTAATATTAATGTTCGCGAAACACCTGGCCAGTCCACACTAGAATTTCTATACTAGAAACTCATAAATAAAATCTTATGTGATATTTTATAACTGGATAGTAACATTTTATTTTACTGGTTCGATGCTCGGTGTGTAGGAACTGGTTCTAGCAAATTATACATGTCTCTTAGTATCCGGTGCCTCTTCTTCGCTATAATTTATAGCATCTGCTTTCTAAACCCTACGGTTAGCTTTGTAGACGCGTACGCATTTTAATTCACTGCTGGCAAGCTGGACGTTTCTTTATAACTTTTAAAGAGCTGCAATGTGATTTTATTTGTTAGATGCTATCGTAAATTGGAATAAAAGGAGTTGGTTGCGTTCAGAAACGAGACTTGAAAGTTTATTACAATATTCTAGGAAGTTATGTTTGAACATGTTCCTTTAATAGATTTATATTTATTTTCGAGTAGGCTGTGGAGATTTACAAACATTTTGTTAGGTTTTTTATCACAATAGTAAGCAGCCCATCTATATCTATACTAATATTATAAAGAGGAAAGATTTTTTGTTTGTTTGTAACAAATAGGCTCCAAAACTACTGGACCCATTTGAATCATTTTTTCAACAATAGATAGCTACATTATTTCTGAGTAACATATGCTATATACCATCACGCTACGGCTCACGGGAGCGGAGCAGTAACGAAAGACGTAACTTAACGCGGGTGACATAAGCCAGGCGGACAAAGTCGCGGGCAGGTCGTCTAGTTAATTATATTTTCGAGCCATTTGAAAACCAAATTGAAAAGAGTGCCCATGGAGTTTCTTGCTCGTTTTTCTCCATAGAGACCTACGTTTTGGAACGAGCAACTAGCTTTAACTATTTGTGTAACTTTTTGACTATTCAAAAGTGCTTGTAAATGGGCTAATTGAAATAAATGCTATGACAGAAAGAGCTTTGGAAAACGGAGTTAAAAAACAAGAATTAGCCTAAAAAATCATTAAAGTAATCGTTTGAAATACATGACATAAGAAGATGATAGCAAACTATAAATCAGGCACTAACCACTTCATTCCAAGATGGCGACGCGCAACGGCGGGAAAAATATAATTGCATAGTACGCAACTTCAAAAGAAGAATACGGACAGACATCAAAAAACTTATTCTTAGTAAACCCCTGAGGCTACTGTCAAGCTTCTATTTTAGCAATAAAAAGTGGTCGCACAACCATATTATCGCTTGTTTAATCTCATACCGAAAAGCATATTTTTTACACTGTAATATTTTATCACTTTTTATTTTATGTCTAGTGTGAGTCTGTTGTGAAGTACCTGCCTACGTGAGAGATTGTGCGTGTGATGAGTACTAAGCTTGAGGTGTAAACAGTTTGGAAAATGTCAGTGGCCTTAGAATATCCCCTAAAATAACAAAGCAAACGTTGCTTAGAATTCATATTGCACATATAATCGGTAGTACTTTTTGTGAAATATGTTTTGACTTACCTCTCGTTTAAATGATAATAGTCAAATTGTAGCAGGTGTTCCAGTAGGATAGCATTGTATCTTATGATTTGGAAGCCAAAAAATGGTTGGCTGAAAGGTTTATTGTTTCAATGTTGTTTGTAGTCATGTTTTCTACTCTACGGTCTACCCTGTAGATTGTTTAACATCTCATAGGTACCCTATAAATGTCACTTAAATTTTTCCCCTCTTCTGAAAATCCACATAGATAGGTGCCCTCCGTCTCGAGAGAGCAGAGAGTTATGTCAGACTCTTACCGACTATAACCTCTCGGCTCCTCTTACTACCATGTGTCGGGACCGTTTTTTTTTTAGTTTTTTTAAGGACGGGAAATCATCAAATGAGTTCTTCCCCCCTGGGTGGGGCGGAAGGGAGTGTCAGACTCTTGCTGACTAAAACCTACCCGTGTTCCTCTTAATGGCCTTTGCGTTCCAAGGCCGCGGTAATTCTTTCAAACAAATTCCGCAACCGTGGCAGGCACTGGCCCTGGCAAGCCCCGTCTACAGTGCTGACATCTCTTTAAGGCGCGCGTGGAGCACAACGCGCCGTCGACCCGGGCCTGGTTCTTATCGGACGGCGAGCCACTCAATGCTCACCGTCCGCAGGCCCGGGCCTACGGTGGCCGGTAATTGCCCTGTGACTCCCGACGCCCGGTGTGCTTGTTATGTTGCGGCGGCTGGGGTGTGAGGTTTGCCTCATGTGTCGAGACCACTTGACGCATGATTATACTGATCAAATAATATATGTTATTGTATTGATTTGATATTTAAGACTGAGTTATAAATATCAAATCAATACAATAACTTAATTTTATTGGAGCAGTATTGATATTAGCATTAATTTTAGAACGGATAAACATAATGCATTATGCTAAAAACGGGATTAACATAATATCTATATTACTGGTATAAAAGCTTTTAGATTAAGTAGGTAAAGCATGGTTGGTATTACGTAAATAAAAGTGTTTTAATAGATTTATGACTACGCAAATCGATTTGACGTGTAATTTGACTCTTAAATATTTTTATGTCAGTTTGACGTTGACGGGTTACGTCAGTTACTGACATGTGCATATTTAATTAATTAAGTTTTAATTACACCGTTTTTCTATGTAATTGGCCCGCTTAAAATACAGTTTTCTTTTTTTTATGATCTGACTTAAGTTGACCGTTTTATATATTATTAGTTTTAATATTTCGATAAAGTTTGGAGTTTTCACAAAACTTTTTAGTTGACTAATTGAGCGAGACATCATTTCACACATTTATGTAAATTAATTATTTTATATAATATAACATACTTTTACTTATTGACTGATTTATTAACATAATAATAAAATCAAAATTTCTTAAAATTTATTTGAATAAAAAATACCTAATGTATAAATTACTAGCGTCTGCAATTTCGTCCGCGTCATATTTCATATAATTATTATTTTACGGGAAACGTTAATTTTTCTGGGGAAAAAATGTCATATACTATTATTTCACATTACAATCTATGTCAGTGCTAAATTTAATCAAAATCCGTTCAGCCGTTTAAGTGTGAAAGAGTAACAAACATCCGTCCATCCATCCTCAGAATCTTTCGCATTTATAATATTAGTAGGATTGGTAGGTTTCGTGGAAGAAAAATAACAAAAAAGAATTTTCCATTCGAATTCAAAAGATACATCATTCTAGTTCTTCTTTCACAGATTTAACAGCCATAACGAACCAACCATTTACATTTGTAAATAACGAAATAGGCTATTAAATGTACAAAAGTGAGCCATAAACATCTATTCAATCCCATAATAAACTTTCCAACTAACTCTTCCCCATAAATCTATCAAATAAAAAAAAATAAAAGAAGTCGCAAGTCCCAGGTCTATAAAACGTTAAAATATAGCACCTTTAATTGTTATTGGTGCAGTAAAGACTTGCTGCCTAACGCGCAAAGCTTGCATTCTTTGTAACAAAATTACAAGACGGCTCTGTAATGGCGTATCCGTACCACAGACTACCTGTTTCTTAGCATAATGACTGGCCTAACTGGAGCTTTGTGCTAAGGAATGCTTAGAAGTTCCCTGTACTGTGCACTTGGCGCGAATGGCTTCTTGTAACGTTTTAAGTTGTGATCGAATCGTAATTGATTAGGTTCGTTTTGTTGTTTTGTTTGGAGTAACTTTAGACCTTTCTTTCTGTTGTAAATGCGAAGGCCTTGTTGCTGGCAGTTGTTTATTGGCTATAAACATTGCTGTTTTGTTTTTGTAGAGTGTTGTTCAAGACTAATTTAATACAACTTTGAAATTGCGAAAAAAAACAGCAAATTCTTGAATGTCGAGTTAAATGTCGAAACAATGGTACAGAGCCATTGTTTGTTTGTTAGAGGTGTGTTCTGGAAGTACTGATTTGGTTATACACTATTTCCGAGTGTCTTTTCTTATATGTATATATGATTTCCTCGTGGACCCAGTCGCGAATATAATTAGATTTTATCTTTCGCAATTTCAGGTTTGTTTCCATATTAAGGTTGTTCATAACAATGACCCCTTTTAAGTGTATGTAAAACAAAAACTTAGCTTCTATTTTAAGAACGTTCAACTTTGAACGTTAGCTTAACATGATGTATAGTAGTCGCCACGAGTCGTGAGCAGAAACATCAACTTAATTTTTGGGATTTTTGGAGCTCTGACGCTGCATGCGGTCGATCCGACAGACGGACCAATCGCTTGCACCGTCGGCGACCCAAAAAACCCAAGAAGGAGCCCAAAAATTAACTTGACATTTGTGCTCATGTCTCGTGGCGATCACTACACCAAATATGGTTTTGAAAAGACAAGAGAGACGAACCATAACAGAAATTGATATTCTGCTCATCCTATTAACAATAACAACTGTTCCATCATTCACCGTAGCCTTATATTCTTAAAGAAATGAAACACCACCACATCCAATTTCATAGACACCATCAATTTCCTTACTCCAGCAATTTCTTTAAGCGAAACAAAATACTTCAGCTTTATCTATCTATACGTAGGTATTATAAACATAGCTTACACCTCAGCGCAAATCCCGTTTCTATCTTCACGTAATAACACTAATCCTGGCGACTAGAAAATACCCAAGCCGCACCCAACTATACATTGGCCACGAATTAAACTCTTAATTGCATGTACATTGCCGCTTTACATTTGCCCTCTGATATGTAGTTAGAGGCAAAATGTTAATGGATTGTTACCTTAAGAGGAATCTTTACAGTCATGGTTCGCTTGTATCCTGGGAAACGGGGCTGCCGTATCAGAATCCGTTTGACAGAACAATTGGGTTCAGTTAATATTCATGGGATCTGTCAATTATTTTCTCAACGGTTCAGCGTATCGCTATCTGTATTAGAGGTTATTCGATGTTAATTGTGATTTTATTCCGTTCTGAATGTGACGAAATTCGATAATTTTTTTATTTTTTTTTTTATAAAAACGTTCCCCACACTAGGAATTTCGCCTGTATCGTGGATGCGTTTACAAACATATAAAGTCACATACACAAACAGCCAGACTCGAAACGACTATCTGTAGGCCATACAAATATTTGTTCCGTGCGGGAATCGAACCCGCGACACGCAGCGCAGCAGCCAATCGCTCAGCCACTGCGCCAACCGTGCCGTCCAAAAATTGTACCAGGACATGGAATTTTCGCGGTTGATAGACAATTTTATTTCATTTTTCCTTTAAAAAATAAAAAATGCCCCACACTAGGATTTTCTCTTGTATATAGTAGCCGCCACGAGTCGTGAGCACAAACGTCAACTTAATTTTTGGGGTTTTGGTTTCCTTCCTGGGTTTTTTGGCCGATGCTGCACGCGATTGTTGTTACGCCTGTTGGCATAACATAGCGACCCTCCTTAATCCTAAGTTCTGTATTCTAATACCTATAACATACCATACCATCACGCCTGTATTCCCCGAAAGGTTAGGCAGAGGTGTAACAAAGTACACCCACAGTTCGCCGGTATGTTTAGGTCCCATGTAATAGGGGGCGAGCCTATTGCCATTAACCGGGCACAAATCCTAACTCCGAGCTGCTACTGAGAATTTCATAGAAAAACCCAATAACACTTTTTGCTCGACCTGGGAATCGAACCCAAGACCTTTAGCGTAGCAGTCGCGCTTAGGACCACTAGGCTAACGAGGCAGTTACTAATACCTATGTTATACATATAAAGAATTATGAATTATGATTGGTCCCTCAGTCGGACCGATCGCGTGCAGCGTCAGCGCGCCTAGAAACCCAGAAAGGAAACCAAAAACTCAAAAATTAACTCCACGTCTGTGCTCACGACTCGTGGCGGCTACTATACCTACCTATCGTGGGTGCGTTTACAAACATATAAACTCACATATACCAGCTGAACCCAGAACAAGTATCTGTAAGTCATACAAATATTTGTTCCATGCGGGAATCAAGTCAATTGTTCAGACACAGCGCCAGGGCGAAGACGTTAAGAAGATTCTAGAATCATCCAATCAACTTTCTACTCCTTGATTTTCTTTGTACTTCTTGTTTTTATTTAACGTCTGAACTTGCAACTTTAATGACCTGGGTTTCGCAGTATACTGTTAACAATTTACAGGGGGATGTGACTGCCATTTATGTTCTTTAAACGCCTTTTACGATACCCTTGAGATAAATAGTACCTACATATAGGTTAGCTGTTTTTAGCTGTATAAAGGAAGGCTACCATAATAAAATTCGCAGTACTTTTCTTTATTAATCTGCTTTATTTTCCCAACTATGTTGGGGTCGGCTTCCAGTTTAAGCGGATGCAGCTAAATACCAGTGTTTTATATGGAGCGACTGCCTATCTGACCCCTACAATCCAGCTACTAGAAAATACGATAACTCTTGGTAAGACTGGTTGTCAGACTTCCCGGCTTCTGGCTATCCGTAACAATTGTCAAAGACCTACAAATGACAGTCGGAACCAATGGCTTTACGCGCTTTCCGAGTCACGGTGGTGTCACACGACAAGTTTCCAAGCTCCGGGCTGCTTCTGAGTAATTCTTGTCGGACCTGGGAACCGAACTCAGGACTCACGTGCAAGCACGCGAGGCTAACGGGGCATGCCTTTTTCTTATAAGGCCGCAAAGTCTTAATACTCATAAAACAGAATAATCGCCTTTAGGTACTTTAATTTACAACGTACTTATTCAGCGTAACCCGTTGATTGCTTACTGTTGAGAACTGACAGTAAACTTGCTTAACACTAAAACGCGACAGCTATAAATTTGTCATATTTCATGTCAACTTGCTTCCTATTACATAAATCTGTGGATTACCAAGCTTGGATAAAAGGAGCTTATTACCTATTTATGATGTTCGGTCATTACTTCCCCTTTGACATTGTGCGTCGTTTAGGATATTATTACAAACTTAACAATACCATCCTTTATGAAAAGGTGTACTCTAAAATAAACCTTTTGTCTTGGTAATAGAGTTTCATCAGCTCAATATTCATCAGTAAGCTTAAGTTTGTAAGTCCGCAGAGACGCGTCGCCTGACTGATGGTTATCCAATATCCATAAGATGGTATGCTAAATCGCCTTTGATGGTCAGATGTGTTATTCAGTGTACAGGATCAGGATATTATTATATGCCTTTACTGTTACTTTGATGACATGATTGCAAGTCGTGATTTCTCAGTAACAATGAGTATGCATTAGAGTACTGTTGTTTGGTAGATAATTTTAATGAAAGCAATAAAATATAAGAGCTTATTCATCGCATTTGTAAGTCATGATTAGATATTAATTTTATATGTATGTAGCTGCAAAAGACAGTGTCAATTATTCCTCTTCTATTACGTTATACGGATTTGTTGTTTATTACAAGAAACATGTACACACGTCTACATGTCAAGCTATACATTTCCAGTATAAGCGGACCTCTCATTGTATGGCAATCCTATACAATTAAAGATCAGCATAAACTGCATATATATAGGTTGATATGTAGCTGTGTGTACAACATATTAGACACAGCGTCCATGTTACTGCACAGTAGAAATAATAACTAATACTAAAAATGCGAAAGGAAGTTTGTTTGTTACATTTTAAAACCTAAACTTCTGAACCGATCATTCTGAAATTTTGCATATACATTGTCAGGTGTACAGAAATGGATACCTATACCATATTTTCACCCTGACTCGTTAGCCTTGTGATTCGATTCCCAGGTCTAGCAAAAAGTGTTATTGGGTTTTTCTATGACATTCTCAGTAGCAGCTCGGAGTTAGGATTTGTGTCTGGTTTATGGCAATAGGCTCGCCCCCTATTACATGGAATCTAAACATACCGGCGAACTGTGGGTGTTCATTGGTACACCTCTACCTAACCCTTCGGCGAATACAGGCGTGATGGTATGTATATTTTCATCCCGATAATCAATAACGTTCTTACAATAATTAGATGGCGCCGCGTGTCTTTTACACACTTATTCTTCACATTTAAACGGACAAAGTCCCGTTCATAAGCTAGTAATAAATAAACATATTCACATTGAGACCACATACCATGACGCCTGTATTCCCCGAAGGGTTAGGCAGAAGTGTAACAATGTACACCCACAGTTCGCCGGTATGTTTAGGTCCCATGTAATAGGGGGCGAGCCTATTGCCATTAACCGGGCACAAATCCTAACTCCGAGCTGCTACTGAGAATTTCATAGAAAAACTCAATAACACTTTTTGCTCGACCTGGGAATCGAACCCAAGACCTCTAGCGTAGCAGTAGCGCTTAGGACCACTAGGCTACCGAGGCAGTTTGCACACACACACACACACACATTGAGAAAATAACAAAAATAAACAAATGGAACATCATTTAAAATGAAAAAATGCATTGACCACCTTGCAATATACCCAAATTACGAATTGACGGCACGGTTGGCGCAGTGTCTGAGCGATTAGCTGCTGCGCTGCGTGTCGTGGGTTCGATTCCCGCACGGAACAAAAATTGGTATGGCCTACAGATAATTGTTTCAGGTCTGGCTGTTTGTGTATGTGAGTTTATATGTTTGTAAAGGCACCCACGACACATGAGAAATTCCTAATGTGGGGCAACGTTTTTTTAAAAAAAAAAAAGAAATAATATGTGCATTCATTGTATATGGTTTCACGCAGGTGCATTTAACACCAACACATTGCACGCCTATTCAAATGAAAAAGTTAGCAACAAAAGTAAAGTGAGCACCGGATTTATTCCAAAAGGTTTCGGTGGCGATGTCGCGATGATAACATCTAGATCGGATCTCCTTGCGTGCCGATCCGATCTTCAAGCTCCTGCTTTAATGAGCCCTGGTGATTCAGCCTCGTGGGAGTGGTTAGAAAATTGTACGCTTTTTATTATACATACGACTTCTCTTGCGTAATAGCGGTGCTTATTATGCACATACATCAGCATCAATTTATCTTTGTTTAGAGTTTTGTTTCCTTGATGGTTGTTTTATGATGTGTCCAGTGTCTTTGGAGTAACGGAACAGTAAGTTGGTTTGGAGTAACGGTCAATAAGCTAGAGAAAAAAGTCTAGAGAAAAAATAGTTTTTCTTTGAATACTATGCAGAATCTTTAAGAATTTATCCTGCATCGTGGATGCTTTTACAAATATATAAACTGACATACACAAACAGTCAGACCGGGACAAACTAAGTGTAGGCTATACAAATATTTGTTCCGTGCGGGAATTACGCTTCCGAAAGCTATCGCTCAGCCACTAGGCCAAAACTTGTCGTTATAAAAAGCTGTTGGGTCCTTAAGGCTTAAAATATTCACTACTTACTGAGTGTCAAGATCAGTATAAAGAAGGGAGGTAATGTGGTGGTAGACGATAAACTGCAGCAATGTTTCTGAAAGCTAAGTAACATCATAAAAGGTTCACGAATCGGTTTGTCAAGAGTGATGGTAAAATAAACGTAGTAATTCCCAAGATTTTTGATTACTAGCTTTCACAAGAATATAAAAATGGAATGTAGATCAATGTATGTATGTGCCAGAATTCAGCAAATTTATTTTATCCGTTTAAGCTTTCAAGCTTAAACGGATACTTGAGCTTAAACGGAGGCTTGATGGATGTCTGTTAATCTTTCAAGATTAACAGACATCCATCAAGCCTGTACTCCCCGAAGGGTTAGGCAGAGGTGTACTGATGTACTCCCACAGTTCGCCGGTATGTTTAGGTCCATTTATTCATTTATTGTGAAAACTTTATTAGCGTTTATAATTGCAGTAAGACTAGCTGTGCCCGCGGCTCCACATCGTAGACCTAAGTGTAACGGAAATAAGTATTACAGGTACATTATTTCTATTTCATCACAATCCTCTAAATTAACCTAGTTTGTTTTATGGCAGCAAGCGCGACTGCTGAAAGTTGTGATAGTGGAGTGTATCAACTCCATGAAGGTTTATGTTTAACTACCAAATAGAGAATTTTGTACTTTGTAGCTAGTAACACACGGTGGAAATTACCATGTCAAGTCAAAAGTTGTTAGTTTTGATCGTATCGCATAACGTAGTAAAAACAAAATATATCGAACTCAAATCAATCCGTGAAATTAGTTTTATTATCGTTGTGTAATATTTGCTTAATCATTGTGATCAATTATTTTAGCGCTCAATCTTTCAGACAGCCTTGGTAAAGATTTAAACTTATGTTTTTATTCTAATTGTTACGCTTTTCGATAGAATTTCAATTGTAACCTTGAAGTTCATTTTTGGTTGGTGTAGTTTTTGTTATTAACGATACTTTCTGAGAATGTACTTACTTTTTTTTTAGGATGGGATATCATCAAATGACTTAGTAACACTGTTACGTTACCCCAAGATTACAGCCGGTCCATTCTATAAAAATCCTATTTCATCCATTTGGCCTTTGGGTGAGATATCATCTCATCTGTTACTAGGAAGCTCACCTCAAGGTCATTTAATAAAAAAACGTTGCCCCACACTAGGAATATCTACTGTATCGTGGAGCGTTTACAGACAAACTCACATACTCAAACGACTAGACCCGGATCTGTAGGCCTTAACGTACAAATATTTGTTCGATGCGGGAATCAGACCTGCAACACGTAGTGCAGTCAGACGGATAGCGATCATACATAAATAAACTCACGCCTTTTTCTCATGGGGGTAGGCAGGAACCACAGAACGCCACCTGCTACGATCCTTACATACTTCTTTCGCCTCGTTCACGTTCATACATCTGTTCTTACAAGCACGCCGGTTACGAGTACTGCGCATGCGACCTTTCTAAAGAACCCCACCAATAACGTTAAGGTAGTTCTTTCTAGGGCGTCCTCTCCCGGTGTTGCCACTCACATCTGCCATATAAATCCCCTTTGTTAGTCGCTTTTCACTCATCCTCTCAACATGACTGAACCATCTAAGCATACTCTTTTTTACCTTTGTCATAACATCCTCTTATAATCCGCAACGTTCTCGTATAATTTCATTCCTCACTATCGTTCAAAGTTACACCACACATACTTCGCAAGGAACGCATTTTCACTCCATTAAACCTACTTCCATGCGATATATATCGCGAGACGATTCCCGGCCACCCGCGAGGCGACTCCCGGCCACCGTAGATACGGGCCTGTGGACGGTGAGCAATGGGAAGCTCACCGTCCTTACGTTGCATAACGACAGGCCGTGTCGACGGCGCGTTCGTGTTCCACGTGCGCCTTAAAGAGATGTCAGCATAGGGAAGGGGCCACTGAGGGCCGATGCCTGCCGGGGCTGCGGGTTGTTCATATGAGATACCGCGCTCCTGGAACGCAAAGGGCACAAGAAGGAACATGGGTGGGTTTTAGTCAGTAAAAGTCTGAAACTTCCTCCCGCCCCGCCCAGGGCGGGAGAAGTTATTTGATGATTTCACACCCCCCCAAAAAAAAAATGCGATATATATTTATATAATAGCGATCACTTTTTAAAATAAACTTTCGTGGCTAGTGTCATAACGCTACCTACTGATAATGGCAATAGTGTAATCCAATTCACCAGATAATAACAAAGCATAGTAGCATATTGCATGCACAGATTAGATAAAGTATCCAGAAATTGAAACTTGTAATTATAATCATCGTTTCCTTTGTATTCTTTATCACGTCCGGCTTCACAATCACTGTAACATTTATCTCATTATGTTAATCACATTTGCATCTTGTTATCTAACGGTTCCATATTGAAATAATATTCAAATTAGGAGTTAAACATGCAAGATGTTGTCGATGTTTCTCTGAATTTCTTTGTGTGAATTCGACAATTTTGTAACATATGTTTTGTTACTTAAATCGTATTATTTATTGGTAATAAATTAAGAATTGTTGTTGTTTAAATGGTTTGTGTCATATTCTTTGTGTGTTGTTAACAAATGTTAGTTTGTCATACGTTTTATTTCTTTTGCAGTCTTGACATTTCGTGTTGCTTTTGCCTTTTGTTTAGCAGATATATTAACCGTGTCGATGAATTAACCCCTTGTTTTGTCGTCCAAAAATCATCGAAAAAGTAATTTGAACTAACAATAGTTCAAATTAATTTTTACAGCGCGCTTGTCAACAAATGCGCTGTGATTGGTTGTTGATAATTCAGTCAACCAATCACAATTGGTTGACTGAATTAACAGACAATGAATGACAATTTGAATGACCAGACAGCTTACGCGCGCTTGTCAATTTTTTACATTGATTTTTCGTTCGAAGAAACATGGGTTAGAATCATAATTTATTTCAAGAAAGTAAATCTAAACCAAGTTCATTTAAACGATCCATTAAATTACGTTAACGCTTATTCCATTGTGGCTCCTGGTGTTGGTTATACTTTAACAACCATTGCTGATTTAATTGCTACTTTAATAGACCTCTTTCGTACTAACAGCGCAGTGGGCGTTGAAGTGGGCTAAAGTGGGTGTACGGTAGCCATAACAATAACACTCGCAGACTCTCAGGTACTATTCGTGGAGCCAGTTATAACAGTGACTTGCTTGTTAACACAGCAACAGCCTAATCTAACATTAAAATAATAAATGATGACTATCCAGTAACGAACTGCACTAATTACTTAACTTCAGGCTAGACTTGGCCTTTGCACTTTGTAATATTTAGTTCATTAGCAACAGGGCCATTAAGTCCGCAAGCAATTGATCATACATTACATCTCTATTTCACAAATCGGTTATAATTTTGCGGCTATAGTAGGGTTATCATTCGTCAGTAGAATTTTATGGTTTCCGATTTTTTTATTGTCTTTAATTGTGGGTGAAATTCGTGTTTCCAATTGACGACTCTTCACGGTTGTATATTGAGAAGAGAATTCTTGTTTTAAGCCAAATAAAGTCCAATTTTCAAGCTAAGTGAATAATAAGTAAACTGTGAAATTATGCTTTATTTAATCTTTCACTTACCTAAATTAAATATACCAATCAACTTTCATTCTTATTTTTACATTGAAACTTTTTGATTCGTGACAGAATAAAGCGCTTTAAAGTTTTAAAAGTTTCGCTTCAACGCTAACCCTAGCATCTTAATTCATCAAATACCGCTGACACGAAGACGCTGCAGCGCTGTTAATTTACATCAGTCACGAGCACTAAGCTGCGACCCAATGAACTATAGATGAAGATGTTACGTAAGCCTATGCAAATCATGAGGATGCACCAAACACAGGCTTTATGTAAACACTTTCACGAACTATTAGAGGTTCTGTACGTAATGCTAAGGTAATATAAGGGAATGAATCGTGAGGTTTTTGATTTGTTGCTTTATCTTCTCCATCTTTGTTGTCGTTGCTAAGGGTTTTATTATATAATCAAACTTACATTACCTATGTGCTTTTCATGCGATCCTTTCTCTGGGACATCTTAGGTGGACTGGTAGTTTTAAAGAGTTAGTAGTTTATTATTTGCTTGAAATGGGCAATTTTTGGAAATATTGGCCTGATAAAATTAACATTCATTCATGATTCATCATTCTTTCACTGATAGAAACCTACACTAGGTATAGCCGAGTGAAATCACAGACAGAAACTAGCGTTCTTTAATTCGAAAAGATACATAAACGTCGTCAAGTTCAATATGATGGTATTGATAAACTATAACAATATCTAATTCGCTTTAAAGCAACTAGATAATTATCTTTTAAAGGTCTAATAGAAAATAAAAACCTATTTGGCTTTCAGTTTGAGTATTCAGTATGACTGCTACTTGAGCCTAGAGGTCCTAAGCGCGACTGCTACGCTAGAGGTCTTGGATTCGATTCCTAGGTCGAGCAAAAGTGTTATCGAGTTTTTCTATGAAATTTTCAGCAGCAGCTGTTAATGGCAATAGGCTCGCGGCCTATTACATGGGACCTAAACATACTGGCGAACTGTGGGTGTACATTGTTACACCTCTGCCTTTACTCTTCGGGGAATACAGGCGTGATGGTATGTAGTTTGAGTATTCTTAAAAGTACACTATTACTCATATTTCCCAGGAATATACTTCCACACATCTTGCCAGTGTATGTATTTACTTATCAATACAGTTATTCTGTAAATAAATTTGCATGATCTCCTAACTTTCCATGTCAGTAAGACAATTCACTCTAACAACAGTGAAATTTCGCATTTAGCCATAAACGGCCCTTTAACTGCATATACCTGTGTACGTGTAGGAATTTATGTTGCTTGTCGTACGTGGAGATAGTATCAGCGATAGGCGATAGAAGATAGGATAGGACCAACAAGTTCAAATAATCCGACCCGTGGCAGACCTTGTATTTATTAGTGTCTTTTCTTACTGTGTGGGCCTTTCTGTGTGCTACTTTTTTACTTATGTATTCTTTATTTGAAATACATATTTTCTTTACATAGATTGAAAATTTACCGAGCGATTTTGTACCTTGATTCCTTCTGTTAAGTGACATGATGGTCCTGTCCTCTCATGCATGAGGTTATGGTGTTCGATACAGGGCAAGTACCAATGTGACTTTTTCTATTCTTATGTACTTTCTTAGTATATCTTGGAAATCAATGACATCAGTGAAAAAAAACATTGTGTAAGTCTTGAGCAAGTGTGGTGATCATGCTCGTGCTTTCACTGTATGGGAAGACACCTTTGCCCTGCAATGGGACAATAATAGGCTGGTATTATTCCTATAATTCATTTTGTTAATATCAGTTTTTATTTACCACAAAAGACTGGCTGGCAATAAAACTTTTTATTAGTAAATAACATTCGAGTCCATAATAAGTAAGCTGCTGTCGAAATCGCACGGGAGTTTGCTAATAAAAGGGAACTTTAATCATGTCAAATAACATCAGTTTAATATCAACCTTTTTCTCACGGGGTAAAGCACGATTTACAACGCAACACCGCGAGCGTGTTCTACACCTGTCTTGCGAAGGATCAAGAAACTTTAATCTAGCTCATTACTGTTCAGTTCGAAAACGGCGTACGTTCCTTTAAAATTGAGTCTACTTAAGACGTTGTTCTGGTCGTTTAATTAGATCATTGAGATAAAAGTAAATGTTACACGAGACCTGTTTCTGCGTTCAACACTTCAACTTCCAATATCACGACTATATTATTATACTAGCTTATGCACGCGACTTCGTTTGGGTTAATGTACCGACATTCATCTAAATGAAGTCGCGTATCACACCCATGGCCCGACCAATGGTTGTTGGAGGAACACCGTTAGTCGGTAGGAGTCTGATACACCTATCCCCGTCCCCGAGGCGGAGGCAGTCCATGAGGAAAAAAAAGGGGTTTAATTTTATTTTGCACGGCATCCTAATTCTTTTTCGTAGCCTAAAGAACTCTTTATCAGCTATCTACCAGTGAAAGTACCGTCAAAATCGGTACAGCCGGAACAAACAGGCAGAGAGACAGACTTATTTTTTTAATTCTTTAGAAATTCCGTTTGTGTGTTTTTCGTGTAAAACATTTATATAAGCAGTTTGTAAGAAACTATTATTATGACATTATAAACAGACATTTAAAATTTATATATTTCTATATGGATAAGTTTGGCTGTTAAGTTCGACACGTGTTCCTTATTTTACTTTAAAAAAACTGATGTTTACTTGATATTAATACAAGTTTATTAAACCAGTAATTTTAATTGCTTTTATTATGTTATCAATGAAGCTATTTCCAAACATGTTTCTACTTTTAAGAGCTTATTTATTTCGTTTTAACTATCGCGATTGAGCCACTCGATATCATTGCGCTTCTGTTACCTAATTAAATGGAAAAGAATTACAATTACTTATCCCGTCTGTTACAAATTCAAGATTATCTTCATCAGGGCGATAGCAAGAAGCTCCTGAGTGTCAATAAAATATTTTAGCTATCAGGAATCTTTTGTCCTAATCCCTATTACTATCAAAACGCTTTGCAGATGCCAAATGTTCTTGAGATAATACTTGTAACACTATAGGGGTTCGTGTGGGAGGATTCCGATATTCTTACAGCTAGGGTTCTTAGGAAGCGTAGGCACTTGTAATAGCATCTGTCATTTTCAATCTTGCTGTAGTTTGATGAAGGTTTATATTTCATTGTAGAAGGTGGTTAAGCTGAGTTTGTAAACTGTCTATCTCTTGACTTGAGCTTAGGCCTGCTATCACCTAAATAACCGACGCCCGATAAATACTTCAAAAACCTCGATAATAGGACAAATGCGGTTAACCCCGGCTGGCATCAGTCTTAAGCTCTCCGCTATGCATCTTCACTGCTGTATTACGTCACAAAGCAATGTATTCGCACTCACGCCGCTTATTGTGAACGTTAATAGATTCACCCGTGTGTGGGCCATTACAATAAAGCATCGATCATTTGGCTGCGCCGGCGCACAATCGCCGCCGTTAGCAAAGTAAATCGAGGGGTGGATGCGGAAACAGATGGAATGATCCGTGATATTGCAGATGCAACGGTACGGTTAATGGAAGAGCCTTTAGTTTAAAAGGACTAAAGAGAATGGAAATGGGTTATGAATTTGAGGCTTTAGAACCTTTCAAAGGAGTGTTGTGTGCGCTAGTGTAAATCTATAGTATTATAAAACTGAAGAGTTAGGCTTTTTTTTGAATGCGCTAATCTTCATAATAGCTTATTCGATTCTGAACGTTTTTTAACTAATAAGAAGGTACGTTATCCCGTAGCCATAGGCTATATTTTATTATAAAATAAAATCAACGGACGATGTGCTAGTGCTCAGATAAAATACAACGTAGTGTAATTTAGTTCAAAATATGATATTTTAAATAATAGGTACCATTTAGGGAGAGTGTAGTGGCAATTTATAGTTACTGATCATAATTTTTGGTACATTGGTAATATATGGAAGCTGTGTAAAATTGCGCAGCGTCATGAGTGTCGTTTAAACTCAAGATACAAGATCAAAATATTGCATGATTCTGTTTTAGCGTTGTGATGGTCCAATGGGGTTCGATACCAAGCAAGTACCAATGCGACTTTTTCATTTCTATGTGCTTTCTAAGTTTATCTTGGACATCGCTGACATCGGTGGAGGAAAATATCGTGAGGAAACCTGGACTTGCAATCAATATATGTCTGAAAATCCGCCTAGAACAAGCGTGGTGATCAATGCTCGTACCTTCTCTGTATGAGAAATGGCTTTTGCTGGGGGACAATAATAGGCTGATATTATTAGTCTCTTAGTTGATTGATTCATCATTCTCCTCTTTCATCTTCTTTCATTACGTTCGACAGGACTTAATTATGTATCTTTAGCAATCTTATCAATAGGTTACCTACGAAACGATTCGCAATATTAAATATGGCTACTAATTTATTAAAACTATAAAGTAAGTCGACAAACGATCCATCATCGGTTGTCAAAATGTTTATTATAATACAATTTATTGGCCGTTGTATCTGTCGTTCGGTTTTTAATTCGTTGATCTTTGTCATTTGTTTTTATTTAGTGGGTGTCTAGTGATTAGTCATTTGTTTAATTAAACTGTTTTAATTTTGTTTCTGATCCTTTTTTTTTTAAGTTCCATTTATGTGCGCACTATACCGGGTCTAAAATACGAATGCGTTATGTTCTTCTCATTATTGCGATCATTTCTTTATGCGTTCTATATGAAGATATCGAAGTCCTTGTTTTCATTTATATATTTCTTATTACGAAAACCAGTTTTAAATTTTATAGACTACCACAACTGCTGTATATTATTACACTGCACCGCACACCGGCGCGTGGCGTGGGGCCGCAGATTTGAACATTGTTATTTAAACCCCGCATTTTTCCACCAAAATTCATAAACTTTGACGTAATTCTGTAAGCATTTTCCTGAGTGCGTTTCCTAGTAATTCTGATCTTCTTTAGCCGTTCTCCTAACTGTATAGCTGATTCACTACCTTACAATAAATCGGAAACATTATCTACAGAAACGCTCCAAAGGAACCTATCAACATTCATCGGTGTTAGTCTGCCCCCGAACGTGCGCAGGAGTGCACCGCAATCCGTTAAGACAATGGCGATGGGTTACTGTTGTTTTACAATACAAATTCCTAACAACAAATTGCATGTGTGCTGATTTCCGTACCCGCCTCCTACTCGTTTTTCATTGTTTCGTGTACAAATTGCCGATGGGTTCATTAACGATTGCAGTTATAATTTTGATATATTATATGCCTATGACGTTTTAAATTTTCTGATTAATGTTTATTCAACTTTGGTTATAAATATACAATTTTCTTATAACGAACAGGTTACTGAAGCTGCCAAAGCTGAAAATACTGTGGCGTCCTTGAATAGTAGATACACTCCAGGTTCTGACTATAGAACGATAGATCGTGGAGAGTTTTAAGGAGACTTTCAGCATACAGCGCGCTCTTTAAAAAGTAGTCTTGTTATAATTCCGCAAAGTAATTACACTCGGTGCAATTTTGTAGAAAGGATAAGCACTAATATATAGACATGTTGCCGTCCAATAACTTAATTTTACTTTACTCAAGTTAGGAAAGTATCTTAAGCCCCAATTATAACCAATCCTTGTGACAGCGATACGATCTTTCATCATAAGTTATTACTTATTTCAATTTACAGTTAGCAAAAACGTAATTCACTAAATACCACTTCAATCACTTTTAATTATGTAGAAGTATGTGTGTGTGTTTAATAGTTCTCTCCTTAATGTTTTATAACCACCATGTTTTATAGTTAAATATACCATCACGCCTGTATTCCCCGAAGGGTTAGGCAGAGGTGTAACAATGTACACCCACAGTTCGCCGGTATATTTAGGTCCCATGTAATAGGGGGCGAGCCTTTTGCCATTAACCGGGCACAAATCCTAACTCCGAGCTGCTACTGAGAATTTCATAGAAAAACCCAATAACACTTTTTGCTCGACCTGGGAATCGAACCCAAGACCTCTAGCGTAGCAGTCGCGCTTAGGACCACTAGGCTACCGAGGCAGTTAGTTTTATAGTTATCGGTTCTAAATCGTTTATGTAAATAAAGCTTGAATAATATTTTGAACCTTGTGTGGTCTAATCTAAGTTGCTATGAGGGTGCAATTAGTGCGTTAGGTAAAAGAACTACCTATCAACATCGTTGACGATAATTTCATTTGTGATGTAATTAAGTCATTTTTTAGCTAGTACTCATTCAATAAAGTACAATAGTTTAGGCAGATTTGCAGTAAATTTTTGTATGGTGGAGATTTGACATTTACGAAACCGGTAACGTTGTAGACAATTTACCCCCAATTAATTTCTCAAACAATAAATGGATTGAAATTTTGCCAATGCTGCTGTGATGTTGACTAAAATATTTAATTTAATACCAATCACAGCTGCTTGACAATTTGTAACATTTATTTTTCACTCGAAAAACCGGCCAGGTTTTAAATATTTACATCCAAAATTATAATTATCGTAACATGAACTACTAATTTCAATACTCCGGAATGCTACATAATTTCATGACAACCACTTTCAATAAACACCATGATCAACACTCATATCTCAGCATCAGTCGAGTAGCCGTCATTACATTAATCAATATTTTGTAAGACTTAACCGAAATTACCGTGACTATAAAGACCAATTTCCAAAACATTAATGTTCGTGACACGATTCTAAAACGATACTAATAGGATTATGAGAGACATCAAACGCGCAGGCTTAGCACAAGCGTGCGGAGTAAACGTATAACGGAACGTACCTAGTTTCGATTTTTAATTTGGAATTCTGGATTTCCAAATTAAAAATCGATTCTTCTACTTTGTACACGTAATATTTATTTAAGTAGTTTGAAAGCTTTAAAAATATCAATGAGTGATACTTATTAGGGTAGCCGTATAAACTGAACCGAAATTTGGAATTAGTCTTATTTCCAATTTGAAAATCGACCGAGTAGAATTAAGCAATAGTAAGCAATTTTACTAACTTATGAGGACCGATCGCAATTTAACCTTAGTCTCAAAAATATCTCTAAATTACCAATTATTTTTGACAGATGAGATTGCGACTACATTTTGAACGTTTTTAAATAGTAAATTTGGCTCTTTGGCATTCTGTGGTTTCCGCTTACCCCCATGGGAAAAAGGCGTGAGTTTATGTATGTATGTATGGCTTTTTGTATGTCGCGCACTCGTGCTAGGCTCTCTGTTCGTAATTTATCGTAATACTGTTAACGGATTATACGGTTCGTAATCAAGGCTAACCGTAATCGCATATCGGGATAAAGGTGTTGATTTATTCACATTTTTATAAGGTTTCTATTTAAAATAATTAATTATTGTGACCTGTTTCATCGGATTTAAAACGAATCGGTTAGATTTCTCATACCATCACGCCTGTATTCCCCAAAGGGTTAGGCAGAGGTGTAACAATGTACACCCACAGTTCGCCGGTATGGTTAGGTCCCATGTAATAGGGGGCGAAATCCTAACTCCAAGCTGCTGTAGTTAGATTATGAAAAATTCTAAATTATGAATTATAATAATTCATAAAAAAACTACTAAAGATTTTTCTGCTTTATTTTTACCTGTACCTTGTTAAGATTTTACATCACTATTTCTTTAGCTAGATCTGCGATTTTCAATTTTTGTCTGGGCAAACAAACTTATTTAAAATACTCATGACTATCTATACATATATACTAACTGATATAATAAAACTGAAGAGATCATTATGATGATGACTCTGTGAATGTTTAAACGCGGTAATCTCAGTAAGAACCAGTAGGATTAGAAAAAAAAATTGGATATGATAGCCAGGTTCATGAGAAATAGCATAGGCTATATAACTTACAGAGGTAAAAAGTTAATAAGTAAAGCCCATAACATCACAGCACAGTTATGAGCGTTTATTTATTTATTAAACTTTATGCACATAATGTAAAAAATACACTGTACAAAGGTGGACTTAATGCCTTAGGCATTTTCTACCAGTCTACCTTAGGGCGATGCAGAGACTAAACATAGTAGGTGCAAAGAACAGAAAATATTCAGGAATAAAATATATTATAATAATAAATACATATATACAAACAAAATATACATAGTTGGAGAAATAATAAACAAATTAATTTTGAGACGAGTCTGCCAACCTCATAAGCATGTACTAACTTGCTTATGAGGTTGGCAGACTCGCAAACTCGCGAACACTAGTTCGCGAGCTTTTACTTTGAATGTGAACCGATTGGTGACCATTTACGCTCACAAACAAAAACAGACATCTCCATTGGAAATATTTTTACATTCTATTGTCGAGACTGGTGTCAGTATTCCTAACATCCCACTAAGAATACCGTTACTCCAAGCACGAGCTGCAGCTACAGTACCTACATAGCTTATCTACGCTTACAAGCATAGACGATCCATCAAAAGTTTCTCCTTAAGTTTGTCACTTACAAGATAACCTCTTGATTGGAGATATTTAATACATAAATCTATTTTAATTGGTCTTTAATATTATTGACGTCATTCTTACTTCAGTGAATGTCTACTTCTCGATATTTTCTAACTGTGCTTTTAACGTTTTGACTATGAATATATCTAATGTTAAGACGAATTTATCGACAGCGCGCTTTATACAAAAGATCCTGTCTAGTCATATTTTGATTACTAATTTAAAACGTAGTATGTATAAATTAATATAATGGTTATTGGAATTCCAATTTCAAACAAAAAATAACATTGTGAGGAAATGTGAACTTATAATTAGTATACATATAAAATTCTTGTGTCACAATATTAGTTACCATACTCCTCCGAAACGGCTGGACCGATTTTTATGAAATTTTGTGTGCATATCGGGTAGGTCTGAAAATCGGTCAACATCTAT
This sequence comes from Caradrina kadenii, assembly GCA_947462355.1. NCBI lineage: Eukaryota > Metazoa > Arthropoda > Insecta > Lepidoptera > Noctuidae > Caradrina > Caradrina kadenii. The sequence goes on along the minus strand of OX381683.1, from coordinate 5,188,776 downwards.
TTTTCATACCCGTAATTTGTTTTTATGGCAACACAACATTTGCTGGTTCAGCTAGTCATAATTAAAAGTCTAAAATCGCCAATCCGCATTGAGCAAGCGTTGTCATCAATGCTTGTGCCTTCTCTGTATGAGAAGAGGCATTAGCCTTAGGACAATGAGAAGCTAGTATTAATATTTTAAAATTAACTTATTTAACGGTAAAGTGACTAACTACAAGCTTTTATTCTAACTACAAAATTTCATCGAGGGTAGTTACTTATTACTAAAAATATGACTACACTATTTATGAAAGTGTCTTAGAACTCCCCTCTATCATAACCTTATCAGAATTCCACGAACATCTCTAGCGTGTTCTACAAAATTAAATACTAATTCTTGGTCCCGTCAAATTTTATGTCTCTTCGCCAGGGGGGCTTGTTTGAGACCTACCTTTAGCATGCAAATACAACGCGTGACAAATTAAAGCTACGTGCAAGCAGCATTGGCTTCGTTCCGATGTCTGACGCAACAATAATGTTAATTGAGGAATGATTTATGTGAACGAAGAAAGAATGTGCAATTGTACACTGTAATACCTCACTGTATTATCGTAAATTATAATTTCCTAGTGTATGAAGGAGAGATGGAATCTATAGGTATAGTAGCCACCACGAGTCGTGAGTAAAAACGTCATGTTAATTTTTGGGTTTCTCTCTGGGTTTTTGGGGCGCCAACGCTGCACGCGATGTGTCCGACTGACGGACCAATCGCATGCAGCTAAGACCCAAAAAACCTAGAAAAGAATCCAAAAAAATCCATGCTCACGACTCATGGCGACTACTGCCTAATATGTTGTTTGAACGCGCTAATATCTACAACTACCAGTCGAACTGGAAAGAATATTTTTGGACATGATTGCCAGATTCGTGAGGAATAATATAGGCTATGTAACGTCGGGGTACGACACACGGGAGCCGAGCAGTAACCAAAGACTTAACGTGGGTGAAACCGCGGGGTATTGCTAGTCTTTAAAATGGAGATACTTGCTTTTACCAGCGGCTTCGTCTGAGTGATTGTGATTAATATTTTTATATAGCCTATAATCTTCTTCGACAAACGGTCTGTATAACGCAAAAGGAGTTTCTGAGTTTGCACGTCGAAACTAACAAACTATTCAGCTTTGCAATAAAAGTATAGATTAGCACTTACAAAAGTAAGTTCATCCGTTAGCCGTATCATAGCATTATCTTATTTATTGTTGTCTCCGCCCACCAACTTAGATGTTGTGTTAGACTTCTAACGATTGCTCATGATTTACCTTGTCTTCTGAACAGCCTGTTAATACTGGGACTACTTTTTGCATTGACTTGCAACCGGTCAGGACCGCTTCACTTGTTTTATTGCATCTATAAACCACTATAAATAATTTCACTTAGAACAAGTACATATAACAGGCAACGCCTTATGACTTTTTCCATAAAAATCAAATAGTTCCATTTAATAAAAGGTGCAGTTTCGCATCCTTGTTTCAAAAAAGACATTGATAATTAAATAAAATTTATAGACCCGGTCAATTATTATTATAATAAATACTTGTTTTTTTATTTTTTATGTTTGACAGTATTTTTATTTTATTCGCTATGGGTAATCTCTTGACTCTAGTCTAGGTCAGAGGTGACAAAGACAAAGTCGATGATAGAGTCAGCTTACCCAGAAGGAGCCTGTTCACTCTTACATAGTAGAGATTATTTCAGAATACACCTCTTTTAAAAAGAGAAACGCCCCGTTGTGTATGCGGTAGACAGTGTCAAGCGACTATATCACTGTGTGTGTGCGGGTCCATCCTCCCACCTGCCTAAACTCTGTGGCAAGAGAGCTAATTCAAATTGAAAATAACGAAATAAAAAACTAATCCAATTTATTTTATTATTGATTCGTGTTGAGAATTACTAGCATTTAAGCGATTTGACAAGGATGCAAACCTGTACCTTATAATATACTAGCTTCTACCCGCGAATTCGTCCGCCCGGATATTTTCACCAGTATTAATTAACGTCTTTGGTTACTTCTCCGCTTCCATGTGTTGTAGCATGATGTTATATAGCCTATGACACTCACAAATAACGTGACTTTTTATGGGTAAAAGAATTTTCAAAATCGGTTTAGTAGATCCAGAGATTACCCCCTACAACCTCACAAACTCACGAACTTTACCTTTTTATAATATTAGTACAGATGAAAAGTTTTCGCTTCTTTGTTTGGTTTCAACCGCGTGGGATTATGAGCAGGTGATGCATTCATTTGCTGATCTGCATAAAGCAAGCCCTGTTGCATCTGTATTAAAAATAAACACTACAAGGTTTGTTAATAAGAATTTATTTATATGGGAATGTAAATCTGTAAGGTATTATAGCAATTTTATAATTTGTCTCGAAGAAAGATGTCTTCCGTCCTTGTCTTAGTCTAGAAATATGCTGAGCTGTCTCTGTGTATATGCTTTTTGTTATTTGTAGTACTTTAGGAGTGGTATGAGATGCTCATTAGATGCGAAGCATTGCTCCAAGACATCGCATTATTAATAGGAGTGCATTGGGCTTACAATATCTCTTTGCATAATATTGCGTTATGGCGACGATATCTTTGCATATTATTACTATTCCTATCCTATTCTAAATTACCTACTGCTAAAAGTGGGGTCCTAGATTCAGTTAACAGGTCGGACAAAGTGTTATTAGGTTTTTAGGTATTTATGCAAATTGAAATAGTTTTTTTAGTTAATTTAGTTTAGCATACAGGCTAAACTCTCTCTAAGGCTCTTTATTTACAATTTGAAATATTGTATTTTTTTTTATATAATTACCGTACTTTTTTAAAATTAGAAATGGCACGTTAAAGTCACCAATAAAGGTACACCATCCCTGATTTAGGCAGTCAAGTTACAAAACTTTTGATATAATAGTAAGATAGTTTATGCGTGCCCTAATTTCTAGTAAATAGGATTTGAAGTTAAATTATGAAATGTGGTTTACATTGTGTACTGCAGTACTAGAAATTGTAAATACACGTTTACGCGCAAAACCAGAACTCACAATACTGCGGATGAAGTATTATTTACTCTATAAAACCGCTAATGAACGGTTTACCAAATGCCTAACGAAAACGCTAGTCTATCTACACAAAAAAGGTAAATTAAAGTGTTCGTTTATTATGTCAAAATAAAAGCTTTGTATGAAATAAATATATGAATGTTTAAACGTTACTTCCACGTAAAAACCATTAAATTTTTTAAATTATGTGTCTGTTCCTCTGTCTGAATGTTCCAGCTAATCTATGAAACGGCTGGACCGATTTTGACGGGACTGTCACTGGCAGATAGGTGATAAAATAAAAAAAATAACTTAGGCCACTTTTAATTTGGAAAAATAATTAAATTTATTAAAATATAAAATTCAAGTGAACGAAGTCGCGTATAACATAGAAGGAGAAAAAGATTTTTTTAAGAATGGAGACCAAACATTCCTCAAGTTCTTAAAATAACCTTCGTAAGGTATTAAGTTCAATACTCCCATTGCGGCAAAAGTAAGCATAAGAATATCACATACAAACTACCATACCATCACGCCTATATTCCCCGAAGGGTTAGGCAGGGGTGTAACAATGTACACCCACAGTTCGCCAGTATGTTTTTAGGTCCCATGTAATAGGGGGCGAGCCTATTGCCACTAACCGGACACAAATCCTAACTCCGAGCTGCTACTGAGAATTTCATAGAAAAATCCAATAACACTTTGCTCGACCTGGGAATCGAACCCAAGACCTCTAGCGTAGCAGTCGCGCTTAGGACCACTAGGCCAACGAGGCAGACATACAAACTATCAGCCTATAAATTCCACTATAATGTAGACCCCAAGGCTTTGAGGTCTTAAGCTTCGAAACGATATATTGACTGGGGTATCAATACAAATAATTTATTCGACACCATTTATTTTTCTGCTTTAGCTAGTGGGATTTCAATGTTTGTAAATTGCATTAAGATATAAATGGATTTGAACAGTGTTCCCAAGGCTGTGCTTGTTTGCTTAATCGTGAGAATTGGTGGTGCGATAACTATGTTGTTTGTAATCCGATTAATGTTTATCTACTTCGGTGCTAGAAGGTCCAACACAGGGATTTGTTGGTAGCCTGCCATGTTCCTTGTAAAATATTGTTGGAACAAAGACGGCTGTAAATATCACAAATTTTGACTAGTTAAATTATTGACTGACGTGCTGTTCTTAATCATTGCACCCTTCAAGTTTCATGGTTTGCAGATCAAGTACCTATTTGTCTCCTTGGACATAAAGTTGTGGCTTTTAGTGTTGGTGCTTGTAATACTTTTTAAACTTTGAACGTTCGGATATTTAGTACTAGGGCTCATTTTGCAAGGAACTTTCATATTAAAATGTAGCACTTAAAAGGATTCTTCTGTAACATTGACGACTGCGGTATCAGCATCTGCTGTTCACGATTTATCATTGGCAGATTCTCTCTTTACGGTTATTGCGTTGCTGCGATAAGTAGCAGCCCTTAATGCATTTCTGATATTTCTACTGACTTCGAAACTAAAGGTGGTTTCAACCCATAATAAATACGTACTTTGTTTATGAAGCAATATAGTTCAATGTTGTACGAACAATTTTTTAAATTCTCGCCATACCGAATATTGGCGAGACGTGAATTGAATCATTTGTTCGTACAAGATTCAACTTTATTGCTACAGGAATGGAGCATTTATTACTATACAAATTTTAATTCTCGCCTATCCAATTCACTCCTCGCCTCACAGGTGTGAAACTACTTTTAGTCCTATGAAAATCTTATTTATTACTTAAATCCCTTGATCGCAAATATTCACATTACTTTGGATAAGGTCAGAACTATTTGCGTTGATCCCAGTTGTTATTACAAATGTGACAATTATTTTGTACCACTTATGGCTCGACTGTTTAACTGAATCGATCTACTTTGAATTTTACTCCAATATAGTCCGAGTTATAAACGTTCAATAATTTTAATTAAAGTGATACAAATAGTATCCAATGTATTTCTCGAAACCTAATCCTCGTGGGCAAATCCGTGCGTAAAAGTTTCACAACACAAAGCCATTAAAACTACTCATACTGACAGACAAACTAAAGTTACTTCAAGCAAGAAATGACTTATTTTTGTTGAAAAACATCAATCGCTGTTTATGGTCGTCAGGTACAAGTAACAGTGCAGGGGTCGCGAAAGTATTTCAAGTTTAGTTACGTACCACACATACCATCACGCCTGTGTTTCCCAAAGGGTAAGGCAGAGGTGTACCAATGTACACCCACAGCTCCCCTATAAATATGTGTTAAGTTCAATGTAATAGGGAGCGAGCCTATTGCCATTAACCGGGCATAAATCCTTACTCCAAGCTGCAAAGAAAACACCAATAACATTTGCTCGACCTGAGAATCGAACCCAAAACCTCTAGCGTAGCAGTCGCGCTTAGGACCACCAGGCTAACGAGGCCGTTTAAAGGAGGTAAAGATTAATTATAACATTTAAAATTGGTTCTGGTAAAAAGTTGGAACTTTGCCCATCTTTGACCATGACTTTGACAATATGCAAAAACAGAAGATTCCCAGGCATAGTCCAGAAATAACAGATTATAATAATGAGACGAGTAACTTTCCGCTCCATTAAGCGTTTTTTTATACCCGTTACAAAATATTAATATATTATATAACCCTAAATATAATATAATAATATATAGTAATAGAATATTTCTAAATCCTTCGATTACAAGCTTTCCCATTACCATCATTAAGATCATAGATATAAGCGTTAATTTGTAATAAGCTTGGTGCGTTTTTATCGCAATCTGCCTAGTCAGTGTAGTGCCAGCTACGATAACTCTTCAGAAAACTGAGCTGAAGGTACACTTCGTTTCATATTACACCTAGTTGCAGATGTATTATCTTGTTTGTTATTATTTTGTTATTCTATTATGCGTCCTATTGTTATTGTGTATGTATGGATAGATAGGTCATAGTTGTTATTACAGTTGTCTGTATACGAGTGGATGAAAACACGTACTATTGTTCATCCGTGTCTCAGGTCGATAGAAGTGTTGTTGGATTTTTAATTGTCTTTAAAGGTATCCAGTGCAGTTCTTTTCTAATATACTTATTAATGTTTGTGTTGTGGCCTTATGACATTGGTTAGGTTGTTATTTTTTTTTTATCAATAATTTGTGTATAGTTACAAGTTTTATCGGTGCAAAAATTTGGTGAGGCCATCTCACTAAAATAATTTTTGAATGTGTGAGTGATTTATAAAAAGAATTTATTTAATACTTCGGCAGTTGAAAATACTCATCTCAGTAGAATAGACACTGCAAGAGTTTTATTTAGCAACATGATTCTGTATTTTTTAACCGACTTCAAACAAAAGGAGGTTATCAATTCGTATGTATGTTTTATGAATGTGTGTTACGCGATAACTCCGCCAATTATTAATCGATTTTGATGACTATTTCCTTGTTTGATAGGATGTTTGCTAGGTGCTTCAGAGGTGGTGACATATAAATTTTATCGAAATTGGTTCAATGGTGGCAATACAATAAACAGAACCAAAGCCGCCGACTTCCAAAGCCAAAGTTATTTTTCACTATTTAGTTTTTAAAGGCGGTTGTCTGTTTTGTAAAAAAAGTTTTTTTTTTGGTTTTTATTATTTAACAGTATGATGTCTTACCCCCCATGTAAATATTATTGTTTTAATGCTCGTGGGAGATATATGACAAAGCAACTTACATACTCGGCTTGCAGTTGTAATTCATAATCAGCAATCATCTCTTTCCCTCTCTCCCCTCTGAAATGATTATGCGATTTATATTCAAGTTTAGAAACTTACCTATTTCATTTCTAGTGTTATTAGTACCTACTATAGAAATAGTGAGACTACAATCTGACATACAGGGAAAATTCAAATTAAGAATTTAAATTTGATTAAAAATGTGGAAGTGGTTCTTTTTTAAATCATAATATTTTGTACTTAAAGTATATTTTCTTTTGTTACAGTGAGATGGCGCGGTGGAGTGCGCTCCAGCATGGACGATCAACAGCTTGGTTTGTTTTCTTCTGCCTACTGCAATTGGCGAGAGCAACGCCCGGTAAGTACCTTCATTTACTAAAATTATACACAAAACATAATACTTTATGTACCAGTGAATAAAACAAAAGCACTATCTCGTAGAAGTGTCTGAATACAGAGGACCTAGCACGAGCACCCGAAGTAAAAGTTAATTCAACCGTTTTTTAAAATTGGTAATACCCTTTACCCCAGTGGTTACTTAATTTAAAGACTTATTAATTGTGCTTGTCAATTAAAAATTATACAGGATAGTCATATTTGTAATTTGAAAATCGACTCGACTCCAGAATTACCCATTAATGGTAAATTACCACAAATTGAAAAGTAGTCACTTAAAAAAAAAGGGCGTGTTTATATCCGATTTTTTTTTTGGGGGGTGGGAAATCATCAAATAACTTCTCCCGCCCTGGGCGGGGCGGGAGGGAGTGTCAGACTTTTACTGACTAAAACCCATCCATGTTCCTACTTGTGCCCTTTGCGTTCCGGGGGCGCAAATTACCACAAATTGAAAAGTAGTTACTTAAAACAAAAAGGGCGTGTTTATATCCGATGCAATTTTATTAAGATTTAGGAACGTGTGCAATCTCATCTCAAAGACAATGTATCAAAAATGCCTATAATTTACTTACTTTTTGACAATGATTTTCGCTGAAATGAGATTGCGACTTGATTTGGAACATATTTTACTAGTAGAATTTGCCTTCAGGCTTTTTTACATAGAGCTATAAACCCGTAGAAAGGACACACTGGACAAACAGACACAACACAATTATTTTAATTATTTTGTGTCTTGTTTAAAATACACAAATAAACACTGCCTAACAACATCAAACTTTAATTGTGTTTGTTAACAAACAGATCAATACTCCATTGTACTGTATTTACAAATAATGTGTATTGAATGGTTCTGGTAATAAAATAACGTCAGCGCTTTATTAATTCATTCATTCAAACTAATTACATTCAGTCAAGCTTATAAAATCTCTATGGAATTTCATTAAATCGGAAAATTAATCATTTGGCAGAATAAGTATTGTGTTTTTGAAGATAATATGTTTTTTGAATGTCAAATTGTTTAATTATCAAAAGCAATGTCAAAGTCAAATAATTAATTTAGGACATAATAATATTAATCCATTTTTAAAAAAGTACTCAGAAGACCTATTATTCTTCTAATTATAAACGGTCAAATTCTAGTCGCAATCTCAACTCAGCGACATCTTTGACAAATTGAGTATGAGATTAGATTTAGGTCGTTCCTAATAGTAGTTATCAGAAATAACAAATAACAGTTCTAAAATTAAATACAAGAAATATTTTGATTCTCTTTGAAAATGCACCATTCTGTTTAAATTTCTTTCAACGTGTAATTAGCATCAACGGGCTGACTGACCTGCGCCATCGTCGCTTTTTGTACTGCATAACTTAGTGATTATTTACTAACTACCTCCTAATGTAATAGAATTAGAAACTATGTTTTTAATCATAAATATTGTTTTTTTTTGCTAATATTAAAGTGCTTAAGTTATTAAGTGTTTTATCATTTGGACAAACCCTTTGAGGTTTTTATGTTGTTTCTGTCGATAACCTGTTTTGTACCTTAACTAAAAATAATAATAATAAAAGTAAAGTAAAAAGCATTTAGAGAAACCTCTTAGCCAAATACAACAAAAAATCAAGAATACTACGCACATATAAGAATAAATTAAATACACTGATCAAAACGACACCTTCAAGAAAATAACGCTACAGCTTTTCCGTGACATAACTGCAACATGTTCCAACTAATTTATTTACAATAAACACAGAATGAATTGCCTAAAAGATCGTTTTACAAGAATCCCTCGTAAACTATGTACAACGAACAGTATTTTCTAATTGGAACAAACACTTATAAGGGTAGTCCCGGTTGCCTTTAGAGAAACTCCAATGTATTAAGACCGCGTGTAGGTACTAATTAACACTGTCTTTTACGGTTGCTATTTATATTTCAATTTCAAGGAATGTCCAATGATATGATAAGATATTTGATAATTGATTGGTTCTCAGGCTTACTCACTGGAAATCTACACTAATATTATAAAGAAACAAGATTTGTATTTTTGTTTGTGTGTATGTTTGCAATGAATAAATTTCAAAACTACTGCGCCGATTTCAATTCTTTCACCGTTAGAAAGCTACATGATTCCTGAGTAACATAGTCTATATACCGTCACGCTACGGCCCACAGGAGCGAACCACGCGGACGAAGTCGCGGGCAGCTCGTCTAGTTATTTAAATAGAAGGGCCGTTGACTTTGTACCATTATCTGAATTCTGTTAAAAATCGAGTAGTTAGTATAACTGTTTTATGTAGTAGAGCTCTTTGTGAAGGAGGTCGTACGGGGAAGTACTACCACCATACCTAGCTATTTCTGCCGCAAAGCAGCATTGCTGGGTTCCGGTTTAAAGGGTGTAGGTGCCGGTGAAATTACGGGAACATGAAACATTTCAACTTTGTCTATGGGATGGCAACGCATTTGCGAGGCTTCTGGTGTTTTAGATGTCTATAGGCAGATATAACGATGGTGATGGCTTGTTTGCCATTCAAAAAAACCATAAACTTGTTTTTCTTTTTTATGTACTTGTAGCGGATAGGTTAAAAATCAAACCGCATGTTATAAAAAGTTCATATACAAATCAGCTTGTATTAAAATATGGGATGCTTTGCAAAGTCACTTGTGGAACCACATTCAATAGCTAGTTAGTTAGAGCAATATCTTAATGCAGAAATAATGAAAATCTCTAGTTTATTAATTTTCAACCTCAGTTACGTGGTTCATAGACTGTGCAATAACTACATAGTTAAATCAGGATTCTCGTGGCTATTTATTATTAAAGTTACTAACTTTACGAGCAATCTTAAGCTATCCCTTACAGTAAGTTATTTATAATTTTCGTTATAATATGAGGTATGGATATCTTTGGATTTGTATTTTATTAACAAGTTTTGTAGTGCTTACAGATTACTTAGTGATTAGATGGCTAGTGACGAAAATAATTACTGGTATTAATGGAATGGCTATTAACTTTTGATATACAATTTCAATAAGGAATACTAAAAGTATCACGTCTTGTACACGGTTTCTTTTCTGTCTCTCTCTCTCTCTCTCTCTCTCTCAATTGTTCTTCAAACTTAACTTAACTCTGTATTCAAGATATCAAACCCGTAGAAGTACTGAATAGATCGTACGTGGAGTTGTACCACTCCGGCATGGAATTCGTCAGAAACTGCCATAAGAAGGAATGTCTGCCAGCTTCCGATCCAAGCGTGTGTCTTCTCTCAGAACTTCTGTCATTTGGTTTTAAGACTCGCAACTATAAACCGTTGTATAATGGTGATAAATAATCTGAATGTACCGTGAACGACGTCAATATTTTGACTACATACGTAGACAAAGTCGCGGATTAAAAAGTAGACCGACTTTATCAAGATTCCAAACCACCATTAAAATGTCAAATTTCATAACGATCGATTTAGCAATTCTACCGCGATGAGGTAACAAACAAACAGACCGACAGGGTTACCTACTTTTGCATTGATGCAGAACATCTGACTTATCTATCAAATTATAAATAAAACCAAAATTTTCTAAAATTACAAAAAATGCAAATAAAATCTAGGTATTTTGCCACGTCTATCCATTCCGATATCTATGGCAGCACCACGATATACAGTTAACATTATCTTTAAACAATTTAGTGGGAAATGGAAAGGCAACGTTCGCAAAACCTTAATTAATTGTTCAAAGGCCTAACGAAGCTAAGGTCTCGTGCACCTGTCGATACTCTTATTTATTACTGTTTGTTTCATGTGAGAGTATTTGCTTATTCTATCTCTAGAACTGCGAGCTTTGTAGTAGCCCTTATCTAAATGCATTGTGTTTCATTTCCACGGTGATAAATGTGGGATTAATGGTTCACGGATTTGTTTTACGATGCGCTGGGAATGTAGGAAAAGTCGTGTTTGAAAAATGTTCGTATGCTTATTGAGTAATTAATTTGTCATAGAAAAAGTGTTGGACTAAATGTTTTATGAGCTTTGGCTTGTATACGGAACGATACTTTTGTGACTATCATTTAGTAGATTAGATACTTAGTGTTATGATGAAAGTGAATAACTGAAGTTCCATTTTAGCTAATTTCATGTATGGTTTAATACCAACCCCTGACTGCCCCGTTGGTCTCGTGGTCGCAACCGCGACTGATGCGCACGGGGTCTTGGGTTCGATTCCCGGGTCGGGCAAAAAGTGTTATTGGGTTTTTCCATTACGATTTTCTCAATAGCAGCCCGAAGTTTGGAAGTTGGTGGTGTGACACCCCCGTGCTTCGGAAAGTACGTAAAGCCGTTGGTCCCTGCTGTCATTCGTAGATCTTTGACAGTTGTTACGGATGGTCAGAAGCCAGAAAGTCTGACAACCACTTTTACCAAGAGGTATCGTGTTGACCAGTAACTGGGTTGTGGAGGTCAGATAGGCAGTCGCTCCATGTCACTGATATTCAGCTGCATCCGGTTAGACTGGAAGCCGACCCCAACATAGTTGGGAAAAGGCTAAGCAGATGATGATGTATGGTTTAATAAGTTTTTTTTACCCCCGACGCAAAAACGACGGGGTGTTATAAGTTTGGAGTGTGTGTGGGTGTGTCTGTCTGCGGCATCATAGCTCCCAAACGCATGAATCGATTTTGATTTTTTTTGTTTTTGTTTGGAAGGTGAATTAGTCTGGAATGGTCTTAGCTATGCTTAATGGAAATCGGTTCAGCGGTTTCAAAGTTATCAGCTCTTTTGTTCGCTGCGGTAGGGATTTTTATTCTTCTGTCGTGGGTTACTTATTCTAAAATTTAGCCTTCTTAATGAGTCTAGCTTAAAAAAAATGTTTTATCTTTACAGGTCCATGTGAAGTGGAAACGGGCCAGTCTAGCATTATAGTAGATATAGAAGAGAGCAGAGGAGATCGTAAGTAACAAATGGTCTTATTAACTCTGGGTTAGTTGCTAACACGGGTTCACTATGTGTGACATAGCGGGAGTTAAAAGACTCAATAATAAAGAAGTCAAAAGTGGCATATATTGCCCATATCCAAGAAGACGTCTGATTACGGAGATATTAATGGTGGTGGTGGACTGCCTCGGTAGCCTAGTGGTCCTAATCGCGACTGCTACGCTAGAGGTCTTGGGTTCGATTCCCAGGTCGAGCAAAAAGTGTTATTGGGTTTTTCTATGAAATTCTCAGTAGCAGCTCGGAGTTAGGATTTGTGCCCGGTTAATGGCAATAGGCTCGCCCCCTATTACATGGGACCTAAATATACCGGCGAACTGTGGGTGTACATTGTTGCACCTCTGCCTAACCCTTCGGGGAATACAGGCGTGATGGTATATATATTTTTTTTTTAAATTAATGGTCTATGTTCCATGTTCTTTTTTTTAAGAATACGATTTATTAATGTTCAAACTAATCTTTAAATATCCCCACGACTTGTATACAGTTGGTACTCGCAAGCACAATGTTTTACGGCGCCCGAAATAACCTCGAAAGGAACCTAAAACCGTAAAAATAACTTGACATTAATTTGTGCTCACGACTCGTGCCAAAAAAAGTGATTGTTCACACAAAAAAAGTCATGTTTGTTTATCAATTGTTATTTAGTTTGATGAGCAGTATACCTAAGTATAGAAGCCGCCACGAGTCGTGAGCACAAACGTCAGTAAATTTTTGGGTTACTTTCCGAATTTTTTTTGGGCGCTGACGCTACACGCGATGTGTCCGACTGACGGACTAATTGCAGCTTCAATAACGAATATCAAAGTCAAAGTCAAATCATTAATTTCAATTAGACCATTCAAAGGCATTTTTGAACGTCAATTACATGTTAATACATGTAATTGACGTTCATGTTTATTATATTGTTATGGTATCTTTTTACACTCCATATTTTGCTATGTACGAGTACATCACCTCTTTCCTATTTCAGAGGTGAACCAAAGCACATTGCCAGCCCAGCTGCCAGTAGTCGGGGAGCCTGGTGTAGACGTGTTACTGTCCACGGTATTTCCCAAGGGTCCCACGCTGTTCCAGCTCGATGGAAAACGGTTGCAGCTTCTACAGCCACTCGATAGAGATGAGGATAACTTGTCGCATATGGTGTTTCAGGTATAGTGGATTATTGAATGTGTTTTATGGGCCCTAGTTGCCTGAAATAAAAGATTATTATTATTGTATTTTTATTCTATCTTGGGTTGAAAGTGGATCTTCCATAACTGAACAATGAGGGGCGGAGTAATGTAATTCGTTCTCCATATGGCTTAGATGTCAAGTTTTGACAAGCAGCGTTGCTGTGCTCCGGTTTAAAGGGTATAGGTGCCGGTGTAATTACAGGCACATGAGACATTCTAACTTCTCTTCTCTGCTTCTTCTCTGGGATGGCAACGCCTTGGCAAGGCCTCTGGTATTGCAAATGTCTATAGGCAGCGGTGACCACTTAACAACAGCTGAGACGTCGCGTCGCCTAGTTTGCCATCCAACTATATAAAAACAATTGAAAATCGAACGATCTGGGCTTGGATGACTTTGAGGAATTGGTCTTTAGGGCCGAGTCATCAAGTCTAAAGTCACTAAAGTTTACGAGTCACCTTCTACCCAACACCTATAACTATATGTAAATAGAAGGGCCTTCTACGTTGCCGACACGTACTATATTTAGATGTTAACCCATCAAATCTTCGTTATCGAAACCAATTTTAAAACGTAAAAGTAGCAATTGTTACATAGATTTTTGTAATCTTAGGATGCAGCTTATGCATATTATATACCATTGCATACGAAATACCTAATAAGGTGCACGTAATCTTTTTAGATAAGTCAATAAAACGTGTGGACGGGCGATTGAATAGTATAAATATATAATGTACGCCGGTGACTGTAGGTCATCGATTAAATAATAGTTACATAACAAATATACAAACTACCTATCTCTTCTAGAGTTCCCACGATCAAAAACTTATTGTCAATGCATCCACATATAATCTTTCCAAGCCATTATTTATCATTGTTAAAATAAATTATCGATCACAATCATCTTATGATAATTTGTCAAATAATGTATAAAGATCTTAAGACACTTCATAGGTAGCCATTTTAACGTTTTTTACCAATCAATTTTTTACTTTACATGACAGTATTAAAGTTCAAAATTGTTTGTTACTTCCGAATATAGTCCAATCTTTTGCTTTAACCGAATTATGTCTATTAATATATCGCCTAAAGCCAATAAGGTAGTTATTAATCTATGTTGGAAGTTATTTGGGTTGTAATTAATGGGTGTGTTTTGCAGCTGGTTTGCCAGGTGAAAGCGACGAAGAAGCGGCGAACGATACCAGTGATAGTAAGAGTCTCGGATATCAACGACAATGCGCCGGTATTCCAAGGAACGCCGTATGAAACGACTGTTCCTGAGGTAAGATTTTCTTTCAAATATCGTCGCCCCACTCTAGCTGTTCTACTATATCGTAGGTACGTTTACAAACATATAAACTTACAAATACGTAAACAGCCAGACCCGGAACAACTATCTGTAGGTCATACAAATATTTGTTCAGTGCGGGAATCGATCCTGCAGATGTCTGAGATTAAAATCATCATTTAGTTAAGGCGGCAGTTCCTTACTCAATCATTGTGTATCAATGATTGATGTATAATATGTGCTGACTACCGACGTAATATAGTCCGGCTTTCAAATCTCTTGAGGTTTTTTTGTTTGCCTTCTAAAATGTTTTGCAATTTAACTAGGTGTTGAAATATTTATTAAATATAATTAATTATTGATTGATTAACCAATGAATTGTTAATCAATTAATTATTATGCAATTAGTCATTAACCAACTAATTATTCAATGGAATAGTACGATTAAGTAAAGGTAATGAAACTCTTTGCAAATACTTGTTTTAGGTCTGACTTTGTTACCATACTTGCTTGTTAAGATCTGGAATTTGTGTTGAAGACGCTTTTCTTTTGATTATTCTAATGCCTCCAATTATACCTGATCCAATTAATTTTCTTTTTAACCCGCTCCAATATTCCACGATGCATTTCTTTCCAATTATTCTCCTGCTTCCACTATTGGTGCAGTTGCTGAGCGACTGTTTCGCTACAGGTTGCGGGTTATATTCCCGCATGGAACAATTTTTATACAGTCTACAGATAGTTCTTTTGGGTCGGGCTGTTTTTCACGTGAGTCAATATGTTTGTAAACACACCTACGATTCTGGAGACCTACATAGTTTTTCTTTTTTTGGCGTGGGAAATCAGCAAATAACTTCTCCCGCCCTGGGCGGGGCGGGAGGGAGTGTCAGACTTTTACTGACTAAAACCCACCCATGTTCCTTCTTGTGCCCTTTGCGTTCCGGGGGCGCGGTATCTGTTACAAACAACCCGTAGCCCCGGCAAGACATACATAGTTTGGGGCAACGCTTTTTTGAAAAAGGCAAAATCTCTTACTTCAGTTCTTATGTTATTTTTTCAGCTGGTACCAATCGGCTCCACAATATTCGAAGGAATCAAAGCTATAGACCTCGACGCAGGCGTCAACGGTATAGCAGAGTACTTCATAATACCAGGAGATAATGAAACGTTAGAGCAAGCGAACGCAGTAGACGGCTATGGAAGCTTCGCGATACCACTGCCTCATCAGGGGCATGTGACAGTCAATAGGAGCTTGGACTACGAGCGCACGCAGAAGTATCTAGTCACTATCCTTGCTTCTGTAAGTACCTAGTTGCTTACACCGGGAATTATATAATGGAAGGGGAGGAACTCCTCGCGTGGGGGGGAATATTAGGTTAGGTTACTAATACTTCGAATATTAGGTTGAAAAATGTCGACGATATGAGGTAACGAAAAAATAGAACAGAATTTACTTGCAATTATCTACCAAATCATTTTATCCGAACACTAGCTTCTGCTCGCGACTTTGTCCGCGTAGTTTTTTTCACTCGCATTAGGTTACTTCTTTGGTAAACTGCTCCGCACCTATTAGTCGTAGCGTAATGTTATATAACCTATAACCTTCCTCGATGAATAAACTATTTAAGACAAAAATAATTTTTCAATTCAAACCTCTAGTTTCTGAGATTAGCGCGTTCAACCAAACAAACAAACTCTTCGGCTTTATATAAGTATTAGTATAGATTTAAAGTGGCAATACTTTCCTGTATAAAACAAAAGAATAAATAGGTACATCAAGTATCTTCCATAGAATGAAACATAATCAAAAATCATTACAGGACCGTGCCCGCGACACGAGGAGACGTTTATCCAGTACCACGACATTGACTGTGCTCGTACAAGACGATGATGATCAGGATCCTTCCTTCATATACAAGGGATGCACTCTCCACGAGGGAGCTTGCTTCAATCCGGAGTATACTAGTTTTGTAAGTTGTCATTATGAACCTAAGTGTTTCCACTGCAAGTCAAACTAATTTCCGCCTAGGTCTGACACGATGTTTCTTGCCATGAAAAAAGGTCGTGGGTCATTATGACTTATGCTAATTACACCTAAAGACTATAATCGAATCTATAATACATCGTATGGTTAACTGTTTCGTCAGCCTAGTGGCCGTAAGCGCGACTGCTACGCTAGAGGTCTTGGGTTCGATTCCCAGGTCGAGTAAAGTGTTATTGGATTTTTATATGAAATTCTCAGTAGCATTTCGGAGTTAGGATTTGTGCCCTGTTAATGGCAATAGATTCGCCCCCTATTACATGGAAACTAAACATACCGGCGAACTGTAGGTGTACATTGGTACACCTCTGCCTTACCCTTTGGGGAATACTGGCGTGGTGGCATGTATTTATGTGTATTGTATGGTTCCTTACCTTACAAACTTTGAGAAACACAAATCCCTACTCTCTTAGAGATAGAACGAGCATTTAGCATGGGGCTCACTTACTGCATTTTGTTAATTTAATCCAGATTCAGATTCTCAATATGTCTTCCATTTACTGTAGTCAAAACCATGAAATGCCTGAATGAAAAAATAATAATACATTGTAACATCAGTCATAGTAATTTGTAGGAGTTACGTCTGCCCACAAATTGTCTTACAATTTGAAAGAAGTAATAATCTTGTTTTGTATGTGAGCAATCTCTCGATAGTATTTTTTTTCAACATGGAAGAAATTTAATCCTTGTTATAGTTTTTTAAATAACCCTTCCAATCTCCAGGTAAATAGCGGTGTCTTAGCAGGGATCCTTACAATAGAACCGGAGAAGATCCAAGCAGTTGACATGGATACTTTAGACGCCCGGATCAAATATACCATCGATAGTGGAGAGCCGGACTCATGGAATGAGTACTTTGCCATAGATCCTAATACTGGTGGAGTAAGACAGCTGGTGCCGGTTGATACCTCCATTGCCAAAAAGTTTCAGTTGGTCATAAAGGTGAGTGTGATACAAATCTTTTTAAGGCATTAGGAGTTAAACTGACAGCAATAGACTATATCAGTACAAAATTGCTCCAAACATGGTCACCCTGCTTGGTGACAAAAAACTCATTTTATTTTTCATATATAGAAACATGTCCTAAATTTTCCATGGACACCCTACCATTAAATGGTGGTAACCCTATTAAATATATTAGGCGCAGTCAGTGATCGATGATCAAGTTTCTAACGATTATTTAATTCTTCTCTTCAGGCAGAAGAAGTAACAGAAGCGCGTCGTTTCACAACAGCGAAGCTAACAATAACAGTGCGGCCAGTAGACGCCAGTCCACCCGTCGTAGCAGCGTCTTCTGATGAAGGAGTCGTCGAAGAAAACTCTCCCAAAGGCACCCAAGTTGTGGACCATAATAAAGAACCTATTAGACTGACTGTTTCAGATCCTGATTTGGTAAGTCGTCATGACAATTAATTACAGTTTGCAGAGTAACACAACTGTTTGACGATACTTCAAATTCTTTAAATATGTCATTACAATAATTAAAATTAAGAAATAATTAAATTAAAAGCGGACGGACAGTTTTTTGAAAGTCCTTTATTCAAAAGTGTGCTTTATTCCAAAGTGCCTGTAAATCCTATCCTACTAATATTATAAAGGAGGTATGGATGTTTGTTACTCTTTCACACTTAAACGGCTGAACGGATCTGGATAAAATTTGGCACATAGCTAAATTGTAGTCTAGAATAACGCATAGGCTACTTTTTATCCCGGAAAAATGTACGGTTCCCGTGGGATAATATATCCACTTTGACGCGGACGGAGGCTGTCTTTCGATTTTCGAACGATAACCAGAGGTCTTCAGCATACCATCAGATTGATAAAAATATCTAGCGATTATATTATCGATTAATTGATTTAAAATACGTTTTCCGAATTCAATGCGTCCGATTAAACCTACAAATTAAGGCTAATCTTGTTTATTGTGAAATATCTTTAATTTGTTTGACTCATAAACAGGGACCTGGAGATCCAGTACCAAAATACAAGTTTGAACTGACAACGAGCTTCTTCGACATCGACAATGATGGGTTCCTGGTTGTTAGCGACGAAAACCTCGACCGAGACCCTCCGAACCCTGGCAAATTTAGATTCCAGGTAAGTTTTCAGAGTATTAGTATTTAAGTAGTTGGTTCGGTAAAGGGGACTTTGGACTTAAGGGTCCTACCTGTGATATTTAGGGGCTTATCAATTTGTTCTATTTTGCGTACAGAGCTGATCCCCTGAACTTTAGGCGAGCCTCGCTTTGAACTGACTTTTGTCAACGCTCTTAATCCTACTGATTACTAAAGATAGATGTATATAGTTTTCATATTTCTATCTCTTTATCTTATGGCGTTCTCATTACTATAAAGTTATTTATTTTCGGTGGGCAGTGGTATTTAGCACCTTAGAATCGGTTGGGCCTGTGTCTGGGTTACGAACAAACAAGGTGATATCTTGCTTTTCTATAGTCGACCCTATCCACACGATATTAAAATCCAAAATAAATAATGTTTATCACTTGCTCGTTCCAGGTGGTCGCCCGTGAAGCGAACGGCGGGGCAGCATCAGCTCCATACTCGTTGGCAGTTCAGTTGCTAGACCAGAACGATAACGCACCAGTCATACCCAAGACTCAACCGATCATTGTACCTGCCAGTTTGGAACCTGCAGACGTTCATCGGGTCAGTATTTTATTTTTATAACTGCCCCATTGGTCTCGTGGTGGCAAGCACGACTTTTGAGCGTGGGGTCTTGGGTTCGATTCACAGGTCGGGCAAAAAGTGTCATTGGGTTTTTCCATTAGGAATTTCTCACTAATAGCCCGGAGTTTGGAAGTTGGTGATGTGGCACCTTCGTGTCTCACAAGTACACCCGTTGGTCCTGCGCCTGATCTAGAGATATTATAACCAAGTGGCTAGTTTTTTTTTTACCAATGGGAAGTTATCAAATGACTTCCCCCGCTCTGGGCGGGGCGGGAGAGAGTGTCAGACTTTTACTGACTAAAACCCATCCATGTTCCTTCTTGTGACCTTTGCGTTCCTGGGGCGCGGTAGCACAAACAAAAAACAATAATTTATTAAGCAAAGTTTATTCAATACAAAATAAAAAAGCTGCTACACGTAGCACTTTCTGTGAAGAACTCACTATACTTCTGTATTAAGTACCAGTTATTACACGTGTAATGGGACCCCAACCCATCTATACAAATAAATAAAATTCGATAGAAGGGTTAGGCAGAGGTGTACTAATGTACACCCACAGTTCATGTTTTACGTCCCATGTAATAGGGGACGAGCCTGTTGCCATTAACCGGGCACAAATCCTAACTCCGAGCTGCTACTGAAAAATTCCTAATGGAAACACCCAATAACACTTTGCTCGACCTGGGAATCTAACCCAGGACCCCATGCTCATCAGTCGCGCTTACGACCACGAGACCAACTGGGCAGTAGCTAGTAGATAGCTGATGTTATAATTTAAATAAAAATCCAATCCACAAAAATTTTAAAACTCTTTTAACGAAATATATCCACCAACAGGTAGAGGCGATAGACATCGATGAGGGTGAGAACGCACGCATTACGTACAGCATATATCACGTTTCTAACAATGGCGGCAACAAGTTCACTATAGACCCTAACACCGGAGTTATATGTAAGTTGCACGTGTGTTTTAGAGGTTCTCTGATGTGTAGAGGTATGTGTGGGGTGTGTATGTGTGTGTTTTTAGTTGTGTTATTTGTGTGAGTGATTTTGTTAGTATGACTTGCACTAAGACGGGACTCTGTTTAACCCTCTGTTTTTCAAATTTTAATGAATAAATTAATGTGAATAATTGCTAAGCGCGTGGAATCTGCTGTGATTAGGCAATTGTATTCAATACTATACAGGGTGTTAGGGTAAATGAGGGACTTACTTTAAGAGAGTGCAGTACTCATGAAAATAAACAGCTTTTCCTATAGTACGAACCGTAAAATCGATAAAAAGTCAACTGCTCCATACATTTTTGTTTGCATAACTCGACAAAATGTAAGGAACAGTTTTCTTTTTTGCGATTTTAATTTTGATTTCATGTTGAAGGTGGTTTATTTTCTTAAGCACTATACTCCCTTAAAGTAGGTATGATCCTTGTTTAAACTAACAACTTGTATATTTTTATAAATGACGTTAAAAAGTGCCATATGGTCTAATTGAAATAAATGACTTGACTTTGATTGGTTGGCTATATTATCATGAACCAATCATAACAGCCGACGCGCGCTTGACAATTTGTCACTTTGTTTTGTCTTTCGAGAAACCGGATAGTATAGACACGTTTTGTTTAAAAACAATGGGGTAACACAAACGGTGTTTTTAAAAACACGACTGCCTTAATTCAATATTACTTGTCACTACTTTATTCTACCTTTTTCATGTTTGGTTTATAATTTGATATCTCTGAGATAAAACCTCACTCACAACTGAATTCTCCTAATATCACGAATAATTTTTTTTTTCTGACTTTCTTTGAAGTATTTTTAGCACCAGTAGAATAGTGGTAGTATAATAAATACATTCACTTTTTGTTTTGAGTGTTCTTTGCAATAAATCACTAAATTATCTCCTAAGAACTTACCCATATTTTCATCGTTTAAGAAACTTAATATAAAATCGCGTCTGTTCTCTTTTCCAGCAAGCACAGGTCGTCTACAAGCCGGTGAACAGTACAGCGTCACAATTCGAGCCACAGATGCCAAAGGCCTCAGCTCTCAAGGTATCGTGGAGCTGTCAGTGGCACCAGGACCCAATACCCGACCTCCACTGTTCTCATCCAGGGATTATTACGCGCCCGTCTCTGAGGGGGCTGCTATAAATTCTACTGTGACTACTGTTACTGTAAGTTTATTTGTTATTGTTTACAATAAATAGTATTTATTTATTTTAAACTTTATGTACATCATAAAGATCTATTATCGTCATACCAGAAAAAAGTTTTGGTCCTCCCGTCCACATTATGCGTCGTTTTTAGTCTTTCCATCCGCATTGTCGATTTGTTATGCCTGTTTGGTCCTCAACTTATAGAACATAACTTTCTCATTACAGGCCAAAGACCCAGAAAATGAACCAGTGATGTACTCCATAGCGTCCGGCAACGATCTCCGACAATTTGCGATTGGTTCTAACACCGGTATCATCACAGTCATCAGGAGTTTAGACAGAGAAGTGCTTACGAGATATCAGCTGGTAAGTCCTTTTTCTCTCTTACGAAGTTTGAAGACTGCTTAGAAATAATGTCATATTAAATTATCTCAACAGTGTAGGCCTGCCCTTGTATATACATAATGATTGATTATGGTAACATTCTCACATGTGCAAGGGGGGTCAAAAAGGGGTCGTCTCTTGCTTTTCACAAGACACCACATTACCCTCACCGTCTGTACATTGCATAACGACAGGCCGTGGCGACGGCGCGTTCGTGTTCAACACACGCCTCATAAAGATGTCAGCAATTTTTGAAGGGGCCACTCAGGGCTGATGCTCGCCGAGACTGCGGGTTGTTCGTAATAGATACCGTGCCCTCACAAGGCAAAAGCAGGAACATGGATGGGTTTTAGTCAGTCAAAGTCTGACATTCTCTCTCGCCCCACCCAGGGCGAGGGAAATCATTTGATGATTAAAAAAAAAACCCCTCGTAAATACATATAATGATTAATGATGGTAACTGCCTCGGTAGCCTAGTGGTCCTAAGCGCGACTGCTACGCTAGAGGTCTTGGGTTCGATTCCCAGGTCGAGCAAAAAGTGTTATTGGGTTTTTCTATGAAATTCTCAGTAGCAGCTCGGAGTTAGGATTCGTGCCCGGTTAATGGCAATAGGCTCGCCCCTTATTACATGGGACCTAAATATACCGGCGAACTGTGGGTGTACATTGTTACACCTCTGCCTAACCTTTCGGGGAATACAGGCGTGATGTTGGTATGATGGTAACATTCTCACATTTGCATATGTGCAGGTCAAAAGGGGTCTTCTCTTGCTTTTCACAAGACTATGTGATTGGACTATGGCTATGTGGTATTTTGTGAAAAGCAAGAAAATATTCCTCTTTACCACTAACTATGCCAGCATTGTGACTGTACGTAACCATAAGCCACGAATGCTTACTATCTAATAATAATTCACATAAGTTGTCCGTTTTAAAGCAAAATTGTTTTTCCATTTGATGACCAAAATGACAAAGTTGATTCACTTTTCAGATGATAAGGGCCGAAGACCCAGGTAGACTGTCCAGCACAGCGACGGTGAACATCAAAGTTACTGACATCAACGATAATAACCCCAAGTTTGATGAGGATTCGTACACGTTCCATGTTAAAGAAGGTAAGAACAAATAAATAAAAAAGTGATATAAATAACGCAGTGGCGAAGGCGCAGTATGGGTAGGTGGACCGACGACCTGGTCAAAGTCGAGGGAAATCGATGGATGCGGGCAGCGCAGGACCGGTCATTGAGGCTATCTTTAGGGGAGGCCTATGTCTAGCAGTGGACGGCATTTGGCTGATTTGATGATGATGATGAATAAAATAAAAGTTAAAATACCAAAACCCGGAGACGAGAAAATATCCACCAAAAGCTGTTAGTACATTATACGTGTTATAATTTTAACATTTACTAACTACAAAAAATAATATTAGACAAAAAAATTGAAAACCTCAAACGGCGTAAGTATAGTACCCTTATTGGTAACTATATTTTCGAGCCGTTTGGGGTGGAAACCCTCGGGCCGTGGGGTCAATCAAAGATCAATTTATCGTTGACACTGCCCGCGACCCATAGGCTGGCTTTTACCTTGGCCAGAGGTTAAGCATTGCCATCCACCGTGGCAATGCCGCCAGTCTTTTGGGCACTTTTCGGGTTGACAGCGAAGCGGAGGAATTTTTTGATGCCATTTAGTTTCTTTTTTGTTATTATTAAGGATTTCGATATTATTAATTTTAAGGCTGTTATTATTAGACTAAACAAAGAATACTGTATTTTTAAACACGCAGTCACACGTCATTAATTAATACTATACCTTAGCCTGGTAGTATTTTTTTAATTTGCGAAAACTAGATTTCCAGAAAAAATCCAGACACCTCTTCTTTGTCCTAGTTGATACTCTATTTCATAATACTCAATTGGACACTTTCCAGGCGCCGCCAACGAGTTCGTGGGCTACGTACACGCAACAGACATAGACGAAGGAGTAAACGCAATGGTCAGCTACAACATACCGACGCACCTGCCCTTCAGCATAGACAATGAAACTGGCATGATTATTACCAACACTAAGCTGGACTATGAGCATACTAAGGTAAGACGTACAGGAAGATCTAATTATGCTGGGCTCTTTTTTCGTGGGAAAATCTTAATGTATGCCTCCATCTGGGGAGAACGGATCGTTATGTCGGATTTTTAACGCTTAGAAATCCACGGTTTCTCTTGTAACCATGAGTCGGAAGTCCGGTATTTGCTTAACATATGATCCGCGTCCCCGACCGGTATTGGAGGATCCGGTTTTACCGAAGGAGAGTACGCATCCGGGGTTCTCATCGTTAGAGTGGGAGAGAAACAACGGGGTGGTTTTTCGTCAGTAAAAGACTGACCCCTCCCCCCAGCTAGTATGGAAGACATTCATAAGCTATGCCACCCCAAGTCAGTAGATTTGAACTAAAGAACTTTATTATCATTAGCCGATGGTTAAATGACCATACCCCCAATTGGGTATAGTTTTGCTAAGACTCCATTTTTTTTTCAGGACTACGAATTTGTAGTAACAGCAATGGATGGCGCGATAGACAGGCGACTTGGCACCGCATCAGTAACGGTACAAGTGACAGACATTCCCGACGAAGTCCCCGTCTTCAATAAACTCGTCTACTCGGTGCATGTGCCCGAAAATGCGGCTAATTATCCTGTCGTTAAGGTTCAGGTTAGTATGGCAAGATGACCACCTAAAATTTGAATATCAGGAAGGTTTGATGGCGGAACTATTGGAAGGAAAAAATATAAGTGACGTTCTTGTTGAGTTGTCGTTATTTTCATCATAAACAATGAGCTCACAAAATGCAATTAAATATCCAAGTTACCAAGTATCAGTAGTGTAGTATAATGAGGTGGTAAGAATCTGGAATGCCCCGCCGTCACTCCCACGACCGAAGAAGTCCATGAGGATTTCCGCAGCATAGCAAAAAAAAGGTGTTTTAAAAAAAATCGGCTGTTCCATACATTTTGACAATGTAGATTTCGCATTTTTGTATGAAATAGCAAATTTTTCTTGGGTGTCTAGAATCACGCATTGAATTCATAGCAGGACTTTTCGTAACAATGCCTCTTCCACCCTCATTCAATGTAATAAATAAACCATTTATTTTATTATTTTCAGGCTGTAGACCCAGATACAATACAAGAAATAACATACACGATTCTTATGGGAGATACCGAGCTGTTCTCAATAGACCGAAAGACGGGCATGATACGGACTCTGCGGGAGTTGGACCGGGAGACGAGCTCGCGGTATCAGATCGTTGTGGGGACGGAAGAGAATATGGGCGAAGAACCTGGCGCTACTACTACTGTTGAAGTTTTTGTTGATGTAAGTAAAACACCATCACACACGCCATCACGCCTGTATTCTCCGAAGGGGGAAATCCTAACTCCGAGCTGCTACTGATAATTTCATAGAAAAACCCAATAACTTATCGCTCGACCTGGAAATGGAACTCAAGACCTCGTAGCAGCAGTGCGCTTAGGACCACTAGGCTAACGAGGCAGTAACACTTATACAAAACTTTAAAACTTTGAACTGAACCACTAAACCGATTTTGATGAATTTTGATACTGGGTTAGTTTGAACCCCGAAAAAGGACATAGGCAACATTTCAAATCACATAATATTAAATCATATATTTTCAAAGTCAAAGCATTTATTTCAATAACACAATTGTCTTAAAAGTGTCAAAATGATCTCAAAATTGTCAGAAACTTAGATAGAAAGTTGAAACTAGTTGCTCGTTCCATAACGTAGGTCTATGGAGAAGAACGAGCAAGAAACTCCACGGATTCTCTTTAATTTTTATTTTTTTATTTTCAGGACAAAAACGACAATTCTCCAATATTCACATCCGTCGTCCGCCCAGTCACTATCGAAGACTCGTCTTCGATCGGCAGCCTGGTAGAGACCGTGGTGGCCGTGGACGCGGACGCCACGCCCCCTAACAACCGCGTGCGTTACAAGCTTGCGGGGAGGGGAAAGGCGTCTATATACTTCCATGTGGAACCTGATACTGGCGCCGTGAGGGTGCGAGATGATCTGAGGAAGGAGACCGATAGTGAATATACTGTGAGTTTGTTTATGTGAAGTCTTTGATGGCGCAGACAAGGTCCATTTTCGCCATAGGTTAATGGCTCATTAATGACTTAGTCAGTTACTAACACAGAATAAAATTACGAAATGTCTTACATAATAGGCCCCTATTAGTAACTAACTTGGAGTTGAAAGATAATCCCGACTGAGAAGTTTAGTTCGCGCAGATAAATAAATATCTAAGGCCCATTTGCACCAAATAGTTAACTCCGAGCAAGTGGTCAATACGAGGACAAAATGTCTTACATAACAATAGTCCCGTGATAGTAATTAACTCTGACTTGTAAGGTAACCCTAGGTGGTGCAAGCGGGCCTTAGTACCTACATGAAAATGAAGGAGCCATCTGAAATTTTTATACGAATATGAACGCTAACGTATTAGGAACAAGGTTCATTCTTAACTGCTCATTTATTAGATGTATTGTTTGATGTTGTTTCCAGGTGGATGTGCAAGCTTACGATCAAGGTGACCCCATGATGTCATCAGTAGCTAGTCTTACTGTATACGTCAGTCATTCTGCAACAGTACCACCAGATGTAAGTATTCATTTGAGCATTACAACACGCATAATTACTTAAGTAATAGGTTGGAAATATAATATAGCCCTAGTATTAATTTTTCTGACTTCTATGTGACAATGTTGCACTTGGAATACATTGACGGTCCTGGCAAACAGAGCAACCATATACTAGGACAGATTTCATTTATTTATTGATAATGAACTAAAATACAACAGAAATTATAGTTGAAAATTACGAAATCGCTTGACGAATACGAGGAATTATAACTTGCACACAATTTTGTGCTCTAAATCTGTGCATTAAATCTCATTTTTATAAATTCAAAATACAATAATTATCTCTTCTCTCTCCCTTCCGTTCTATATCTATCTCATTCTCCCACAGGTGGGCCTGGGCTTCGCAGACACGCTATACACAGAGCACGTAGCTGAAAACTCTCCAAACGGCACGCTAGTCAGAATCCTTCCTCTATTGAATAAACGGGAACATTCTCCCGACACGCCGCTCAAGTGTCGACTTACTGAGTCCTCACAGAAAGGTAAGCAGGAAGGGTAGTAGCGAAATGAAAATATCACTTGTTTTTGTGTTACTCTCTTTTTGCTACACTTTGTAATTTGAAGTCTTTACATATGCTTAGTATAATGTTTGTGTAATGCTTAGTACTGCGATATAACGTAGCTTACTATTAGCGCAATAATTTTCAAAATCGGACTAGAAGTTTTGTAGGTAAGCGTGTTCAAACAAACACGAACGAACTCTTTAGCTTTGTAAAATTACTAACTACAAAAAAAAAATACTATTTAAGTGTTAATGATCTAGGTCAAAGTAAACGACGCGTATTGAGCAAAACGTTTATATTTTAAAAAATAGGGTCGAATGACAATACTTTTAGGTAAGGAAGCGCGCGCTGTCTATTGCGTTAGAAATGGCACTAACTCATGCGACTTAAAACTCAAAATGGCGGTTCTGGACTTGCCCTCGCGACCCCGCGCACTTCCTTGTACATCTTTCTTATCGCGTCGCTAACACTAAGGTTAGAAACTTATGGAACATTTTGCAAAAGGTGTTCCGTCTTATGTCGCTGACTTTCATTAACTAATTTATTTGTCAATAAAATCTATAGGTATTTATCTATTGCTAACATGATTAGATACTTACAAAAATATGTACAACACTTCCCGGATTGCTCACATCATCATAATACCGTTAAACTGAAAACATTGTCAGGCTTTCAATATGGATTACGATACTGAAAATATTAACGCTGTAGTTCCATCATATACTGAATTCATGGTTAAAATTTTCTTTACGATGTCCCAATGAAATGATGAAACATCTTCCACAGGAGTTTTCTACGTGAAACTAACAGACGAACGAGACTGCGCAATCTACCTCAACACAAGTTCCTTAGACTACGAAACTCTCAGCGAGTACGCATTAGAAGTCCAACTGGAGTCGATACAGGGGCTCATAAACCCAGAAAACAGTAAAACTATGATCAAGGTTCACGTCACAGACGCTAATGATAATGCGCCAGAGTTTGCGTTCCCTGAGCAGAGTAGCATCGCGGCCGCAAAGGGAAAGTACTTCGCGATTGTCACTGAAGATATGTTGTTAGGAACTAATGTTCTGCAAGTTAAGGTAAGCTTTTAATTAAGTCCTTGTACTAATGTACTGTAATATACACTGGCGTACCGAGCCAGTGCTCCGTTTCCGTTAGTCTCAAAATCGCAAGCACGAATGCTGACCGTGAGGTTCTGAGTTTAATTCTCAGGTGGAGCAGTTCGCAGAGTTTAGAAGTTGCTTGTGTGACTTGGAAAGTGCGCAAAGCCGTTGGTCCTGGCTTTCATTCATAAATCTTTGATAGTCGTCACTGGGCTGGGGAGATAAGCAGTCCCTCCATATAAAACATTTTTATTTCAGATGCATTTGCTTAGAATAGAAGCCGAACTCAACCTAGTTAGAAAAAGGCTAGTTATAAACTGTTCAAGTCAACTGCTTTTCAATTTAAAAGCATGGGTTTGCGTAGGCCTACTGTAAGAATTGTCAGCCATAACAATAACATAATTTAAGTAACAAAATTATGCTATACTTTTCTATTAATTAATAATGGCTACGACAAAATCACCCTAATGATACATTACACAAGAACTGTAATGCAAAAAGTGTATACTTTATCGTTATATACGGTACTCTTAGACACGGCGCGTATTGTTAGGAGATTGCTTTCTCAGGAGCTCTGACCACCGGTAGCTTGGCCCCTGCTCCCGATACCGATGAGCTATTTTTATAGCTTTTAACTTATATGTATATAAAAATAAATAAATTGAATATTAATAATATTAGTTCCGACCGGACCGGACTCCATGCTCAACAGTTGCGCTTGCAAACGAGACCAACAAGGCAGTCGAACACACTCACTGAGTCTCATTTAATCGTAATATTGGCCACTTAATTAATCACATAACGACGTAACTAATAACCAATTGGTACTATTATCATTGATAATTAGTTACATCATTACGTGTTCATTCCATTTATACGAATCATTTGTGATCGTGAACGTTTAACAAACCATTTATTTTTGTAACTCCAGGCAAAAGACACAGACAGTGGGGATTTCGGCAAGTTGGAATACCACAAGAACTCTTGGACGAAGGCAGCCGAAGAATACTTCAGTCTGGATGCGGATACCGGAGTGATTAGTAATGTAAAGACGTTCGAGAACGTGCCCAAAGAATTTTTGCCGTTCAAGTTCAGTGTGACGGCGAGAGACAACCCTAAATCTGCGCAGGATTACAATATTGCTAGAGCTTCGGTTATTGTGAGTATTTGCACAATGTTAGTGCTATTTATTACTGCCACAGATCTTATTACAAATTTTGGTATGATTGAGATTCAGTCTGCCTTATGTAAAATCAAAATTTGAATGTATATTTTGGGAATTTTATGTACCTGTATAAATAATTAAATTAAATTTACCTGTAAAACAGTTATAAGTGACTGTATCGACATTTATTTATGACAAAAAGTGGTGCAGTGTTGTTAACAAGACTTAATTATTCCGTTCTTGTACCTACCTATTAAGGCCCTCTTTAACGGAAAAGAGATGTCGCGCAAACATCCAATAGGATACTCTACTGCTTTGAAGCTAAGCTAAGATTTGGTAATAACGCAAACTGATTTTTGTTCCTCACCGCCTTGATTGGAAAAAGGCCCTTTTTCATCTTTAAAATGTCGCTAATAACAGGTGGAAGGGACATCCTATTACGCGGTCAAAATGTATAGTTAGTTTTTTAAATAACTGACCAAATATGTTTATACTGGGGTGTCTAGAATAATGTACAAAATCTATGGCAAAGCTTACGTTACTTAACTTGTCTCTTCCAGTTTCTCTCACAAATGTTGATACTTAATTATGTCTATCCCCAGATAAACCTACTCCAAAAGGAGAACCAACTAGTTGTCGAAGTATCGGAGCTAAACGCGGACGCAATGCGTCGGAGATCTCGAGGCTTACTCACTGCCATCGAAGAGAAGACCGGACTGTATGCCGGACTAGAGAAACTGACTTCAAGACATTATCTTGGAGAGAATGGTACCCTTGAAAGTGACCCGAAGGGTACAGATGTTTGGTTGTACCTGATCGATCCAAACACAGGAGGGATTCTAGGTAGAGAATCTACGGATGTTAAAAAGTAAGTTGTTATTATTTTCTTATTGTGGCGATCTATAATTAGGTCTTTAGGATCTTTAATTAGATCTTTATTTAGACGGTCTATGTCCAACAGTGGACAAAGTTCGGCTGAAATGATGATGATTTTCTTATTACACAAACACATAAGCACACATAAAACATACCATCACGCCTGTATTCCTCGAAGGGTTAGGCAGAGGTGTATCTATGTACACTCACAGTTCGCCGGTATGTTTAGGTCCCATGTAATAGGGGGCGAGCCTATTGCCATTTAGCTGGCCCTATCCCAGAACCCAAGCCCTCCAGCGTAGCAGTCGCGCTTTTGTCCGCCTTTGTACTTTTTTAATCCCCGACGCAAAAATAACGGGTTGTTATAAGTTTGACGTGTGTGTCTGTCTGTGGCATCGTAGATCCCGAATGCA
Source organism: Caradrina kadenii (assembly GCA_947462355.1). Taxonomy (NCBI): domain Eukaryota; kingdom Metazoa; phylum Arthropoda; class Insecta; order Lepidoptera; family Noctuidae; genus Caradrina; species Caradrina kadenii. The sequence continues at coordinate 5,158,092 of OX381683.1, read as the reverse complement.
TGTACCGATTTTGATTTTGTTTTTTTATGTTTGAACGGTGAATTAGTCGGGAGTGTTCTTAGCTATGTTTGATGGAAATCGGTTGAACGGTTTTAAAGTTATCAGCTCTTTTGTTAGCTTCGGTAGAAATTTCCATTTTTCTGTCGGGGATTAGGTAAACATTGTATTTTTGTGTTTTGTTCCATAAAGTTTAAATAAATAAATAAACTAACTTTATCTTCCTTGTTTCGCAGAGCAATAGACGACGACGTCCGCAAGGTGGTGTCGGCACGCCTGCAGTCCCCGGTGAGCGCGGTGCGGGCGCCGCTGTCGGCGACGGAGCAGGCGCGGCGGCCGCACATGGCGGCGGCTCCGCTGGCCACAGCGCTGCCGGCCGCTTTAATCGCTTTAGCAGCCGTCGTGCTCGTCGCGGCCATCGCTGCTACCATTTATATCTGCGCTTCTTGGAATAGGTAAATATCATGAAGACACTGGAACTTAGAAAATCTTACTCAGAAAGGCTCACTAACTCGTCTTAAGGTCATCGTTCGTTATAACAGCATGGCTCCGATACAGCAAATCATTAGCCATTCAAGTTGCGGCCTTAAATCGCGTGCCTTAAAATATGTTTTGTAATTACAAAATAAAAAAGGTGACGACTTGCGGGCGGCGTGCTTAGCGATGATCTTTACGATCAGCACAGACAAACATAATAGAGTTGAAAATGGTTTGCAAGATATATATAGATTTGACTACAAGATATAATGTGCCTTTATTATCTTGCAAGCAATTATGCAATTTTGAACTGTATTTCTGTACCGTTTTACTTCATTATCAATTAATCAATGGGTTACCCTATTACCGCTAAACATTACCTACGAAAATGATTAAAAATTACTCACACATTCACAGGTACAAGAAACATAAAGAACAAGCGATACAACAATATGGAACGCTAAGTATGACCATGCCAACACCACGACCGGCGTCGGGATATGAATCGAGCGAGGACGAACCCGCGCCGCGGTACGAAACACAGGTAAATAGACGTGTATGTACTACCTTTATCATTCTCATTCACATAGATAAGGCTTAGCTTTGCATGTGACATGAAAAATTATTGCCAATTATAAATCCCACACAAAACAAAAAATCGCATGGCGGGGGCTCGTGGTTTATAAGTAATGAATTTGTATGATTCCAATTTTAAATACTTAAATTTCACACTTAGCTGCTAATTACATTTCAATAAAGGAATTGCATGGCGGGGTTCATGGTTTAAAACAAATGAAAATGTACGATTCTAATTTTAAATACTTACATTTCTTACTTAAATATAAGAAGAACTGCCTCGGTGGCCTAGTGGTCCTCTGCGCGACTGCTACGCTAGAGGTCTTGGGTTCGATTCCCAGGTCGAGCAAAAAGTGTTACCGGGTTTTTCTATGAAATTCTCAATAGCAGCTCGGAGTTAGGATTTGTGCCCGGTTAATGGTAATGGGCTCGCCCTAGGGGCAGTTTGCCGGTATGTTTAGGTCCCATGTAATAGGTTACATGGGACCTAAACATACCGGCAAACTGTGGGTGTACATTGTTACACCTCTGCCCAACCCTTCGGGGAATACAGGCATGATGGTATGTTATATAAAAAGAAAATGCATGGAAAACTACTAAACTTGTTCTATTCACTTTTTAAATGATTGCATGTTTAAAAACAATAGAAAACTAAGACAATATACATAAAGAATATAGTAGCCGCCACGAGTCGTGAGCACAAACGTTAAGTTAATTTTCGGATTTTTGGAATCCTATGTGTCCGACTGACGGACCAATCTCATACAGCGTCGGCTGCCCAAAAAACCCAGAAAGAATTAGTTCTATTCTGGGCTTTTTGGGGCAACGACGCGACGAAAACTCAAAAATTAAATTAATGATGTTTGTGCTCACGACTCGTTGCGGGTACTATACCAGCCTATTATTGTCCCACTGCAGGCAAAGGCCTCAACTCATACAGAGAAGGAACGAGTATTGATCACCGCGCTTGCTTACTCAAGGCGGATTGGCGATTCAAGACTTTATATTAATTAACCGTCCAGGTTTCCTCACAATGTGTTCCTAACCGATGTCAGTGATGTCCAAGATAAATTAAAAAAGTATGATTTCAAAAATTGACATTGGTACTTGCTCGGTATCGAACCCACCAACCACATGCATGAGCACGCGTTAAACGTAACGTACATTCGATTGATATTCAATTTAAAACTAAATTAATAAGGAAAAACTGAATTCTATACAAAACTGTAACACCTACGTTGTCATAATGTATGGAACTGCTGTTGTTTTTTATTTTGTTCGCCGTTATTTTTATGTTACGATCATGCTAGGCTCTATATAACTTCGCAAAATTCGCTCATTATTTATTTACCTACATAATTAAATTATATTATTATGATATTTTAAAATCTCCAATTGTTACAGGTCTTAAACATGGCAGTAGATGACGCAGACTTACAGCTAGACTTTAGTCCAAACAACCACGCCTTCAATATACACAGCGTACAATATTTATCGAAAGACAATGGTAAGACTCTCCGATAACTATTGCTTTTAAAATTTTGGTACTCACCAAACTAAATGGTACTCCTTTGACATGTAACCAGCGTGCTTGTATGACCAGTTGTATGAACGTGGACGAGGCGAAAGGAGTATGAGAGGATCGTAGCAGGTGGCGTTCTGTTGTTTCTGCCTACCCCCATGGGAAAAAGGCGTGACTTTATGTATGTATGTGTGCCCTATGTAAGCACTGGAGTTATGTTGAATCCAGTGTAACATGCAGCATATGGACACAAAATTACAAAGAAATAGAAAGTCATTCAGCATAGAAGAAATTCGTGTAACTTGCCTGTTACTATGCCAGGGCACTTTAGTTTGACGCTAACTATACCTAAAGTCAGTTGCATAAAGTATCCAAAACAAATATGCATAGCTTTTTTATAAGTTCGTGTTCCACTCGCGCCTCGAAGGTTTGTCAGCAATTGGAGGGGCCACTCAGGGCCGATGCCTGTCAGGGCTGCGGCTTCTAAGAGATAACGCGCCTCCGGAACGGAAAGGCCACAAGAAGGAACATGAGTGGGCTTTAGTCAGTAAAAGCCTGACACTCCCTCCCGCCCGCCCATGGCGAAGGGAATGATCATTTGATGATTTCCCATCCGAAATAAAAAAACAAAATCCCAGAGACAAAGTTGAACTGTCTCATGTGCCTGTAATGAGCGATGTCTCATCATAAAATTACTTCCAGGTGAACGCAGCCCAACTCTATCAGAAACAGCGACCACCGCGCGCGCTTCAAGCGTCAACGAGAACGGCGGGACGCTCAACAACATGCACAACAGCCAGCTCTTCGAGCCCATCGCCAACAACTCGACACTCGTGCGCAACACACAAACGCTCAACCGTCGACTAACAAATGCTCATCCACTCAACAACGCAATAGGAACGTTGCCACGCGTCAACAACAACGGTGTTGGTGGCGGGTTGTTGGCGACCACGCTGGGAAGGAAAATAAATGCTGGGAATAATCATAAAAAGAAAGCTACGCATCCTATTATGGCGTATGATGAGATACCTGGACTGCAGAGGTTCGTTGTGAATATTGTTTTTTCTTTTCTTAATATTTATTTAAATTGGTCTAGTGGTTGCAAGGGCTGCTGCTCAAAATGAGGTCATAGGTTCGATTCCTAGGTTAGGATTTTCCTTCAGGAGTAGGGTAGAAGTCACCATTAACTATCATTTCAAGACACAACTTCTTAAGAAAAACACTATGATTTTGAAATTACGATTAATTGTCAATTAACAGTAAAATTTAATTTTTAGTTGCTCGATTCAGATTGGCAAATAAGTGACGTCATAGTTTACTACTGTTATACAAAATCTACGAGAGAATCGCGTTTTGACACCTCAAAAAAAGTATGCCAATTGGTTTGTAGTGTCAAGTACCCAGGTTTACAGTAGCAGCCTGGAGTCTGCCTATATAGCAAGCTCATTTTGATAACGAATTTTTTGTTTCGTATAACTATTGATGATCTAACCATCATTCAATGGAACTCCTAATGTTAATAAGTACTTAATATTATTTTTTCCATCCCAGGGCATCGGACAACGACAACGTAACGTTCGGCAAGAGAAACTTCACAGGTTACAACTACGACCAATCTCCAGTAGAAACCACCACGGAGTTATAAACCTTACAAAAATAAACCCTAAATAGTGAATAACAAGAACTTCTATCGAGTGTTAACTGACTTGTGACTTAAACCCTGAAGTGAAAGAAAGTGGATTCCGTCCGAAAATCATTAATTAAATATATTTTTATAACGTTTGTGTTCAACGAATAATAATAATTCTCTTCGTGTAAGAATACGACTGAACTTTCGAATAATTAAAGTTTAAAAAAATGTGAATAACGAATTTTTAGAAGATTATATTTTTGTACTTAGTGGTAACGTAATTTCTTAGCCATGGCTAGTCCCGTTTCTATGAACAAATGTGCATAATAATGTAAATATGGCATTACATGGTGATGCATATTTTTAAGGTACCTGAATTGTAAATACAGGTACAAAATCTTCTTTATTATTTTTGTAAATCTCTATTGTTACGCATATCTTTGGCAAAGTGCCATCTATCATCTTTGTTTAAATTGTATACGTTATCTGTGTATTGGGGCCAATGTTTGTGCTATTACTTTTGTAAACAAACGAATCTTGACTGCCTTGTAGACCAAATGTTGGGCCCAATATATTGTCAAAGTGACTTTTTGTCTTACTATGAAACGTAACTTTTATCTCAATTTTCAAATAATTTCGTTCTTGAGAACAAAACTTTTTTTCTTATTCCTTTACATATTCTTTACGAATTTTGTGCCAGTTACTGTTAAAATGTAATATAAGGTTTTTTACTACATCTTTACTTGCTTCTGGAAAGTGGCAACATTGCGAACTTAATCCTATGATTTTTTTTATAAGGGCAACATTTTTTATTCCATCATAACAATACGTAGGCCTAGATGTATAAAAAGTAAAATATAGTTAGCATAATAAACAAAAATGCTCAGTTTTTTTTTATAGAATTTTTATTATTGAATCTGGCTTCATAATGTGATTTGTGCCAAACCGATACTAACGTTTTTTTTATTTATTGCGTATTGAAGAGTAAAATGTTACCTAATGTAGTTTCATTGTATATCTTGTAAAATAATAAAATGTTTATTTTGATTGTGAAGAATAAATTGTATCATAATTTTGTGGTAAAATTGTTAATATAATATAATTTTTGAAATAAATTAATTTTTATTATCAACTTGTGTTTTGAATGCTTTCTAGATCGAAATCTAACTTTCCATACAAATTGATATAATATTGTGAAATCAAATGTTTTTTTTTGTAATTATAGGCACATAAGACATTTCGACTTTGTCTCTAGGATGGCAATGCATTTGCAAGGCCTCTGGTATTGCCGATGTCTTTAGGCGACGGTGACCACTTAACATAAGGTGTGCCGTCGTCGGCGTCGGCTTGTTCACCATTCAAAATATATTTCTTTATTTAAACTTTAAGCAAAAAAAAAATGGAAAGCTTAACCCTTAAATGCATTACAGGTGCAAATTATTAATCTACACTAATATTATAAAGAGGAGAGATTTGTATTTTTGTGTGTGTGTATGTTTGTAATGAATAAACTCAAAAACTACTGCGCCGATTTTAAAAATTCTTTCACTATTAGAAAGCTACATTATTCTTTAGTAACAGGCTATATACCATCACGCTACGGTCCACGGGAGCGGAGCAGTTACAAAGACGTAACTTAACGCGGGCCGATGCCTGCCGGGACTGCGGGTTGTTCGTAAGAGATACCGCGTCCCCGGAACGCTAAGGGCACAAGAAGGAACATGGGTGGGTTTTAGTCAGTAAAAGTCTGACACTCCCTCCCCCCCGCCCAGGGCGGGAGAAGTTATTTGATGACAAAGAAAAAAACGCGGGTGAAATAAGCCACGCGGGCGAAGTCGCGGCCAGGTCGTCTAGCGGTATACAAAAAGAAACTTAAAAGAACATTCAACTAAATTAATTCACATGTCCATAGACATATCTTCTAAGTTTCAGCAAAGTAAAATAGTGTACCCTAGCAGAGACGTGAAAGACATTAAAAGGGTTACAGCCGCTACAGGTAAGGCCCAGAAACCCCCTTAAACCATTCTGAATGGCCGTGTCAAATTGAATTTTAATGATCAAACTGAATCCTTTCCGTTGTACCGTCTAGGTATGATGTATTTAGTTAAAGCGGTTTAAATCTTCACAAACTTAGGCAATTTCTTGGGTTCTACGTGAAACTAATCATTGTTATTGTGAATTGGGGTCGAATTGTTGGTAACATAGCTCTTGTTTTGGTGTATGCAGGTGACTGTGCGCCTATTTGATTCCAGTCGTTTTTTAAATTGTAAATATGAGACCGTATAAATTTCGTTTCTTTCTTTTTTAAATACGATAAACGCAATTACTGTCGCTCATTTACTCTAAATAAACAAAATTGGTCCTTGAATTTGCGTTTCGTTAAATCCACGAGCTCGTGCTAATATTTTAAATTGAAATCCTAGTGGTCGTAAGGTCTTGGGCTCGATTCCCAGGTCAAGCAAAAAGCGTTATTGGGTTTTTCTATGGATTTCTCAGTAGCAGCTTGGCGTTTGGATTTGTGCCCGGTTATTGGTAATAGGCTCGCCCTCATTACATGGGACTTAAAAACACTACTTACTTTTTAAAAACATACTGGCGAACTATGGGTGTACATTGGTTACACCTCTGCCTTACTCTTCAGGGAATACAGGCGTGATGGTATGTCATGTATGTTAGATATAATTATGTCTGTCTGTCTTAATGCTTTCACGACTGATCCATTTTGATAAAATTTGGCATGGGGTAAGTTTGAACACCAAGAAAGGACATTAGGCTGCTTTTGATTCGATCGATCTTTTGAATGGACAATTATTTACGCGAAAGAAGTCACGGGCACAAGCTAGCTTTTTATCGCATCGCTTTTGTCATTTGATATACCCAGATAAATGTTTTTATAGTTTATAAACCGGTACTTACATAAAAAAAATATCACCTACCCGAGTACCCGACTATGTTCTTTTGTCATTACCAAATGAAACCTACTCTGCGGTCCTAAAATTTTACATAAAAGAAGGGACCTCATTGACAAACCGCGAGCGTCAACTTTTGATGGATCGTGAAACACGAAGATCTCGAGAGCCGCTTGTTTTATTGCTTTGAGGAGAGAGATTACATACTTGATGATGGGAAAAATGTGGGATAGAAAGACCATGTTATTAGGAAGTTATTAGGAAGAGTGTCTATCTAGGTAAGTACCAGTGGCGAAGGGTCCATTCTTGTTAGAGGGAAGCCCAAGCAAAAATTGCTTAAATATTATGTATTCGCATATTTTGTCTGTTAATGTCGGTTGTCTGCGGGCCCGATGCCTAATTATTTTGCTCAAATAAAGTATTTCAAGTTAATCCTTATCTCATCAGCTATCTGTCAGTGAAAGTACAGTCAAAATCGGTCCAGCCGTTTAGAAATTTAGCCGGTATAAACAGACAAAAATTAAAAAAAAAGTTTTTCTTTTATTTACCATAAAACCTGTTATTTTGACATTGCAAATAGACCCTTCAATTTTATTTATTTGTATAGATTTGGACCAAAAACTGGGTGCTTAATAAATTTGAAAGTTGCAAATTAGCTCCAGTTAATCCCCTTTCAAGTAATACATCGAATTGTTAATCACTTGTGTACCTAACCGCATTGGGACATTAAAAAATATTGAAGCAAATAAAATATCGCTCGCAATAAAAATTAACAATCCACCAGTAAAAGGTGCTTAAGTTGCCTACTACATTACCCAATCTCACGTCTTCAACCCTTCACGGAACAAGCCTAAATATTTTCCGAGCACACCGCTCCACGCCAGGCAATCTCGCCAGCGTACATTTTTAAATTTAATATCTCTTTGTAGCGTGGTCCCCACTGAATATGACGTCGTACGGAATTACAGAAACGTCAAATGATATAAAATTCTATGTTGCCTTACCTAATGGGTTATTCCGGTGCCGAACCATACATTTGAAAGATGTTTCGTACTACTCTTGATCTTCATTTTAATCATCACGTGACTTAAAAACGCACCTGTAACTCACCGTGAATCACCGGTGACTTTTTGAGTAGGTAACGTGATCTATGGCTGGTGGTTTTTGTCTAGGAGCTTTTCATAATTATGTGGAAAATGCGGCAGATCATACCGTTAAAATTTGGATAACAGATCCATATATATTACTGGCTTATGCTCGTGAGAATTTCTTAAGAATCACCATTTATAGTAAATATAGCCTTTAGTATGCAGGCATAACGTTGCTTCATCATCATCATCATATTAGCCGTTGGACGTCCACTGCTGGACATAAGCCTCCCCTATAGATTTCCAAAAGGACTGGTTGGAAGCGGCCTGCGTCCAGCGTCTTCCTGCGGTCTTAATCAGGTCGTTCGTCCACCTTGTGGGTGGGCTCCCTACGCTGCGCTTGCCGGTGCGTGGTCTCCATTCGAGAACCTTCCACTTCAAGTTGCTAATTCGCTGGGCTATGTCGGTAATTTTAGTTCGTCTGCGGACATTGCTTCCTGTACTCTATAAAAAACACGAACAAACAATCTCTTCTGCTATATAATCATCATCTACTTAGCCTTTTCCCAACTATGTTGGGGTCGGCTCCCAGTCTAACCGGGTGCAGCTGAGTACCAGTGCTTTACATGAAGCGACTGCCTATCTGACCTCTACAACCCAGTTACTGGGCAATACGGTACCTCTTGGTTAGACTGGTTGTCAGACTTCCTGGCTTCTGACTATCCGTAACGACTGTCAAAGATCTACAAATGATAGCCGGGACCAACGGCTTTACGTGCTTTCCGAGGCACGGGGGTGTCAAACCACCAGCTTCCAAACTCTGGGCTGCTACTGAGCAAATCCTAATGGAAAAACCCAATAGCACTTTTTGCCCGACCTGGGAATCGAAAGGAATCTCCTCAGCTATATAATAATTGTATAAATGACGTTCTGAAAACCATTTCTACTAATTAAAAACGTTAAAATTCTGTAAATTACAGATATTTTTGATAAATTGAGACATATTACATTGCAATCGTTCCTTAAAAGTTAAGGGAATTGCTCCCCTGTTCAACAACACTTTAATTAAACAATGTTGAAACCAAGTTTCTAACTGCATCAAGTAAATTAAATTACCAACATAACCTACTCTCTCTCTCTCCGAACTTGACCCATAAAATATCTGGAACAACTCGCGTCTATTCCCAGATGGACATCGCTCACAAATTAATGTTTGTAAAATTAGTTCCAGTTTGATGTTTCTCAGTAACTGCTGGTTTGGGAGACGTTGTCCTTCCTTATATTGTAAAGGCGCTTGTACGACGAGGGAACATCTTGAATTTCTACCACATTAACAAATGAACTGAGATCTGGCTGAAGTTATAGCCTACGAAAAGTGTTTGTATTAAATATAATGGAAAAATATGCCACCACTAAAAATCGCCTTCAAAAACAACAAAGTGAAAAATAATGTTTGTTTTGGAAGTCAGTAGCATTTGTTTCGTTTCTTATGAACATACGAATTAAGAACGTCTTTCTTTTTTTTAAGTCGGTTTAAAAGTAATTTCCATTGCTACATATTCCACTTTACAAGCTGAACTTTTATTCACAAGGTAAATGTAGGTACTCGTGAATACGAACAACTTTTATTAAGGCACCAACATAAGAATTTGCAAAAAAATAATCAACTTTTTAATAATACAATTTGCTCGTATTGTACTGCGGAGAAAGGCTTTTTTTCACATTCCTGAGTTAGTATCACAAAGTCAAAGCATTTATTTCAATTAGACCATTTACAGGCACTTTTGAATTGTTAAAAAGTTACAGTAAAAAGTTGAAGCTAGTTGCTCGTTCCACAGCGTAGGTCTCTATGGAGAAGAACGAGCAAGAAACTCTATATACACTCTTTTCTTCCAATTTGATTTTTACAAAATGTTGGTTACAATATTCTTGTGGCTTTTATATGTGAAAACAGTGAAGGTGTATATAAAACAATAAAAAATATATAGTAATTGCAATTGTTAAATATATAATAATAGATGCTAGCCATAGCCGTTAAGCGGTGACCAATCCTAACTGACAGCGCCCGTTTACGAACATGACGCGTGCATCAGCACCATTTAGTTCAACCATCTTGAAGGGTGCCGAACGATCCAACGCACACGTCACCATCAGCGAGATATTTTAGTGAGTATGACAAAGCTCTCAACCACCATGCTTATACTGTCCAAAACATAGTAACTTAACAAGTAAATGGCTCCACGGTACACACATTTACAAAATTGAAATAAATTATCAAAGTAAAAGTTATCCCTATTTTGAGTACTTTCACGCCCCGAAATATGCGGAAAGAATTAAAATTCAACCTGTATATTCTTAATGATTTAGCCAAGAAAAAATACGTAGATCTTGGCTTAGAATCGCTAGACAATAGAGCTACCCTAAGCAAATAAATAATATATAGTGAAATTTTCTAAGGAGTAAGAGTGCTTCAGAAAAATATCATATGATAGGTATTTCTGCTTCCTTAGAGATAGAAGGCTCTAATATCATTTAATAAAGAAATAACTAAGTTGTAAACAATACCACAACCTAACTCATTTCTAACTGAATAATGCGTGCTACATGCAGTAGAACAACACGTTGTTTCCACAGTGTAACCAAGGCATGGCCTTAACAGTCTGTTAATGTCTTATAACCGGACCGTCGTTACTTGAATACTAATGCGCTTGATGAGTTATGGGACTATGTGGAGGTAAATCATGTCTTATTTCAATTATCTAGGTCAAAATAAATGTCTTATTGCATTGAATTATAGGTTGTATGTTAATTTTGTAACCGACTTCAAAAAAGGAGAAGGTTCTTCTGCTTTTATGTAGGTATGTTCACCGATATCTTGAATAGTAAATTGAAAAAAAAAAAAAATTTCATAAAATCCTCTTTTGTTACAGAGGGTAAACTCCAAAGGTCGTCCAATATTTTTTTCGTGAATATCTCATGTAGACCTTCAGAGAAAAACAACGGACATCCAAAAAAATATGTGCAAAAAATACCTAGGTTATAACCTTCAGCTCATATTTTATACAAAATCCAGTATCTCACAAACATACAAAAAATGCACTATTTTGATTTAAAGGTATTCACGGTATATAAAAATGTATTTTCCAGGCCGATTCCGGCTACAGTGGTTATTTTTAATGCAGACTAGCCAAGTACGCAGGAGATATTGTAATGCACAAGTATGTGCGCAAACACAGGTGCACTCCTCTTCCGTAACTCTTATAGTCTGATGGGACAGCAATCCGACACGACTGGGGAGAGATCAGGCGCACTACCAGACCACTAACTTCCAAACTCCGGGCTGTTACTGAGAAACTACTAAAGGAAAAATCCATTAACACTTTTTGGTCAACCTGGGTGGGAATCGAACCAAGGACCCCTCGCTCAACAGTCATGCTTGCCATCACGAGACTAACTGGACAGTAATGGTAATTATAGTAATACTTTGAAACGTGAACTGTTATTTTGTACCAAAAATAAAATTAAAACATGATATTCTTAGAGAAATGTCGCCATAGTAAAAAATTATCACCTTTTTATCAGCTTTCGATTGAGATACATTTTAAATCTGTTGGTCGATGTAAGTTTTTTTACAAATTTAATTAATTTAGATACTAGTACAATAATTTATTCAACAAAACCAGTCGTATACCTACTTACCTGCTGTAAATAGGTAAACAGGAACATACGAAAAGGCTTTTAGTTTTAAAAGGGTTGATAATGAAAGCTCACGAACCTTTTAGGCGTTGACTGAGATTTCAAAGGTATGTCCGGTAGCCTTTGTATCCGTAGCGATGAACCACTTCTGGGTCAGTTCGCATCATTAAGATAAGACAAATATTGTTCGTCCTAATTCTCGAACGGTTAGTGTTTTCGTCAATAGATTTCTACAGACTAGGTTCGATTCCCAGGTCGGGCAAAGTGTTATTGGGTTTTTCCATTAGGATTTACTCAGTAGCAGCCCGGAGTTTGGAAGTAGGTGGTGTGATACCCCCGTGCCTCGGAAAGGACGTAAAGCCGTTGGTCCCGGCTGTCATACGTAGATCTTTGGCAATCGTCACGGCTAGTCAGAAGCCAGGAAGTCTGACCACAAGTCTAACCAAGAGGTATCGTGTTGTCCAGTAACTGGGTTGTGGGGGTCAGATAGGCAGTCGCTCCATGTAAAATACTGGTACTCAGCTGCATCCGGATAGGCTGGAAGCCGACCCCAACATAGCTGGGAAAAGGCTAAGCAGATGATGATAATTTCTACAGACTAGATACTTACTTGTTGATTCCAAATGTTATTACCTTATTGCTGTTAGGTCCAACTGATCTAAAGAAAGTGGTGGGGGGATCGGGATAGTTGGCGCTTGTCGGGAGAGACCTACGTTTAGCAGTGGACGGCTATAGGCTGATAAGATTAGGTCTATACAAACGAGGGCTTGGGTACGTGGGGTCAGTGGTCCTGGGTTCGATTTCTAGGTCGGGCAAAAAGTGTCATTGGATATTTCCATTAGGAATTTCTTGATAGCAGCTCGCGGTTTGAAAGTTGGTGTTATGACACTCCCGAGCCTCGGAAAGCACCTAAAGCTATTGGTCCAGTACCCGATCTCTCCCCAAACATGTCGCATTACCAGGGTATGAGAGTGAGGGAAGAGGTAGTGCACCTGTGTTTGCGTACGCGCTTATTACAATATCTCCGGAGTATAACTTGGCTAGTCTCTATTGAGATTGGCCGAAATCGGGTATGAGTGTTTTATTCTTTATTTTACTTCGTAGGTAAGACTCCGGTGTACACGACTATGATAAGGATGCTTCAAGGTCAATGACTTGAACATTATTAATAAGTACTATGTTTCGATAGACGGGTAATATAGACTTAAGTTGAAAACCGTGGTATGCCGCAGCGGTTTCCATAAGTCCATATTAATTCAAATTCATTCCGCGACGGCCGTGGGTTTCTACGTTTATTTGATATTGTTCCTTTTAATGTATAATGTAAGTGATCTCTATACAAATATTATGCAAATAAATAAAATTTAAGTGTCTATTTGTAATGTAAAAATAATAACTATAAATTAAAAGCAAATTAATGTTTACACTGAATTTAAATTAAAAAAAAAAATGTTTGAATTTTTTGTCTGTCAAAGGGAAAGTCAAAACATTTATTTCAATTAGACCATTTACAGGCACTTTTGAATTGTCAAGAAGTTACCCATACAAAAAGTTGTTTTTACAAAATTTTGGTTACAATATTATTACCTATTGCTTCTATATGTGAAATGTCTTCTATATGTCTATATCTGTCTGCTTGTGTGTTTGTTCCTGCAAATCTTCGAAAGCTAAGTATATAAAACGTCGGTACTTGCGTTAGTTTTATTAAATCCTTTTAACTTTCAATTAATATGCTGTATCTATAAGAAATATTTCAGTAATTACGCTCAGAGAAAAATCAATACATCCAAAAAGATTTTGCTTTCAGTATGTTTTACTTAAAGTACCTACTAGGAGAACATTCAAGCAAAATGGTATGATAATGAGCATCAAAATTAGCCTAAGTGAGTGGGAGTACCTTGAGAGTATTTTAGAGTCTCGTAGGTACTACAGAATCGGTTTGAGTGTCCCTTCATTGTCAAAAAATATTTTTCTCTAAAATATTTTCACCGGAAAAAGATTAGGTTTAATCAGTGGAGTGGAACAATTACGTCGAAAACGTCTATTTTTAGTCTCTGGCAAATTGGAAAACAGGAATAGAACGATGATGAAAAAATTTTTTTTCTTTTATTTAATACATGCTGCCGTCCGCAACTTCGTCCGCGTGGCTTATTTCACCGGCGTTAAGTTACGTCTTTGGTTACTGCTACGCTCCCGTGTGTCGTAGCCTGATGTTATATAGCCTATGTTACTCAGGAATAATGTAGCTATACAGGGTTATTTGTAAAACAATGACAACCTTGCAGGACTGTATTACTATCATCATAAACAACAACTTTTGTTCTATAAATTTTCACAGAATCAAGCAACGCAAGCGCATTGAAGTGAATGACCTACTGAAGGATTTCCGTAAAATTGTAAATAGGTCAAGTACAAACACCAAACGCTGCCCTCGCTATTTTACTATCGCTTTCGCTTGCTTCGCATAGACTTCGTAACATTTAGAGCGTTCAATTTAAATATTTTTATTTTTGTATGAAAATCTGATGAACTAAAACATGAAAAATTTTTAAATGTCATAGAACAAAAGTGGTTGATTATGATGTTAGTAACATAGTCCTGAGAGGTTGTCATTGTTTACAAATAACCCTGTATATTGGTCAAAAAATGAATTAAATCGGTCAAGTAGTTTCGGAACTTATTTGGTACAAACAAACAAAAAATCTTTCCTCTTTGTAATATTAGTATAGAAATGTTAGCTCATTGGCATAAAAGCGTTCTAATGAAATTCTAAGTACCTACTTACAAATACGCAAGATGTGTACAATGTCTTCTCTTTAAACATAACCTTTTCAACAAGCCACTTAGCATTTTTTTTAATTAAAATTAAACGAAGTGCATAATTAACATACGCCAAATTAAAAACGAGCGACCCAATCAATTCTTTTAAACTAATTTGATCATTTTTAAAAAAACAATTTCTTTGTCAAAATAACGAGCAGTCCCGATAAAAACACATGGTTTTGTTTTAATTTAGCTCACAAACCTAATGATGCGGCCTGTTATTTCACGACCAAACATTACCTACCTATATATTTTTATTGATTTATCGTGCAAATGTTTGTTCGATGTTTAATTATTATTAAATTTGTTCAGTAATGTCGCATGCTTTTTATTGTTTAAAACCTTTTCAATAGATAGTGAATAATTTATGTTTGTATGGCGTTGATAATAAATACGACAACTGTTTCACAAGTATAGACAGTGCTCTTATAATGTTGGCGCACGTTGGATTTTTTATTTTGACTTTTACTGGAAGTGTTTGGAGCTATAGCAGACCGCCACCATGTGACACAGGTAGGCGTTAATTGGGATTATAAGATATTTTATTTAATTACACATGATAACATTCCATGACGCCTTTACACCCCGGAGCGTTAGGCAGAGGTGTACCATTGTACACCCACAGTTCGCCGGTATGTTTTAGGTCCCATGTAATAGGGGGCGAGCCTTTTGCCATTAACCGGGCACAAATCCTAACTCCGAGCTGCTACTGAGAATTTCATAGAAAAACCCAATAACACTTTTTTAATTACACATGATTTTTTGAAAATTAAATGCAAAAAAACGCCCCCTCATCACAAACTACATTATAGTTTATTTAATATAAAACTAAAATAAAAAAAATGAATATTAAAAGATTAGATTTAATAAAAAAGAAAAATGTAATGACTTTAATTTCATCAGTCGTAAGTCGCAACATACCATTACGCCTGTATTCCCCGGAGGGTTAGGCAGAGATGTACCAATGTACACCCTCAGTTCGCCGGTATGTTTTAGGTCCCATGTAATAGGGGGCGAGCCTATTGCCATTAATAAGTACCAACTTATGCTATATATATTAGCTTCTGCTCGCCACTTTTTTTGCGTTTTTTTACCCGCATTAGGTTAAGTCTTTGGTAACTGCTTCGCACCTATTGATCGTAGCGTGATGTTATATAGCCTATAGCCTTTCTAGATAAATGAGTGGATAGTTCATTACACAAAAATATTTTTTCAATTCAATCTAGTAGTTCCTGAGATTAGCGCGTTCAACCAACCAAACAAGCTCTTCAGATTTAGAATATTAGTATAGATATATTCATAGGTCTCTCTAGTCTGTATATAACGTAGGTAGATTTCTTTTGATAGAGAAGATTTTCAATAGATTTCTCCTTCTCGCTAAATCAAAGCACATTATCGTACCCCTCATAGGAATTACGCCGAAGAGACGTCATAACATACATTAATCAGAGAGAATCTTTTCTATCTTCCTAGATAAAATACTTTTAGATTTCATGTAAAGCATTGGTATTCTGCATCCGGTTAGACTGGAAGCCGATCCCAACATAGTTGGGAAGGGCCGATGCCTGCTGGGGCTGCGGGTTGTTCGTAAGAGATACCGCGCCCCCGGAACGCAAAGGGCACACAAAGGAACATGGGTGGGTTTTAGTCAGTAAAAGTCTGACACTTCCTCCCGCCCCGCCCAGGGCGGGAGAAGTTATTTGATGATTTCCCACCCAACAAAAAAAAAAAAAACATAGTTGGGAAAAGGCTAAACAGATGATGAGGTTGTTACTTAGTTAGATAGGCATTACGCGCAACAGTTATGTAATGTCTTTTTACATCCTATATAAATCTTTTTAGCTAGTATGTAAGTTTTAACTTAATCAAATGTTTTATTCTTCCACGTTTTTAGATCCACCATGCCCAAAAAATGAACATTATACACGAAATAATCCGCGATGTATAAGGACTTGTGCGAACGTGTGGGTGCCTATCTCTGATGATTGCAAACCCTTCACTGGATGCGTCTGCGACGGCGATCTTGTAAGACTCAACGATGATGGCAGTGGAGCCTGTGTTCCTAGAAGCAAATGCCGTAAGTTTTAAGAGTTTCAAGGTTTAAGAGTAACCCGAAATTTGCAGATCAGTATCTGGTTGTTCGTTTTTTAAAATTCTAGACACGACAATTTATTTACACATTTGTAATCATTAAAATCATCAAAGGTCGACGGGGTATTTCTTGCCTTGCTAATTTTGAAAAAAGAAAAACACAATGGTCCTTTCCCGAAAATCTCTTCGGAAAAGGTTGAAAACCAGATTTATTTTTTAGCGAAACATGTTGACTGGTTACCTACGATAGATAGTGGGTTAATGACAGATGATAAATGCTAAAACGTCACCGTTTTGTGTTCAATATTAGGGTGTTACCACACCAATAGGTCGATAGTCGATCGATGGTAAAATGGATTAGTCAATCGATAATTTCTACTACACCAATCGATTGATTTATCCATTCTACCATTTATTGTTGGCCGTTAAACTTTTTTAGTCAACGAACTGGCTACACTTGAATAATGAAGATTAAACAAAGATCTAGAGAAAAATCTCTCTCGATGAATTGTGAAGAGGTAAGCTGTCATACCACCTATACTAGGGACTGACAGTCCGCCTAAAGTCGACTTCATCAAAGTTTTGCGATAGAGATTTTTACACAATAGACTAGCTCGTGCCTAAGAGGCGGCACCATGATAAACAGACGAGTATATCCACGTCATCCTTCACCTGCCCTTATCCTAATGTATTTGGCGTCGGCACAAACTGTTTTCTTTATCCTTACTAACTATCATCTCAGTATTTACCGTTTCTCGCTATTATTAACTTCTATCTATCTTTCCTTGGGTCCTTCACCTATTTGTATTCTTAATAGCTAGTACAACATTTTCATCATAAGTGTTATTTGTTGAGTCCAATTGCCGTCTTATCGGACTGAGAGTCAGGGAAAAGGGATGGTACTTGTGTTTAGGCATTTGCTAGTCTGCTTTAAGGAATTGCTGTCATGTCCGAAACGAAAGAGCAAGAGGGAGGGGGCTGCCGGGGCTGCGGGTTGTTCGCAAGAGATACCGCGCCCCCGGAACGCAAAGGGCACAAGAAGGAACATGGGTGGGTTTTAGTCAGTAAAAGTCTGACACTCCCTCCCGCCCCGCCCAGGGCGGGAGAAGTTATTTGATGATTTCCCACCCACCAAAAAAAAAAAAAATAAAAAAAAAAAAAAAGAGGGAGGGGGGGGGGGGATATTGAAATGAATGGTAAAGAAGAGTAGGTAGTAGTAGTCCTATTGTCACTAGACACGACTGAAATTAAAACAAAAAAGAAATCTACAAACCTATTTAATAAATGGCAAAGATATCGAAATGAAATAATTTTGTTTGTTATAAAATTGGTAATGATATTTCGATTTTCGCTTTCAATAATCGCAATATGATCAGTATAAAAATACTAACAGATTAGAAATTATTATTAAAACTTTATGCAACGTAAGGTGGAAAGGCGGACTTAATGCCTAAGGTATTGTCTATTTATATGTTTACCAGTATTCTTTGTTTAAACAACAATAAATCATACACGTGTTTGCTAAAAGTTACACAGCTGCTTACTGAATAATGGTAACCAGCAAATAATGGTAACGGTTAATAAATAATGTTTATTTGAGTAAGACAATAGTTCTTGGATTAGTAATATATCACTTTAACAAACTAGTGCGTCACCGTTATTTGTTTTCGAAACTGTATGTTATTGAATCAAACGTCATTTTGATTTTTTTAATGCCACCCTAGGGGTACGGTAAGGGCGCTCCCATGGTCAGCAATTTTTTGAAGGGGCCAATCAGGGCCGATGCCTGATAAGAGATACCGCGCCCCCGGAACGCAAAGGGCACAAGAAAGAACATGGATGGGTTTTAGTCAGTAAAAGTCGGAAGTCATTTGATGATATCCCATCGGAAAAAAAAGAGTACGATACCTTACACGAATCGGCTAAGTACAAGTCGTATTTTGACACGAAGGGTTTGCTTCTTATATGAGGACCCTTTTTTAGCTTGATTTTTTTTATTTTGTGTTATAGCGGCGATAGAAATACACACTCTGTGAAAATTTCAAGTCTCTTAGCTATTACAGTTCTTGGGATACAGCCCGTTGACAGACAGACGGACAGCGGTGGCTTAGTAATAGGGCGTTGTTACCACCCTTTGTGTATAAGACCCTAAAACCAGGTTGATGTTTTTTAAATTAATTGCCCAGGACATAATGTATTCAAACAAAAGGGTATAGCAATACGTCTGTTTAAATTACAATCTTCTGTAAAAACATTCAAATTGAATTATTTGAGTTACATTTCATGCATGCTAATTGCTTCGATTACATACTATCACTTTTGCTAGCGTCGCGTCGTGACCAATTAAAAAAATTCATGTGTATTTTTATATCTTTTACACTTTTACAAGAATCAACACAATTTTACGACATGCCGCGAGTCATGCTTCCTCATTATTTAATGTTTCAGCTTGTAGAAGTGATCCGAAGAATCCAAGGGATCAAATATATACAGCCCAGGCAGACTCATTTGGTTACGCTGAAATGAGTAATGAAAAGACGGTTTCAGATGTAGATGGAACATCATTCGGTCATTATAGATCAAAATCTTCATCTCTCTCTAAATCATCAGCTTCTTACAAATCCATTGTATCTAGTGACTGTGAAGGTGACTCTTCTTTTCTTTCTTCTTTATTTATTATCTTTTTTTATTTAATCATGTTTCTGTTGATTTTATGTAACATAATTCATCAATTCTTCTGCTTTCGTCATCAATCTTCATTTCTGAATGTTACAATAACTGAATTTCTTTTTTTTTAACTAATCTTCAATAATTGAAACCGAGCATGATTTTAAATTGAGTTTTTTTTTCAGCAAAATCTTTAGTAGACGTAGCAAGATCTTTATCGAGATTTTCTTCTGTTTTGCGTCCTTTACCAGTATTTTTATCAATATTTTAAAAAACAGATGCAGTGATCCAAACGCGGTCTTCAAACAATGTCCTAACCCATGCCCATTGACATGTTCTCAACCAAATCCAAGGCCATGCATCAAGAGATGCCTTGAAAGTGGCTGCGAATGTCTCCCAGGGTTTGTTCTTAATGAAGTTACCGGGAGATGCGTCAGGCCTTGGAATTGTCTGGGTACAAACTCTATGATAACAGGATCATCTTTCTAATAAGGGTGTGAAAAGACACTTATCAAAGCCAAAGATTTTGTAAAAACCAATTTGGAAAGAGTGCCCATGGAGTTTCTTGCTCGTTCTTCTCTATAGAGACCTACGTTTTGGAACAAGCAACTAGCTTCAACTTTTTGTGTGGGTAATTTCTTGACAATTCAAAAGTGCCTGTATATAGTCTAATTGCAATAAATGTTTTAAATTTGACTTTGACTTAAAAAAATAAAATAAAAATAAAAATCGTTTATTTCAGACCGTGGTCCATAAAAAAAATACATTAAGTTCCCATCACTGCGGACATTCTTTTTGTACTGGACCATGCCTGGGAAGGTATTGGTTACGGAGAAATTAAAATCCAAATATTTAACGTTTTAGAAAAAATGTTATTACTAAACTTTAAATATCCCCATGAACTCTGTACTATTGGATGCACACTTAACTACAATGTTTTACATGCATTATATTGCGCACTGCCGTATACTCGTATAATGTGCCATAATATTTTTGCCTCAATGTAGCTTAGTCTCATATGTCTTTTTACACCTTGTTTATGCATTTTTGCAATTACAAAGATCTATTGTATTTTTTTTGTAACCATTCTTCAAAATGCTTTTTTCATTATTTTCATCTCTGTTTCAGGAAATAAATGCAGAGATCCAAACGCTGTATTTAAAGAATGTCCCAACCCGTGTCCTTTTACTTGTGATCAGCCGTTTCCAAGGCCATGTAACAAGGCATGCGCCAAACGTGGTTGTGAGTGTGCTCCTGGATTTATTCTGGATACCAATGACATGTTCGGAAAATGTATCAGACCTAATGATTGTCCAGGTACTTACTAAAATAATTGCTTTAACCCGTTAACAGCCACCTCAAAAAAGCAAAAACGTGCCCTCAGCGCTAGGGTACGATTTCATCCTTTAATACGTACATAAGAGTAAGTAATGGCGTGCTGGGCACATTTTGGTTTGTCATCATACATGACTCTGGCGGCCAAAAGGTGAAATTAAATTTTATTTATTTACTAGCTTCTGCCAGCTACTTCGCCCGCGTCAAAGTTTATATCCAAGGGAACCGTATGCCCATGTGCTATTCCAGAATATTGTCTGTATTTGTGCCAAATTTTATCCAGATCCATTTAGTCGTTTTGAATAACAATCATCCTTCCAATGGAAATTTTGCATTTATAAAGTAGTAAGATTAGGCCTGACATTCACAAGAAGTGTTCTTTTCCGTATACATTGAGAAATAAAGTTGCACAAAATTCTTTCAGAAACACAACATACTAATTAATGTTCGACATTTATGAAAAGCATATGCGGTACATTGTTGCACAATATTGTTCCCAGCAACATTGTTGTGTAAATGTATACTTTGTTTATAATGAATGCGCAGCTTTTTGCTTACACTGTGTTGTCTAAATTACTATTATACAAAAATACAAAAAAAAAAGATAAAAATACAATAGATTTGTATTTTTGTTTGTAATGGATATACTCAAAAACTCCTTAACCGATTTTAAAAATTCTTTCACTTACGGAAAGCTACATAATCCGCGAGTAACATAGGCATAAACATTACTCTATGACACAGGGGAGATGAGCAGTAACCAAGGACGTCGCCTAACGCGGGCAGAAACAACAATCTTGAAATTGAAAATTGTTTAAGAGATTTCACTCAATTCTTTTTTTATTGTTACAGTGCCAATAAGTTGCCCAAAGAATGCATATTACGTAGTAAATGATAATCGATGTCCAAAGACTTGTGGGAATCGATTATTGCCTAACAGCGATACAGCCGGCGCCTGCGCCCCGTTCACAGGATGCATTTGTGAACCAGGCTTTGTCAGCAAATATGATAATGCTACTGGTCCTTGCATACGTGAAAGGAAATGCCGTAAGAATATTATTTTTTAACTTACAAACTCACTTACTTTACACTCCATACATACCATCATACCTGTATTCCTCGAAGGGTTAAGCAGATGCGTACCGATGTACACCCACAGTTTGCCGATATGTTTAAGTCCCATGTAATAGGGGCGAGCCTATTGCCATTGACCGGGCACAGATCCTAACTCCGAGCTACTATAACACTTTTTACTCGATCTGGGAATCGAACCCAAGACCTCTAGCGTAGCAGTCGCGCTTAGGACCTAGGTCCTAGCCTAGCCAGTGGCTAACGCGGCAGTTATTGACGAAAACATGACTAGATTATGTTTGTATGGATCGCACAGCTTTGCGCTTTTGAGACAGTTCTAGATTCCCTAGATAATTTAGATTTAGAGTCTATGTAGTACAATTAAATCTAATCCTTAAATCACACGCAACATTATTCAAAACCCTTTAAAAACGAACTTTTCCTCAACAAAAGAAAAATCTCTAGCATAGCAGTCGCGCTTGTGACCACTAGGCTACCGAGGCAATCACTTCATACTCATTATGTAATTTCCTAAGTTTATCTTGGACATCACTGATATCGGTGAAAAACATCGTGAGGAAACCAATCCGCCTTGAGCAAGCGTGTTCTCTGTAGGAGAAGAGTCCTTTGGATATTCGATTCTTTATTTTTCTTCTCTTATTGAGAACCATAAACACGGACTGAAGCCAAGTGTGTAAAGGGTAAATTTAAATTTAAAATGAGGGTAAGAGAGTGGAGGTCAGGAATCAGTAGTGGGACCAATCTACTGAGTAAAGTCCCTATAACTTGCACCTCGCGTGTACTTAAAGACGTAGCAGACAGCATAGATCTTTTTACTCGTTCTCTGAATGAGTTCACAAAAATCAAGATATACAGGATATGTTATGGCAAATAATAAAATTGTAGGTAATAATGGCCACACTAATAAATTAGGAAATTCTTGATAGTGATGATGAGGTAACATAACATACCATCACGCCTGTTTTCCCTGAAGGATTAGGCAGAGGTGTACCAAACTACACCCACAGTTCGCTATGTTTAGGTCCCATGTAACAGGGGGCGAGCCTATTGCCATTAACCGGGCACAAATCCTAACTTCGTGCTGCTTCTGAGAAATTCCTAATGGAAAAACCCAATAACACCGACCTGGGAATCGAACCCAGGACTCCATGCTCATCAGTCGTGCTTGCGACCTCGTGGACGAACGGGGCAGTAGATTAGGTATCAAATAAATAAATAAGCTTTCGGACGAACCGTTTTTGGTTATTACAGTAGAACTAAACATTAAAACATTAATTTTCCAGCACCAATTCCAACTCAGTGCGATGTTAACGAAGAACCAACGAGCTGCAGAATAATCTGCCCACCACAAACTTGTGATAGTATCTTCTCTTCATACTACTGCCTCCCGACCGAATGTGAGCCAGGCTGTGACTGCCTCAATGGATATTTAAGAAACTCCGATGGAGACTGTATACCATCTGATGATTGTTTCAAACCAGATCGTAAGTATTGCTAATCTTTTTCTTAATTTTTTACCACCCAGCGAAAACAAAAGAGTGTTATAAGCATATCAAGTATCTTTGGCATAGCAGCTCCCAACTGAACTGATTTTTATTTAGCCTTTTTTGTCATTGAAAGGTGACTTGATTGTGTTTTTTAATTATCAGATCTTTTCTAGTTTATTAATGGATAACAGCATCCCCAACAGGAACGATCACGTTTTGTGTGTGCTGGAGTTATTTTCTTTAATTTTTATTTCCTCTTTTAGGCCTTTGAATAAATATGATGTCTGGAAGTCTTAAGACCCGTTATGTGATATGTGTCAATAAAAAATGTGTTTTTGTTATCAGCGACAGAATGTGGACCGGATGAAGTAGCAACCGACTGTCGAATTGAGTGCCCCCCACAAACATGTGAAAGCTTATTCACAACTTATATGTGTGCTGAAACGAACTGCACACCTGGATGTAATTGTATTGATGGTTATCTTAGGAACAGTCTCGGGATATGCGTACCTAGTGAAGACTGTTATACAGGTAGGGATACCTTTTTTATTTTTTTCTTTGTAAAAAAACGTGTTACCCCACACTAGGAATTTCTCCTGTATCACGGGTGCGTACAAACACATAAACTCACATACACAATCAGCCAGACCCGGAACAACTATCTGTAGGCTATACAAATATTTGTTCAGATTATATAATAATATAAAGTGGAAGGGACATCGATGCAAAACCTGTTACCATGGATCCATTCAGTACGTAATTGTAGATTCCAAAGTGTAGAAACTTTTCGTCATTCATTAAAATTGAAATCAGCTGTTCTATACAAAAGTATACATGGTCAAAATGTACAGAAATGTAATAAAAAAAAAAATAACATTTTTTTTTTTTTTAAATTTCTTGACCAAAATCAAGTCATTTTATAATAACAATACTGTTTATGATACCGGATCCATTGGAAAGCTCTGTACAGACTGACCATATAGGTATTACAAACTAGAACAGATTTTTTTTTTTTTGAATTCAGTACTGTGGCCTACAACGATGTACTGAAACTATAGCAACAGGATGTTCTTCCTATCTAAGGACCACTACTAATTTTGTTTATCATACCGTAGATCCATCAGGATGCAACGGAGACATAAACGCAGTACGCGTGCGTGACTGCGGCAGTGCATGTCCACCGACCTGTGCAGAGCCAGCACCTGAATTATGTACTTCTATTTGTGTATTAAACGGTTGTGAGTGTAAACCGGGATACATTCTGTCTGAACCTGACGGGATTTGTATTGAACCAGGAGATTGTCCGGGTAAGTCACTATATTGTACTGGAATTTTGAAAATAAAGATGTCGGGATGGCCCTATGGTAAAGGCCGCCTGCCCTCTTATGCATTAGGCTTGGGCAAGAACCAATGTCAACTTATATCATCACTAGCTTCTGCCAGCGACTTCGTTCGCGTGGGTTTTTTCACTCGCGTTAAGCTACGTCTTTGCTTACTGCTCCTCTCTAGTGTGTAGTAGCGTGATGTTATGAAGCCTTCCACGATAAATGAACTAACACAAAAATATTTTTTCAATTCAAAAAAGTAATTTCAGTGATTAGCGTGTTCAACGAAACAAACAAATAAACTCTTCAGTGTTATAATATTAGTATAGATTCATATGTCGGTATGGCCCGGTAGTTAAAACGCCTGCCTGTTATGCCTAAGACTTGGGCAAGTACCAATGTCATTTTTTCTATTTCATATATACTTTAACTTTTAATTTTATCTTGGACATCACTGATATCGGGAAAGGAAAACATCGACAGAAAATCTAGACATACACATACCATCACGCCTGTATTACCGGAAGGGTTAGGGAGAGGTGTAACAATGTACACCCACAGTTCGCCGGTATGTTTAGGTCCCATGTAATAGGGGGCGAGCCTATTGCCATTAACCGGGCACAAATCCTAACTCCGAGCTGCTACTGAGAATTTCATAGAAAAACCAAATAAAAAATCTTTAAAAAAAAATCTAGAGTCATAATTAATCTAGGACTGAAATCAGCAATCCGCCTTGAGCAAGTCGATAAAGTGGGACAATGAAGAGCTGTTGTTATTATTTTAATATTGTTTTTGTCATTTAGGTGGATCTCCATGTTGTGGTGCAAATAAGACATATGTCGGGTGTACATTTGAATGCCCAACCATCTACTGCCCGGCAGATGATAGCCGAGCTCAAGTAGCTTGTTCTCCCCCATATCCATGTCTTGGCGGTTGTGCTTGTATACCGGGCTATTTGAAAGTGAGTCGCGATGACAAGGCTTGCGTCTTAGCTTCAGATTGTCGTAAGTAACAATTTCTTGTTTGAAGCATTAGTTTTCTGAAGTAGTAAAGTTAATAATGTAATAATTAGCGTTTACATCCGCGTGAATTTTCTTACGGAACCCTTATTTTTTTGATATTAAAATGTTGTCTGTGGCACTCAGGGATAATGTAGCTTCCTATTAGCGAAAAAATTTACAGAATCAGACCAGTACTTTCGGAGATTAGTGCGTTGAAACAAACAATACTCTTTAGTTTTTAACCGTCTTCAAAAAAGGGGGAGGTTATCAATTATGTTTTTTTTTGCATGTGTGTTACGCGATGACTCCACCAGTTATGAATCGATTTTGATGATTCTTCTTTTTTGTTTTATTATATCTATTAAAAACCTAGCAGGTTACTACAATTATTAAATTACATTACACTATACCTACGTGTTCAAAATTAGTTGTATTAAACTCGAAATACATTTGCACTTGATTATAGCTGAAGTTGATTGCACAAGACCAAATGAAGTTTGGGATCGTAATCCCTCAAATTGTTTCCTTGAAAGATGTGACGATAGAGGAAAAGTATGTGACTACCCATACCCGGCTGGGCCACGATGTGTCTGCAATGATGGTTACTACAGGAATGAAAGCGATATTTGTGTTCCTGAATGCGAATGCCGTAAGTATGCTTTAGATCAAGA
Source organism: Caradrina kadenii (assembly GCA_947462355.1). NCBI lineage: Eukaryota > Metazoa > Arthropoda > Insecta > Lepidoptera > Noctuidae > Caradrina > Caradrina kadenii. The sequence continues at coordinate 5,131,705 of OX381683.1, read as the reverse complement.
CTGGTCAACTGATTTTCTAGGCGTAACTTCTACTATACTTGTACCATAGTGGTAACTACAAATTTATGGCTGGCTTTTACCTTAGCCAGGTTCAGCATTGCCAGTTAGCATTTTGGGCACATTTCCAGTTGCCAACGAGGCGGGTGATATTTTTGATGCCATTTAGTTGTCTATATATAACATCGAATTTAAAACCAATGACCGGTAAATTCATTTTGCTAATTTTACAATTTTATGCAGTAATGTTTATTTCATGTTACAGCCCCACTTGGATGTAAGGGCGACCTCAACGCGACACTAACACGTTGTCCAACACCTTGTCCTAAAACCTGTGATGATCCTAATGCTGGAAATGAAGGATGCATTGAAATATGTCTGCCGGAAGACTGTCAATGCAATCCTGGATATGTATTGACGACTAAAGATGGAGGTATATGTATCAAGCCCGAAGACTGTCCAGGTGAGATTTCTTCAACCTAGACAGATTGTGTAGGTACTTTTAATAGAGATGTTTGGGAGAGTTATTTGGGACTTTGTTGGAGCATTTGGTGACCTTCAAAATGATTGAGCTAAATGGTCCAAGAGTCTTGAACGGGAGCTGTTAGTTGAGATTGGTCATCTCTTAACTGCCATGGACTAAATATTTAATATTGCTCTTTACCTATATTGTTGCCATATACTAAAAGCAACCAAAATTTTACAAAATATTGTTCTTCATATAGACCTACCTTTGTTTTAGAGCGAGCAACTAATTTCAACTTTCTGAGCAACTGATCGACTCCTTGACTTGACTTTGACTTTGGTAAACGTATCATTTAGTGGAAATTTAAATCCTGGATTTAAGATTTTGTTATAATTTAATATGTCGGAAAGAACAATTTGAGAGAGTTTCCCAGGCATCAAGAATAAGCATATACTGGACTAATTTTTTTCATTGCCTCTATCACTATGCAAACACATTATAATGGAGATGACATGATCGTACAGTTCTTAGCTATTATTTATAAAGATCTGTTCAGACATTTGATGGTCATCAGCTCATTTCGTACTTGTCATAAAAAATATGTAGTTCAGTGTCTAGTAAGTATTACTTAGGGTCTATGTTAGGGGTGTGGTTTCCGCACTTAGTCCTTACGTGGACCATTGTACGTGATTGCTTAGGGTCATTTTCATTTGATTCTACTTTTTGCTAATACATTATTGTTTTATCCATTCATGACATAAACAGGTCAAGGTTGCGGTGGAGATGACAACGCAGTGTTCAGTGAATGTCCGAGCGCCTGTGAACCGAGTTGCAGAAACCCGGACCCTAACCAATTATGTACCTTGCAGTGCTTGCCGCCCGGCTGTGTGTGCAAGCCCGGATTTGTGCTGCCAGGAAAAGGTGAAAAGTGTATCAAGCCCGAAGACTGTCCAGGTAAATTATACTTTCCTTACTTTATAAAATAAAAAAATGACATGGTAAGGAAGCTTGCTGAATATGCAACTTTAATTTTTTTTTATCAGATATTTCAAAAGAAGGCATAATACTACTCATCATCAGGATCCAACCTTGAAAAAATCAGCTGATTCATATATTTAATTTTCGCGTAACTCGACCAAACGTATAGATCAGGTGAAATTATTCGCGATTACAGAGTTGCTTTAAAAAAAGAAAGTTGTTCATAATTAGTAGAATGAACCCGTTTAAGATTTCCACATACATTTTCGCCTGTATTCCCAGAAGGGTAAGGCAGAGGTGTACCAATGGACACCCACAGTTCGCCGGTATGTTTAGGTCCCATGTAATAGACAAACTAACACTATTGCCATTAACCGGGCACAAGTCCTAACTTCGAGCTGCTACTGAGAATTTCATATAAAAACCCAATGACACGTTTTGCTCGACCTGGGAATCGAACCCAAAACCTTTAGCGTAGCAGTCGCACTTAGGACCACTAGGCTAACGAGGCTGTCTAAGGTATAAGGTGTAAGCGTTTAAGGTTTCCAGTAAACGAAAAAACATAAAATTGACTACAAGCCTATTTAGAAGAAAAATCTATAATTATTAGGGACTTATTGTCCCATGCTAAATTTTTTCAGGTTACTTATAATGCAAGCACCTACAATACATTTATATTTTAGATCAAGGATGCAACGGAGATCGCAACGCGACATACAAGGAATGCCCCAGTGCTTGCCCTCTGACTTGTGCAGAACAGGATCCAAACAGACCCTGTATAGACACTTGCGCACCAAGCGGCTGTGAGTGCAATCCAGGATTTGTACTGGAAGATGGAAAATGCATTAAGCCTGAAGATTGTCCCGGTAAATATGAATTTTTAAAACTAAACTCTGAAAAATCTACTACTCTATAAAAAATAATTCGTGGTCAAACTTAAAAAAATATACGTGTCGAATTGCGAACCTTTTCCTTTTTTTCGTCGGTTAAAAAGTAGATTTTAACAAAATACTATGGCGGTTTATTTCGGTTGATTTATTTTGTGTCACTTACTTTCTTTTAACTTTTAGCGAAAAATTCTCACGGAAGTCCTCTTTTGTACTTTTTTGTTGCATAAAGTTTAAATAAATAAATAGAGGGGGAGCGTAGGGGTCAGTCAAAGTCTGACAAAAAACTTCCCACACTTATGCCGTGGATCACAGGAGCATACGTGTCTTCCGCGATACCTGGATCTCTGTTTCAACTTTCCAAATAATCTTTATGTTACAGTACTGGATGTTGGATGTAACGGTGATCTGAATGCAACACACAACGACTGCCCGAGTGCTTGCCCAACTACTTGTGATGACCGTTATAGAAAAGTAGTAGTTTACTGTCCTGATGTGTGTGATCCGAGCGGCTGTGAGTGCAAACAGGGATACATTTTGACTGAAAAGGGTGGAATATGTATCAAGCCTGAAGATTGTCCAGGTATGAATTTGAATGAGAAAGTAATGTATACTCCAGACCAATTCCGGCTACGGCGGCTAATCTAAATACAGACTAGCCAGGTGCGCAGAAGATATTAGAGTGCACAAGTGTGTGCGCAAACACAGCGGCACTCCTTCTTCCCTAAATATCGTTGGCCAATGGGACGGCAATCCGACACAACCGGGGAGAGATCAGGCGCAGGACCAACGGCTTTACGTGCTTTTTGATGCACGGGGTAATATGTAGATGCTAACTTTATAATACAGCATCAAACAAATCGCACCTCAAAAAACGTTGCTTAATCTGAGAGTAATTATGATTTAATACAATTTAATTGGTTAATTGGATTTTGATTGCCTTGAAATACTGACACATTTTTTAAACAACTGCCTCGGTAGCCTAGTGGTCCTAAGCGCGACTGCTACGCTAGAGGTCTTGGGTTCGATTCCCAGGCCGAGCAAAAAGTGTTATTGGGGTTTTCTATGAAATTCTCAGTAACAGCTCGGAGTTAGGATTTGTGCCCGGTTATAGTGTTAGTTTGTCTATTACATGGGACCTAAACATACCGGCGAACTGTGGGTGTACATTGTTACACCTCTGCCTAACCCTTCGGGCAATACAGGCGTGATGGTATATTTTTTTTAAATAATAATGTTATCTTGTAGAAATGACGTTGAAAATATATTGTTTTTATATATAACTTCGTAAATGTATTATCTACTATTTATCTTTTTGAAAATTAGGGTTAATATAATATTATTATTATATTAGGGTTATGTTAATTTTACCCTTCTCCCTCTGTTTTTTTTTCACAATACTTTAATTTCTTAATCTTTGGACTGATTATGAATAATGGAATGGAGAATTTTATTTCTCCATTAAGGTTTAAGGCATAAAAAAATCTTCGAATTAATTTTTGTAAAGAAGGTGCGATTTTCATGAACCCATAAGTATAATGGCGATTTAGTTCCCTTGATTAATTTTAAGCAGTGAGTTGAGAACTTTTTTAAACTTTCCAAAAAATATTTGTTTCCTAACTGTAGTACTGGATGTTGGATGTAATGGTGATCTGAATGCAACATACAGCGAGTGTCCAAGTTCTTGCCCAACTACTTGCGGAAACCGTTTCAATGAGGAAGAAGTTTTCTGTCCTGCTGTGTGTGATCCAAGCTTCTGTGTATGCAAGCCGGGATACATTTTGACTGAAAAGGGTGGAATATGTATCAAGCCTGAAGACTGTCCAGGTATTAAGAACTTTTTATATGCTGACATCAAAAAGCCGCTAGATCTACAATATTTTCGTATGGCTGAAATAAGGAGAATAGATAGAAAAATATATAGTTAAGAAGGTACACTTAAATATAAGACAGTAAGGTGCATTTTATTACGAACTCAGTTACCTGATACCCAAAAGAGGACTACTTTAAAATCATAAATAGAAGAATACGTGTATTTATTCTTAATTTTACTGGCGGCTTTACGATCTTGGACCATATAAACATTATCATTGATGATCTTAAGAATCGCTTTTATTCGTATTGTCTCTCCTCTTACATCGACCTCTGCCTTCCTTGTTGAAGTATCGACATCCTTTTTGTAAGTTCTATTAATTCTAAGGATATTTCCATTTCTTTACTAAATCAGAGCCAGGTTGCGACGGTGATACCAACGCAGAGTACAGCGACTGTCCGAGTGCCTGCCAAGCGACTTGTGACAACCCGGACACTAACCAACCGTGCACTAGGCAGTGCTTGCCACCCGGCTGTATTTGCAAAACAGGATTTATTCGCATTGAAAAAGATGGAAAATGCATCAAGCCAGAGAATTGTCCAGGTACATAGTCTTTCCAATTTATTTTTTACCCCCGACTTAAAAGCATGTCAAACTTATGACATCCCTTGTTATAAGTTTGACGTGTCTGTCTGTGGCCTCGTAGCTCCGAATCCCGTAGACCGATTTCGATGCGGTTTCTTTTTGTTTGAAAGCTGCCGTGATCGTGATTGTTCCTAAATCTGTTCAGGCTTTTATACTTCTCTATCTTCTTTATCTCTTTAGCTCATTTCCTACTTGTTATAAGGAACAATTTTGGTTGAGTGTCATTTTCATTTTGTTCCATTTTTTACTAAAACATTTTTGTTTTGAAATCCATGACATAAACAGATCAAGGTTGCGGTGGAGATCCTAACGCCGTGTTCAGTGAATGTCCGAGCGCTTGTGAACAAACTTGTTCAAGCCCCAAGGACCAAATATGCACCTTGCAGTGCATGCCAGCCGGCTGTGTGTGCAAGCCAGAATTTGTTCTAACTGAGAAAGGTGGAATATGTATCAAGCCCGAAAACTGTCCAGGTACTTACCAACTGAAAAATGTCTTTAAAAAAATTAATTACCAAAAAAATATTTTTTTCTTCCGTATAGAAAGAATGGAGACTGAAAAAAGGATGTAATCTTTTCAGGCTGTTTTTTTGTATGTGCGTAGTCACGAGCATAAACATGTATACACTTAGCAACGTTCTCAAGCAATTCCCTCCCATAGGATTGAAATGTAATGGTTTTACGAATGTGCTTTGACATGTATTCATTATTATTTACTTAGGGTATGATAGGACTGCCATACGCATGGCGATAAATGTCTCTTATTAAAAACAGAATTAAAAAAATGTGTTATAAACGAGAAATATTCACAGGACTAGGATGCAACGGCGACCTCAACGCAACGTATACTGATTGTACTAGTGCATGTCCGCTGACGTGTGACAACCGGGATGAGGGCAGAGTTTGTCCAGCTGTCTGCTACCCACCTGGGTGTCAGTGTAACCCTGGATATGTGCTAGATAAAGACGGAAAGTGTATCCTGCCTGAAGACTGTCCAGGTACACAGTCTTTCCAATTCATTTTAATAAGGAAATATTTTAGTTCGTTGTCCTAGTTACCTATCCTTTGAGGTCACATTCATTTGATTCCACTTTCCACTAACGCAATTTTGTTTCTGCATCCATGACAGAAAAAGATCAAGGTTGCGGTGGAGATGACCACGCAGTGTACAGTGAATGTCCGAGCGCTTGCGAACCGAGTTGCGCAAACCCGGATCCTAACCAACAGTGCACCTTGCAGTGCTTGCCACCTGGCTGTGTGTGCATGCCAGGCTATGTTATAACTGAGAAAGGTGGAATATGTATCAAGCCTGAGAACTGTCCAGGTAATAGGCACAAGATAGCAAAAAATATCGACACAAAAAATACAGACTACTACATAAATAGAACATCTATCATCTATCATCTATGGATCTTTCTTCTGTATTTTAGCAAGCCCCTTATTACATGGGACCTAAATATACCGGCGAACTGTGGGTGTACATTGTTACACCTCTGCCTAACCCGTCGGGGAATACAGGCGTAATGGTATATATTTTAGCAAGTTTTCAATATCTGTGTATTTTTAACAGAAGTAAAAAGGGATGTTATATATGTGAGCTGTATCTTTTTTTGTACATATGCACACCAATTTCTCCGTGACTTCTTTGCCGATTTATGTAGTTCTTTTTTTTATGAAGTCCTCTACAGTCAGTTGTACTCTTGAAAAACGTGTTTTAAACGAGATATATTCACAGGACTAGGATGCAACGGCGACCTCAACGCAACGTATACTGATTGTACTAGTGCATGTCCGCTGACGTGTGACAACCGGGATGAAGGCAGAGTTTGTCCAGCTGTCTGCTACCCACCTGGGTGTCAGTGCAACCATGGATATGTGCTAGATAAAGACGGAAAGTGTATCCTGCCTGAAGACTGTCCAGGTACATAGTCTTTCCAATTCACTTTAATAAGGAAATTTTTTAGTTCGTTGTCCTAGTTACCTATCCTTTGAGGTCACTTTTATTAGGTTCCATTTTTCACTAATGCATTGTTATTTTTCCATACATGACAGAAAAAGATCAAGGTTGCGGTGGAGATGAAAACGCAGTGTACAGTGAATGTCCGAGCGCTTGTGAACCGAGTTGCGCAAACCCGGATCCTAACCAACTGTGCACTAAGCAGTGCATGCCACCCGGCTGTGTGTGCATGCCAGGCTATGTTATAACTGAGAAAGGTGGAATATGTATCAAGCCCGAAAACTGTCCAGGTAATAGGCACAAGATAGCAAAAAATATCCACACAAAAAATACAGACTACTACATAAATAGAACATCTATCATCTATGGATCTTTCTTCCGTATTTTAGCAAGTTTTCAATATCTGTGTATTTTTAACAGAAGTAAAAAGGGATGTTATATATGTGAGCTGTATTTTTTTTTGTACATATGCATACCAATTTCTCCGTGACTTCTTTGCCGATTTATGTAGTTCTTTTTTTTATGAAGTCCTCTACAGTCACTTGTACTCTTAAAAACGTGTTTTAAACGAGAAATATTCACAGGACTAGGATGCAACGGCGACCTCAACGCAACGTATACTGATTGTACTAGTGCATGTCCGCTGACGTGTGACAACCGGGATGAGGGCAGAGTTTGTCCAGCTGTCTGCTACCCACCTGGGTGTCAGTGCAACTCTGGATATGTGCTGGATAAAGACGGAAAATGTATCCTGCCTGAAGACTGTCCAGGTACATAGTCTTTCCAATTCATTTTAATAAGGAAATATCTTAGTTAATTGTCCTAGTTACCTATCCTTTGTGGTCACTTTTATTTGATTCCACTTTCCACTAACGCAATTTTGTTTTTCCATCCATGACAGAAAAAGATCAAGGTTGCGGTGGAGATGAAAATGCAGTGTTCAGTGAATGTCCGAGCGCTTGTGAGCCGAGTTGCAAAAACCCGGACGCAAACCAATTATGCACCTTGCAGTGCTTGCCGGCCGGCTGTGTGTGTAAAACCGGATTTGTTATATCAGAAATAGGTGGAAAATGTATAAAGCCCGAAGACTGCCCAGGTACTTTATAGTTTGCATTTTTGAAGTAAGGAAGCTTGCTGAATATGCAATTTACCTTTTGTTTATCAGAAACTTCAAAAGACGGCATAATACTACTTATCGTTAAAACCGACTTCTAGGATTGGACCAACCTTGAAAAAAATCAGCTGATCCATATATTCATGTCCGCATAACTCGTCTGAACGTAGGGATCAGCTAAAATATTTCGTAATTTCAGGGTTGCTTTTTTTATGGATGAGAAATCATGGAAATGACTTTCCCTGCCATAATGTCACACTTTTACTTACTCAAAACCCACCCATGTTCCTTTATGTGCCCTTTGCGATCTGGGGGCGCGATATCTTTTACGAACAACCCGCAGCCCCGGTAGGTATCGGTCCTGACTAGCCCCTTCAAAAATTGTTGACACCTCTTCGAGGCGCACGTGCAACACGAACGCGCCGTCGACACGGCCTGTCATTATGCGTGAATGGTATAAGTTGTTCATAATAAGTACAATGACCCTGTTTTAGGTTTCCAGTAAACTTGTAACAGAAAACTTCCACTAATACAATTTTGTTCTATCCACGACACAAACAGATCAAGGTTGCGGTGGAGATGAAAACGCAGTGTTCAGTGAATGTCCGAGCGCTTGCGAACCGAGTTGCGCAAACCCGGATCCTAACCAACAGTGCACCTTGCAGTGCTTGCCACCTGGCTGTGTGTGCATGCCAGGCTATGTTATAACTGAGAAAGGTGGAATATGTATCAAGCCTGAAAACTGCCCAGGTAATACTTCGAAACTTAAATGCACAAGATTGCAATAAATATCTTCCTTAAAAAATTAAACTGGATATTCCAGATATTTAAGTAATTTTCTTCAGTATTATAGCGTTAAGAGTTTTTAACTTGTGTGAACTTTTCGTCAAGTATTTTACATTCACTTGTACTGTTAAAAAATAGCGAGAAATTTTCACAGGATTAGGATGCAACGGCGACCTTAACGCAACATATACTGATTGTACTAGTGCATGTCCGCTGACGTGTGAAGATCAGGATCAGGGCAGAGTTTGTCCAGCTGTCTGCTACCCACCTGGGTGTCAGTGTAACCCAGGATATGTGCTGGGTAACGATGGAAAATGTATCCTGCCTGAAGACTGTCCAGGTATATAAAACTTTGAAGGGACCTACACCAGTTGGGGGAGCGGATCATGCGTCAAGTAGTGCATACCAGGTTCCTGACTTATGGTGTTAGAATGGGGGTTTTAGTTGCCAAGGGTCTCAACGTTTCGGTAAAAAAAATGTATATAAAACTTATGACTTTTTCGAAGATTATTTAGTGTAACATGAGAGCCTGCTGATGATCATAAAGACTATTTTGTAAAATATAGTTAAGTGTAGGGTGTAGATAAATGAGGATGTATGGAAAGAGAGAGGAGGGCCAAGGAAGAGAACGAAGGATTATGTGAATAATGATATGAAATAAAAAGCAGTCAGTGATAGAGTGGCGGTTGAAAGAACGGAATAGAAGACTGAATCATGTTGCGCGGACGCTAAGTACCATGAAACAAAGGCAGGAAGATGATGTACATTATTGTAATGATGATTAAGTTTCTGGTTGCTCTAGTGGTTGCGAGCGCTACTTCTGAGCACATGGTCCTGTGTCCAATTGCCAGGTCAGACAGAGTTATTGGGGGATTCCATTGGTCGGAGCAGCCCTGTGTGGCATCAGTTGCCCTGTTGAGGGCAATAGGCTATCACCTGGGTTTTATACAGAGGAAATGTGGGATACCTACTATACCAGGACTCGAACCTTCTGGTAAAACACTGACGATCTGAAGTAAATTGATTAATGTTTATTCTGAAAATTTATTATTGTAGCTGAGCCTCAATGTAACGGGGACCGCAACGCAACACACAAGGAGTGTCCACCTGCCTGTGCAGCCACTTGTAGAAATCCTGATCCAGGAGCACCATGCACTGAAATATGCATGCCACCAGCCTGTGTGTGTAAACCAGGGTATATTTTAAACAAAACTTGTGGACAGTGCATCAAGCCTGAAGATTGTCCAGGTGAGAAACAGACATAATCTTTCTTTTTATAAAATATCTAAAATATACCATGACTGAAAAAATATAGAGATGGTTTTTCTTTGTATTTAGGCAAGGCTTTTTGATACGTGTACGTGAGATACATAGCTCCAAAGAATGAGTAGAGAATATTTTGAAAAAGAATTATGTATTTCATGTGTTTTGTAGTTCATAAAAGTAATTTTCAATTTAGATTTAGATATTTTGTACATGCGTATAAAGTTTCATTGAAATTAATTGATGAAGAAATGGTACAAAATGTACAAAACTAAGGCGCTAATGATTTTTATTTCAGATTAGAAATTAGATAAAGAGTCACCGGATAGAGCGATGGAGATGGTTTAGAAAATTAATATTGTTCATAGTCTAACATTTGTTATACGAAACCCTTTCGTCGGGCTTGGGTTTTTTTTTCTTTGGAATCTAGATCCTCTCCTTTGCAATGTCTTAAACTTGAAACTTTGTTTGAGATACAATGCGCCGAGAACGCTCATAATTTGTATTTTGTACTAGTAAGTGGTAATGCGTTTTTCCTATAAGGTGGATCCCCAAGATGTGGAGTAAACGAAACCTATGTCTACTGTAAAGTAGGATGCCCAAACAACTACTGCCCAGTCGATGACAGCCGTGCTATAATTGCATGCGACCCTATGTGGCCATGCCTTGGAGGATGTGCTTGCAAAGGAGGCTATTTGATGATCAGTGAGGAAGATGACAGATGCATCTTGTCTTCAGAATGTCGTAAGTATCATTCAATCATTATTAAGACAGGTGGAAGGGAAGAATAAAAAAAATGGAGCAACTGGTGTGCTAGATTTTCTTTTGGTTTTAAAAACGTCACAAATATAAACAGTCGGGCTCGAAAATATGCAGTTCATACAAATGGTAAATCGAACTAGAGACACGCGGCGCAGCAGTCAATCGCTCATCTACAATTATGTGAATGACATCAATGAAGGCACTCAAAACTCTTTATTAAACTTTTTTCTTTTTTCAGCACCTGTGGAATGTACCAGACCAAACGAGGTATGGGATCCAAATGCTCCAGGTTGCTTACATGAAAGCTGCAACGATAAAGACATACCATGCGATTTCCAATATCCTGGTCCACCTAGATGTGTCTGTATTAAGGGCTACTATAGGAACGAGGATGATATCTGTGTACCGGAATACCAGTGTCGTGAGTACTATATCGCTATCGACTTAACAATTTCATCCATCGGATTGGTTTAAAGTATTTTCATAAGTGTAGTTTGTAACAAGTATGACTTTTGAAAAGAGTGTATTAAAAATTTTACATTATTCATGAATCCTTTTAGGTAAAAAATTGGCTGTTTCATACATTTCTTCTGTGTAGGTGTTACACATTTGTATGAGATAAGTAGCTGTTTTTTTTTTAACGGATGACAAATGTTTACTCTAAGGAGTCAAGAATCATGTCATCATTATTATCATCTTCCTGCTCTTATCCTATGTTAATTGGGGTCGGCGCAACATGTTTTCTTCAACTTCATCATCAACATTCAACATTCTCATCTCCGCTACATGGAATCTTGGTTCATTCGTCTTCTTCACGGTTCAACAATAATCATTTTTAATGTGTCTCAAAGTTTTTATTACGATATCCCTTCCACCCGTTACATCACACAAGAGTATTCATAAGGATGGTTTTCTACCCCTTCGACCCCATGTAGACTCTTATTGAATTTATTCCTGCATTATCAATCAGTAATAAATATTCCTATACCCATTACAGCTGTGCAAGGATGTGAAGGTGATAAGAACGCAACATTTTCGGAATGCCCCAGTGAATGTCCCGCGACCTGTTGCGAGCCTGATTCTGATAAACCATGCATCACCTCATGTGCGAAACCCGGCTGCGTGTGCAATGAGGGATACATCTTGTCTGAACTTGGCGGTTCTTGTATAAGACCCTATGACTGTCCAGGTAAGGCCATAAAAAGGGCTATTTCTCCTAGCATTAACCATTTTTACTAAGGCCCTTTTGCTACTACTATTTATGAGTATCTCATGAGTGTTTAGTTCTTTCTCAATATTATCACTAACTAGCTATTGCATATCTAAATGTATCTGATGTCGCCTACCTATCAAATTTCAGCTTCATAGGTTTTAAAAATTTCGTGATTAATCATCATCACATTAGCCCCAAGATGTCCACTGCTGCACATAGGCCTCTCCCATAGATTTCCAAAAGGACCGGTTGGAAGTGGCTTGCATCCAGCGACTTCCTGTGAAAATAAAACGTCATAATAAAATGCATTATTTCATTTAAAATTAACTTTCATGTTTTAACATATTTAGCCAGTCTCTTCTTTGTGATTTATGTATTTATTACTTGGTAGCAAAAATTAAAAAAAACAGTAACGAATGAAAGAAGTGGTCTTCTTTAAAGCAATAAAAATTGAAAGCAGTTTTGTGTAGATATTTTAGTAATGTGTCCACTTTTTAGGGGGATCTCCACACTGCTGTGAAAACATGACTTACACCAACTGTAAGATCGAATGTCCAATGAATTATTGTCCAGAGGACGAGAATGAAATTACAATAATTTGTGATCCTGTGTGGCCGTGTCCGTCAGGCTGCGTGTGCAAACCAGGTTATTTGATGCCGAACAAAGCTGATCAAACTTGTATCTTGGCTGCAGATTGTCGTAAGTCGCAAAAATTAAATTACATCACAACAATAAAATGGAACGCCATTGTTTTGGACATTAAAATAAAATAACATATCAATCTCCCTACTTGAATGCAACCTCAATCTCTTTATAGTTAGAGTGAACAGTGTTCTTCTGGATAAGCTCACTACATCGCCATCGTCGACTTGGTCTTTGTCACCTCTAACCTTGACTAGAATCAAGGGCAAACACACCGCAATTTAAAAACGTTTAATAATAAAAACGTTGCCCTGCACTAGGAATTTCTCCTAAGTGCATTTACCAGACCTAGAAATACTACCTATAGACCATACAATTATTTGTACCGTTTGGGACTTGAGCCAGTCGCTCAACCACTGCGCTAACCAAGTCTTCAATGTCAAAGTATCATACAAGGATAACAAAGACAATCTTTCATCACTTTTACTCCTTGCAGCTCCCTTAGAATGCACACGCCCTAATGAAGTGTGGGACCCTAGTCCTTCGAAGTGCAACTACGAGAGATGTGATCAAATGTATTACGTATGCGGTGATACAAACCCTGGACGGCCCAAATGCGTCTGTAAGGATGGTTACTATAGGGACCAGAATGGCGTTTGTATTCCTGCTGCAGAATGCCGTAAGTATAAAAATTGCCTTAGATTGTTAATTTCAGGAGAATCTTTTCTACATAGGCCGTTCGGTGGAAGAATTGTATTTGGACAAAAGAGTCCAAAAAGACCCCTGAAGCCTTAAAGAGTTTTTAGTTATGTAGAAAATTATCCACGTCTACAGTTTGCCCAGTGGCAGCACTCACTTATACTTAGTGTGAGTGATGATTTTCGAATTCGAATCAGCCATCTTGCCACTGGATTTAGGAAATCGAGGCGATGAACCCGCGCACACACATTAATATACTCTCACGGCATCAGCACTGCCTACCGTATATGCAACGGGTGATTTTGTTCCATTCTGTTGATTATTTATTTTTTATATGACAACTCCTATAATTTGGTGAGAACGTATAACTGCACCTTACATTTTTGAAAAAAAATATGGTTTTTGTTTTTGATGTTAAAATCCCTTTTAAAGATTCGTGCCAAATCACCCCCTGCACCCCGATACACCAGTTTATTACCTTATTCCATCCCACGGTATATTAAAAGTAAATTACCCTCTTTACACCTAGACCAATTTTTCAGAATAAAAGAAGTCAGTACCTACCTACCATTTACGTGGAGTTAAGAAGGATTTATTGTCGCTTGCATTTCAAAGATATTGCAATAGAGTTGGACACTGAACCTTATTACCATATTTTTCATTTGAATTTTGTCAGGATGTAGGGAGATTTCGAGAATAAATCAGGTCTAACAAAAAGGAAGGTATTTTTTAAGATTCTCTTGTTATATGAGGACTGCATGAGTGTTACGGCCAATTTCTCAAATGCATTTCACTTTTTAAGAAGTCGCCTCTTAGTAGTAGAGCTGTTTGTGGAGGATCTCGTCCGGGAAAGTACTACCATCATAGAATGATGGTAGTACTTCCCCGGACGAGTAGTACTTCCGCCGTAGTCTGCTTTACGGCAAATATAGATTATATATTGTTTGTTATAAAGCAGTGTTGCTGTGTTCCGATTTGAAGTGTATGGGTGCCGATGCCGGTGTAATTTCAGGCACATGAGACATCTCAACTTTGTGTCTGGGATGGCAACGCATTTGCAAGGCCTCTGGTACTGCAGATGTCTATAGGCAACCGCTACGGTGGGCCGTCGCTGGTTTGTTATTCAAAGATATAAAAAAATAGTAAAGATGTATAATATCTCTCATTTAAGAACGTCTTAAGAAGTTAAGTATCGTTTAAGGATTCGGGGGTTAGTCACTTAAAAAATTTCGTTGTCTAGATTCATAGTTACTTCCCTAATTCTCTTTTTATTACACACAAAACGGTGTAGGGCGGTGCCGTTAGGTAATGCGCCGCTGTACGGTTACGTTGTGCATAGCAATGTGTTCTTCCTACTACTAAAGCGTGGGGTGACCATTTTTCCTATGATCATGAATGTGTCTGGATATGTGTGACGTCACAACCCTGTAATGCTCGGTGCGAATCACGTCTTGTTTTACGGTGCGGCGGGCGGCATGGCGACGCCATCTTTGACGGCGTATCATCGCTGTGCCTTTGTTTATGTGCCGGCTCTTAGATAGGTGTGTCTCTTTTTTAAGAGTAGGAAATCATCAAATTATTTCTGCCGCTCTGGGCGGTTCGAAAGAGAGAGTCAGACTCTTACTAGCTAAAACCCATCCGTCTTCCTCCTAATGCCCTTTACATTTCAGGGCCACGGTGACTCTTTCGAACCAATTCCACAATCCTGGCAGTAGATAGGTATTGTATTGTCTATTGTCTAGTCTTATCCTTAGCTATTTTAAAATAACATTTTCTTCTAATCCTAATAAATCGTCTTCAATTTAATTCATTATTGTTCTGTAGGATGGTCTGGATCAAAATAATTTTAATTAAACTCCTAAGATAAATTGATTATTTGTCTTCAAATCCGTTGGTGCGACGTCAAGGGTTTAAATGAGAAATGCGTTTACTTTAACTATTGTTTGGACTATTTAGAATCCCAAATAGATAGGTAGATACTGTCAGCGACAAAAATCGTTTATTATATTATATTTATTGAGAACAATATTACCTACCTATTAATTACCCACTTATTATATGAAAAATAAAGATAGAATGTATTATTTTATCCGAAATTCTCTTTTATTAGCTATTAAATAAAATGCTGAAAAGCAGTGTTACGTATTATTTCGTGCCTATAAACATGATACGTAAAAATAACAATACTAATCGACTTTTGTCGCCAACTGTACCTATGTTTATTGAATCGTTTTGTTCAGATGCCTTTGAGCGAATAACACGTAACTGAAAAGTGGAAATAAATCCCGGCTTTTTGAAAGGAAAGTCGATGGCTTAGGTTGAAACCCAAGTGAAACAGGTTTCTTCGATTTAAGTAAAAGTAATAGAAAATATTCCGAGCTAGGATTACAGTTTATCGCCATCTTTATTTTATAGATGACGTTATTTTAACATGAAATAAAGATTTAAGAAATTCTATATCAATAGTTATACCAACATGCCAACAGATTATTTTTTATTTCAATTAGACTATCTACATAAGTACCGAAATTATTAACCTGAACACAAAACTAATAAATAATTATAAAGTACAGACATCATCAACATAAGTCATATTTTATTAACGAAAAATGAATGTCATAATTTGTCACAAATTCACGCGTCCCCGTGCTGTGATTGGCTGCCTGAAATATCAAAATTTAATCACAACAGCTTACTTGTGTTTGATTGCTCGTTTGAGAAACCAGGGGTTAATAAAAGTTCAGTAAAAAAATGCTAATTGAAAATTGAGAAATTTATTTTGCTGTAAAGAGCTCTGTGTTAAGCAGGGATAAGACAGGTAATTATGGAACCGTTAACAACAAGATTAGCTCTTTATAAAAAAAACCAACCAACTAAATTCTTTTTAAAATGATTCTAGATTAATTAACTGTTTCAGGTATTTTTCGAATACTCGACTCTAGTTGTGTGACTGATTGTATTTATATATAATATGAAGTCTCAAGCATTTTGGCTAATTTTAGGGGTCGCCTATGTCCAGCTGTGGGCATCGTCCGGCTAATATAATGATGTTGAATTGAGTCTCAAACATTGTTATTCACTACAAGCTTTTACTCTCGACTTCATCCTCGTGGAAGCCACAGACCCCATAAATTAGGCCCTGTCTGACGTCTTCTATACATAGACTATCTACCTGTCAAATGTCATTTTCATATGTCAAATAGTTTTCGAAATTTCGTGTTTAATCCGTTAATTTTTATAGAGAGCTTTTAAAACGTAATTATTAGACTATTGGTAAGGTGCGTTGGGGTAAGATCGGCGATGGGGTAAGAACGTAGGGATCAAATATCTCACTTATTTGGCTATATATTTTAATGCTAGCCACATTGCGCGACATGTCATTATGTTCCGCCCTGCCTCGCAGTGTCCACCAGTCGCTCCGGCAACTGGGGCGTGCACTACGCGCCATTAGAGAAAACAAATCGAATTTACAAAAAAAATTGTCCATCCGGTCTTTCACCTTCATTTTTATTTGTATATTTTAGCTAAGGTATAGCTTATTTTGGTATTATTTTGTCTAAACACTAAGTTTCAAGCAGCGATAACGCGATAAAACTAATCCAGAAATGTCTACTACCTCTATTGACTGAAATCCGGTGTTATCCCTGTCGAGTGTTACCCCACCGCACCTTACAAATCCCAAATAGTTCATAAATGTGACACAAACAGCTTGCAACTTAGTACATCGAAAACTAATAGCAGCAATTAAGAAGATATCTACAAAAGGATATCAAGTAGAACGAACGTTATCCGACAAAGTAACTTTATATGCACATTATTGCACATCCCACAGCTTCCCTGTTCCGACATAATGGATTGTCAGTTGATGTTACTAAGTTACACTCTATTCTGTTCGTCTGTCTTTTGTTTACTGGTTCTTCTTTCAGTGTTTTCAAAAACTTCACATTGTTTTGTATCGTGTTTTGTCTTTTTTCCCCTATTGTTTGTATCGGTTTTGTTGGAACAAACAATTGGTTCGTAAGTAGGTTATATTATGACACAGCAGAATACTGATATGGTGGTTTGAATTTTCTATTGATCGTAGTAGATCTGTGAGTTTTTATTTGCTTTTTAGGAAATAGGAAGTAGGTATTGTAGAGACTTTAGTTGAAGGAGCCTTTATAACCTCATTTAAATAACTCTATGAGACGGATGCTTCTTATTTATGTATTTAGAAGTAAGTTATTGTCAATCCAAACAAATCAACAAAAAAAAAATATAATCATAATATAATTATAGAATATTATAAACACGAATAAAATAAAACTTAATAACGTGTTTTAAGTAATGTAGACCCTCCGCGGGCTACGGTACATAGCTTAAACATATCATAAATCAAGTCCTTTCATCATCTACTTAGCCTTTTCCCAACCATGTTGGTGTCGGCTTCCAGTATAACCGGATGCATCTGAGTACCAGTGCTTACATGGAGCGACTGCTTATCTGACTTCCACAACCCAGTTACTGGGCAACACGATACCTTTTGGTTAGACTGGTTGTCAGACTTCCTGGCTTCTGACTATCCGTAACGACAGTCAAAGATCTACGAATGACAGCCGGGACCAACGGCTGTACGTGCTTTCCGAGACACGGGAAATAAAGTCCTTTATGATTTATTATTATTTAGGAGGATAACACAGAAGGATAATATAGTGCATACGTTTAAAAACGTTGTCAATGATAAAATCTGACATTACCTACATATTACCTACTATTGTAAACGCGAAAGTTTATTAGGATGGATGCATGGATGTTTGTTACTCTTTCACACTTAAACGGCTTAGGCATTGGTCTATTTATTTTTGTATTCCCGTGGGATAATTTAAGACTTGACCTTAATTTTGAAGTCTATGCAGACGAGAAGCTACTCAAATAACAAAACTAGTCCGTTACATTAAATCAATAATGACGTAAGCACGAATACCAACGGTCATGCTAAGAAAAACAAAATTTGTACCAAACGAAAAAAATCCCCGCGTCCCTACGTCAGAAACCTCGTAATAACATCTCACATCATCTGAGTCATACCCCAGTCGAGTTTAGTGTTTTATTATCCTCATACACTTTGTTTTGCCGAGTTCGTAATATAAGTGGTACAATATTGAGAAGAATAGTGACATACAATGTTGTTCGTGTATTTTACTGTTGCTATACTCTGCTTGGTTCGTACTGGTGTTACGAAATATGCGGAAGAGAAAGGTAATCAATGTTTGGTTTTTTTTCGGTAATCTAATATTAATTTAGGTCAAAGATTTATCTTCTGTGCATTACAGATGGGCCATGAACCTGTTTTCCTACTTAGATATTGATATCTAAATTATAAATCACGGATTTTAATGTTGGATTACCGGTTTAGGTAGATCAAGTTGGCGCCAGACGTAATTATTATTCATAATTGTCGTCAAATTTTTCTTCCATTTTTCGAAGTAATTGTAATGATTTTGTTTTTATATTTAGCGCTATTAAATTTTAATATATATGTTTAGGTTTCGAATATAAATATATTGAATTGTTATTGCTGGCAATACATTTGGCATATTGAATTAATTTGACATAATTATTTCAATTATAATTGAAAGCTCATTATGGAGCTCTTTTTGTTTTTGATGGAACTAAACTCACTTACTGTAGTGATAAGAAGTTTGTAAAAGTTTATCAGGTCAAGTAAACAAAAACATAACCCTCCTTCTGGCGCAGTCGGGTAAAATGGAATTTATAATATTGGATTAAAACGACTAGATTTGCTCATAATGTAAATCTGTATTAAAATTTATTTTTTTGTTTTTCGTAGGTATTCATATTTTTAATCCTCTCGACCAACCAATTCGTACCAATTTTAATTATATTACTTAGCTGAATTTTAATAAATACACTTTTAAAACGATTTCTGATATTTCCTTTGTTTTTGAAATAACAGTAATTTACTGGTGTTTATTGAATGCTGTCTGTGTTTAATGTTTTTACATTTCCGTGGCTACTTACTTGATGGCCAGTATTTTTTTTTATGCAAGAAATACCTGGCCGTAAATATTAATAATAAGACCATTAAAAGACATTTTCGAACGAACTTTTCTTTCCAAAGAAAAAATAAAAAATAATTACATAATAATTACAATGAAATGAAAGGACTATCCAGGCGTTTCGTGTATTTACTGAATCACTATTTTATAAATTTTTGGTTTGACTAAATTTAGTAATAGGTAGATACTCGATTATTTTTGACAGTAGCCCATTATGATTACTTACTATTGTATACGTCTAATCACTACATAGTATAAAACAAAGTCGCTGTCGCCGTCCCTATATCCCTATGTATGCTTAAATCTTTAAAATTACGCCACGGATTTTGATGCGAAGGTTTATATGTATAATTACATCAGCATTGCACCCGTGCGAAGCCGGGGCGGGTCGCTAGTTTAATACAATTTGAAGGCGTAGGCATTCTCTTGTTTTTAAAGTAAATGAAATCGAATCCACTTTGATACACTTCGAATTTCGAAGTGACGTTTACATAATAGCAAAATTATGTTTATAAAAAAAAGTAATTTCTGTCTATGCTTCAAAATAGACGAAATTGCAGTACTCTTATATTTAAATGTTATCAGTCTATTATACCTAGAAACGAACATTATATAAGTATATTTATTCCATTCTACATTCAAACACAAATTATTCAAGTTAAGCCACAACGGCCCATCAACGTCAGAATCGTATCAGCGCAAACTGAAATCTGGCCTTCTGTTATTTTGGTCGTTATCAAGGGCTTTATAGGCCTCCAAATGCCTTAATGACAGCCTCTGTAGATGATAGTCGGGTACAGAGGGCTTAACGGCCTCCTCAAGTAAGGATTTGGTACATATCCATCTTTAGAATTGATTTGAACCGTGTACTGATGTTGTTTGGAATTATGTTTTTTTTAGGTAATCTGGTATGTCGTGATAACCTATAGGACTCGCCTCTCATGCTTGTGGTTGTGAGTTTGATATTGGGCAAATACTAATCTGACTTTTTTGTTTATTCTTATACTTTCTAAATTTATCTTGTACTTCACTGACATCTGTGAGGTAACCTGGACTTATAATAAAAACAGTCTGTAATCGCTAATCCGCCTTGAGCAAACGTGCTGATCAATGCTCGTGGCTTCTCTGTATGAGAAGAGGCCTTTGCCCTGCAGTGGGACAACCATAGACTGATATTATAATTTCTCGTCCCCTATTACATGGGACCTAAACATACAGGCAAACTATGGGTGTACATTGTAACACCTCTGCCTAACCCTTCGGGGAATACAGGCGTGATGGTATGTATGTATTATAATTTTAGGCACTCTGGGATAAAAGAAAATTGATCTGGGATTCAAAGTTCTTTTGTTTTATATGAGACTAACTTTCCTTGAAGTATTGTTCTCCTAGAGGGAGCGATTTATCTACATATCGTTAGAAACCACTAAAACATTTTGCGTCTTGCATTTAAGTTATTTTTTGTTTGAATGTTAAATTGTGTTCCATTATTGAACTTTATTGAACTTTATTGAAATTGAAATAGAAGCTAGAAGTAAAGTGAGCAGTAAGAAGTCTGTGTGAGTTAGGTTTTCTAAAAGTAACCATAACTTGTCCAAACTTATTCAATATTATGCTAAATATGTTACTTTATTGTTTGGCAATATCAATTCAATGTATATCTAAAACATATGCTTAGAACAGATTTAAAATTACTCAGCGGTAAATATCCGAATATATCTATTTCGAGACGGCAGGCGTAAGAAAAGAATATTTGGAAGGACATAGAATTATAACAAAAAAAAAAGAAACGGGCTTTTTTTTTACGGAACAAATATTTGTATGGCCTACAGATAGTTGTTCCGGGTCTGACTGTTTGTGTATGTGAGTTTGTGTTTGTAAACGCACCTACGACACAGGAGAAATACCTAGTGTGGGGCAACATTAAAAAAAAAACATATAAAAAAATTTACTAGTAGTGGGAAGTACAAAACAAATATATTACAATTACTTTGAAAGATGGGAGAAATTATGACATGGACGTTTTAGCAAGACTTTACACAAATGTAACATTAACGATATTATCACTGGGGCTATAGTGTCGCAGGCGAAATTGAAATTGTTCATTAAATAATGTATGGAACAGCTGCTTTTTTAATAGGCCACGAAAATGTAGTTTCTGTGAGGGGTTTAGTATCATCTAATAAATCGATGGAAAAAATGAACTCAATATGATTATTCAACCGTGATATCGCGACGGTGATAATAACGCCTTTGTGTAGAGAAGCCTTTATACTATAAACAACGTGAGATTATTTAACTCCATTCTTTTATAGTAAAGCCGAAATGTGGTTACAACGAAGTGGAAGTACCTTGCAGACAGATATGTCCGCCACAAAACTGTGAGATCGCATACACTGACTATGCTTGCACTAATGAGTCAGAAATATGTGAACCTGGATGCAATTGTCTCCCAGACCATTTGAGAAATGGTAGTGGAATATGTATACCGAATGAGGAATGTCCTTGTAAGCGAATTTACATTAAAAAACATCATCAGCCGTTGCTTTTATTTACTAAAATCGGCGCGGGTCGCACTGGCCTCTGAAGGATTCCATACCATTTTTTTTAATTTCATGATTCTTTTGATTTTCGTAGAAAAAAATTATGAAATAACAGCTCGATAAAATATGTTTAGTTTGCAATGTTACGCACGCAAAAAAATGTGCAGATAGATAAAAAAAAGGTTCAGTTAATATTTGTGCAATCTGAAGGTTTCCGAACATGATAACCATGGAAAGAACATCAATTCGTCAAGTGTCCAAAAAGACTCTTAACACTCGAAAACACCCATTATAGAAAGTACAGTTTCAAATACCTTCAAGCTTCATCACTCCATTATCTACATAATTCAATCATTATACAGCTTTATCAAAACATTTTACTACAACATTATTGCTTCGAATCATAACTCTCTCTCTTATGGACCACAATACCAACACTCTTAATACATACATCGTTTTTAGATCCATCAACTCCCGTGTGCGGGATTAACGAAATAGCCAGAGACTGCAGACGGATCTGCCCACCACAGACTTGCATCAGCAAGTATGCGTTATTCCGCTGTATTGAGAATATACCCTGTGAGCCTGGATGCGACTGTGTTCCCAATTATCTGAGGGATAGCAATGGAAAATGTATACCGAGCGAACAGTGTCCTGAGCGTAAGATATGGTTTATGTTGACTGTCTTTGCCCTCCGCTCTTCATTGTTCTTCTGTCTTCCTTTCTACTCTTCTTCTTCTATCTTTGCTAGTATTAACTCGACATGCTTGTAGGCTTATAACCTAAGCTGAGATGGACTGCATATTCCAAGAAAGTTTCCTTACCATCAATTTTATATTCGGTCTACAGAGAGCTGGTGGAGATATTATGCTATTTTTGTGAATGTGTTAACTATCCTACTTCCTACTTACTGCTATTATACACGCGTAATTTTGTGTAACTGCCTCGGTAGCCTAGTGGTCCTAAGCGCGACTGCTACGCTAGAGGTCTTGGGTTCGATTCCCAGGTCGAGCAAAAAGTGTTATTGGGTTTTTCTATGAAATTCTCAGTAGCAGCTCGGAGTTAGGATTTGTGCCCGGTTAATGGCAATAGGCTCGCCCCCTATTACATGGGACCTAAATATACCGGCGAACTGTGGGTGTACATTGTTACACCTCTGCCTAACCCTTCGGGGAATACAGGCGTGATGGTATATTGGTAATTTTGTGTGTGGATGGATGCATGGATGTTTGTTAGTCGTTCGCGTTTAGACGGCTAAACGAAATTTGCTGAAATTGATACACATTATAGACATTGATGTAGCTTAACGATTTTATGTCCCGTTTTTGTGTTCTCTTGGAATAATTTAAGACTTTGACGTCTTAAATCTTCGCAGACGAAATCGCGGGTAAAATACAAAGCAGAATTTTACATCAACTTTTGATTATACAGCATAATTTAGAGAGCAATCTGAAACTTTTATGTTTTTAGATACCTACTTATTTGTATGTTTTAGACATTGAACGTTGAGAACTTTTGTTTAACCCCCGACGCAAAAACGACGGGGTGTTATCATTTTGACGTGTCTGTGTGTGTGTATCTGTCTGAGGCATCGTAGCTCCCGAACGCATGATCCGATTTTGATTTAGTTTTTTTTTGTTTGGTAGGTGAGTTAGTCGGGAGTGTTCTTAGCTATTTTTGATGGAAATCGGTTCAGTGGTTTTAAAGTTATCAGCTCTTTTGTTAGCTGCGGTAGGTATTTTTCTTCTTCTGTCGGGGGTTACCTAAAATTTTTAATTTTGTGTTAAGTTTTGTTATAAGTAAAGCGTCTGCTTTACTTATAACAAACAACAAAATATTTACAAACAAGTAGGCAAGAGTCTTCTTGCCTACTTGTTTGTAAATATTTTGATGTTATGTAAGATCAAGGTTAAAAATTAGTCTTAATTAAGAAACAACAGTTTTGTAACTTTTGTGATTAATAATCCCTCAAGTCTTCTTCTGATTTTCCAAACACGTAGAAGTAAATGTTATTTGTGCTACAAAATTAGTACCTTATCTATCCTAATAGGTAAGGTACTAATTTTGAAATAATGGAATAGAATAAATATTGGTAGTAGGACTGGTAAGTAATTTTTACTGATGTATAAGTATAAGATTTGTTATCAAATTTATGGCTTACTCAATTTATATGTAGGTACCGTCTAAGTTAACCTTGGACATCTATGGCATCGGTGAAGAAAAACATTGTGAGGAAACCTGGACTTATAATTAATATACTTAAGTCAGAAATTGCTAATCCGACTTAAGCAAGCGTGGTGATCAATGCTCTTGCCTTCTCTTATAAGAAGAGGCCTTTGATCTGCAGTGGGACAAGAATAGGCTCGTATTATTATTACTAATAGATTAGTGGTCTCCTGCTTCTTTGGAGGCAAGTGGAAATTACATTTCTTGCTACTCCTCCGCTACTCTTTTCTGATTAATTTCGTTGCGGGATTCTACGATCGCGGGGGAGCGGGGGGTCTACGATATGTCTGTCGGGACGAGTCCCGGAGAACCAGGACTCGTCGAGCTTCATTACCTCGGCGCTCTTCTGGATGTCTCCACTGTTGATTCTGGCTTACATAAGTTGCAGTGGTTGGGAATAGTGTGGCGGGATTGTCCCATTAAAAAAAAAGACAGGTCGCCCAGCGATCGTAATTCAACTTAGTTTTTTATATAAATTTTTCATTCTTCTCTTCTCTTCCATATAAACTTTAACTATATCAAATCTTGGACTCCTCGTTATGCGATATTTTTAAATATGGCTACCAAAATTTCTGTACACGTATAAATAATTAATTAAATTACTTTAAACAACAGTGCACCATTTAAATGTATGCTTTTAAATCAAAATTAATCATCCCCTACTTCTCTTACAGCTTGTCTAATTCCTGATGAATGCAAGCGAACCTGCACAGATCCAAACCCCCCAAACTGTGAATATAATCCACCAAAAGTGAACATCAAAGGCTGTGATTGTAAAGAAGGATTTATTCTGTCAGAATTAGGAGGGGATTGCATTCCAATTGATGAATGTCCGCGTAAGTACATGTAATCTCGCGGTTCTGACAAAGGATTTTTTTTTTTGTAGGATTGTTAAGCCAGAAATTAAAAATTAGTATTTCATATTTTAGTCAGAAATGTTCCGAATACGTACGGTCAGCGGCAAAAAGGACCACAATTTTACAGGAATTATGGAATGGATATTAAATCAAGACAAAATGAACTTTACCATTTTTTTTTGAAAATGTACCTATCCTTATTATTTCATGTCCATTTCAATGATGTGTAAAAGCAACAATTAATAAAAATTGCAGATGGCTATAGGCAGCGGTTAGCACTTATCATCAAGCAGGCCGTCGGCTTGTTTGCCATCCAATGATAATGAACATAAATACAATGATGTACCAATCACAATCAATACATTTTTTTAACCAGATTAACCATCTCTAATTCTCTTACAGCCTGTCCAATTCCTGATGAATGCAAGCGAACCTGTACAGATCCAAACCCCCTAAATTGTGAATATAATCCACCAAAAGTGAACAATAATGGTTGTGATTGTAAAGAAGGATTTATTCTGTCAGAATTAGGAGGGAATTGCATTTCAATTGATGAATGTCCGTGTAAGTATATTTTGTTGTAAACTTTGTATTTGAAACAAATTAAATTTTATTAGAATATTTGTCTTTTTTAGAATTCTTAGGCCAGAAATTAAAAGTTGCAGTTTAAATCTAAAATGTTCCACATAGACATGTAATATAACATTTAAACAGTATAATACTTATTTTTAAATCATTATTGTAGACTAAAATTTTATAGGAAATATGGAGTGGATGTACATAATCAAGATAAAATCCTCTTACCCTGAAATGTTTAAAAGCGTTCTTAATCGTACCTATAATTTGGAGTTTATTCATACAGACAATTAAAAAAAAAAAAACTATAATTTATTTTGGTACTTACAGTAATTCATTATACGATTGTAAAGACCCACCTACAAGTACCTACCAGTGTAGGTTCGCGCAGGTTTATTCAAGTCAATAATAATTTAGGTTCCGTTAAATTACTTCTATAGCGTAAATATGTAGAAAACATTAAATGAACTCTAAATTATTATTAACTCGAATAGACCTACACATGCAGTTAACTTCCGAGCCGCCATTAGGTTTGGATTGTACTATACCAACTGATTATTATGTGAGAAATGTATTTGTCTAATGTCTCTTTTTTTCCATAAACAGCTAATATAACGTGCAACGGCGATCCCAATGCAAAAGCTAAGCGGTGTCCTAGGCCATGCCCATCAACATGTGACGCACCAAACCAATCTCCCTGCAAGAGAATGTGTGAACCAATCGGATGTCAATGCAATCCTGGATATTTACTTTCAAATGTAACTGGTCAATGCATCTTACCTGATGAATGTCCAGGTACGTAAATCAAATATAAATACAACTTCTGCCCGCGACTTAGTCCGCGTCAAATTTGATATATTATTATCCCACGGGAACCGTACATTTTTCCGGGATAAAAGTATCCTATGTGTTATTCCACACTACTATCTTAGTGCCCAATTACATCCAGATCCGTTCAGCCGTTTAAGCGTGAAGGAGTTACAAACTGCCATCTATCCATCCATCCATCCCCACAAACTTTCGCATTTATAATATTAGTAGGATTTCAAAGAATTGGTTTCTCTTTGACAAAATGAACTGTCAAAATTCTTCAATTTTACAAAGTAACGATTTTGGCTAATTAACGCTACGTCATTTTAAATCAATTCTAAGCATTCATTTATTCATTGTATTTTAGATGTACAGACGAAAGCTCGTCAACCTATCCTAAACTATCAATTTTTCCCAATTGAACATGAACCATATTCTTTTGTAATAAAGTTGAAAATATATCAAAGAAAATAGTTAGTTGTGTTAGCTTGACGTGCTGGCCTCTGTACATTGAACGGCTATTGTTCGTTAGTGCAAATTAAAAAAAATCATTTTCTTATCTTCTAAGGTGGCAACCCTTGTGGCGAGAATGGACGCTTCGTCGATTGCAAGACGGATTGCCGAAACGACTATTGCCCAGTGGATGACAGCAGAGACCGTACTTGTGAACCTCCAGACATGTGCCTGTCTGGCTGTATTTGTGATCTAAATCATAAAATGAGAAGCCGCGAAGATCGCACATGTATCGTGTCGTCCGATTGCCGTAAGTGATTTCCAATGTTAATTGCATTTGCCATTTGCGATGGCAACAAAAAATTGCGGGTGAAATGGAAAATAAGATCGATTTTATCGCTTCCTATGTGGAAGCGATTACGCTTTGTTATGATTGTCAGGATTTTGATTTAAGAGAAGTACACACTGATTGCGAAAATATCATACTAGCTATACTTCTCAGTTTCACCCGCGTTAAGAAACGTCTTTGGTTACTGCTCGGCTCAAATGTGTCGTAGCGTGATGTTATACAGCGTAAAACCTTCCTCGGTGAACAGGCTATATAATGCAAAAAGATTTTTTTTAGATTCGGACAAGTAATTCCGGAGGTAACCGCATTCAAATAAACAGTAACTTTTCACCTTTACAATATTAGTAAAAAATTGACGGTAAACAAATATTAGCCAAGAGAAACTAGTTTTTATTGAATATCAGAAACAGCATATTGCATCCAAATAAGACGGAACAAAAAAATTGCCTTACAAATATTTGTTTCTATGAAGATAGAGGAGCGGTAGCGACAAACAAGAATTGGTCCCAATACAATAGATTTTGGGTTAACTTTTGCTTGCTGCTACATTTCAAGGAACTTTATTGAAACGTTGTGTTGTTACAGCTCCAGTAAACTGTACAAGACCTAATGAAGAATGGTGTTCCTGCCCCTCAGCGTGTCTTGCTGAAGATTGTAAAGATGTCAACAATCAACCAACCGTTTGCAATACCTTGGTACTGAACTGTGAACCTGCTTGCATATGCAAGAAGGATCATTTCAGGGATGCAAGTGGCATTTGTATTCCTGCTAAAGATTGCCGTAAGTAGTTTGTTCTAAAAATCGTTTACGTTTCATGTAATTTGAGTAGTTGATGGCTTGATCTTGAAAGTTTGAGCTGCAGTAAGTTAAGAAGTCCAATTTTCGTAATTGAAGACGTCCAAAATTTAGTTACAATCTCATTTCAGCGACCAACAACGTCAAATACTTGTCATACATAAGAACAAACTGAACTGCCTCGGTAGCCTAGTAGTCCTAAGCGCGACTGCTACGCTAGAGGTCTTGGGTTCGATTCCCAGGTCGAGCAAAAAGTGTTATTGGGTTTTTCTATGAAATTCTCAGTAGCAGCTCGGAGTTAGGATTTGTGCCCGGATAATGGCAACAGGCTCGCCCCTTATTACATGGGACCTAAATATACCGGCGAACTGTGGGTGTACATTGTTACACCTCTGCCTAACCCTTCGGGGAATACAGACGTGAGTTTATATTTTTACATAAGAACAAATTAAAGGTTTTGTTTTTATAAATTGAGGCAGTGATTGAGGTTATGGTTAAATTAAAAGGAATTGCCTTCTTGATGCAATTTCATCAATGGCATGGAAATATCGTATTTCTTCAAAAAAGTGTGATCTATCACCTAAGTATTTTTTGTTTCAAGTAAATATCCGCTAAACAGAATATAAGTTGTCATAAATGGCCCACCTGATAATAAGTGGTAACGGCTGCCTGACACAAAGTCTGCAATCTTGTAGTTTTTTGGAACTAGAAAAAAACCTGCATTTTGTACTTATCTCTGTTTGAAAATAAAATGATTGTAGGTAATAGTTACGACATTAACTACAATGTTATTCTAATTTATTGATATTGTTTTTCAGCGAGCTGAGGACGCGTAATTGTTATCACCAAGCCAAAACCAATTTATTTCTTCAATACGTTTTGCCGGAGAAAATCACCTATTTTATTTTATTACTATATTAGTTCAAAAACTTTTATGATCTATTCAAACGAAATCTTCAAAAGTCTTTTACTTACAGTTTAAATTATTTTATTAATACTTTCTTAGCTAAGCTATGCTTAATAAGTAAAGAAATACACCTGTGTAATATCTTTTGTTGGCCATTATTTGTATGTCCTGATTTGTGCCTTGTTGAAAGTTCTAAATAAACTACTATTGGAAGAATTGAAGATATTTTTATTATTCTACAATAATTTTTAATGGACCCACAAAGTACAATAAAAGGAAGGCCTTGAGAATCAAGTAAATACCTCTAATTTGTTCTTAGTGAAAGTTTTACGTGGGAAGATAAACAGGGCCATCCATCTTGCGCAGGTTTGTTTAAAAATAATCTATTAGAAGGAGTCTCTTGGGGACCCAAGTGTGTTGCTGTAATTGGTGAATATGTTTTATGATATGGAGAGTGAATAAACACTTATGTTATTAAGGGATATCCGAACACAGGACATCGTAAAAACACCTTTTTTGTCTCATAGTCTGGGGTATATTGGTAAATTGAGTGTATTGTCAAGGGTTTAAAGAAAAGACTTACCTATAAATATTTCATGAAAGTATAAGAGTATCATGGTAAAAAATCGTAAATGAGAGCAAGCAAGTTTTTTTTCGTTACATAGATCTCATAATTTTTTAATTTTTAAAAAAAAATTTTTTTTTTAATTTTTTATATAATAATATTATAGGGAATTTCACGAACTAAAGACATACCTGTAAATTATTCCACTGAGCCGTGTATTTTTTTCACAATTTAAAGAACACTTCAGATTAACTGCTACGTTTGTGGTTATCCGATTCAACTAACAACAAACGTATCGCTATTTTGAACCATTGTCAATTACCTAAATATTTGCTTCCGACAGGGCCTTTTTTTTTTTGGTGGGTGGGAAATCATCAAATAACTTCTCCCGCCCTGGGCGGGGCGGGAGGGAGTGTCAGACTTTTACTGACTAAAACCCACCCATGTTCCTTCTTGTGCCCTTTGCGTTCCGGGGGCGCGGTATCTCTTACGAACAACCCGCAGCCCCGGCAGGCATAGGCCCTCAGTGGCCCCTTCCATATGCTGACATCTCTTTGAGGCGCGCGTGGAACACGAACGCGCCGTAGACACGGCCTGTCGTTTTGTTAAGGACGGTGAGCTACCCATTGCTCACCGTCCACAGGCCCGTAGCTACGGTGGCCGGGAGTCGTCTCGCGGCTCCCGACGTCCGGAGCGTCTACCGCGGCGGCTGGGACGGGAGAACCGCTGTTTCAACCGTCCCGCCGCCTCCTTCTCAAGAATTACTGCCTCGCAGAAGGAGGCGACTGCATCCCATTCCCTCTCGCTCCGGACCATGGCTTGCATCAGGGCCGGACGCGAGAGTTCGCCGCCACCGATGGCCGCCACGAGGACTCGGCGATGCTCCGCCCAAGCGGGGCATACCGCCACGTTGTGCTCCACCGTGTCCTCGGGGCGATCCACACAATGGTGACACCCGGACGTTTCATCCCGCCCGATGAGGTGCAGGAACCTCCCGAAACACCCGTGTCCGGTGAGGACCTGCGTCAGGCGGTAGGGGAGGGCGCCGTGGCGCCTCTCCAGCCACTCCTCAAAGAGGGGACTTACCGCCTCTATTAAGGCGTGCCCAGCACGAGGTTGCGACAGTCGCTCTCTCCATGTCGCCATGAGATCGAGCCGGAGGTCGGCCCGCCGAGCGGCAATTTGCCGCGGTGGCGGACTCTCCCCCCGGCCTAGTACCTCCACGCGCCACTCGTACAGGCGCGCAAATAAAGACTTAAAGTAAACATAGAATTTAATATCACGACTGTTTTAAAAAATGTAACAGTAGATGCAGTTACTCAATGCCAACGGGCACTTATATTTTCTCAGAACGACTGGAAAGCGCAGAGTTATTGCCTTTGGGCTGATTGTTTAAAATAATGAAAAAAGACGGAAAGTGAGAAAAATACGTTATAACATTTCTTTTTAAATTATAATAGAGTCGCGCTTTTCGTTCAGTAAATGAATCATAACTATCCTACTAATATTTTAAATGCGAAAGTTTGTGAGAATGGATGGATGGATGTTTGTTACTCTTTCAGGCGTAAACTGGTGAACGGATCTGAATGTAATTTGGCAATGAAATAGATTGTGGTGTAAAATTACACAAAGGATAATTTTTACCCCGAAGAAATATGCGGTTCCTGTAGGATAATATAACAAATTTGACGCGGACGAAGTCGCGAGCAGAAGCTAGTAATCTATACTATTATTATAAAGAGGAAAGATTTGTTTGTTTGTTTGTAACGAATAGGCTCCGAAACTACTATATATAGCTACATTGTTCCTGAATAACATAGGCTATATACCATCACGCTACGCTCTACGGGAGCGGAGCAGTAACGAAAGACGTAACTTAGCGCGGGTGAAATAAGCCACGCGGACGCAGTCGCGGACAGGTCGTCTAGTAATATTATAAATGTGAAAGTAAGTTTTTTGTTTGTTACCTTTTGTAACCTATACCACTGAACTGAGTATCCTGATTTTTTTCATATACGTTGTCAGGTGTACGGAAACGGACATAGGGTGTACAGGCTATTTGTTGCGCCATTACAAGGAGTTATAAGCCCGAACGTCTGTCATCCATTTTTACCAAGTCATATTGACTGTCATGTTTGTGTATGAATCATGTCGTCCACATTTCTTTTGGCTAAAGTAATGTAAATCACTTCCAGGTATTTATTAGCTTTATTTTAATAACTTAGAAACAAAATTAGTTTAACTCTTAGATTTAATATTCTAAGCTATCAATATATTCTCAAAAAATACGTTTACATGCAAGCTGGGTAGATTGTTGATACTAAAAATGTAATGTTTATTAATAAGATCTTAATGTACACAATTATGCAATAAATGTATCTTCCACGTATACATTTTCAATAACCTTCTTGGAATGTGTGCCTTTTATGATAAAATCATGTGTTATCTCCATGTTGTCTCTTCATCACCTTTGATTGACTTGTAGAGAATGCCATAGGCGTTAATGTCACCCTTCTACTTCTCGTTGCATAAACTTGAGTAAAACTCCAGGAATCTCAAGAACCTTATGCTTCTTTTAACTTCGTACTACGTAGTTGAATTCAAAATTGAAACAGAACCAGCTTGAGCTCGCCGTTAAGTTTCAAATTTTCCGATGACACCTTTATTCTTGGAACAAAATGTCTCTTAAATTTTCTCAAAGTTGTAAAAGTTTTAGTACCCATTGAACAAACTCCGACGGACGTTAAAGCGTCAAATTGATATTTTAATATTCCCTTGTTGTCTGTTTGAATCAAATTTTAAAGTAATCTTCGTGTTATATAAGTTATGTACTTCAGTGTACTGTTTTTTAGTATCCCCTGTAGTATTAACAAAAGTTTTTAATAGGGTGTTTGTCATAAATTAAACATGTAAGTGTATGTATTAAAAGTTTTGAATTACTTCGTAAAAAAAATTAAAAGATTTACGCGTGTCATATTTCGACACTCTCAAGGGAATCTAAACTCATAGGGTACTTCCCGTTGACCTAGAACTATGAAATTTGGCAAGTAACATCGTTATACACCACAAACACAAGAATAAATCAAAAACTATATACTTATAATTAAATCATAAAACATAGGGGTTCTATATTTTTATAGGGGGTCGGAATTTCAAAATTGAATAATTAAATTCTTTATTTTAATAAACTATTTATTCAATTTTTATGTACGGAACTCTCGGTGGGCGAGTCCGACTAGCACTTGCCCGGTTTTTTTATTTACTTACCTCCTCTCGTGCTTGCAGAAATTTATTGCGGTCAATATGACGTCTGGGAAACACCAGGAATGTAGACGTCAATTTCAACATCCAAGACTGTTAAAAGATATTGCCATAAATTACGCAAATTAAGTCGATGCTGTAACATGGTTGTTAGTAGGGATGCTTGCCCAGGAAGTGCTTATGTATCGTCATTTCTATGAACCTTAAAGCTGACATCAGAAATAACAAAAAAACTTTCTATTATCAAAGTCAAATCATTTTTTTATATTTTCGAGCCGTTTGGGGTGGAAACCCTCGGGCCGTGGGGTCCGTGTGCCCATACCTTTTTTTAGGGATTTATCTAAACGGTTGGTTGACACTTCCCGTGACCCAAAGGTTGGCTTTTACTTTGGTTATAGGTTAAGCGTTGCCATCCAACGTGGCAATGCCGCCAGTCTTTTGGTCACTTTTCCGGTTGACGGCGATGCGGAGGAATTTTTTTGATGCCATTTAGTTTTAGTTTCTTTTTTTGTTATTATTAAGGTTTTTTTTATATATTTTTAAGACTGTAAAAATTTAATCTATGTGTTTTCATTAATAAAAATTTTGACCATTAGAAGGAACTTTTGAACGTGATTAACGTGAACGTGATATAAGCACTAGATTCAATATATTTTTTATTTCTTGTAAAAATAAAAAATATATTGAATCTAGTGTTTATATGGCCGGATGTATGAATATGGATAATGCGATAAGTATGTGAGGATATTAGTAGGTGGCGTTCTGTGGATTCTGCCTACCCCAATGAGAAAAATGCGTAAGTTTTTGTATGTATATTAAATCTAGGTATAAGTCAGTACCGCCGATACTTCAGTGTAGTATCAACGTGGTCGATTTTCGAATATTCTAACATATTACAGCGAAGTGGGTTTACACGATCCGGTGGCAGCCATTAAATATTTTATAGCCTTTAATGGATTTCTGCCGGTTTTATAGATACACACAGTGCGCCATTAATAAAGCTTACTAGATACATTTTTATTATGTGAATCTGACGATAAGAGATTCTGCTGTAGGTTCTATTATTTAAAAACCTGCCAAAGTGCAAAACGGATTAGGCAGAGGTGTACTAATGTACACCCACAGTTCGCCAGTATGTTTAGGTCCCATGTAATAAGGGCGAGCCTATTGCCATTAACCGGGCACAAATTCTAACTCCGAGCTACCGCAATAACACTTTGCTCGACCTGGGAATCAAACCTAGGACCTCGAGCGTAGCAGTCGGGCTTAGGACCACTAGGCTAACGAGCCTGTCACTGTAGAATATTTAACTTTATTTACAAAAAAAACTTTTAATTTTATATTGTCATTGGATGGCAAACAAGCTGACAGCCCGCCAGATGTTAAGTAGTCAGCACTGCCTACAAACATCTGCAATTCTTCAGGCCTTGTAAATGTGTTGCCATCTTAAAGACAAAGTTGAAATGTCTCATGTGTAATTACACCGGCAAGAATACCATCGAACTGGAACAACGCTGCTTTGTGGCAAAAGTAGGTACTGTCGTAGTACTTCCCAGGACGAGGTCCTTCACAAAGAGCTCTACTACTACGTCTTGCATACATTTTAAAATGATTTTAATTTTATTATTGTTGTTGTTGTTGTAGCACTAGTATAGTAGCCGCCACGAGTCGTGAGCACAAATGTGTAGTTAATGTTTGGTTTTTGGGGTTCCTTTCTGGGTTTTTTGGGGCCAACCAAAAAAACCCTGATATTAACTTGACGTTTGTGCTCACGTCTCGTGGCGGCTACTATATACACACTGTGAATATTTCGACTCTTCCTATTACGTTTCATGAGTTACAGGCCGCTGACAGACAGACGGACAGGCTAGGCTTAGTAATAGGGTGCCGTTGGCTTCGCGTACGGAACCCTAAACATTTTGAAGGAGACACGATAATCTGTGCGAAAGAAAACACTTTCGTTGTCAACTGTGTAACAGATTGATAGACATCTTACACCCTCAACCACTTAAGATTGACATGTGGAAATGTAAAAGATAATAAATAACAAAAATGGCGAACAGACACATTGTCGGTTCCAAGAATTTTAAACGTTTTATGGCAAATAAAAGTTTGAAATATTATTAAATAATACCAGCCTATTATTGTCCCACTATAGGGTAAACGCCTTTTCTCATACAGAAGGCACGAGCATTGACCACCATGCTTGCTCAAGACGGATTCATAATAAGTCCAGGTTTCCTCACGATGTTTTCCTTCACCGATGTCAGTGATGTTAAAGATAAACTTAGAAGGCCGCTATCGAACCCCCAAGCTCTGGCTTTACATATCCCATGACTTCGGAACTGTTGGATTTTCCTTTTTTTACCGATAGAAAATCATCAAAAGACTTCCCCCGCCCTGGACGGGGCGGGACGGAGTGTCAGACTTTTACTGACTAAAACCCATTCATGTTCCTTCATGTGCCGTTTGCGTATCGAGAGCGCAGTATCTCTTACGAACAACCCGCAGCCCCGGCAGGCATCGGCCCTCAGTGGCCTCTTCAAAAATTGCTGACATCTCTTTGAGGCGCGCGTGGAACACGAACGCGTCGGCGACACGGCCTGTCGTTACTCAGCGTACGGACGGTGAGCTACCCATTGCTCACCGTCTACAGGCTCACGTGGATTTATGTGTAAGGACAACAATTTGCTTGTGTAACATTGCGCTCCACCATAAACAGTGATTTCCACACCAAAAATAAAAGCCATTTCTCAGCGAAAATTTTAACTCAATGTTGCATAGTTTGATGGGAGTGTGCATAGATAACGGGTATATAACATGATTTTTTACATCCCGTATTTTATCTACACTTCATATTATAAAGCTGAAGAGTTTGTTTGTTTGTTTGGTTGAACGCCCTAATCTCTGGACCTACTGGTTTGAATTGAATAATTATTTTTGTGTTGGATAATTCATTTAGCGAGGACGGCTTTAGGCTTTATAATATCATGATACGACACACGGGAGAGGAGCAGTAACCAAAGATGTAACTTTAATGCGGAAAATAACCAAGCCAGCGAAGTCGCTGGCAGAAGCTATTTATACATATATAACACTATGCTTGGTGTGTTTAGGTCCTTTAACGGTGTGAAGTTGTTCAGGATTTTTACAAACTTTTAAAGCAGATGAAAACTTGGAGTAAAAGTTCGTTAGACAAGTAATAAACGAAGTTTCCTACAGAAGCTAGTTCAACCATATTTAATTACAAACTAAAGTTGTAAGGCCGAGGTAGTGTAGATTACGCCTGGCGGGGTATTCCCCAAGTCCCTAAACATTGCCTTGTCTTCTCATACCGATAGTGAAGGCTTTAAGCCGGTTGCGGCTGAATATTTTACACGGAGCGAATGCCTTTTGACCTCCGCAATGAAATAAAGCAAAAAGTTGACCTTGACATTTTGGTATGTTTCAGTGTTTCTTGTAGAGGAACTGATTGGATAAGAAATATGAGTTCACTTCAAATATAGGCTTATAAATTGTATATGACTAGTTAAATAATTTTACTATCACATAAACAACTTGCCTGGTCCCCAAGATACAGCCTCCGCCTAGTTTGGGGATCACTGCTTTTTACTAAAAATGCGTACCGCTTATTGTTACTGATTTTTTATACTGTATTTTAACCTAATTAAACCTAACCTAACCTTTGTAAAAATTAATAATTAATTTTTCTTTACTTTAATTTACTTACTTACTAGATAAATAATAACTACCTCGTTGGCCCAGTGGTCCTAAGTGCGACTGCTACGCTAGGGGTCTTGGGATCGATACCCAGGTCGAGCAAAAAGTGTTATTGGGTTTTTCTATGAAATTCTCAGTAACAGCTCGGAGTTAGGATTTGTGCCCGGCTAATAGCAATAGGCTCGCCCCCTATTACATGGGACCTAAACATACCGGCGAACTGTGGGTGTACCTTGTTACACCTCTCTTTAACCCTTCGGGGAATACAGGCGTGATGGTGTGTGTTACTAGATAAATAATATCTATCTATATTAAGTGAATATAATGAAGCTGAAGGATGTTTTTGCTTGTTTATTTAAACGCCCTAGTCTCTGGAACTCTCAGTCAGATTTAATTTTGTTTTTTGTATAAATGATATAGCAAGATTCTTAAGGAATAGCATAGGTTTTATAACATCACACTGCGACCCACAGGAGTGGAGTAACCAAAGACGTAACTGAACGCGGGTTAAACTGCGTGGTATAGCTACGTTTATGTCAATGAATACCGAAGGTTAGAGTAACCCTTAGTTCACGTTGTCAAGCATTGTGAGTTTTTGTCCAAGAAACTGGAGATTAGGGACAGTTTTTTGAATTCCAGACTGTCCAAAGTTTGTTGTATATAGGATAATCGCGAACGACAACATCTAAATGCTCTCTATGAACGACGTTGATACGTCTAATTTTTGATACATGAACAGACGGCAAAAAGCCTGACATATCAGTCGAATCGTGTTTCTGTATACATAGCCTAGCGAGTCTTTAAGAGACTTTAAAAATGTCAGGTTTTTCTAACAAAGTTACTTATATTTTTCTTCGTCTACCCTCAAGAGAAAATTAACTTGCCAGGCAACCGAAAAAATATTTAAACAAAAAAGACATTTATTGCTACTACATAAAATATAAATCTTTATTTTCTTTCTAAAGCAAAAACTACATTTACTTACGTCACCAGGTATCAAAATAGAAGAAGAAAAATTGCACAGTGTCTACGTCTCGTTTATAAGCGAACAATCTCTGCATTGTGAAGGAAAGTTTTTGTGGAAGTCATAAATCAATCCGCGGCGAAAAGATTCGCCCTGAAGTTTTTGCTAATGTACATGTACAGATATAGAAAGAGAGGGTATTTTAATTGGAATACATAATAGGGATCTGAGCTTTTATTTATTTAATTAAAAATGTATTCATTAATACTTTAAGAAATGGAACTGTTCTAGTATGGAATAATATACCTAATTTTATATCTTATGCGTAACATACCGAAAAATCTATACCAATTTTAAAACCTGAAAAGTTTGTTTGTTTGAACGCGCTTTTCTCCGGAACTCCTGGTCTGATTCTGAAAGTTCTTTCGCTAATAGCTACGTTATCTCTGAATGCTATAGGTTTTTTTTATACCACAGAAGGTGGCCAACAAGCTAGCAGCCCAGATAAGCGGTTACCGCTGCCTATGGATACTTGCAACACCAGAGGCATCACAACTCCTTTCTTGAAAAACCCCATGTTGTAATCTCTTGGGAAAACCTTAGCAGGGAGCTTATTGCGCAACCTAAGCGTACGCGGGAGGAAGGTCTTCTAAAACCGTACCGTACGGGACCATTTGGGTTCAAAGGTGTGAGGATGGGCTTCCTGCCGATGGCGTGAGGTGCGACGGTAAAAAGTGGCCGTTGGCATAATTTCGAATAATAGGCTATTTTATTATTAAAAAAATTAGGGATCCATAAGAAATTTGTTATTAATTTTTCAGTCAAGTAAATAGATACCTCACGGAGCTAAATGGGTAAAACTGTTACTTCAATATGTAACTGAAACAGTTTGAAGAATGGCCCGCGAATATTTAAAACGTTGCTACCAATCATTTATAAAAATTTTTATGTACATGATAAATACACCGCGCGCCTCAAAGACATGTCAGCAATGATCAGTCAGGGCCGATGCCTGCCGAAGCTGCGGGTGGTTCGAAAGAGATACCGAGGCCCCGGAATGCAAAGGGCACAAGAAGAAACATGGGTGGTTTATAGTCAGTAAAAGTCTGACAGTGAGGGCGAGAGGCCCGCCCAGGGCGAGAGAAGTTATTTAATGATTTCCCATCAGAAAAAAAAGCGCATAATTTTGCCTCTGTTAAACGATCCTCACAGAAACACATAAAAGAGTCCTCGTTGTAATCCACTTTATCTGTACTCGAACGAGGCCGGCCGTCAACCGAGTAAGGTTCGATTAATCAGTCTTATTAGTTCCTCCTGAAACTCTAACTAAATAATTGGTTACGATAAATGTTATTCTGCGAACTGTAATTGGTTTTCGTCTTATTTGTTTGTTCCCCGTTGATTTTTCTTTTATTTCTTTGTTTGATTATTTCTGCGTGAACGTTGTTTTCGTTTGTGTGGCTCCTTTTTATGATTTATAGGACGTCGATGACCGGAGATGTTGTCTGAGGTCTTAATTTGATATTTAGATGTTCATTGTTAGTTTCTGATTGGTTATCTTTTTGAGGATTAATTTTTTTGTGACTGCCCCATTGATCTCGGGGTCGCAAGCGCAACTGATGTGCATGGGGCCCCGGGTTCAATTCCCAGGTCGGGCAAAAAGTGTTATTGGGTTTTTCCATAAGGATTTGCTCAGTAGCAGCTCGGAGTTTTGAAAGTTGGTGGTTTGACACCCCCGTGCCTAGCAAAGCACGTAAAGTCGTTGGTCCCGGCTGTCATTCGTAGGTCTCTGACAGTCGTTACGGATAGTCAGAAGCCAGGAAATCTGACAACCAGTCTAACCAAGAGGTATCATGTTGCCCAGTAACCGGGTTGTGGAGGTCAGATTGGCAGTCGCGCCATGTAAAACACTGGTATTCAGCTGCATCCGGTTGGACTGGAAGTTGAACCCAACATAGTTGGGAAAAGATGATATTTTTTGTGACTTGTTTTGGTATTATCCTTATCCATCGGGTTCTTATTAAATTAAAAAAATACATTTGTAACATTTCAAAATCAACTTTAAGAACAACGAATTAAAAATAAACGAGCTTTTGTCTGAGACTTTGCCAGCGCGCTTTGTTTACGCATCCTTAATTTAAAAAAATAAATAGCGTATGTTACTCGCAAATAATGTAGCTTTCTGTAGGTGAAACAATTTTTTAAATCGGTTAAGAAATTTTTGTTTTATCCATTACAAACAAAAATAGATGAAAATCAATTATGAATCTCATAGTTTCGTATTTCTGGGTTGTAATATATAATTTGGTGGAACTGTGTCATATTTTTATTGTTCCTTATCTTCTCTCACGTTAATTTCACTAATAATAGTACCTAATAATTTATTACTGGAATTTAGCATCTTTAGAAGAAGAAAATCAAAACTGAACATTTAATTAAATTGTATTCCAATTATTTTACTCAAAAGGAAAATGTAATACTTATCTACAGTTCTGATTAACATAATCTTGGCAAATAGACATTGTTGATTAAATACGATTACGTACCTACCTAATATTAATTTATTGGACAGCAATAAAGGCCCCAAAGGTTATAATTACACTTTTGTTATTAGAAATATCATTTAGTTCTAAGTTATTGGGGATATCTAGGTTACCAACCAGAAATATTCTTTGATAAGAAAAGTATGAGACCTAATACAAATATTTTTCCGTTATTAGTGTCCCTAGTCTTCGACTTATTAGGAGTTATACGAGTATCTAGATCTTATCGAATATTGAAGGAACTAGAGTTTCAGATTAAATGCTGGATTTTATGAGCTGGAATCTGAGTGGTTATTAAGCTAAGTAGGTACTTATTTGTTCAAACACATCTTCATATTGTAGAAAAGAATTTAATTGAGTTTATTCTGGCAAATCAAAATAATAATTAAAATAATTATTTGACCTAAAATGTCTTAATAATTTTTCAATAATTTGTTTGGCTGGTTTATTCAGCAATAACAGTTCAATATACATTCAAAACGTATTATATTATAGTTCATTAAATATAGCAGACAGAAATACACCGTCGTTATGAAAACTTGCTCTAACATTCTTTTAAGAAGAACAACGTTATTTTCCTTATAAAAATATACAAAAGTAAATTATACAGGGACACGAAGATTCAACAAACAATGATATCTCAGACTAGGTTTTGCTAGCAATTACCTCCACAAGGATGTTTTATACAAGCTTTGTTATTAAGGCAAACATAACCTACCTATATTTTTCTTCTTCTACATACAATCACGCCTGTATTCCGCGAAGGGTTGGGCAGAGGTGTAACAATGTACACCCACAGTTCGCCGGTATCTTTAGGTCTCATGTAATAGGGGGTAAGCAAATAGAATTTCATAGAATAACCCAATAACACTTTTTGCTCGACCTGGGAATCGAACCCAGGACCTCTAGCGTAGCAGCGGCGCTTAGGTCCACTAAGCTAATGAGTCAGTGTTTTCTTCTTCTCTGATAATCATATTACTAAAATGAGTAGTTTAACTTAGAGATTATTTTTTTAATAACTGGAAAAAGTAGATGGCGTGTCGAGCTTGATGGATTCTTTTAAAACTATTAGGATGACACACGGGAACGTGATGGATGGGTGAAGGCCTATGCCCAGGAGTTGAGCAGAATAGGCTAACAAAAAAAAATAACTGGCAAAAACTCCGTGGTGTCTGGAATTACTTATTGAATTCCTTGAAATGTTTTCGTTACAACCTCGTTCCACCCCGAATCATACCTAAATGAAAACTTGTAATTGGCCATAACCTTTAACAACATTGTACCTATTCTATAGCTGTAGGTTGTCCTTATAAAAAAAAGTAATAATCATTTTAAGTCAAAGGCAAAGCATTTATTTCAATTAAAAATTTTTGAATCGTCAAGGAGTCGGACAAAAGGAGAGAACAAAAAATTCAATTTGTTATTTTAAATTATTTTTATTATTTAATTAATTTTGAATAAACAGCGGAAAAAAAAGAGGTTTTGGTTGTAAAACCAGCTCTCCATATACCTAAGAAATATTG
Organism: Caradrina kadenii; assembly: GCA_947462355.1. NCBI lineage: Eukaryota > Metazoa > Arthropoda > Insecta > Lepidoptera > Noctuidae > Caradrina > Caradrina kadenii. The sequence goes on along the minus strand of OX381683.1, from coordinate 5,090,335 downwards.
TTCACGAATTTGATTAACTTAACAATTATACAACATTATAACAAATTCACACCAAAAGTAGTTTGTTCTGAATAGGATAGCAATACACATATCAACAGAATCTAGGGATATTTTGTATTTCATCAAATATTTAAAGATCTATAAAGAATTTTCTGATATAGTAAATGGAAGAATGATAGGTTATTTTAAGGTCTTCACTAAAAAATCCAAAAAATTTGGTGATTTTTTGTCTGAAAATTTGGTGATTCTAAAATAAGTATTTTTTTATCCCTATATAATTAAAACTACTTAAATGATTGTCACCTCTCCGTTAAACAGTGGAATCAAACAAAAGTCAAACTTAAGACAAGGCAATAACGCTGTTTAAAACGCAGTTGTATATAAAATATATTGATAAACATAATTAAAGTCATGCGTCTAAGCCTGCCAACACTATCATATCAACCTATAGCCTTCCACTACTGAATGTAGGCCTCCCCCAGAGAGCGACTATACGATCGCATAAAATAGAATAATTGATTTTATAAATAAATAATATTAAAGCACATAAAAGTTTTATGATTGAAACTTAATTTTCTAATCGGATTGTTCGAGGGTGTGCGTTGAACCAGTGACATGTTGTTTACAATATTATTATATATTTTGCATTTATTTCCCTGAAAGTCCGCCTAAATTATTGTGTTTAGTTAGCTGGTCAGTCTTCGGTATCCCTCCTAATTATCTCCGAGGGTAAAACTTGAGTTTTCATATTTTTCTCTTGAAAATCCCAAGTTCCTTGAATTCCTCTTTCGGAGTTCGCAACGAAAATTTTCCTGTAAATTAAATAAAAGGATCTGTTATGAGAGAAATCCTCGTTCAAGTTTTTAAGGCCCTGTTCATAAAAGTTTCAACAAATTGAGATTTTGTATTAATTTATTTATCAGTGAGGAAACTATGATACATAATTCAATATTGAAATTGGTCTTTAGAATTTTCCTAATTTTATTTTTATTTGTATATCTTATTCTCTGATTGTGGAACTACACACAGAAATACGACACGATTGGCTCAGTAGCTGAGGGACTGGCAGTTGCATTGCGTGTCGCGCTTTGATTTCCGTACAAAACAATTTTTTTTATGGCCAACAGATAGTTGTTCTGGGTCTGGTTGTAAGTGTATTATACAGGGTTATTTGTAAAACAATGACAACCTCTCAGGACTATGTTACTAACATCATAATCAACAAGTTTTGTTCTATGACTTAAAAAAAAAAATCATATTTTAGTTCATCAGATTTTCATACAAAAATAAAAACATTTAAATTGAACGCTCTAAAGGTTACGAAGTCTATGCGAAGCAAACGAAAGCGATAGAAAAATAGCGAGGGGAGCGGGGTTAGGGCGGCGGGGGTGTTTGTACTTGACCTATTTACAATTTTACGGAAATCCTTCAGTCGGTCATTCACTTCAATGCGCTTGCGTTGCTTGATTCTGTAAAAAAATATAGAACTAAAGTTGTTGTTTATGATGATAGTAATACAGCCCTGCAAGGTTGTCATTGTTTTACAATTAACCCTGTATAAATAAATTTGTATACATACCCACGAAACAGCAGAATTGGGACAACGTTTAAAAAAAGTACTAATAAAGGCAAGTAAAACAGGTTCGTACAAGATAAATAATCTCCTGACAAGGAAAAAAACACGGTTGTTGAAATCTCAGCTCTAGAGCCAAGTTCACACTAAGCCAATCTTATAATTGTTGCTTGAACAATACAAATTACAAAGGTCGCTTGTCATAATGTTGCCAGACATAGCTACGACAAGGCCGCTTACACAAACAATTTCCTATAATTCTAAAGTGAAGCTATCAAAACAATTTACAAGCAAAAATCCTTATAACATTTTTGGGATAATTTAAATTTTGTTCCTAATGGCGATCGAAAATTCTTTCGACTAATTAAACCAAGGGGTATAACATAAACAGCGGCCATCCAATGTTACTTTTCGAGGTAAAGTTGAATGTTGTCGGTAAATAATTTTGTAAACTCCGTATTGTCGTAATTATACAGTGACTTGACTAGGTGGCAAGTTCAATTGGCGGATTTAGACTCTAATTTAATTTAAAGAGGAGGTAAAGAAGCCTCTCGTTAGTCGGCTGGATTTATTCAGAAGATAGTACTTTTGGACTCGATCTGCATTGTTAGGAGGTTATTCTCTCTGGAGCAATGATCGCTGATTTTTTGCAAGATTCTCCGGACTGAGTTGACAGATGGCGGCCATACTTAATGGAGACTAGCCTAGTACGCAGGAGATATTAAGTGCATACGTGTGTGCGCAAAATACAACAAGTGCATTTCCTTTTTCCTCACTATCACGATGAGACTGTAATCCGATATGATCGGGGAAAGGTACATGTACAGTCACACCACTAACTTCTAAACTCCGGTCTGCTACTGAGAAATTCTTGATGGAAAACCCCAGAATAACACGCTCAGTAGTCACGGTTCAAGATAGAAAAATATATAGAAGTCAGACAAAACTACTGATGTTATACTTACAACAATCGATAGGTAGAACACAAACGCTCAGTACTTCATGGAACACATAACCAGTCCTGCAGTCACAGCTGTTGTACCTGCAGCCGCTGCAGCAGGTCTTGTTGACGTCCTTGTAGTCAGAACAGGATTTGCCGCAGTGATTGCCACAGCCAGATGTTGCATTGAAGTCACCGTCGCAGCTGGCTGTAACGTTTTGATTATCATTGCTAAGAAACATGTTTAAGATCATCTTCGGTAGTTATGATGAGAGGATTACATCGCTAGAAACATAAAGGAGTTAAAAACTGGACTTATCTATGCTGTTAGTTTATTTGTTTGACCGCGCTTATCTCAGAAACTACTAGTATGATTTGAAAAAATCCTTTTGTATTATATAGCCTGTTTATAAAAGAAGTTTATAGGTTATATACAATCACGCTACGACACGCGGAAGCGGAGCAGTAACCAAAGACGTAACTTAACGCGGGTGACACCGGGTATTGCTAGTAGGTAATGAATATATTAATAACAAGGTATATACCTCGCGGTTGTTTCGGTACCTAAGTGTCCCAAATTTAAGCTGATTCCGTTCAGCCGTTTAAGACTGAAAGAGTATCAAACATCCATTCATCCATTTAAAAAACGTTCGCTATTATAATTGTAGTATGATAGTAGGATTCAAAACTGCATTTCAGAATATAATCAAACAATATATGTTGACGTTTAACGTTTCGTTACAATTTACTATGAGCATAGACGGCTTATTATGCTTACGTGAGCTTTGTTACTCTTCTATTGGAGATTACTAATTACATTTGAGGTTGGGTTTATAATTTATTTCATAAATGTTATTAACAAGTTTTTTACTAGAAATGCGTACCGCTAATTGTTACCGTTTTTTACTGTATACTAACCTAATATGTAACTTTTGTAACAGTGGATAATAAATTTTTACTTTACTTTACTTTACTTTACCATTAATCATTATGTAGCTTCTTTTTGGATTTTTCTACAAAGCGACTCTAGTAAATAAAATTGCCCTATTTGAAACAGTTTGAGGGTTTTTCATTGGGCTCGCTCTCGGACCTTGAAAATCTTATTATCAACCTTATTATTATATAAGAGGCCAAGGTGTTATATAATATAGTTAAATTAGTAACTAAGCGTAGATAGTAGTAACTTAAACATTGTGAGTCCTATAAGGGTGGCATGATCATGCATGATTAAACCGTCTTAAATTAAATAAAGATTTTTTTTTTTAAACCTTATTATAATTATTATTTTTAATTACCAATATTGTGGTTTTAGCAATAAAAGGACCAATTCCTTTGTTTGTCATACGGTGAAGAAACTTTGCTAGCTGATTGCTTATTTCGATATTTTTTTTTTTACTACCCCTATTACATGGGACCTATACATACCGGCGAACTGTGGGTGTTCCTGTACATTGGTACACCCGTGCCTAACCTCTCGGGAAATACAGGCGTGATGGTATGTATGTTTTTTACTAGCAGCGTATATTTCTCCGGGATAAAAACTAGCGTGTATGTTATTTATCTCTGTGCCAATTTTGAACCATATCTGTTCAGCTGTTCTGGCGTGATTGAGTATCAAACATCCATTCATCCAAACTTTCGCATTTCTAATAGTCGTAGCAAGATTTACTTATCTTCACTGTGCCGTGGGGGCACTGGTGGTTTACAAACCTATGCAACCAGACCCAGTACAACTGCTTGTAGGCCATACAAATATTTGTTCCGTGCAGGATTCGAACCCCCACTGAGCCATCTGTGTCGTCATTGTAGTCTTAATCTTACTTTACCTACTTAGAAAACTCAGCGTATGTACCCGCACCCGCAGACCGCAAACTTGAGTCACTTCTTAGTTCCTACCGACTTCAGGCGACTTCAAATAACAAACTTCTTCCACCTACTGCTTGTTTAATTTGCACCAATTCATGACTTTCGACTCCTATTGTCTTGAGTTTTACACTGTAGAGGAATTTTGGCAAGTTTTGACGTCAGTTAAAATGTTGTAATAGACATTTAAATATTTCTGTCTTGCCAGTAAACGGGTTATGCTAGTGATGTGAATAGATTTATATGTTTTACTAGCATCTGTTTAGTTACGTTTTTTGTCACTGCTCCGCTCCCGTAGGTCGTAGCTTGATGTTATATAGCTTATTCTATTCCTTATGAATCTGGCTATTATACTTAAAAATAATATTGCCAATACGACAGGTTCCAGAGATTAGAGTGTTTAAAGAAACAAACAAAAAAAGTCTTCAGATTTATTATATAAAAAAGTAAAGATTTCCTTCCTAAAATTGTTTCATAAGTACTCGGATTGTTAGGTGATAGGGAAAAGTTTTGTTAGTAAATGACATCATAACAGGATACAGTTGAAATCTAATAAGGTTTAAGGTTAAGTAAGGTTTTATCCAATACCTAAAAAGGGTCCAAAATTGAAGTTGGCCAATACGCATACCTTCTTAACAATATCCTCCTTTATCTATACACAATAGTTAAGCTATGCTAAAATAAACAAAAAAAAAAATAAAAAAAAAATATATAAAAATAAATATCTCTACTACCACACACACACACATACCATCACGCCTGTATTCCCCGGAGGGTTAGGCAGAGGTGTACCAATGTACACCCACAGTTCGCCGGTATGTTTAGGCCCCGTGTAATAGGGGGCGAGCCTATTGCCATTAACCGGGCACAAATCCTAACTCCGAGCTGCTACTGAGAATTTCATAGAAAAACCCAATAACACTTTTTGCTCGACCTGGGAATCGAACCCAAGACCTCTAGCGTAGCAGTCGCACTTAGCACCACTAGGCTACCGAGGCAGTTACTCTACATATCTCTACTATCTAAGTCTATAGACCCGCTGACGGGTATTTTTTATTTGTTTGCTTGTATGTTCAAACGTGCTTTTATCCTGACCCGCCAGTTGGATTGGAATTCCTTTTTTGTATATGATATCCAAAGAAATACTATAGATAAATACTATACTCAATAATATGACAATACGACACATGAGAGCGGAGCAGGACTCAAAAATATAACTTAACGCGGGTGAAAAAAGTCGTTTGACAGCCGTGAGCAGTAGATAGTAATACCTATATACTAAAGATCTACCATGAAATTATTCACATATTTAAGCATTCTAAAACTCACGGCAGTCCGTCTTCGGTATGCAAGTTCCATTAGTGTCGCGAACCATGCCGTCTATGCATACACATTCCGGTCTGCACAGGGAGGTGGCACCCCCGCACGGGATCGGGTGTCCCAGATCGTCACACGTCTTCGGACCACAGTGAGCACACTCCACATCTACTTCATTTTCTTTGCACACTTCCCGTTTGACAACTGAAAAAAAAAAAACAATATTATTTGTGAATATTTTTTATGCAAAATTAATTTAATGACGTCTTTTGAACTCATTTAAGTATTAAGTATTGAATGTTAAATAAACGGTATTTACGCATGCTTATTGCTTGTACACCTTTCTATTTTATTTTAAGGATTAGTAGTCATCAAATGACTTCTTCCGGTCTGGGCGGAGCTGAAAGGAGAGTCAGACTATTACTGACTAAAACCCATCCGTGTTCTTCCTAATGTCCTTTGCGTTCCAAGGCCGCGGTGACGCTTTCAAACAAATTTCGCAAGGCTTGGACAGGCACCTACACTAAAAAAATTGAAAACTACACTCACGAGCAAAAAAATCAGGACGCTCGGCGAGATTAATATTCGTAATAAAGTTAAAAAAAAAAGTTTGCTTGTAAAGAAATATGTCTCATGTGCATATCTTGGTACGCATAAAATATATTGAATTCGGACTCAACTAGAAAATCTAGTGTGCCCTATATTTTTTGCACGTGAGTATGTTTGCATTCGATTATTCCGAATTCAAAATCAACTCCAGCTAAAAGTGTACGTCCGTAAAATTAAATGATTGGTAGGGGAACGGTCGGTGTTCCGTATTTTATTTTATTCTTAGCAATAGAAATTCATTGCGAAACTTGAATTGCAAACTAAACGTAATAAAAATTCGTTCGATTTTTAAATTGAAAATACTTGTTTCGCCCATAAGATTTATTTTGATTGAAGGCTTTCTTCACATCTTCAGATGGTACTAATGTTAGTTGTCGTATTAAATTAAACCTAAATGCTACAGGTAGGACAGTCGTGTTTCCAATGCAAAAATTGTAGTGTGCAAGCGTGCTCGTGTTAGGCTTACTGCTTCTACAGTTGTCTTCCATATTATTTTCAACTCTACGAAGTGTTTATTACAGAGGAATTTATAGTGTTCCGCATTTTGTTCTATTTTTGAAATATTTCAAAATTCGAAGCATTTCGTTTTAAAGAGAATGAGAACTTCTTTTTGAACCAAACGACAAAAGTTCTTGTATCTGGCAATACGAAATAGCACCTCTTTGTAGTACACGTACACTGCAACTAGTGTTTTATTACTTCGTAGAATATAAACGAGCTGAGTGTTCACCTTACAGAATAAAAAAAACTTGTAAATTCATATACGACTTTCAGGGAAAAAGTGAATTTAAAAACCAGACAGGGTACGGTTCCGTATCACCGTACAATATTTACCACTACATGCAAAGAAATAACTTGTTTCTTATTTACCTTTATTTTTTATTAGTTATGTTAGGTATAGCGGTATGAGACTGACAACCAGTCTAATCAAGGGGTATTATGTTACCCAGTAACTGGGTTGTGGAAATCAGATAGGCATAGTTGGAAAAATGCTAGGGAGGTAGACAGATAGCTATAACGGCAATAGAAATACACACTCTGTGAAAAATTCAACTCACTATCTATTACGGTTCATGAGATACAGCAAGCTGATAAACTAGCAGACAAATAAACAGCAGAGGCTTAGTAATAGGGTCCCGTCGGCACTCTAAGTGTACCTACGGAACCCTGAAAAGTAAAAACTTCTGAAGCTAACCACGTTTAATATGTACATATTATGTTCGTACGGTAAAAAGTTTACGTTGAATTCAATGTTAAGCCGCGTTTTCACGGTACGAATTTAATCGGTTCTGGTATGCATGGATGGATTATTCGCTGACATTGTGGCAACCAGTGAACCGATTGATCTTCGCAGTTTGCCTAATGACTGCATTACTGTTACGTTTCAAATCAGATGACTATGACTAAATCATTAAAGTTTAGTCTTAAAAAAGTGTATTGACTCGTAAAATAAAAATACAAAATCATTTAGGTAATAAAAGGTGTATTGAACTTGAAAATTAAAATACTTCAAGCCAATTATTGTCCCACTGCAGGGCAAGAGCCTCTTTTCATACAGAGAAGGCGCGAGGATTGATCATCACGTTTGCTTTAGGCGTATTGTTAATTATGACTTATTTATTATAAACCTTAACTGCCTCGGTAGCCTAGTGGTGCTAGGTGCGACTGCTACTCTAGAGGTCTTGGGTTCGATTCCCAGGTCGAGCAAAAAGTGTTATTGGGTTTTTCTATGAAATTCTCAGTAGCAACTCGGAGTTATGATTTGTGCCCAGTTAATGGCAATAGGCTCGCCCCCTATTACATGGGACCTAAAACATACCGGCGAACTGTGGGTGTACATTGGTACACCTCTGCCTAACCCTCCGGAGAATACAGGCGTGATGGTATGTATGTTATGTTATTATAAGCCAAGGTTTCCTCACTATGTTTTCCTTCTCGATGTCCAAGATAAACTTAGAAAGTGCATATGATGTAGAAAAAATCACATTGGTACTCGTCCATACTCGGTTGCTAATCCACAGCATCGCGAGTATTTTTTATTTTCCAATTCATATTTTTTTTTTGAAGTAAGCATAATTTTTTATTTTCCTTTTTTTGGAATATTTTATCCAGGGAAATAAATTCTCGGATCTTAGACGGTCAAATTCTTACAAGTATGTACGTATTTTTATCACAAATATTTGATTCGAAAAGCGTGCATACCGGTTACCTACGCGTTTCTTGCTCTTCCTTGTAAAAATGCAGTAGGGAAAATTTGCAACAGAATATTATAGCTTCCTTGTATAGTTCCCAGTGCCATAAATATATATTTTCTTAGCACAGTCATAGGTTACGTAGTGGCGCTGAGTGTGGCGGGTTAGACTCCCGCATGGAGCAAATATCTGTATGGCCTACTGGTAGTTGTTTCGGATCTGGGTAATATGTTCATGTGAGTTTATATGTTTTAAACGCACACACGACACAAGACAAATTTAGAGAAAGGGATAATGTTAAAAAAAACCTAGAAGTATTTTTCCTATTCCCACTCAAGATGCTAATAAAATTATTAAAGAACCACCACGAGTAATGATATTTAATTAATTAAATAAACACCCGGTACTCTGAGTAATCTTTACCGGTACAATACTTCCTGACTATAAATTTTTTTTTGTCTTCAGTATCGTGCTAAACGTTTTACAACGCGACAGTACAATCAAAATTAAGTAAGTGCTCCATTACCCCCTTAGAAACAGTGTACACCATAAGGAAGTTCTTCAAAAGTTGCTAAATTTCTACCACTTAGGTACAGTCACGATCATAATTATGTGTCAATTATGCAAAATTCAAAAGAGATGTTCTTTATCGAGAAAATAAATTTTTAATTTTGCTTCTTACTTAGAAACAATGTTAGTACAAGAATATACAAAAGAAAAAAATCAAACTTACCTTCACTATGTATAAAATAAACCCAAGACGCGGTCACAAGTACAATCACGAACAGCTTAGACATTGTAACAAAACGTCTGCTATAGCCGTTGGTCACTACAAAAGTGTTGTTTCCAAACAATATTTTAATTCAACTCCACAGTTGAATGGAGACTATTGACATTCAACATTTTCCTTTTGAATGAGTAATCTTACTAATACAAATAAATAATATTAATGTGTCTGTTTGGGATGTCGAAATAACACGTTTTTCTTAAATAAATATTAATTTTTACACGGTTCTAATTTTGATAAAAATATTTTTTCTGTCTTTCTTTCTGACTGCCAATCTCACAGAGTGACCAACTTTGACGGGACATTCACTGGTAGATAGATGATGGCTCCTTTCAATTTATAAAAATCGTTATAGTAGCCGCCATGAGTCGTGAGCACAAACGTCAAGTTTACTTTTGGGTTTTTGGTTTCCTTTCTGGTTTTTTTAGGTCACCAACCAGCTGCACGCGATTGGTCCCCATTTTTTTTTTTTTTGGGTTTGGGAAATCATCAAATAACTTCTCCCGCCCTGGGCGGAGGGAGTGTCAGACTTTTACTGACTAAAACCCACCCATGTTCCTTCTTGTGCCCTTTGCGTTCCGGGGGCGCGATATCTCTTACTAACAACCCGCAGCCCCGGCAGGCGTCGGCGCTCAGTGGCCCCTTGCTTTTGCTGACATCTCTTTATCCCCTTATCGAACCGATCGCGTGAAACGTCGGCGCCCCAAAAAACTCGGAATCGAACCCAAAAAAAAACTTGATGGTTGTGCACAAAAAAAAATGTTAACTCCAGCAGATAATTGACCGAAATTTACGCGAACGAAGTCGCAGGTAAACGTTAGTTCACAATATTACACAACTGACTGGTCGTTTTCCTTTTAAACTTGTCGCTTTTCAAGTTCAATTGCAATGTAATTATCTTGTAAATTAAAAACAGGTCGAATTCGACTCAGTGATTGTTGGGGTTAATAGGAATTTTTTGTAAGAAATCACGTGATTTTTGCTCATCTTTTGATTTTTTTTGCTTCTTTCCTTATGCTGTTGGGTAATGATCTTTTCTATGGCGGCGGTAGATAAGAATGTGGCATTTGTTAGATTATCTTGTGAGTATGAGCACGTAATTCAAGAAGGCATTTCTGTTTGCGTAGATGGCTTGGGATTCACAGAATAGTAGTTGGATAGTATTTTCCTGTTTTAAATTAGGGTTTAGTTCTACCAAAATGAACTAAGTCACGTGTAAATTTCTTACATTTTTTCGAAGTAAATGTTCATTAACTTTTAATGTATCGTTTTATAAGCATAAGTTTATCGTCCTCGTTAGCCTGGTGGTCCTAAGCGCGACTGTTACGCTAGAGGTCTTGGGTTCGATTACCAGGTCGAGCAAAAAGTGTTATTGGGTTTTTCTATGAAATTCTCAGTAGCAGCTCGGAGTTAGGATTTGTGCCCGGTAAATGGCAATAGGCTCGCCCCCACTATTACATGGCACCTAAACATACCCGTGAAAAGCTGTGGGTGTACATTGTTTCACCTCTGCCTAACCTTTCAGGGAATACAGGCGTGCTGGTATGTTAACCTGTTATTGCTAGACAAATGTAGCACATTTGTAACACATATGTAACACACTGAAATATGTAGTTACTTTATTGTGAGATTGCTTTGTTTTGACAGAAGTAAGCCCAATTAAAGCGATAAGTTTTTTTTCTAATATCAATATCTACCACAAGGGACTACTTTGATTGTAAACTCTCAAAGTTGTAAATGGAATTCCGAGATATTCTAAATTCAAATAAAGCTGTCACCACACCATTAGTGATTTCCAAATTCGAATAACAAAATATGCAAACGTTGTTCAAAATTCGAATATAAAAATTGGCCAATAGAAAAATATGAAATTGTAAAGAAAGGGGCCGGTGACACAATATCTCCGGTCAAAGACGGCTTCCCCTTCAATTCCCTCTATTTGTTTCAATATACTCTCGACGTCTATCGGATTTCTCCTCAAAAGCCTCTTATCCCGTTACCTTCGTGTTTATAGTCTTTGTTCGAACCAAGTGTTTGAGCTTTTATAAATAATAAATATTTTTTTTCCTTTTTCCTTTTTTAACTGCCTCGTTGGCCTAGAGGTCCTAAGCGCGAGTGCTACGCTAGAGGCCATGGGTTCGATTCCCAGGTCGAGCAAAAAGTGTTATTAGGTTTATCTATGAATTTCTCAGTAGCAGCTCGGAGTTCGGATATGTGCTCCGTTAATGGCAATAGGCTCGCCCCCTGATACATGGGACCTAAAAACATACCGGCGAACTGTGGGTGTACATTGGTACACCTCTGCCTAACCCTCTCGGGAATACAGGCGTGATGGTATGTTATGTTATGTTTTTTCCTTTTTGGATGGTATTTGTCCTAATTTAATAATTGTGTTAAAGCTAATTGTATTAAAGGCAGTTTAAATTACGTTTAAACTGGCTTTGTTTGCGTAGATTTCGGAATTCAAAGCCAAGTCTTAAATTATCCCACGGGGATACAAAAACGAAATGGTTGAATCAATAAACTCACTGTAGGTGACAATCGTAATTTCTTTTTTAATCACAAGCATTAGCCGGCGACTTTGTCCAAATATTTTTTTCATCCGTTTTAAGGAATGTTTTTGGTTATTGCTTCGTTCCCGTGTGTCTTAGCGTGATGTTATATAGCCTCTACAATAGTAGAGGAGAGAGGGGAGAGGGGAGGTAGTAGGAATACCTCATAAACCTGGCTACCATTTAGAAAAATATTATTTTTATCAAAGTGTCAGTTTCAGAGATGTGCGCGGTTTAAAGAAACACACAAACAAAAAAAAAACTGTTCAGCTTTATTACATTAGTATAGAGTTACTAGGTTATTGTATGTGAATTTGTCCGTCTTGTATAAATAGTCAGCAAAAGATGTAAGTAACCAGAGTCGCCTAATAAATTGAAAGTTTTTTAAAAACCGATAAATGCTTTTGAATAAAATTTATTTTCATTAATAAAAAATGAACAGATTATTAATTAAATTAAATTTCATTTAAAAACGGCCACCGATTCTAAAGAAAACTTCAACTATATTAGACGATCTGGTTACTTATCTCTTGTGTTGACTGTACCTGATAAACTGTAAACAATGTCGTAGGTAAACATGTACTTGTTCAGCATGTATCATGAAAGAATTACGATAAAAATAATTACTAAAAAAGTTTTGATCGTAACTTTATAGTACTCGCCACGAGTCGTGAGCACAAAAATGTCAAGTTAATTTTTGCATTTTAGGGTTCCTCACTATGTTTTTAATGTACTAATTCCGAATAAGATAAAATATGGTTTAAGTAATTCTTAACTATAACATACCATCACGCCTGTGTTCCCCGAAGGGTTAGGCAGAAGTACACCGGTGTGTACCCACAATTGGCGGCACAGTTGGCGCAGTTGACGGCACAGTTGGCGCAGTTGACGGCACAGTTGGCGCAGTTGACGGCACAGTTGGCGCAGTGGCTGAGCGATTGGCTGCTGCGCTGTGTGTCGCGGGTTCGATTCCCGCACGGGACAAATATTTGTATGGCTTACAGATAGTTGTTCCGGGTCTGGCTGTTTGTGTATGTGAGTTTATATGTTTGTAAACGCACCCACGACACAGGAGAAATTCCTAGTGTGGGGCAACGTTTAAAAAAAAAAAAAAAAATTCGCTGATATGTTTTAGGTCGCTTATTATAGGAGGCGTGCCTATTGCCATTGACCGGGCACAAATCCTAACTCCGAGCTGCCACTGAGAATTTCATAGAAAAACCCAATAACACTTTGCTCGACCTGGGAATCGAGCCCGTGACTTCTAGAGTAGCAGTCGCGCTCAGGACCAGTAGGCCAAAGAGGCAGTTAGCTTGCTTAGAATGTGAAGAAAATATACATGGTATTTGGGGGATAACCATCGTACAGCGTAAATCCGTCCCTGTAACTATTGAACTGACTAAAGAATTTTGACAGAAAACAACCATTTCGAAGTTACAAGAATATAAATAACGCCAGTAAACGCCGAAGCTGTTGCAAACTACTTTAGTTTTTACGTCAATGTAATCTATTTTGGCCGTATGAAGGAGCTAAGTGTAGTCAGAAAACTTCAAGGAAAATAAATATTGTCGAATAAGAGTTGTTCAAGTTAGTTGAAAGTTGTTCGAGGTAGTAGTTTGAAATGTACCAGTATGTTCGTTTAGCGAAAACAGGTACTGTATTCCCGTGTGTAAAGAGCTTTTCGAACCAGTTTTCTGTATGTTTAAAACATTTGTGAAGTTGTTCAAAGTTCGCTTCTGAGTGAGCGATGCGTTGCTAAAATTGGAAGTTAGTCAACTTTTTGCTGAATGGCTATTTATTTCATGAATTTTTGTAAATGTGATTCTACATACATAGGTACATACATAAACTTACGCCTTTTTCCCATAGGGGTAGGCAAAACCACAGAACGCCACATGCTACGGACCTTACATACTCCTTTCGCCTCGTCCACGCTCATATATCTAGTCATACAAGCACGCCGGTTACGAGTATTGCGCAACCGTTCATTCTGAAGAACCTCACCAATAAGGTCAGTGTACATAGGTTTATCTAGGGCATCCCGCTCCTGCGTTGCCACTCACATCTGCCATCTGCTATCCTTTTGTTAGTCACCTTTCAATTGGGGGCGCCCTTACAAGACGGTGCGGGGTAAACTCCGCACCTGGGCCCCCCCGCTGACGCAGAGTCTCCGGCCGGAGCTCGTTGAGGACGTGGTGAGCGCTCTGTTCCCTTCGCGGGGGGAACATCCTCCCCCGCCCATGGCTCCGCCGCTTGCGATGCCGGAAACGGACCACGACGACGACGACACCCCTGAAGAGACTGGGGTAGACCTGAGCATGGCGGTACGAAGGCTGAAAGCCAAGAATACCGCCCCGGGACCCGATGGCTTACCTGGCAAAGCCTGGGTCCTGGCCTCAGAGGCCCTTGGGCCTCGACTGGAGGGGCTCCTAAGCGCATGTTTGGAGAGAGGCCAGTTCCCACGTCGCTGGAAGACGGGGAAGCTGGTCCTCATACGGAAGCCGGGGCGCCCTGCGGACTCGCCGTCCGCATACCGGCCCATCGTGTTGCTCGACGAGGTGGCAAAGCTCTTTGAGAGAGTGATTGCGGGCCGCCTCGTCGGGCACCTAGTGGGGATGGGGCCGGACCTTGCGGACAACCAATTTGGTTTCCGCAGGGGGCGCTCTACGGTGGACGCCATCATGCGCGTGAGAGCCCTATCGACGGGGGATGCAGTGGCCCGGGGCGGGGTCGTCTTGGCGGTGTCTCTTGACATCGCCAATGCCTTCAACACCCTGCCCTGGAGTTGCATTAGGGAGGCACTCCGGTACCACCGGATGCCGACCTACCTCCGTCGAGTTGTCGGGGCCTATCTGACGGATAGGGCCGTGATTTACCCTGGTCGCACAGGAGAATGGAACCGGCGAGAGATGTCGTGCGGTGTCCCACAGGGGTCGGTTCTGGGGCCGCTCCTGTGGAACATCGGAAACGACTGGGTGCTGCGAGCCGACCTCCCTGAGGGCGTCGGCGTAGTATGCTACGCCGACGACACGCTGGTCTGGGCGCAGGGAAGGTCGCACGAGGCGGCGGCCGACTTAATGACACGCGGGGTTGCGATAGTCGTTGAGAGGATCCGGCGGTTGGGTCTCGAGGTGGCCTTGCACAAATCTGAGGCCATGTGTTTTCATGGGCCTCGGAATAGGCCACCGTCGGGATCCCAACTAACGGTAGGAGGGGTTCACATCGGCGTCGGGTCGACGATGAAGTACCTGGGACTCGTCCTCGACAGCCGGTGGAACTTCGCGGAGCATTTCCGACGTTTGGCCCCCAAACTGGAACGGGCCGGGGCTGCCTTTAGGCGGCTCCTACCCAACCTGGGGGGACCAAACGCCTCCTGCCGGAGGCTCTACGCGGGAGTCGTGCGGTCGATGGCCCTTTACGGGGCCCCGGTGTGGGCGCAGGGGTTTAAGACGACTTGCCGCCCACTACCTCATTGCGTCCCAACGGGTGATCGCCATAAGGGTCATCCGAGGATACCGCACGATCTCGGGGGAGGCGGCGAGCCTCCTTGCCGGATTGCCGCCGTGGGATCTGGAGGCGCTGGTCCTCGCGCGCCTGTACGAGTGGCGCGTGGAGGTACTAGGCCGGGGGGAGAGTCCGCCACCGCAGCAAATTGCCGCTCGGCGGGCCGACCTCCGGCTCGATCTCATGGCGACATGGAGACAGCGACTGTCGCAACCTCGTGCTGGGCACGCCTTAATAGAGGCGGTAAGTCCCCTCTTTGAGGAGTGGCTGGAGAGGCGCCACGGCGCCCTCACCTACCGCCTGACGCAGGTCCTCACCGGACACGGGTGTTTCGGGAGGTACCTGCACCTCATCGGGCGGGAGGAAACGTCCGGGTGTCACCATTGTGTGGATCGCCCCGAGGACACGGTGGAGCATACCGTGGCGGTATGCCCCGCTTGGGCGGAGCATCGCCGAGTCCTCGTGGCGGCCATCGGCGGCGGCGAACTCTCGCGTCCGGCCCTGGTCCAAGCCATGGTCCGGAGTGAGAGGGAATGGGATGCAGTCGCCTCCTTCTGCGAGGCAGTAATGCTTGAGAAGGAGGCGGCGGGACGGTTGAGACAGCGGTTCTCCCGTCCCAGCCGCCGCGGTAGACGCTCCGGACGTCGGGAGCCGCGAGACGACTCCCGGCCACCGTAGATACTGGCCTGTGGACGGTGAGCAATGGGTAGCTCACCGTCCTTACGTTGCATAACGACAGGCCGTGTCGACGGCGCGTTCGTGTTCCACGCGCGCCTCAAAGAGATGTCAGCAAAAGGAAGGGGCCACTGAGGGCCGATGCCTGCCGGGGCTGCGGGTTGTTCGCAAGAGATACCGCGCCCCCGGAACGCAAAGGGCACAAGAAGGAACATGGGTGGGTTTTAGTCAGTAAAAGTCTGACACTCCCTCCCGCCCCGCCCAGGGCGGGAGAAGTTATTTGATGATTTCCCACCCACCAAAAAAAAAAAAAAAAAAAAAGTGACCTTTCAATCATCCTCTCAACATGACCGCACCATCTAAGCATACTCTTTTCAATATTTGTCACTACATTCTCTTTTGTGTTCATGTGATTCTACTTGCCTGTGACTTAAAGAAGGCTGACACACTTAAAAGCGGTGAGTCACAAAGCATCCTAATTGCTGCGTTGCTCGATGTTTGCCACGTCACACGCTGCACGTCGCATACATGTGCTTTGCAGCGCCTTTACTTACCAGCTGCGGTACCACTCTACTGTTATGCGTGTCGTCATATAGTTTAATGAATATTTTTGATAAGACAACGTTTTCAACATACCATCACTTCTGTATTTCAGGAAGGGTTAGGCAGAGTTGTACCAATGTACACCCACAGTTCGCCAGTATGTTTAGGTCCCATGTGATTGGGGGCGAGCCTTTTGCCATTAACCGGGTACAAATCCCAACTCCGAGCTGCTACTGAGAATTTTGCTTGACCTGGGAATTTCACCCATGACTATCACTAGGCTAACGAGGCGGTTAAGTTTAACGTTTTCAAATAAATAGTTAAAAGATCTTCACATCACCTTTAACATCTTTATGAAGGTTGTATTGATATGAGTAAAAATAAAGGCAGAACACGAATAAAAAGCTAAAAAGGCATCAGTTTTTTTTTTGTGGAGTTTTTAAAATTATCTTGTTGAAAAAATATGTCATACTGCTGTCAAACTGTCTTATATAAATTATTCTTTAGTTACATGTTAAAGAATATTAGCCTTAAATTGTATTACTTATTATTTTCTTTACTTGAAACGTCTCAAAATAAACCAGAATAACCCTCAACCAATTTAATTTTAATAATTTTGTATAAATTACCTACACCTTTACCTGTTCTTTTGTCATTCCACTAAATTAATTTCCAATTAGTAAAATACTTGGAACGAGTGGAGTAGTTTCCTTGTCTTAATTAAAGTGCTCCATGCAATTACGAAAACTTAACTTCAAAGTTCTATGCAAATTATATGCGTCATAGTTTTCCTTTTAATTCCCGTTACTTTGTTGGTTAGTGAGGTAAATGTTTCAAGCATCTAGTACCTATTACGTTGTCTTCCATTGTTTTATTTTGGTTAGTATATTATACTAACTTATGCCAGCAAATTAGTCCTGGTAGTTTTTTTCACCCACGTTAATTTACGTCTTTGGTTACTGCTCCGCTTCCGTGAGTCGTAGCGTGATGTTACTACCAATCCGACTGTAATTTCTAGAGATTAGCATGTTTAAATAAACAAATAAAAAGCTCTTACCTAGAATACCAGTCTTTTACATGGAGCGACTGCCTATCTGACCTCCACAACCCAGTTACTGGGCAACACGTATAATGTTCACTAATATCTACACTAATATTCTTCTATACTTGGAACTGTGTTACATTGAAAGAAACCGTTATCTTTACGTAGTATGTTGGCTACGAGATGAGTTTTGTCTCTAAATTATATCCTTAAATTATCTCAAATATGAGAATAGCGTTTTTACATTGTTGAGATTTTTTTTTGACAATCTATGTCTGCTTTTTATTTTTATTTAATAGGGGTTTTTATCCACATAGATACATCAACCCCATTGTACTTTATACTCTATTTTACTCACAAAGTGTGAAATAGGAAAGAGAACCACTAAAAGAGAGCCACTATCCGTCGGCAAAGTTTGCTTTCCTAATGCGAAAGGCTAGGCTAGGCTAATTGTGAAATATGTAATAATATTGAAGATGTGCAACAATTGCTGATGGAGTGTGCTAAAAACAAAAATGAAAGAGAATCTGTGGCTAGGGAGTTTAAACTGAATATGTGGCATGTTGGACTTATTCAAAATAATATTTTGGCATATCCTAAATCAGAAAGAACAAAAAGCATAATTTGCGGCTTATTTCAGAAGCCGAAAACTATGTCTACTTTATTAACTGTCGGAAAGAAAAAGTAAAGCCACAGCCTTACGTAAAAGCTATATGACAAGTTTTCATTTGTTCTCCTAAGGGCCATTTTTCAATTATCAGTTAACTTCTATCTGAGGAATAAATATGGCGGTTTGACATATTTTCTATACAAAAGCTTCTTTTTTTTTTTTTGGTGTGTGGGAAATCATCAAATAACTTCTCCCGGCCTGGGCGGGGCGGGAGGGAGTGTCAGACTTTAACTGACTAAAACCCACCCATGTTCCTTTTTGTGCTCTTTGCGTTCCGGGGGCGCGGTATCTCTTGCGAACAACCCGCAGCCCCAGCAGGCATCGGCCCTCAGTGGCCCCTTTCAAGTGCTGACATCTCTTTGAGGCGCGCGTGGAACACGAACGCGCCGTCGACACGGTCTGTCGTTATGCAACGTAAGGACGGTGAGCTACCCATTGCTCACCGTCCACAGGCCCGTATCTACGGTGGCCGGGAGCCGTCTCGCGGCTCCTGACGTCCGGAGCGTCTACCGCGGCGGCTGGGACGGCAGAACCGCTGTCTCAACCGTCCCGCCGCCTCCTTCTCAAGCATTACTGCCTCGCAGAAGGAGGCGACTGCATTCCATTCCCTCTCGCTCCGGACCATGGCTTGCACCAGGGCCGGACGCGAGAGTTCGCCGCCGCCGATGGCCGCCACGAGGACTCGGCGATGCTCCGCCCAAGCGTGGCATACCGCCACGGTGTGCTCCACCGTGTCCTCGGGGCGATCCACACAATTGTGACACCCGGACGTTTCCTCCCGCCCGATGAGGTGCAGGAACCTCCCGAAACACCCGTGTCCGGTGAGGACCTGCGTCAGGCGGTAGGTGAGGGCGCCGTGGCGCCTCTCCAGCCACTCCTTAAAGAGGGGACTTACCGCCTCTATTAAGGCGTGCCCATTCTATACAGAAGCTGTCAAAACGTCAAACATATTCTTCAGATAAAATTTATCAGGCGATTGAAAAATCAGCCCTAAGAGAACAAATTAAATTTTAGTCAGTTGAACATCAATGATGTTATAGGTTAAAAATTTGTGGGTCTAGAGATGAGGTGATGTGAGAGAGATGTGGGCTGATAGATATGAATAGAGCTATTGACGCCATTTTTAGTTTACAAGTAGGTAAATTGAATTTAAGGCGCCTAGCATATTTATAATAGCACAACAACATCGCCGCGCCTGAGTGTTAATTTCTAAACATTTGACAGTAAAAAGCTGTCTGTCTGTCTGTCAAGATGAAAGCAATGAACCGATATTGATGAAATTTTATAAGTTTGAAGTCCACAAAACGATATAAAAACGGCTTATTTTTGTCCGCGATAACCGACATTTAGGCGGACGAAGTAGCGGGAAAAACTTAGTACTAAAATAGAATGCCTTATTTGATGTTTTAACGTAAATTAAATTATAATTAAATAAAATAAGAAAGCTTTGTTACAATGCGGAATTCTCGTGAACGGCTACAAGGTCAAAAAAGAGTTTCAAAAGAAAATATTTGAAGGAATGCTTCAAAGAAAACCCTTTTCGAAGGCAGAAAAAATAAGTTAAAGATGTGAAAGAGATTTTAGTTACACAGACAAATTAAAAACTACAAAGAAAAAAACGGTAGGTACTTAACATACCATCACGCCTGTATTCCCCGAAGGGTTAGGCAGAGGTGTAACAATGTACGCTCACAGTTCGCCGATATGTTTAGGTCCCATGTAATAGGGGCGAGCCTATTGCCATTAACCGGGCACAAATCCTAACTCCGAGCTGCTAAAAAATAAAAAATGAGTGAATAAATCTCGTAGTAATTTTACATCAAACAATAATTAATGAACCATGACCAACAAAGGTTTTCCGTGAAAGATCAGGTGCTTACCAACCGGCTTAAATATTAACAAAGCAAAAGATGCTTTCGTGGTTTTTATCTTCCTTGACAGTACAAGAGCATGAGTGTTACTTGACAGTCAAAAATACCTCTAATGAACGTCGATCTTTTGACCTTGATTGTCGTTGAGATGAGATTGGATTGGATAGCAAATAAACCGACGGCCCACTTGATGTTAAACGTCACCGCTGCTTATAGACATCTGCAACACCAAAGGCTTTGGCTTTGCGTTGCTGTCACAGATACAAAGTTAAAATGTCTCATACATACATCATATCATCACGCCTGTATTCCCCAAAGGGTTAGGCAGAGGTGTACCAATTTACACCCACTGTTCGCCAGTATGTTTTAGGCCCCATGTAAAATGTCTCATGTGACTGTAATTATACCGGCACCCTATGCCTTTGAACTTTAACACAACAACGCTGCTTTGCGGCAGAAACAGTACAGTGGTAGCCTACCTACTTCTCCGAAAGAGCTCCATGACAAAAAAACTCTACTAATAATACTATTATGTACTAGGCAATAAAAGTTAATCGTAAAATTCTTTTGAGTTAAAATCAGAATCACTATTCAATAAAATAAAATCCAACCAGCATAACCTACTAATTGAATAAATCGATTTAACTTCGAAAGTTCCATTTTTAAAATTGTGCGCCGGTTACAAAATTGCATAACTTGATGCAATTAAAGATGACTCGCCTTAAAAAACCCGCCTCAGCTCTTTCAATATTAAACTTTATTATGAAGGATGGAAAGTTTTAATAATCCCAGGCGACAAGCGGCGGGAACGTCCGAATCGAGATGGTGAACCTCATTTCACACCGGGTGGGTCCTACTCATTCATTTTTAAGGTGATAAGTAAGTTTATTATTAATGAGGTCATTTATTTTGCACCCAACGAGATTATAAGGCGGTCGAAAATTTTAGTTAGGTTTTGTTTTAATGAATTTTAAGGTCGAAAAAATTGTGTGGTTTTCTTCACTGTTAGGCTTAAATTTGGGTGGAAACTGGGGTGATTTTGAGTAATAGTTTGGTTAAAAAAAAAAATTAAATTGAAAGAAATAGTTACCCCTTTTTTTTTTGGGGGTGGGAAATCATCAAATATCTTCTCCCGCCCTTAGTGTCAGACTTTTACTGACTAAAACCTACCCATGTTCCTTCTTGTGCCCTTTAAGTTCCGGGGGCGCGGTGTCTCTTACAAACAACCCGCAGCCCCGAATAGTTACCCTTACAATAATCTCTCAACAATATTCAATTCCGGATACAAATCTCATATCTTTTTGATTCGACGTTCACGTGTTCGTAAACGAATAAATCCTCCGAGAAACGTTTTTGGTACATAGTTTTTGGTCGAAATGGCGACAAAAAGTGCTATAACTCAGTATCGATCTCAAGTTTTCGGGCAAATTTGTTAGAAATTTGTTTTAGTTTATCCCTTTTCAGAATGTATTAAACCCATCACCTTCTCTAATATATTCAAAATCCTATATTTAACCAATTATATCTTTTGTAATTTTTATGAAAAATTAATATATATGAATTGCTTTAACATGCCTACTGATGCCTGAACATGTTTTACGTGACAATTAGAAACAACGTTAAGTCTCCTTGGTAATTTGTAATTATTTAATTTCCTATCTGCATGACAAGCATGTCGAAAATAATTAATCTTCTCGGAAAATACTTACAAACTTTAATTTATCTTCAATAGTCTCTTCAAACTATCAATGAACTTATCTGTCCCACAAAGTTACTCAGCATTATGGACCTACAGCGCCGGACTGTTAATAACGCTAACTAGCCTCGCTGCTAGACTCTTACTGAAGTAGGAAACGATGTTACGCTCCCTCGTTGGCATTTTTAAAACTTTTTACAGAAACTTGTAAGTTTTATTTTTTTTCTAAACAGCCAGTGATTGTATTGTCGTGAGACTGTTTTGTGTTTTAAATTTAGAAGAAGGGCAGTTCCTTTTATAAATACTACTATACTTCTACCATTTTAAAAAGAAAATTTGTAAGGATCGATGTTTGTTAGTCTTTCACACTTTATTCGGCTGAACGGAATAAACAGACATGTGTACATAAAGGTGCAGATTTAGCTCAATACTCAATTGTTTGTATATAATCCCATGATGGTAAGTAGGCATTATTTTGTTAATTAAATAACTGCTTTACATATAGGATAATTTAGTAATTATCCTATCATTATTGAATGAAATCGCGATCAGAATTTAGAAATTCATATTACCAATGTTGTGGTTAGTTATAATCTGCAAAAGAGGCTGTTGCCCAGTAGTGGGACAAAAATATACTGGTATTATTATGTTTCTAAGTTTATCTTGGACATCTCTGACATCTATCTATAAATAAAATGTATAACAATTACTTCCTGGCTGCCTAAATACAGAACATTAATTTCCGTACTAAGAAGTTGGCCCTTTCAAATTAATCTCCCTAATCTGTTGACCGACATCTTGAACTGTTAGCTTAATACTATTAATACATCATGCCTATATTCTCCGAAGGGTTAGGCAGAGGTGTACCAATATACACCCACAGATCGCTGGTATGTTTAGGTTCCATGTGATAGGGGACGAGCCTATTGACATTAACCGGGCACAAGTCCTAACTCCGAGCTGCTACTGAGAATTTCAAAGAAAAACCCAATAACACTTTTTGCTCGACCTGGGAATCGAACCCAAGACCTCTAGCGTAGCAGTCGCGCTTGGGACCACTAGACTAACGAAGCAGTTAAAAATAGTTTAAATTCTAAAACAATCCAAAAAAATGTCAGACTAACTTTAATTGCGAAGCTGCATCTCTAGTATCACGTAGATAGGACCACACAAGAGCTTTATATAATAACGTTACAACGTAATAAACTGAAACACGCGACGGCCGCTGTCCCGGACTTTATATTTATGAACACTTGTGTGACCGCCACTAAGCGGGCTTAGGACGCTATTATGATTTCGCTGGGCTACAAGAAAATGTTAGAAAAGAGTGCGGTGAGCCAAATATACTTTGAACAATTCAATGTAATTGTATTACTAGGGCTTTGGTCTTTTAAGGGGCGGGCAAATCTAGTAGCTTAAGGCGCCCTCATTTTATGAACAAGGTTGCGAGTGCATACCAGGCCACTATCTACCTACCATACCATCACGACTGTACTCCCCGAAGGTAAAGGTGTACCAATGTACACCCGCAGTTCGCAGGTATGTTTAGATCCCATGTAATAGAGGGCGAGCCTATTGCCATTAACTGGGCACAAATCTTAACTCCTAGCTGCTACTGAGAATTTTTATAGAAAAACCCAATAACACTTTTAGCTAAACCTGTGAATCGAACCTAAAACCTCTAGCGTAGCAGTCGCGCTAAGGACCACTAGGCCTACTTACCAATGGGACTTAAAGTGAAGGAAAACATCGTGAATAATTCTGAAGTATAAAATCGCCTATCCGCCTTGAGCGAGTATGGTGATCAATGCTCGGGCGTTCTTTGTATGAATAGAGGTATTTGACTTGTAGTGGCTGCAATAAAACAATAATTGGATAGTATTTTTTATTTAAAGAATAGCTAAATAAACCAGTGTTAGATCGAAATGGCAATATAATTTTTAGCTTAATATTGGTTCAAATTGAGAACTATATTTTTATGAAACTACAGCTTTACTCGCTCTGAAATTGACTTTTCTAGGAACTATATTCAAATTTCTATCTCAGATATGAGTATAATCACCATTAATTAATACATTAATAGCTCACTACCCACTAGTTAATAGTTCACCAATTTGACCACGTCCTAAAGAACATCTACCGTTTAATGTTCGAAGATACCTAAAATAGAAACCGTTTCATCTTCACAGATTTGACTACAAAGGTGAGATTACTTTTAGAGTTTCCTTTACAAGCATTAGTTAGATACAAAGGCTACAGTTAATAAAACGAAAGATACGCTTTCAGATTTCTAAATACGGATTTGGGGTTACGTGAATAAATCTGGTTCAATAATATTCTTCCGACAGAATTTCGGCCGACCTCAATGGCAACGAAGTACGCAGGAGATATTGTAGTGCACAAGTGTGAGAATAAACACAGGTGCACTGATTGTTTCCTCACTGTCATAGTCCGATGGGACGGCAATCCGACGTGACCGGAGAGCGTCCAGGCGCAAGACTAACGCGCGATATGGATGTGGTGAGCCACCAAATAAACACCACCAATAGTTTGACTTAGTATAGTAGATACTATTTATTATTTTTTATTTTTTTTGTTGTTGTATTGTTTTATATACATCTTCATTGTTTTCACATATAGAAGCAACAAGAATATTGTAACCAAGATTTTGTAAAAACCAAATTGAAACAAAAGAGTGTCCATGGAGTTTCTTGCTCGTTCTTCTCCATAGAGACCTACGCTTTGGAACGAGCAACTAGCTTCAACTTTTAAATGTAACTTCTTGCCAATTCAAAAGTGCCTGTAAATGGTCTAATTGAAATAAATGCTTTGACTTTGACTATAGCAATCACAAATGCATGTGTTACAATAATAATTATGTATCGTTACAATATGGAGGGCTAGTCGCGCGTGAAGAATTTATATGGGAGCTCGCGATTCCGCGGCTGTTATGGCTCCTCTGGCGAAGCGACGGCGAGACGCGCGTCCCGTGGCATTCGCACCGCGCGGGGTTCGCATTGCACGGGGTTCACATTTGCATGTACACAGTTTTACTTTTTAACAAATTAGTACATCTCATTATGATTTGATTTAAAACCAGTATAAATCCGCCAGTCACTCCCCAAGGTCCGGTTTATAACCAGCGTCGGGCCCAAGTGGTCTGGCATTATTGCTGAACAGGGCCTGTTTGGCGCAGCAGTAGGGTACACATCACATTTTATTTTATTTCTTTTGTTATTTTTAATAAGCTGTTTTCTAGAGGCTCAAGTTGTGCCAATAAATATTTTTTCTTTTTTTCAAAGGTTTGGTTGCAAAATTTGTTCGAAATAGTGACCACGGCTCTGGAACGCAAAGGGCATTAAGAGGAACACGGGTGGGTTTTAGTCAGTAAGAGTAAGAGTCATTTGATGATTTCCTATCCTTAAAAAAAAAGGACCAACGGTTTCAAATACTTTATGAGGCACGGGCAATTAATTATTGGTTCACTAATACATCTCTACATAGTATAAAACAAAGTCGCTTCCCGCCGTCTGTACGCTTAGATATTTCAAACTCCGCACCGGATTTTAATGCGGTTTTCATCAATAGATAGAGTAATTCAAGAGGCAGGTATATACGCATAGAATATTACGCTACGACTAATGGGAGCGCAGTAGTAACCAAAGACACCGCGGGGTATATAGCTTGTATATATATTAAAATTATTATTTTAAGTAAGTACTTGGTTATCGTTAGTAAAACTCATGGAAAGCATATAGTTACTGCTGCCAGGATTTGTTTGTGTATCATTCAAAAATGTGTAAAACAAATTTCAGTATAACTAACGTAATTACATTGAAACTCCAAAAATAAAACAAGCAAATGGTTCAACTACAATTACGTTTTACCTCAAAATAATATTTTGTTGTTTATATAACCCAAACTACAAAGCCGAAAATAGAGAATACCGTGGAAATCTCTTGCATTTTAAACTACGCATTACCCGTAGTAATGAGGGAACAAAACGAGTGGTTCGTAATAACTCTCGTACAGGTCTGTGGAATACTACAGTCGGTCGGTAAATTGCCTCATTACACTTAAAAACATAATTTCTTCGTTGTTGGATGAATTGAATTGCGAGATTTATCCTTTTGAATATTTGGACGTATAGCTTTGGGTTGAAAATAAGCTGCCTGCTTTTCAGCACCCTTAAGAGGTTGTTGTGGGTTCAAGTCGTGAGGACAAACCTGCTTTGTGGATCAGTGGACCAGCTATTTCAAAGGCTGCGGGTTGTTCGTAAGACATACCGCGCCCCCGGAACGCAAAGGGCACAACTTCTTGTGCCCTTTGCGTTCCGGGGGCGCTTTCTTCGAACATGGGTGGGTTTTAGTCAGTAAAAGTCTGACACTCCCTCTCGCCCCGCCCAGGGCGGGAGAAGTTATTTAATGATTTCCCACCCCCAAAAAAAAAAGGCTGGACTTTAGTAGTCGCCACGACTCGTAAGCACAATTGTCAAGTTAATTTTTGGGTTTCTGGGTTCCTTTCTGAGTTTGTTGGGCCGCCGACGCTGCACGCCATTGATTCGTCAGTTGGACCGATCGCGTGCAGCGTCCGCGCCTCAAAAAACCTCGAGTGGAACCCAAAAATTAACTTGACATTTGTGCTTACGAGTCGTGGCGACTACTAAAGTCCAGCCTTTTTTTTTTTGGGGGTGGCAAATCATCAAATAACTTCTCCCGCCCTAGGCGGGGCGAGAGGGAGTGTCAGACTTTTACTGACTAAAACCTACCCATGTTCCTTCTTGTGCCATTTGCGTTCCGGGGGCGCGGTATCTCTTACGAACAACCCGCAGCCCCGGCAGGCATCGGCCCTCAGTGGCCCCTTCCCTATGCTGACATCTCTTTGAGGCGCGCGTGGAACACGAACGCGCCGTCGACACGGCCTGTCGTTATGTCAAACGCTACCCATTGCTCACCGTCCACAGGCCCGTATCTACGGTGGCCGGGAGTCGTCCAGCCTGTCAGCAACATTATGTTCAGAAATCCTGTAAAACAAAGATCACGTCAGGTTAATCTAAGAAAATTTCGACTTTGTCATAAAACTGAAAACAGAATTACAATACAAGCAAGCAAGCGGCGCTCGAGTAATTGTTGTCCCTAACTTAAGGGACTATAAAAACAGAATACTCCATGTTTGTTTGTATCTTCTTTCACAAAGTTAAATCCAACTTTATTTTTAATCAAACGACTTTGTCACTGAGATCATAAAAAATCCAGTCCTCAATTTCAGGGTAAACAGTTTCTTATTTACTTCCAATATTGTGGGGAACAGCTAAATTGAGATTTATAGCTAGAGAGACAAGGGTGGGAATTGTGCGGGCTGACTAAATTCTGTAGGTATTGTTTTATTTTGATGAAGTGGGAGGGATGAATAAACAGGGGCATGCCGTGGTTGATTTGATGCAAGATATACCAAATATATGATGGAAGAGATAGGAGAATAGTCTTCAGTTAGTGGTTACGCAATTTTTATTGTCCTGAAGAAAGTTGTTATCGTATTCATAGGATCTTGCTAGTGTGCGTGAGCAGATGATACGGGGAGAAACATACGCATCGGTGGAAGTCTTATAGGCTTCTGAAGGAGGTATTTTTTGAGATAAAACGGTAATAGCTCTCACAACCGTCAATCCAAAAAGGATTCCTGCTGATGATTTGGTTGGATGAGACCGTGAAATGTAATTGACTCTGAATCGATCATTCTTAAGGATCCGGTTTCGCAGTGGCTGTTGCACTGCATGCCGCGTGTCGATTCCCGCAAGGAACAATTAGTATAATGGCCTATAGATACTTGTTCTAGTCTGGCTATTTGTTTATGTACCTTGATATTATATACATGTGTAATTCCTAGTGCAGAGCAAAGCTAAAGACTGATATTACTCCTTATAAGCCAGCTATACGTCAGTGAAAGTCCTGTCAAATTCGGGACAATCGTTTCGTTTTATTAGTTTGTATACATTGTCTAGATTTAATCATCTTAGCTAAGGACGTCCAGTAGGTATTGGATCGAATCGGAATGATGCAAGCATCGCCATAGCGACCGGTTTTATATGAAAATTTATCGAGACACAAATTCTTACCTTCAAGTGAAATAAAGAGACCTCGCAACTTCCATCAATAATTATTCCATTTATCTTTTATATAAAATACGAGCCAAGATTTCCACTGAAATACATTTGGACCTATTATCAAAATTATAAATCATCTTTATCTTGCGTTCCGTCGATTTCCTTTTCCCATTGTTTGTAAAGATCGACGCTTTGTCGACTATGAAATGGTTGGGATTTCCTCAAATAACTTAAGCCAAAGAATATTCAACTTTAGAAACATAGGAGTTGAGTTCGAAATATATTTTCTGTTTAACATGTTTGTGGGGACTTCCTCACATAAACGCTCGAATTTGGTGAAAAGTGTTTTATGACGTATGCCAATAGATTGATAACGATGGGGCCACGGTCACACCACAATCTTGCGGAAAAGATCATTTGAAGGGTTTTATATTGAACGGAAACTAACGTAACTGCCTCGTTAGCCTAGTGGTCCTAAGCGCGACTGCTACGCTAGAGGTCTTGGGTTCGATTCCCAGGTCGAGCAAAAAGTGTCATTGGGTTTTTCTATTAAATTCTCAGTAGCAGCTCGGAGTTAGGATTTGCGTCCGGTTAATGGCAATAGGCTTGCCCCCTATTACATGGGACCTAAACATACCGGTGAACTGTGGGTGTATATTGTTTCACCTCTGCCTAACCCTTTGGGGAATACAGGCGAGATGGTATGTATGTATTGAACGTAAAATCGAAAAACCCCTTACAGGACTATTAAAAGATTTCCTTGCAAAATGCCCATTATTACGTTCTCTCTCTTACGTTGAAGGGCGCCTGTTTTTTTATTGCTAAAACTAACGACCTCGTGTGCATCAGCGACAGCCGGCATTAAAGAGGACGAGCTAGTTTATACACGGTGTTAGGGTAAACGAGGGACTTTCTTGAAGAGAGTGCAGTACTCAAGAAAATGAACAACTTTTACTATAGTACGAACCGTAAAATCGGAAAATGAACATCTACTCCATACGCATAACTCGACAACATGTAAGGAATAGCTGATTTTTCTTTTGCAAATTTAAGTTTGATTTCATAGTGAAAATGGTTTAATTTCATAAGCACTACACTCCCCTAAACTATGTCCCTTGTTTAAACTAATACTTTGTTAATATAATATTATGTGTAACTGCCCCGTTGGTCTCGTGGTAGCGAGCACGACTGTTGAGCATGGGGTCCTGGGATCGATTCTCAGGTCGGGCAAAAAGTGTTATTGGATTTTTTCATTAGGAGTTTCTCAGTAACTGCCCGGAGTTTGGAAGTTGGTGCAGTGACACCCCCGTGTCTCGGAAAGCACGTAAAGGTGGTCCTACGCCTGATCTCTCCCCGGTTGTGTCGGATTGCCGTCCCATCGGACTATGAGAGTTAGGGAAGAGGGAGTGCACCTGTGTTTGCGCACACACTTGTGCACTATAATATCTCCTGTGTACTTGGCTAGCCTGAATAAAGATTAGCCACCGTGGCCGAAATCGGCCAGTAGAATACATACATTATGGTACTGGTTTATTATGCTTCATAAATCATTATTGTTGTAAAAAAATATTAAGTAGATTATTATTTACAAATTAATGCTAAAAATCTTGTCAACATGGTCATTATCGGCAGAAAGGGGAAAATTCCACGACGAGAACAGCTGCTGTTGATAAAAACATGAGACATCAAAGGGTACCCCTCCAATTCTGCTAATAACGCTTAATCAGTACATAATAGTAGGTTAGTCGTACATAGGTGGGATAACAATATTTAATATTGTTTATTAACAACACAATCGTGACTTGGTCTTAGTCCGTCTACTAAGAACCGGTTTTACTTAGCAACTGCATAGACTAATATATTAAAGCTGATGAGTTTGCTTGTTTAAATGAGCTAATCTCTGGAACTATCAGTCAGATCGGAAAAATGTTTTTGTATGGAAGCCAGATTCATGGGAAATAGTATCGTCACCACCTAACCAAACCAAACCGAAGACCAAACCACCAAAGATTACCAAAACCAAAAAAAACGTACCGAACCACACCAAACCACAAATGATCACCAAAACCAAACCAAACCAAATGAAATCAAACCCAAACCAAACCACTGAACTAAACCAAAATACCACTAAAACCAAAACCACCAACCAAAACCTCCAAGAAAAACCACAACCAAAGACGTAAGTAAATGCGGATAAAAAAACGCGAACGACGTTGCGGGCTAAAGCTATATAATATACAGGGTGTAACAATATCGACACCCAGCTTATTGCAATTGAATTGAAAGTATTTATTTCATTTTTCTCCATATAAATTGTTAGTAATACAAAATACTTAAGAGCTAGTGTTAGTAAAAAACAATGGATACATTACAAAATTCAATTGTCATATTAACTTTCTATTCCATATTGACCCTGTAGATATTGTATTTTTGTATAGACCACTGCCTTGTTAGCCTAGTGGTTCTACGCTAGAGGTCTTGAGTGCGATTCCCAGGTCGAGCAAAAAGTGTTATTGGGTTTTTCTAAGATTTCTTTTTATAGCAGCTCGGAGTAAGCATTTGTGCCCGGTTAATGGCAATAGGGTCGCCCCCTATTACATGGGACTTAAACATAACAGCGAACTGTGTGTGCACATTAGTACACCTCTGCCAGACCCTTGGGGGAATACAGGCGTGATGGTATGTGGTATGTATAGGCCAGCCGATTTTTATTTCAATATTCGATTTTGAATGCCGTAACCACCTTGTATAAACAAACCAACAAGTCTAATAATACACTAGAATATACCTAATACTTATAGATACGTTTGAAATACACGTTACACGTGTCTGCTAATAATTACCTACTGTTTTTGTGTGATACCAACCAAAGTTGTAGACATCTATACTAATATTTGAAGAGTTTGTTTGTTTGGTTGAACGCGATAATCTCAGGAAATGCTGGTTTGATTTGGGAAAATTATTTTTGTGTTAAATAGTCCATTTATTGAGGAACGCTATAGGCTATATAACATCACGCTACGACACACGGGAGAGGAGCAGTAATCAAAGACGTAACTTAAAGCGGGTGAAAAAAAAAACATGCAAACGAAGTCGCTGGCAGAAGCTAGTCATTTGATATAATGTTATGTTTTTATATCATGTTATCAACAGTTCGATGAAGGTTTCATGTTAACCAAACCCAGATCATAAAATGAGTTGGCATTGAGAAGTTACTTAAGCTTTTGGGTAATATACCTACATAGTGTAAAAGACATCACATAGCACATTTTTTTACCGTGTAAGAGTATTCAGTACCCACATCATTGAAGACCTTGCCCTTGGTCGCGGCTGTCATTCGTAGATCTTTGACAGTCGTTACGGATAGTCAGAAGCCAGGAAGTCTGACAACCAGTCTAACCAAGAGGTATCGTGTTGCCTAGTTATTGGGTTGTGGAGGTCAGATAGGCAGTCGCTCCATGTAAAACATTGGTATTCAGCTGCAGCTGAATACCAGACGGCTTCCAGTCTAAACGGATGCATCCGGTTAGACTGGAAGCCGACCCCAAAATAGTTGGGAAAAGGCTAAGTAGTTGATGATCATTGTAGACCTTCCTACATACCATCACGCCTGTATTCCCCGAGGGGTTAGGCAGAGGTGTAACCAATGTACACCCACAGTTCGCTGGTATGTTTTTTTTAAGTCCCATGTAATAGGGGGCGAGCCTATTGCCATTAACTGGGCACAAATCCTTACTCTGAGCTGCTACTGGGAATTTCACAGAAAAACCCAATAACATTTTGCTCGACCTGGGGATCGAACCCAAGACCTCTAGCGTGGCAGTCGAGCTTAGAACCGCTGACGAGGCAGTCGCATTAATCGTCGGTATTAAAAAAAATATCAGCTGTTGAACGTGTGTTGCAGTTTAGTATGGAACAGCTGATGTTCTTTTTAATAACCGATGACAATTTTCAACCCTAAAGTTATATAGAATTATAAACTGAATCCATGGTTTGCCTCACAATATCCTTTTTTGTTTACTTTTTAGATTATTATTATTGACCTACTACAACCTCACCAAGAGAGGGTTATTGGCATCTTCGACAAATGACTGCCTGCAACAAAAGACATAAGAAATTTTCGCAAATCAAACCCACAGTTGTCAGTCAAGTCATAAACCCACAGGATTATGATATTTGGAGGGGAGTTTTATCGGTTTCCTTTATGGGGATGTAATAAAAAGACTGCCACATTTCGGGTGAAAAAGTTGCTCTCTTGCCATTAGATGACCCAGTAATATCGACCTCTTAGGTATCACTTCGCAATTTCTTCGGCAAAATCCATTAGTGTTATGATGTAGTGTTACAAAAAGATGAGCTGGAAGGGCTTCCTGGATATAAGACCACTTTTTTGAGTTATTGTTGTATTTATTAATATATTATTATTGGGTTTTTCTATGAAATTCTCAGTAGCAGCTTGGAGTTAGGATTTGTGTCCGGTTAATGGCAATAGGCTCGCCCCCTATTAGGTACACGGGAACTAAAACATACCGGCGAACTGTGGGTGTGCATTGGTACACCTCTGCCTAACCCTCCGGGGAATACAGGCGTGATGGTATGTATGTATGTTTATTAATATATTATTCAAATTATATGAGAATGAAACAATTTGATTAATAGTACCCATTTTTTTGTTGTGCCTAAGCAAAAACGGAGGCAATTTTTTTTTTAATTGTATCAAGAAGTAATCAGTAATACTTATTTATTGTTCATATTTGTTTCCAATTAATAAAATGTAAAAATTGTAAAGCAAAAAATTTAAGAAAAAAATGTAATTGATTGTTATGGGTACCTCATAAAATTAATGAGCCAGTATTAACTAGATACCGTATGAAAGCAAGACATGAAAGAACATAAATAAATAAATATTGTCATTTATTTTCCTCTTTGCTCATCAATCTTGGCAAAAATCTTATGGAGCGATTACTTCACAATTTCCGGTGAATGCTTTTACATTAAACTAATATCAGTCATATTTCCGTCTGCTGTAATAACTATGATGACATTTTGTTATAAATATTAGCTATTTTAGGCATTCTTTTTCAACACACTTGTATCGAAAATGCCTTTCGGATTCTTTTTTGTTTTTGACTTACATTCTGTCTACCTAACTTACTTCGGGGTACCTACTAGAATAGCTAATGACGATACTGAGATATTCAAAGGTGAGTTGTAATGTCATCTTACGGGGATTGTTCTCGAAACAACTACTTCTGTACTATCAAGGACTGACTATTAAATTAGTTTGTGTTAGCCCCACCAAGATTTTGATGTGCAATGGTCTCCTATCTATGAATTGACCATTGAACTATGTTCAAACCTCAATTATTTGCAATTTATTTTTTTTTGTTTTTTTTTAAACGTTGCCCCACACTAGGAATTTCTCCTGTGTCATGGGTGCATTTACAAACTTATAAACTCACATACACAAACAGCCAGACCTGGAACAACTATCTGTAGGCCATACAAATATTTGTTCCGTGCGGGATTCGAACCCGCGACACGCAGCGCAGCAGCCGATCGCTCAGCCACTGCGCCAACCGTACCGCATCATGCATCATTTGCTTCAAATCAAGTTCAAAGTTCTCGATAACATTCTTGAATACCTTTATGATCTAAACTAATAATAGGAACACCGATCACTACGAACAAAAACATCCAATAACTAATTTTGTACTAGAGCTATGAATGTTTTTAGCCAATAGACCGTCCGCTCTTTTACGTTCGTTCTCGTATAATTTTTACAGATTACCACGTCTCATCCAGTTTTGTCAGAGCTATGTCCCATATGCTACAATTTGTCGCCTCATGGACACATTAAGAGGAATATCATTTCACTAATGGACCGTTGTTTATACGTATGTAGGTGTAAAAAGTTGGCACAAAAACATCTCTGGCGCTTATTCAATGCGGAGGTGTTGATGTGAAAAATATCGTCATTACTATATGATTGTTTAGTAGAAGGTTCCGTGTTAATAAAATTGTCATTTTCTTATTTTTAATAAATCCATATTTGGCTCGACGTGGTTTTGGGAAACGATGTGTTAGGTACTGTAATATTGTTGTTCTTTTAAAACGTGTACCTACCTCTAATTGAGAATTTTGTTTGAGTTGTTCTCATGAACCGTTTTTGATGAGAATTTCCATAAAAAATGTACATTACACCAACTTTTTTTTTAAATTCTAAAATTTCTTAAATGTTTCTAAATGACCCTTTCTGTACATGTTTGTTTCAAGGTTAAATATATTCTTATTTTCTTCTACTGTTATTTTTTGTAAACGTTTCAACATACCAAATTACGATAAACTCATTTTTAATTTAAGATTTACTAGATGCTGGACCTAAAAAGCCGCCCATAGTACATGGGATATTTCCATCAATGTTTCTAGCTTTACCTAGCGCATTATATACACAAAAACATCACGATATATAACTCTACAAACAATAAAAAACAGAGGAGCTGTATAAAAGGCAGACGTTCAACTAAATTTTGTATACTCTTTGATTTTATCTTTGACTGACACAATAGTAATGGCGTCTTACATAATGCTTGTCTGTTTTATTGCTGCGGTTGCAACTATTGTTTTAGCTGATCCACCATCTGATAGTAAACCACTGGGTAAGATTTTATCATTTATACTTAATTCAGGCGTGATGGTATGTGTTTTCCGTCGTTTATGTAATTTCCAAAATATATTTTTATAATTATTTCAAGTGGATACCATATTTGAACTTAACAAAAGTACTATAGAAGCCTTTAAATTCAACTTTAATCTGTAATTAAATAAATACAACAGTAATTAGCAAGCACTCGTACTGAGTAGTAACTGCCTCGTTGGCTTAGTGGTCATATGCGCGACTGCTACGCTAGAGGTCTTGGGTTCGATTCCTAGGTCGAGCAAATAGTCTTATTGGGTTTTTCTATGAAATTCTCAGTAGCAGCTCGGAGTTTGAATTTGTGCACGGTTAAAGGCAATGGGCTCGCCCCCTATTACATGGGACCTAAACATACCGGCGAACTGTGGCTGTACATTGGTACACCTCTGCCTAACCGTTCGGGGAATACAAGCGTAATGGTATATGTTTTCTGTACCATATTTTAACTTAACAATAGTACTATAGAAGCCTTTACATTCAACTTTATTCTGTAATTAAATAAATACAAAAGGGCAATGATATATTAGAGGAGCTCATGGGCCATCCAAAAATTGGTCCACGTCACTGTTAATGTGACAATTACCCAAAGGATGGAGGCTGTTTTTCTAATATCAGAAATACAGGATACAATTATTAATTTCAAACAACTGTCATTGTGTTTGGACAACTCTTGTATCATCTCATTGGAAGTAATATTTTCTTTGGTCATGTTAATAAGTTTCTCTTCAACATTTCAGATTGCCCAAAAAATGAGGAGTACTACTATTGCTCTCTCTTTCGTTGTCAACGAACCTGTGATCAGTATAAAGAAAAAGCGCCTTGCCTGCCCCTTGCTCCCGGCTGTTATTCGCCGTCCTGTGAATGTGTTGAAGGGTACTACAGGAATTCTGACGGCAAATGTGTACCTGAGAGTGAATGTTGTAAGTTGTGATATTGATTTGAGAGTACTCATACAATTTCTTATTCGTTCTTCTCCATAGAGACCTACGTTTTGGAACAAGCGATTTCAACTTTTTGTATGGGTAACTTCTTGACAATTCAAAAGTGCCTATAAATGTTCCAATTGAAATAAAAGCTTTGACTTTGACTTTATGGCATTCGGTTGAGCTCCAAGTGAACGAGATAGATATATTTTAATAGTTGCGCTTGAATAGGTGGTTTTTCCTATGTTTCAAGTCTTCGTGATCAGCGTCATGTAACTACTGTTAATTATATGCTTTAACTTATTATATTTCTTTTTCAGAAACATAGACTTCCGTTAATTCTATGACTCACTGAAGAAAACTATACTTGTTTGAAAAATAAATATTTTATTCCAAACTTGATATTTTTTTTATTTCACTGTGTCATGATACCGTGTTGCAAAATCCTTGTATACAGGGTTATTTGTAAAACAATGACAACCTCTCAGGACTATGTTACTTACATCATAAACAACAACTTATGTTCTATGACATTTAAAAATTTATCATATTTTTTTTTCAAAAATAAAACCATTTAAATTGTTTGTACTTGACCTATTTACAATTTCCAATCCTTCAGTCGGTCATTCGCTTCGATGTGCTTGCGTTGCTTGATTCTGTAAAAAATTATAGAACAAAAGTTGTTGTTTATGATGATAGTAATACAGTCCTGCAAGGTTGTCATTGTTTTACCAATAACCCTGTATAAAGTAATATTGTAGAGACGAGAAACGAGAGGTTACAGTTCTTAAGACTACTACAAACGTTGTTACCACATAGCTACAAATCAACAAAAAGTATTGCATCAATGAAGTTGATAAGACCTATTCCAGATAACCTTTCACCATTTGTTTCACATCATACATCGCGGCGAATCTTTGCATCCTCCTCAAATTTAAATAAGTAACTATGCTCGTCATTCTCAACTTTTATTTTTGTAATCATTTTGCAATTAATCCGTTGGTCTCATGGTCGCAAGCGCGACTGATGAGCGTGGGGTCCCGGGTTCGATTCTCAGGTCGGACAAAAAGTAGTGTTATTGGGTTTTTCCATTAGGATTTCCTCAATAGCAGCCCGTAGTTTTTAAAGTTGGTGGTGTGACACCCCCGTGCCTCGGAAAGCGCGTAAAGCCGTTGGTCCCGGCTGTCGTTCGTAGATCTTTGACAGTCGTTACGGTTTGTCAGAAGCCAGGAAGTCTGACAACCAGTCTAACCAAGAGGTATCGTGTTGCCCACTAACTGTTTTGTGGAGGTCAGATAGGCAGTCGCTCTATGTAAAACGCTGGTATTCAGCTGCATCCAGTTAGACTGGAAGCCGACCCCAACATAGTTGGGAAAAAGGTTAACCAGAAGAGTCATTTTGCAGCTGGGTTTATGCAGGCGGGTTGATGACCCACGCAGTGATATAATCGCGCAACACTGCTTACCACATAAGCAACCGAGCGATTCTGTACTTTAATACAGTTGTATTCTGAAATACTGACAAACATAAAGAACAAAAAAGAGAAGTATTTATTATTGATCAAATGTCTTCATTGTATTTTTATGGCTAGGATGCAAAACTGCTCTTAATAACGATTCCCACACACGCCAGACAACCGACGACTGATTATTTTGTCGGTGAGAATGGAACATATGTATTCTAACATGCCAATGCACACGTCCTACAAAAAATCGGTCCTCGAAACTATGGATTTATTGAACGGTCCGATAATAAACGGTCATCCAAAAAGTCGGACGTGGGAGGAGCTTCTAAACCAGTTATATTTACATGACTCACGCTTTAGCAAAACAACAAGATATTATAAATAAAAGACGGACGCCTTACTTGATCATTATCTTTGTCGGCATCATCTTCATATAACGTTACTACAGTGATGACGTCATCTGTGTGTGTGTCTGTTTGTTTGTTCGCTGCAGTATTCACTATTGTTTATGCTGCACCAGCTGATGAGAAACCTTTAAGTAAGTTTGTGCCTTATATATTAATGTGGTAGACAGGTCGCGGCTTCGCCGGCGTCAAAGCTGGCGGCATATTATCTACCTAAATTGTTCTAGGTTAAAAAGTAGCATTCAATCATTCCATCCAATCCATTCCAATCTACCTTTGTGCTAAATTTCATCCAGATCCGTTCAGCTGTTATTGCGTGATTGAGTAACAAATATCCATCCATCCAAACTTTCGCGTTTATAATAGCATATAAGTAAGATTTTAAATTCAAATCAACAGTTGTAGTAAACACAATCGCTTTTTAAATAAACTTATTTTCTTTCTTATTTTTCGCGTCCGACTTTATCCTTTTATTTTTTATTTTTACTATTTAATTTTCTTTCCCTGAAAATATACTATCATCACCATCACGCATGTATTCCCCGAAGGGTTAGGCAGAGGTGTAACAATGTACACCCACAGTTCGCCGGTATATTTAGGTCCCATGTAATAAGGGGCGAGCCTATTGCCATTAACCGGGCACAAATCCTAACTCCGCTGCTACTGAGAATTTCATAGGAAAACCCAATAACACTTTTTGCTCGACCTGGGAATCGAACCCAAGACCTCTAGCGTAGCAGTCGCGCTTAGGACCACTAGGCTACCGAGGCAGTTTCCCTGAGATTCATATTTTAATTGCTTGGTAACAATTAAGTCAGCTGACATTTGTTGTAGGAATTTCTACTTTATTTGTTTCTACATAACATTTAGTTTATTTATGCATAATTTTGTTTGCATTTTTTATAAGGTAACATCAGCATAATACTCAGTGAAGGTTGGTCAAGGTTACTAAACCTTGTGTTAATGATAATAACATTGTGATTATGTTTTTAAGTTTAATGACTTGGTGATCAGATTATCAAAATTATTATTGAGATGATTGTATAGAAAATAGGTTGAATTATGGTAGAATATGATAAATAATTAATAAATAAATAATATAATAAATATTAATAACATGTAATGGCATTAGGCTTGCCCCCTAGTACATGGGACCTTACATACCGGCGAACTGTGGGTGTACTCTGGTACATCTCTGCCTAACCCTTCGGGGAATACAGGCGTGATGGTGTGTTGTAGTAGAATACAATTAGTATACTATCATCACCATCACGCATGTATTCCCCGAAGGGTTAGGCAGAGGTGTAACAATGTACACCCACAGTTCGCCGGTATGTTTTAGGTCCCATGTAATAGGGGGCGAACCTATTGCCATTAACCGGGCACAAATCCTAACTCCGAGCTGCTACTGAGAATTTCATAGAAAAATCCAATAACACTATGCTCGACGTGGGAATGGAATCCAAGACCTCTAGCTTAGCAGTCGCTAAAATAAATTATGTCATCAGAGTATCGTTTCAATGAGATTCTTTCGTCTCCATCGTTTAAAGTTATTATTTCCTTCTTGACATTTCAGATTGTCCTGCAAATGAGAAGTATTACAAGTGTGAACATGAGGTGTGTTATAAGACCTGTGATCATCTAAAACACCCACCTCCCTGCCCATCCATTTCCCCTGATTGCTACAAACCTGGCTGCGTGTGTGCTAAAGATACCCTAAGGAATTCCGGGGGCAAGTGTGTGCCCATCGAACAGTGTGATGGTAAGTAATTTCTCTTGACAATAACGGCTTAAACTAACTCTCATTTCTACTGCATGCTATACTGTAGAAATCTTGTATAGCCCGATGACGGCAGCACTGTCAGTAAGCAAAAAAATACCTAAGAGCACTAGCCGTCCTTCACTTGTCACCACTGCACCCGAGCAGCAATAGAAATTGGAAATACCTGTTAATTTGAATGTTAATTTATTTAGAAGGCTTTATTCATGTTAAAGAGTGATACTAATTGTACGTGTTGTATAAAATAGAACCAAATAGTCGGATTTCCAATTCAAAAATCGAACCAAATACTTTTGGGTAAGTGCGCTTGTACTAGGCCGTTTGATCTTGTCAAATTATTTTAGTTCCAATTTTGAAATCGGAAATAACTTTTAGGAACCTTCGCGTTCTAATTTCAATCTGTTAAAAATATTTATATTTTACATTAATTTTCGATAAGATTTTGGCATTGGCTGAGATGAGATTACGACTAGATTTTGTTCGTTTTTAATTTTTCTGAGAACTTCCCTTGATGCACTGCAGTGAACACTAGTCTGTTAAGTCGAAGTAGTAAATAGTTTCTAAATGAGAGGCAGGATATTGGGCTTTGTCCTCTTACTAAGTAGTCTCTAGTATTGTTTATTTAAGGTGCATAATACCAAGTTTGCTGCACGGGACATTTACTGATATTATCAATCTTAGAAATAAAAGATTAATCAGTGTTTTGTTTTTTTTTTGTTTCAGCTTTTCAAATACTTCTTTATTAGGTACCAACACCTAGCTGTTTTTACGCCTGAATAAAATGATGTCTTTTATTAAATAAAAATAATTATTATTTCTAAGTGCATTGGGTTTATTTTCGATCGAACACTACGATAGACCGAAATAAACAAAACAGAAATCTGTACATTTCTATGCATATTTATTTAATTAATTATACGAAAAAAAAAAAGAAAAAAATACAGTGTATGACTATTTCTGCTATAACAACAAATAATAAAGTTAAAAATTAAAGGGGTTTCATATACAAGAAACGTGTGTTTTTCGGCGTTGTTTTTTTTCGACTTTTGTATAGCAGTACGGAACCCTTTGTATTGCGAGTTTTTTTTTCTAGTTTGCGTTGTTGTTCAAGTGTCTTCTTACCGTAAAGCCCAGTGGACGTTAAGACCGCTTGCTGAATAATTGAAGCACCCTTTACTTTACAAGGGAAGTATCCCGTAGAATTAGGTCACGAACATAAATCTAGGACGAGTTTACGTCATTTTGGGATGAAGAATTAAACCACATGACGGCTTGAGGATTTTAATATCATTCTGATGAATAAATATATAACTTGCTAAATGATATGGGTAAGTATCACAAAAACGTTATAAAAATATGGATACAATGACTACTTGACTAGCCCAGTTGCATTTGCTCATGATAGTGTATAACCCTCGGAATCAGATGACCCTGAATCCATTTATGTAAAATGCTTTGTTTCTTGTTAACGACGTTCTCAATTTTTTTATTAGAAATTTGTTTTGCTTTCCTTTTGCCTTTTCTTAAATTTAAGTAGCTAACGTTTTTCTGGAACATTCTTGACTGTGATTGATATATAAAATGCTACCTATTCTGTGTAATACACATCATCCAGTAGTTTTTATACGCATTCATCCAGGGTCTTTTGATTTCGAGGTTAAACCCCCGGGAATTGGATTAGATGGTAAAGTTAGCAATGATGTTCTCAAAAATGTAATGGCTTTTTTGGGACAAGCCGCTCACATTTCCCAACCACTGCAACTCCTGAATCAGTGGCCACCACCAGAAAAGTTCGACGAGTCCCGGAAAAATGATTCAACTGTCGTAGATCCCGCGACGAAATCAATCAGAAAGGAACGGCGGAGGAGTAGGAAAAATATATTCCACCTCCCTCCAAACAAGCAGGAGACAAAACAAAACTAGGCCAATAGGCACAAATGGACGTTTACAATTTGGAAAATCCTTGATTGCAAAGCACCATGCATTACAATTAACATTAATGAATAGGCGAACTGTTATAATTGTTGGGATAAACGAAGCATTTGAAGTGAAATCAATATCTAAAACAGTAATAGAATATTATTGAATATTTTATGACATTTTCGCCACAACCTCAAACAGACACTAGTTTCTTTGTTTAAACAGAACAATACAAAATATGGTAGCACAGTTTGCAAACTCTATTAATTAAACGCAGCCATTGCCTCTGTGGATCACATAAATAACAAAATATAATGCAGCCTTCACAAATAGATTGTGAGTGTGCCTGTACAAGGGAACTAACATTTTGCCCCTAGTAATTCTAAGCTGCCTAGCGCATGTACATAACCTAAATTAAAGTTAATTACACTGCCGTCAAACAAAAACCATCCACAAATGAGAATAGCAACGAATGTTTTTACAAGCCAGAAATATAGTTACGTGCAAAAAAATTGACCAAGTGCGAGTCTGACTTTAACATAGGGATCGAAATAGAGCGAAAAATGTAGAAAAAATACATTTTTTACATGTTGCATAAAATAAAATATTTTTAAACTTTTTTTTAATTATTTGTTGTTATACCGGCTATTATAGTAACACATACTCTGTGTCAATTTAATGCGTTTTTCCTATTACTATTCAAAAGATACAGCGCTCTGGCAGATGAATAAATATACGGTCGGACGAATCAGCAAGCGCAACAGGACGGCGTCTGGACCTTTTGAACGTGAAGCCCTAATTAGGACTCTCACTAAAATTGGAAAGCTTGAATAAATGAAATTGGACGTAATGACGAGACGTGCTCATGTAATTATCAAACTAAGTTCAAAAGCTTTATCTTTTTTCTGCTTTCGAAGCAATTAATTTAAGGAGTTCATGAAAAACACATCGCTATAAATACTTTAAGGGAAAATCGTTGCTATACGTTTTTTAGCATGTAACTGTATAGTGCATTTTTTTTTCTGAAAATAACAAAGTAACTCGTTGTGTACTGCTACAAAGTAAAAACTACCCTCTTATCTACGCTACGCTGTGGAAAACAGTGTTCCTGACAGTTCCTAATTCCACACACGCCAACTTATCGCTTTGTGTAAATAAATTATTATGATATAAACTTTTTTGTTTTAAATCTAAGGGGATTAGACGTGTGTACATAATACTTTATTTCGTTGACTCCCAATTACTCTTTGAGTATTTCGGTATATCATTGCTTTTTTTAAATATTCCGCAAACGGTTATACCCAAAGCAAAAACCTCATTTACAACCATATCCGCTTTATACATTTCACGATCTAACCGCGAAAAACAACTTTTTTTTATACCATTGCCCGTTACAACATTAACAGTATTTCAGTTGGAATTTCAACAGGAACGCGAATTTTTGTGTACATTCGTGAGTGAGCCGTTTAAATATTTCGTGATATTTATAAACAGTCAGTTGTAATGGCTGAGATATTTTAAATTGCTTCATGAATAGAAAAGGGAAGTTTGTGCTCCGGAATTACGTTTATTCCGTTTTAGAGCATCGTTGCCTTGCTTTCTAGTTGTTGTTTGCAGGTGTTTCAGATGAAAAGGTACCTGAGTTTGCACTTAGAATGTTCTCGCTATTTTCAGAGCATTAAAAAGAAAAATAAACATAATCTGAGTGTAAATACGGTAGTTAATAGGTAGTTACGTAATTAATGTGCGTAATAATAAATACCAGATTATTATTATCCCATTGCAGGACAAAGGCCTCTTCTTATGCACAGAAGGCACTAGCATTAATCACCACGCATGCTCAGTGAGGGGCGATTTCAGAGTTATATTAATTAAGGAAACCTGTATTCCTCACGATATTTTCCTAGACCGATGTCAGTGATGTCCAAGATAAGCTTCCTGCAACCTCATGTATGAGAGGCAGGCACACTAACCACTGCGCCAGCACGACACAGCATATAAATAATGATCAAATTCAAAAGTCCTAACAAACATAGAAATAGGGGTACATTTCCAAAAACTCTTAGGAACGTCTGTCAAAAATGGCTCCTAAATTTTTGGCAAAATTTTGACATTGATTGTCGCTAAAATGAGATTGTGACTAGATTTTGAACATTTTTAATTACGCAAATTGGCTTTCTGGGCTGCGATCAATAACCAATGACAACCAATAACAGGGATGAAGCCGCTATGCCACAGAAATGACAGCTGTCAAACGCTCCATTTCGCGCCAAAAGCTGACGGCGAAACGTCGCCATTCAGCCTATTTAAATTGTTCACGTTCGAATATCCATACAGAATATGGAGTCCGCAAGTTTCTATTGTTGAGCTTCAATGGAGCTACGTAATTTGCATAAGCAAAGTTGAAATTTAAGGAACAATGCCCTGCATTATTCGGCTGTAAAGTACCCGTACAACTCGTGATGGTGTTTAATGCTTTATTGCACGTAATTCGTGCTTTGTTTTATTTTAATAACCCAATAAAATTCAAACAATGTATAATTATGAAACCCGTACCTTCAATTTATATGGCAGCACGCGATTACTTGTATAAATATTTGATCGAGTTATTTTGTATTAATTTGAATTGTTCTGCGTTGATTTTATCGAGTTGGGTTGGGTTCTGTTATTAGGGTTATTAGCATTAATTATTGAAACGTAGTTTATAGTTGCAGTTATTTTTATAAGGCAATTAAAATAGCTTGAAATGCCAAGCGTGTTGGCATTGGCATTGGCATTTCAAATTTTTTTCAATGTTTTCCTAAAGTTCGTATTTCTTTGTCCATTCCAAAAAAAATCTACTAAGTACAATGTACATTCCTAGAAGAAAGCAATTAAAATACCATTTCATTAATTATTTTCTCATATCTTAGAGTAAG
This sequence comes from Caradrina kadenii, assembly GCA_947462355.1. Taxonomy (NCBI): domain Eukaryota; kingdom Metazoa; phylum Arthropoda; class Insecta; order Lepidoptera; family Noctuidae; genus Caradrina; species Caradrina kadenii. The sequence goes on along the minus strand of OX381683.1, from coordinate 5,046,291 downwards.
CCGTGTTTGTTCTGGAAGATGAGAAGCGTCGCATTCTTGTCGCGTCGCCCAACGTTATGCATTTGTTTGTGTCAACAGTACAGCGACGACGGGATTTATAACAAAACGAATTAGTTTCTTACAAAAATAGTCGTTATTGTTTATAGAAACAGAGTTGTTCTTAGGAATGATTGTCGGTTACATTTTAGTCCGAAGTAGGCTTACCATATTTTTTAATAGGTAACAATGACCTCATTTCACCTCTGCTTTTTAAATTGCGATCGTGTCTGGCTGCTTTGTTATATGAACCGAAAATGGTAACTGCCTCGGTAGCCTAGTGGTCCTAAGCGCGACTGCTACACTAGAAGTCTTGGGTTCAATTCCCAGGTCGAGCAAAAAGTGTTATTGGGTTCTTCTATGAAATTCTCAGTAGCAGCTCGGAGTTAGGATTTGTGCCCGGTTAATGGCAATAGGCTCGCCCCCTATTACATGGGACCTAAACATACCGGCGAGCTGTGGGTGTACATTGGTACACCTCTGCCTAACCCTTCTGGGAATACAGGCTTGGTGATGTGTCGAAAAAAGGTAGACATAATATTGAAAACGAAGAAAATTTTACTGTTTTACGACAGTCGACAGAAGTCAAGAGAAAGTCGTACCATTTATTTTAATAAGTCCATTCATCGGCACTTTTGAATGGCCAAACAGTCTGCTAGTTATTCACAAAGTTAGAGTACTTTATACGAGTATTACGAAAGACTATAAAGTTTATTTAATATCACTATACAAATATTAAAATGTAACCACATTATTGGCACAATATGAAGTGGCACTCAACTTGAGCAAACTTGAACTGTAAACGTCTTAGAAGCACTTATAAAAAGTGCACTTATACTTCGTTATTAGGTATTAAGTTTCTTTTTCGCACATGTTTACTTCAATCAAACAATTTAAGGTCACAGACCGGTTAGCAAAGTTACTTACGTGTCATGCTTATAATAGACTGAGATGGCGGAGTTGCCAGACATACGTAATTTTAGTATGGGCAGAATTTTGAGATGCCATAAAGAAATATGTCGTTAAAAGTTATGCGTACTTTCTTGCTTCTATCTTTTCCAGGGATTAGGGATTATCAATTTTTTTCTGGTTCCTTCTAGATATTGAAGGTCGGAAGTTACACTTTTTAACCCCCGACGCAAAAACGACGGGGTGTTATAAGTTTGATGTGTCTGTGGCATCGTAGCTCCCGAACGTATGAACCGATTTAGTTATTTTTGGTTGAAAGGTGAATTAGTCGGGACTGTTCTTAGCTATGTTTGATGGAAATCGGTTCAGCGGTTTCAAAGTTATCAGCTCTTTTGTTAGCTGCGGTAGAGATTTTTATTATTTTGTCGGGGGATACTTATAATTTTTAATTTTCTGTTTTATTACATTTTATGAAAGCAAGTTACAACTAAACTTAAAGTGGGTAAAAATGATTACAAAAAATTAAAGTGAGTTGAGCAACATTGATTAAGCATCAAGTTTTTGTAAAACGTGACACATGTTTCTGGCAACATGTTTTCCTGTCCCAATGTACGTGGTAAACAAAAGTTGCCCAACATTTTTGTTAGCGATGTAGCGCAACTGTTCTCCAACATTGTTCCCAATGTATACGCAGCTTTAGGTTCGGGTAAAATCGTTTAGAAAATGACAAGATTTCCTAAATTTCTACTTAACCAATGTTGCGACATCTTCAGGTATTGTTTACCGATGTTCTGAAGCCTGCTCCGATTCGTACCGTGTTTCCTTACACGGTACAACAAACAATGTGTGTACATAATTCTGTTTGTCGACGAAGATAGGTTTATCAAGTTTCTTTGAAGTGATAAAAGGCGGTTTCCTTTTGTCGTGCTACAATTTGCTTTATTTTTAGGGTACTGTTTTTGTTGTTGTTGGCTGAATTCGGATGTGAAACGGATTTGTGTATTGAACATTCGGATTTTACGAAGAGAATCAACGTTTTAAGTAATTAGATGTCTGTTTATTTTACGTTCAGCTAACTTGTTCTTAATCTAGCAAATATGTGTTCTGTCGTTTGTTTAACTAAGTTTCAGGATACAGGATATTTAAGGCTGAATAGGTTTTTGTTTAAACAGACTTATCTAAAGAACAGCTGGACTATTAAAAAAAAATAGTAGGGTTATAGGTTATAAATAACAGCACGCTACGACACACGTGAGCGGAGCCTGCAGTGAAGTTACTTAACGCGGGTGAAACCGCGGATTATCCAACCTTATGTGTTCAACAAACATTTATTGATGACTTATATATAACAAACAGATAATACAACCACGCGGACGAAGTCGCGGGCAACACCTAGTAGCTATATAAAATCAGCAATTTTCGTTCTTTACTCTAACGTAACCTTAATATTTATACTTTTATTAACCCTTTTACGAATGGGTAAGAACTTTATCACAACCTTTAATATGCGGAAAATATGACCCTCCCATGACTCTTATTTAATCCCCACCATATTTTACGCAAACTAGTGGGAGGACGGTAATTTTGTCAAAAACAATTGAAACAATAAATTGAATACAGTCGGGGATTTCAACCAATACTCACGTCTAATAAAGTTACCTTTTGAGAGGGACCTCTTTTAACGCCTACCAAAAATCGGAAATTGACTTTGAAACTCACAGACTGTATCCATGCCAGCCTTAGTTCCAACTTTGAATCTAACCGTCGATGGTTCTAGGCAATGGATGAAGAATTAAGAGATGCTAACGTGTAAGTTTGATTGCAATAAGATAGTAGGAGTGGACATCTTTATTACTGAGTCGTTATAAGTTTTTCCTTTAGTGCGAAGAAATGTTCTTTTTAAAATTAAAGCTGTAATATTAAAGCACGTGAAAAGGGACGATAAACCGTCCGAACGAAGTTTACTCGTATTTTATTGAGAAATATATTTGATTTTATTTTCTTTGGATTTTATTGATACTCGTCGGGTTTATTCTGGTTTCTCGAAGATACTGTAAAAGTGTAATTTGAAAAGAAAATAGAATTCTCGTAGTATACAATTCTTCCGTAGTAAAATTACCGGTATCTTTTCCTATATATGGTAACTGTTTTTAAACCTTAAATCATGGTTTCCCGTAAATAATTTACTAGATTATGAAGAAGAACTGCCCCGTTGGTCTCGTGGTCGCAAGCGCGACTGACGAGTGGGGTCTTGGGTTCGATTTCCAGGTCGGGCAAAAAAGTGTTATTGGATTTCTCCATTAGGATTTATTCAGTAGCAGCTCGGAGTTTGGAAGATAGTGGTACCCCCGTGCCTCGGAAAGCACGTAATACCGTTGGTCCCGGTTGTCATTTGTAGATCTTTGACAGTCGTTACGGATAGTCTCAGCAGCGAGAAAGTTTGACAACTAGTGTAACCAAGAGGTATCGAGTTGCCCGGTAACTGGGTTGCGGTGGTCAGATAGGCACTCCAAGTAAAACACTGGTATTCAGCTCCATCCGGTTAGACTGGAAGATGACCCCAAAATAGTTGAGAAAAGGCTAAGCAGATGATGATGACGAAGAACATTATGTTTAAATTTTTCAGAATTTCAGAATGAAAATATTTTGAATTAAGTTCAGGCATCATGACGAAAAGTTGAAGTTCCATGTTCAGGTGAAATACTGTCCAGTGTTGTCCCCTTTTTATACAAACCTTTAATGACCTTTTTTTTCAACACATATTTATTATTTACCGACTTATTTGGATGATAATTCCAACTTTCCAATTTTATTGACCTTGAGGCATTTCAAATTGAATGACCTCCACATATAAAGGGTCACTGCTCTGTTCTCTTTTTATGTTCATTTCGAGTCCATCAAAGTTATTTACAGTCGTTTGATTTATTGTTAGAGTATTTTTAATCTAGGGTAAGAGATTTTTTTTAATCTCATTTATTTTATTAGAAAGTAAATTGACTCGTAAAATATTATTACGAGCATAATTTGAGATTTTATTTCTTTTATAATAATTTCTTTAAATAAAGTTGAGAGAAATACTGTTTCTTTTTCATTATCGTTACCACGTCTTGTTTATTAGGAAAAGCTATTGGGAATTGAGAACGCACACATATACAGACGCTGTTTTCTGGTGATTTTGTGCGATACCTGTCATTATTTTTGGGTCAAACATACATACATTCATAAACTTATGCCTCTTTTCCATGGGGGTAGGCAGAAACCACAGAACACCACCTGCTACGATCTTTACATACTTCTTTCGCCTCGTCCACGTTCATACATCTGTTCATACAAGTACATCGGTTATGAGTACTGCGCACCCGACCTTTTTGAAGACCTCACCAATAAGGTCAGAGTAGGTCTTTCCAGGGCGTCCTTTCCCGGCATTGCCACTCACATCTGCCATATAAATCCTTTTTGTTAGTCGCCTTTCGCTCATTCTCTCAACATGACCGAACCATATAAGCATACTTTTTTCTGCCTTTGTCACTACATCCTCTTTTAATCCGCAACGTTCTCGTATAACTTCATTATATTGTCATTATTTTTGGGTCAAACCTACCCCTGTATTCTCAAATCACTGCAACTCCTGAAGGCCAGAATCAACAGTGAAGAACACCAGAAAAGCGCCGAGGCAATGAAGATCGACGAGTACTGGAGAAACGATTAAACTGTTTTAGGTTCCACCACGAAACGTAATCAGAAAAGATGGTGATAGTTTTATTTTATTTATTTATCAAAAATTTATGCAAATAATAAAAAAAATACGCCATAGGCATTAATTAGATAGGTATTTTCTGTTGTTAAGCTTTTTTTCTTCGTTTTAAGTCATTCAAGTTCTAATAAATCTGTAAATATTTATTTATTTATTTATTTCCTTACAACTATCATTACAGGCCTTAACCTAATGCGACAGTGTAGTTTTCATCTAACCCATAGTTAAGAGAAAATTCTAAATACTAATTACCTACCTACTAACAATATTATTTAACTTAAAAATAAAAATAACAACTTATTTATTTTTAAATATCTAACAACAAACACAATGTTTTACTCTAATTACCTTACATAACTAACTACATTTAATAGAACCCTTGCGAATTCACTCAAAGCGCACGCAAAAATATCCAATCTCTCGTGGACTTCGTTCACCACCCGGATTGTTCGGGTGAGGGGGGGTGCTTTCGCCAGTAGATTGGTTCTAGTCACAGGTACGTTTAGCAGTTAAAACAAAAAAAAAATAGAAATTGTGTAAAACAATGTCGCTTTCCGTCGTCTGCACGTCTAAATCTTTTAATTTTAACTAGGCAGCAGATTGTAATGCGGTTTTCATCTATAGATACAGTGATTCAAGAGTAGGCTTTATACGTATAGAACATCGCTCTACTGCAGCTATAAATAATACTTCGTCATCATCTACCTAGCCTTCTCTCAACTGTGTTGGGATCGGCTTCCAGTCCAACCGGATGGAACTGAATACTAGTGTTCTACATGGAGCGATTGCCTAACTGACCTCCACAACCCAGTTACTGGGCAACATATACCTAGTAAACAAATACATAAATAAAATATTTTGACAAGACTTCTATAAATGGAGTATGTACATTCGTCCAAGTTCCTTTAAAGGCCCTTGTGCCACGAAGATTACTGAAAGAACAATAGATTATAAGCTCATAGGGTCGTAATCATAAGATTTATTGCAATAAGTGATTGTTGGTTCTTTAGCGCTGCAAAGAAAACGCTAAGCTTATAAAAATAAACTCTCGATGTTACAGTTACCCAATCCACACGGATGAGTATGATATTGTGAGTTTATTAGGAGAACAATCAGTAAAAATACTGATTTAAGTATTGCAAGTTGTGGTAGCCAAAGGTTAACGTAACCGCGATCCTGAGTAATTGCTTACATACAATACCTATGTATGATTTTTGCAATAATGTATATCGATTTCAAGCTTCGGAATATGCAAATAAGAACTATATTAAAGTGGGGTTAAGAAATTGTTTTGCAGTGTCTATAAATTTTATTATTGATCAAGTGCATTTCTATGACGAATCAAACATGGTTTATACGTATGGTAGATATTTAAAGTCTATTCAAATTCTTGTTTCCATTTAAGATTTTCAATACAAATATCGACTTTACACATGTTTAAATAAAATTAATTTCAGAATTGCTTAAAACTAAACCTAATATGCGGGTATTAAAAATGTTTTTCCAAGTACAATATTTAGTGTAAATATTGAACACAGTCTAAGTAGGTACCTATATTCAGCGTCATACATATGTATAGGCAAGCAATGGATCTTGCTACTCATCTTACTGACTGGCCAGTCTATTACTACTTACCTACTGATCAAGACCTTTTCTAGTAGGTACCTACCTATAGCACGTGATACAGCAGAAAATATTTACGAAGCTGTTAAATCTTTATTCCAATTTAATTGATATTTTACAATCATTTCATGCGTTATATCAATTAATGTTATTGGTTATTGCGCTGTTCCCATTCAAATCACGTTTTGATTTCCCATTTTGTCGGATACCACCCTTTTAAATTATTTAGGGAAAGGGTATACGGGAAGCTATTACAAATGTTGACAAGAACATTGTAGGTCCTATATCTACATTATTCTTGTATTGTACTATGGACTGGTGCGGAATTCCGGTTTCTATTTATTCAGGATTGAAATAAATTATTTATTAAATCAGGGTGTTTAAGTATTGTAATTTAAGTGAAATAAGACACTTAGCGATGTCAACAGGTTAATGTTCTTCCCATCTTTCCACCATCTTGCTCGTTCTCCTGCATAGAGCCTTCTTTTTAGGTGGTAAATCATTAAGTCTTCTTTCGCTCTGGGCGGAGCGCAAGTTTGAGCGCATGTACACTTTCGGCCAAATTAATTCAGTACCGATTTTACTAAAATTATTGTTAGGTATTTACACAAAGTATAATTAATATATTAGTGGTGCAATTTTACTTTGATGCAGTAATGTATTAGCCGTTCGTGACTAAAACATATCTCAATAAAATAATAAATAATCTGAAGGTTTACCTTCAGATTAACAAAACGTTTGAAGGCAGCAAAACAAGGCAGTTTGAAGGCATATCACCTTTAGGTCTTCAAACTGCCTAAAAACTATTTGAAAACAAAAAATAAATACAAAAAAAATATGAAACCATTTTAGAATTCAAAACGTAAGTCACTAAAACTGCACAAAAGTGTACAGTAGCCGAATAATATACGAGTGTCCAATGGACGACGAGCATCGACTGCCGGACAGGGCCGGACCAATCGCCTACGACGTCGACCCCCGCTGCGTCTTTCATTTCTCCAAACAGACCTAAAAATTAACTTCAGCGCAGATGAATTATTGCCTTTGTTCGCAACGAGTCACACTAAATCGTGTCACCGTGTGACTGGTTGAGAAAAATATTCGCATGGAGTAACAGTGTGACTCAATGCGAATTTTTATTCTCATCTAGTAACACTAGTACACGAGTAGTGTTACTCGTTCGGAAAACCAAATCGCATGGAGTAGCAGCGTCATTCGATGCGAATTTTTATTCTCAACTAGTAACATTTTTCAGAATGTCTATTTGACAACGATAAAGTTAAATAAAAATTATAAAATAATGTTTAAATTTCTAACATATTAGTATGTAGGGACGTAACAGAAAAAAACTGATCAGGTTTTCTACTTATTTATTAAGATTAGTTTAAATCATTTCTTAATCTAAAACAAAGTGTTTTTGTCTAATTGTACTTCGATGTAATAATAAAAAAAACAACCTGGTTACAGTACAAAATGTAAATAATTCTTTTTTACCTACTATTATATAATTTTTCCTATAAAATCAGCCTTCTTTATAACACAAAATAATCACATTTATATATTAAGATTAGTTACCAACTAATATCACATTAATAATTTCTCTTTAAAATCAGTCTCTCTTTTATCACAATATAATCAACAGTTATTCAGAAATATTCGCTTTTTGACCATTCGTAAGTTTAGTGTCGTAAAATCTCCAGGAGGGTCCCAATCGTAATAGTACCATTTACGAAATCCATCTGAGCATCTTGTATAAAATTATCATTAAGTATTGACTTTGATAATCGTTTTCTGGATGGTTGTGTATTGTTTTGATGTTGAATGTTGCGAACGGTGTATAATTGGGAATCTTCTTTAAGTATGAGCAACAACTGCATCAAATTTGGGTTCTTCTTACCGACGGCTTTGTTCAATTTATGGTGCCAGCCTTCAATGAAGTTTGTGGTTCGATGAGTCTCCCCAAAAGCACACCAGACTTTTAAAAAATCTTCGTGGAGCCATTGCTTTTTCATATAATTCACAAATTTTTGGATTTGTGGGTCATTATCATCATATCGCGAAATAATATACTCCCATCCGTTCATGATTTCTTCTTGAGGTAACAGTGGTAGAACTGCGCTTAGGCTTACCATGCGTTTCTTCTTTGGGTCTTGAGTATTTGTTATATGCAATTCACGGCCTTTCTTAAAAATTGCCTTATTATAGTGGTAATAGCAGCCCTTGACTGCAATTGAAGGAAAAACTGTAGCAATTGCTCGCATGGCGGCCTTTTCGTAGTCTACTTTAAATATTATTGGATTCCAATTGGGTAACTGCGACTTTATTATAGAGAACAGAATCACGTAGGCTTCTGTGTTTCGGTGACTCATCAAAGCGTAGACTAGAGGTATTATATTAGTGTGATTGATCGTGCTGCCGATATCGCCATGGATTGAATATAGTTGCGTAAATGGAATATGACAACTTTTGAAAGTTCCATCGCCATAAAAGTCTGTTAGCTCGCACAAAGTTTGCCTTGCTTCGGAAGAAGAAAATACTAGTATTCGTGTATCATCACATGTGTACTCCGCTAACAAAAAATCTTGATAACGAGGTGGGACTTCGACTTCCAGCACATTTTTATGTTGTAGTTTTTGTACTTGAGCCGCTGAATTACGTGTTCTATATAACGTGTCTTTAATGGAACTAAATTTAGGTATTGAAGTAATTATGTCTATTCCCGCATCTTTTAGCTTTCCGACCATGGCATTGTATTTTTGAGGAACACTGGGAAATTCCTGCGTAGTTATATCTTTTTTTAAATGTTGGACAGATTTCAGGATTTCGTTGTTCGCAAAATCTGGTGTACATAAATGAGGAGTTTCTTCTAATATACGCTCTTCCTAAAATAGTAAAATGGGATAGAATATTAGTAAAATAAAATATTGACTTAAAACTAAAAAGCCTGTTCTCTTGGTAAAATATTGGTTAATACTAAAAAGCCTGTTCTCTCAATAAGCTAATTTTTATATAAAACTAGTTGTAAAGCTATAAATAAATCAAGACAAAGCTTTAGCACCCAAAATACGTCACTGTGGTTTCAACAAATCTCAAGTGAGCGTGATAAAACAAAATGGCTGCCACTAAAGGACGCGAGGAAAGTTTTTCAAGATGCAGTATTATTATTTATTAAATGATTATATACAATCACTATTTTACATTTTATTTTTTTTACATTTAACATATAAATCAATAATATTATATACAACGAAGCTATGGAATACATTTTGGTAATATAGTTTTCTTACCTTTATTCTTACAAGCCCTTTGCACACCTTTCGTTTTGTACACGCCCACACAATCAATCCACTTTTATGTTTTTTCCTGGCGTAATATTGATGACCAGCTCGAAGAAGAACAGTGCCACCGTTTTTATTAACAAAAACTAAATCAACACTGTTTGACGAACCAGACGTAGCTTCCATTTTGAATGACAGCGGAGCGTGTACTGAACTTGTCACACGCATTGCACGATTCACCATGAAGCAATGTTTGCTAGATCGGTGCGTAAAAAATATCAGAAACTCATACATTATTTTATAATTTTTATTTAACTTTATCGTTGTCAAATAGACATTCTGAAAAATGTTACTAGTTGAGAATAAAAATTCGCATCGAATGACGCTGCTACTCCATGCGATTTGGTTTTCCGAACGAGTAACACTACTCGTGTACTAGTGTTACTAGATGAGAATAAAAATTCGCATTGAGTCACACTGTTACTCCATGCGAATATTTTTCTCAACCAGTCACACGGTGACACGATTTAGTGTGACTCGTTGCGAACAAAGGAATTATTGTGCTCACGACTCGTGGCGAATACTGTATGAATGTTAAAATAAAAAGTTGCTTATTAAGCCTAGTTGCACAAAAAGACCCACCTACCTGGGGACGTATATTTCGGCACATTCGTTAGTTTACAGACAGTTCTCATAAACTTGTAACATACCACGTTGGAAGTCGAACGTAAAATAAAAAAAAAAAACATAAAATATCGCTCGGTCGTATGAAACATGAACTTGTAAAAAAAAATCCAATTTATTTTTCGTTCCGCTGTGAGATCGGCTGTTGTGGTCGCTTACCCGTTGTTAATTGATATTATTACATTTTGTAACGACATCGATCAAAAAGGCGTTCCTCAATGTAGGCATAAATAATGTCACGAGGCGTGATACGTATGAATACAGTTTTATCGTTATTTCAAGAGATTTTGTAAGTGATTTGATTCTAAGTGGAACTCTGTTTGCGTGGAACTCAAATATACCATAAAACATATTTTAAGATACCGGGCACAAATCCTAACTTCGAGCTGCTACTGAGAATTTCACAGAAAAACCCAAGAACACTTTTGCTCGACCTGGGAATCGAACCCAAGACCTCTAGCGTAGCAGTCGCGCTTCGGACCACTAGGCTAACGAGGCAGTTAATTAGTTTCTTACAATTAAACAAACAATTTTAACTCAATCGTCTTTTTACTCTTACTTATGCAGCTTATGTTATGAGATGTACACGAGAGATAATTACAGTACTGCACGAGGGCACACTAGTATAATTCAGGTGCACTCCCTCTTCCCTCACTCTCATGGTCCATTGGTACGGCAATCCGACACGACCAGGGAGAGATTAGGTGAACCTCCAACTGCTATACATGCTTTGAGAGGGACAGAGATGTCACATCACAAACTTCTAATCTTCGGGCTGCTACTAAGAAACTCCAAATGGAAAAACTCACTGACACTTTCTGCCCAACACGGGAATCACACCCGAGGCCCAAAAGGGGCAGTCGAAACGTTAATATATGTATAAACGTAACAATTCACCTTCCATTTAAAACACAGTCATAAAGGCTAGCTTTTACACTTGTGGACAGAGGAAAAATCGATTTTCCATTGTTATTTTTTCATTACCTTACCCGGGTTCAGTGTCCTATGAAAATATTAAAGTGCCTAACAATTAGGCGTTTTTATTTGATAACATTGTTTACGTACCGGGCCGGATTTCAAAGGTTATTTCACGTTTCGTTTAAAACTTTATTTGGATGAGAAAATTTATTTATACAGGGACAACAATATCAAATTATTTGGTCGGGTTGTTTGAATACCACAGTTGTTATTACAGTACCTTCTATTTTGATCATTTGGACAAATCCAGCTGTCAGGCGATGATATGGGTTATTCGGAACACCTAATGTTTACGGGGTGTGGAAAATCCCTTTTAATATAAATCCTTGGGAAAAATACTCTAACAAATTTTAATATTATTATTTGGTCGAAACGTATTCGAAGTATACGGAGTGGAAGGGTCATTTTGGCACAAACTTTTCGTCTGTTCATGATTCGAGACCCTCAATTCATGAGCTATATTTACTAGATAGTTCAATGTTTGGAACAGATTTTAACATTAATAACCGTCAAACCCTATGGTCCAGGAACATGTATGTACTGATTCCATGGTAAAAGTTAACTTATGCAATGAATAACATGAAAATAAATATTTAAGGGGGGCTCCCATACAACAAACGTGATATTTTTCCTCTTTATATAGATAATGGTACGGAACCCTTCGTGTTTTCGACTCGCGATTGGCGGGTTTCTTTCAATCTTATAGAAATGTTTTCTTTTTTCGTTCTCTACTTTGGCGTATTAACAAACACTGCTTGTATTCCTCCTTATATACAGATTAGATCTCCCAACATAATCAAGGCTCCGAAAACATGCAACCAACACCACTCAGAGCGGAATAAAGTTAATTATTCACACACAGTGTTCTAAACCACAATTAAACGTACCATTGTTAACTAGAACACGGCGAAAGTGAGAGTTTCAAACAAATTACTAACTTAATCCTTGTTAACGTCGGCCGTAGAAAATATTTTCAGGGACAATCCTGTACGCGACGGCAGACCGCAGAGACGGCAGTGGCATTGCGGTTGTCAATAACCGCAGGCGACATGGCGACAGTACCGGCGCGGTTTTTATTCCGAACGCGACGTCACAACTATGACGGCAATTTAATTTTATTTATGCATTGCATTTGTGGTACATGATCTGTAGTTTCCGCTCTAACACAGCAGCAGACGGCACTGTCGTCATGTATGCATTTATATTTTATTATATTTTGTTTTTTCTATAAAAAACGCTCTTATTTTAATAAAAACCAGTAGTGCCGCTGCAGTTCCTCATTGCAGTTGGACGGCACTTTTTTTTTGTTTCTTTTTTTTTTTGGGGCGTGGGAAATCATCAACTAACTTCTCCCGCCTTGGGCGGGGCGGGAGGGCGTGTCAGACTTTTACTGACTAAAACCCACCCATGTTCCTTCTTGTGCCCTTTGCGTTCCGGGGGCGCGGTATCTCTTACGAACAACCCGCAGCCCCGGCAAGCATCGGATGGCTAGATAGTTGAACGTAGAAAACTTCTAAAGATGACGACGTTTACTTTAACAATAGTTATTTAATAGAAAAAATGGTAGCAGAACTAAAGCGGCATTCTTAAAAATATTTAGTAACCCCCGACAGAAGAATAGAAATCCCTACAGCAGCTAACAAAAGACCTGATAACTTTGAAACATAGCTAAAAACACTCCCGACAAATACACCTTTTAAACAAAAAAAAAAAACAACATCAACATTGGTTCATGCGTTCGGCAGCTACGATGCCCACACGGGTTAAAAACAGATTAGTGATGCTAATTGGCAAAGTGATATTATTTCCTGACAGGAAGCTTCTGGTAGAGTGCAATAAACAATTTTCTCCAGGAAGAGAATTTCAAACCAAACTACGCCTTAATCTTTTATGAGTTTAATGAATATTACACTTAATAATTCATACTAGTAGTAATAATTACAAACTTCCTCAAAGTGTTCCATTCACTGGTGTTTATTCAATTCATTTAATTATAAATTCAAATCCAAATAAACAATTTGTCGGACATCTAAGTGCCCAAACTGGGGCACTGGTTATTCGCAAAGGATAATAGAGTAGCAAATGCAGAGATTTCGGCGAAATACAGAATAATCTGGTTGGCATGAATAAAATAACAAGGTTGGATGAAACGTTGGTCAATGTTTGGCAAATACGCCAACGTACGAACGTGGTTTCTTATCAGACACAATTACAGGACAGTAGTGGGTAAGTTATTGAAGGACTTATTCTGGGTTTGAGCAATTTTTTATTTTTAGGTCTGTGTTTTACGATTTTTGCTAAGAATACCCTTTACAACTGATCCTTGGTTAAGATCACGTCATTACAAACTACCACATAAATTAAGTACCCTTTGTTCGTCACTTTATACGCGTTTTTCTTACGGATCTCTTATTATTTTGAGAATTCATTGTGGCTTGTAGCAATCCGAGATAAAGTAGCTTTCTCTTTGCCAAATAATTTTCCAAATCGGTGAGTATTTTGGAGATTAGCGCGTTCAAACGAAAAAACAAACAATCTCCATCTTTATAATTGTGTAGTTGACACCACTAACCAATAACTCCAAGACACATCTTTTCTAAAAAAACACTTTATTTTAGCCCTGAGAACCCGATTTGCTTGGAAATCAATAAATAGTTAGTCAATATCGAGTAGGCTGATAAGTGATGTCACAGTTCGATATTGCCATACAAAATCTATGGGAGAATCGCTTCTTGACAGCTCATAAAAATATCTCAATTGATTGGTGGTGTCAACTACCCAATATTGTCTCTGTACATATTTTTTGTAGGCAAAAAAAAAAACGCGAAATTGTACCTTATTGTCAATGTGGTAACATTCATCAGGAATATTTCTACAAAATTGCGTAAAGATACATAGTATGCCTACCCACTGAGTATCTTTGTTTGTGACTATTCTGTGGCAATTCTCACTGATCAGAATACGCCTTAAGATTCGTATCAAAAGCGCAATAAAGCCATTTCTTGGCCAATAAGGGTGGGCCATAAAACTTTCACGTAACATAGGCTGGGGTCTGCTGGTGAGCTGCAATTTTTATTGTCTTAGCGCTGATGGAGTGTTTGTTTAGACACGTAATGTGGGTCAACCCTTATCTGTATTTGTGTGGACGAGTTGATAGAAGTAGGGGTTATGTGTTGTATTTGTAATTGAAGACAGAATTAGAAGGTAATTTTTTTTAAATCAAGAAAATCACAATGACTTATTCTAGTGATTTTGTTTTTTCTGTTTTTGGTGAATATAAGCATTGAACTGCCCCGTTGGTCTCGTGGTCGCAAGCGCGACTGATGACCGTGGGGTCCTGGGTTCGATTCCCAGGTCGGGCAAAAAGTGTTATTGGGTTTTTCCATTAGAATTTGCTCAGTAGCAGGCCGGAGTTTGGAAGTTGGCGGTGTGACACCCCGTGCGGAAAGCACGAAAAGCCGTTAGTCTCGGCTGTCATTCGTAGATCTTTGACAGTCGTTACTGATAGTCTGAAGCCAGAAAATCTGACAACCAGTCTAGCCAAGAGGGATCGTGTTACCCAGTTACTGGGTTGTGGAGGTCAGATAGGCAGTCGCTCCATGTAAAACATTGGTATTCAGCTGCATCCGGTAACACTGGAAGCCGACCCCAACACAGTTGGGAAAAGGCTAAGTAGATGATGATGATGATGATGAATATAAAGCATAGTAATAATAGTACATTTATAGTAAAATACAACCTAATTTTTGTTTTCAGAAACCTGAAAAGTTGTTCATAATTTTGACTACAATGACAGGGGTCATTGTAGGGACCATTATGAACAAAACGTATTAATCAGCCGATATCTTTTTTTGGGATGTCATGTTTGGTCCCATGTTAAAAGTTGTTCAAAACGATAAGTAACGATAAGACCAATTTTCATGTTTATGTTAAACAAAATAAAAGCTTATCTTCATGATTTAAGGAACATACCCATTCCTAAAAGTGCACAATAACTTCTAAAACATTTCTTTGCTTTCACAACATTGCAAACTCGTTTTATAGTTACTCTAGTGACGTCACCATTTATGACATATATAAGGTAGTTCATAGCATAAAAATCAGCCAATCAGCAATATCAATAATAGCACAGGATACGCTAGGCAAACACTAATTAAGGCTCTCGTAAATGCAGTCCCATACATTTACCTAAAAGAGGTGCAAAAGAACAAAGACTACCAACAATTTATAATGAATGCCAAAAAAAAAAAAAAAGAGTACAATTCGTACAATGCTACTATCGCACTCGGATCGGAACGATCTCCAATAAAATACTCTCAAAAGAGAAACAATGGAAGCATTAACACTCGATTCTCGGTAGCGATTCCGATTGAATTTCAATTTAGGAAAAACGCATCGAATCGAGAATCTGAAAAGGTATTAAAAATAGAACCATATCGGTATTGTAGTATGAAGATCTTTTTGTTCTCGTATATCGTAAAGTATGGTACATTGTGCCTGTTTTTAAGGATGGGAAATCTTCAAATGACTTCTTCCGCTGTGGGTTGAGCAGACCGTAGTGTCAGACTCTTACTGACTAAACCCCATCCGTGTTTCTCCTAATGCCCTTGGCGTTTCAGGTCAGCAGTAACTCTTTCGAAAAAATTTCGCAACCCTGGAATTCCGCAACGGATGGTACCTAATGTTTGAATTATGTTGATACAAGATGGATTTTAATAATTTTCCTCACCTGTAAATTCATGAGTGGAAAAAGCTATCGTGGAAATATTATCTAATAGCCTGTGTCCCCAAAATCGTCCGTTTGTTACAGCTGCTTATTTCAGCAACTACTAAACACATGGACTTATTTTGAAACTACCTTCCGCGGCAGACTTCGGTCGCGTAGAACATTTACTTTAAGAAGCAAATTTTGTAAGCATAGATAGTTTTGTTTAGACTTCTATATGATTTTTAACCGACGAAAAAACGAAGGAGTATTTATATTTTTTATGTATGATCGCGCATAACTTCTTACAGAGTAGTTTGATTTTAATAATTCTTTTTTTATTAAAAAGGGTATACCTCGAAAAAAAGTCAAAAAGTCAAAGCGTTTATTTCAATTAGACCATTTACAGACACTTTTGAATTGTCAAAAAGTTACATTGAAAAGTTGAACCTAGTTCCTCGTTCCAAAGCGTAGATTTCTATAGAGAAGAACGAGCAAGAAACTCCATGGACACTCTTTTCTTCCAATTTAGTTTTTACAAAATCTTGGTTACAATATTCTTGTTGCTACTATGAAAGAAAACAATGAAAGAAATTGGTCCTATATAAAATTGGTAAAAAAGTCCAAACCTGAGGCTAGGAAAACAGGCAATGATGGATTGTTCACTCACTGATTGTGATGAATAACCAACCACACGTAACTTTTAACAGATTAGTACGATTTTGATAATTTTTGTTCATCCTCTATTTCTTCCCAATGTAGGTCGAAATTTGAAACACGCTTGAACAAATGTTTATTTTTTTCTTATCCCCGTTCGAGCCTTTTTTCGCAACAAAAGGTCCTATGTCCTTTTCAAAGGTCTAAACTATCTCTGTACCGTATTTCATCAAAATCGATTCATTAGTTTAGTCCTGATTACGTAACAGATAAACATAAGAAAAAGTTACTTTCGGGCTTATATTATAAGTATGGATAAATTAAATCCATTCATTTTTCAATTAATTATCCGCACTTCATTTTCTATTTAAATATTTTTTTATCAATTTCTTCAAACGTGGTAAAAAATATCTGAAGGAATACCTAAATTCATTTCAGCAAACAAAGTTATAATACTCTTAAGACTTCACGACAGATTTATAAGTAAGTTGCTGATAGAGCACTCAAACTCTGGCAGTACTAAGCTCAATCCAAATTTAAGTCTCAAATATTCTTAAGATTATTTTTCTTTTTATAAATCCTTGAACGCTAGGAATTTCTCCTGGATCGTTGGTGCTTTTACAAACATAATAAATTCACATAAATACAACTGCCTCGTTGGCCTAGTGGTTCTAAGCGTGACGCTAGAGGTCTTGGGTTCGATTCCCAGGTCGAGCAAAAAGTGTTATTGGGTTTTTCAATGAATTTCTCAGTAGCAGCTCGGAGTTAGGATTTGTGCCCGGTTAATAGCAATAGGCTCGCCCCCTATTACATGGGACCTAAAAACATACCGGCAAACTGTGGGTGTACATAGGTACACCTCTGCCTAACCCTCTGGGGAATTCAGGCGTGACAGTATGTATGTACATAAATACAAATAATAATAATACCAACCTATTATTGTCCCACTGGAGGGCAGAGGCTTCTTCTCACACAAGGAACGCACGAGCATTGAACACCATTTTTGCTCAAGGCGGATTGGCGATTTGAATCTAAATAAAAAAAAAAAAAAAAAAGAATAATATGTTATAAATTATAAGACCAGATTCCTCACCATGTATCAGTAATAGAATATATTTCTATTAATCGTTCAATACTTTTTTAATTTTTCTATTTTGCATTTTGGAACTTAAAATTATATTACTTATTTTGCATTTTGGAAGTTAAAATTATTTAGTTCATAGCTGATGAAATTAGCAGCAGGTATAGTAGTTAACACCTATCTACCGCGCCACTGTCACTCACCGCAGCGGCGAGTGTCCATAAAATAAGTTTCGAAGTAAGCATCTTTCGTAATCAATCACTTTATTTTTTATTACTGAACCATATCTAAAACTAAAAAAACGTCTTTATTAGAACTCCTTTAAGTTTATTTTAGTCTAAATTTACGCACTGATAAAAAACTTAACCAGTAATCCTATTACCGGCTTATCATCCCATTACTAACAAAAACCTTTTAACGGGAGTATCGGACCAACTATTGGGGATCTGTCTTAACCACATTGCGAGGACATTTCCATATTTTAGCTCGGAAAACATTGAGACAAAACAACAGAGGAGATTAATGTAGTTTCTGTTTGATTTTGATGTTATTTAGTGTAGAGGTGAAATTGAAAATATGTACTATGTGTGAAGTAGATGAATGTTTTAGCAGTCTCCTTGTTTTATTCAACGTTGTCCATATTCATTTGTTTTTATTTGTTACTAGCTTCGTCCAGCGACTTCGTACGCATGTGTTTTTTCACCCACGTCTTTGGTTACTGCTCCGCTCCCTTGTGTCGTAGCGTGATGTTATAAATCTTAAAGCCTTCCTCGATAAATCAATCGAGGAATAACAATATCGATCGATAATCGATAATCGGTTTAACACAAAAAGATTTTTTCAATTCAAACCAGTAGTTCCTGGGATTAGCGCGTTTAACCAAACAAACAAACTATACAGCTTCATATTAATATTATTATAGATGAGCTTTTTACCGAGACTCTAACCGCGTGGAAATCAATTTTACCATAAAACATTTTGTTTTTAAATGTCGTTTGATGGCAAGCAGTCTGACGACCCACCTGATGTTAAGTGGTCACCTCTGCTTATAGACATTTGCAATACATCCTAGAGACAAAGTTGAAATGTCTCATGTGCCTGTAATTTCACCGGCACCCAAACCGGAACACAGCAACGCTACTTTGCGCCAGAAATAGGTATGGTGGTAGTTCTTCCTCAGACGAGTTCCTTCACAAAGAGCTCTACTACTACTAAAACTTAACTTATGGTACTAAGCAATGAAGTAGCTTTTCATCATTGAAAAAAAAATGCATACGGACCAGAACTTTTAGAGGTTATACCTTGTACAACACCCCCCGTTGGTCTCGTGAGGTCCTGGATTCGATTCCTGGTCCTGGCCTCTCGATTCCCAAGTCGGGCAAAAAGTGTTTTTTTATGAAATTCTCAGTAGCAGCTCGGAGTTAGGATTTGTGCCCGGTTAATGGCAATAGGCTCGCCCCCTATTACATGGGGCCTAAAACATACCGGCTAACTGTGGTTGTACATTGTTACACCTCTGCCTAACCCTGCGGGAAATTCAGGCGTGGTGGTATGTTGTTCATGAAAAAGTTAAATATATATAAACGCTGTTCTATCCCAGCCCAATTCCAAAACCTTTTACGATTAGGTATACGGAAATAGAAAACCATAACTAAATTGAATCCGTTTCCGTCACAAGATTGGCTGTAGACATCGCAATCTATACTAATATCCTAATGTTGAAGAGATTTTTTGGTTGTTTGTTTAAACGCGCTAATGTCTAGAACTACCTGTCAGATTAAAAAAGGCTTTATGTATATGATAGGCAGATTCATGACGAATAGTATAGGCTATATCACATTACGCTATGACTTACGAAAGCAGAGCAGTAATCAAAAACATATTTTTTTTTTGAGGGATGGGAAATCGTCAAATGACTTCCCCCGACTTGGAAATCGAATTGAGACACTTTTACTGACTAAAACCCATCCATGTTCCTTCTTGTGCCCTTTGCGTTCCGGGGGCGCGGTATCTCTTACGAACAACCCGCAGCCCCGGCAGGCATCGGCCCTGGGTGGCCCCTTCTAAAATTGATGACACCTCTTTGAGTAGTGCGTGGAACACGAACGCGCCGTCGAGTACGGACGGTGAGCTACCCATTGCTCAACAGCCACAGGCCTGCGTCTACGGTGGCCGGAAGTCGTCTCGCGGCTCCCGACGCCCGGAGCGCCTACCGCTGCGGCTGGGACGCGAGACTCTCTGCCTCAATTGCCCCAAAGCTATATACCATAATGCTACGACTTACGAAAACGGAGCAGTAACCAAAGACATAACTTAACGTTGATGAAAAAAAAAATCAAGCAGACGAAGTTGCGGGCAAAAGCTAGTCACTTTATATTAGAACAACAATAAACCCATATCTTGTACCGTACGTACCTACTTACATTATTGTTGTTTTGATCTTCAACCCAAGAAGGGTTCTTGAAGGGACCGCAGTGTGACTTGAACTGGAAGAAATTTAATTGGTGTCTTGTAATTGAACTGTCTTCAATTATTTTATGACTTTAGTTTGGTTGAGATCAACCGTTTCAACTTACCATTTAAATGTTTTTTTTTTATTGTGTGCAGATAAAAGCTTTTAATATTTAGTGGATTTTTATGTCTTTTAAGGATGCACCCTGCATCTGTGAAAATTTTTAAAACTAGCGAACTGCCCGCGACTTGATCCGCGTGGCTTTCAATACTCAATATCTTTATTGCTATTCCATATTTATTCTTAGGTGGTGTGGTAGGGCACAGCAACATAGGGTTAAGCTTACCCAGTCCAGTAGTTTCGAAGACTATTCAGTACAAACAAAAAAAACCATTCCTCTTTATAATATTAGTACAGATAACGAAGGACGGCTAAAGAGGTCAAGAACGTAGGCTAACCGTATGATATGTAGTATACAGCGGGAGTCTGCACATTTCCCTATTGTGAACGTAGATAATCCTTTAGTCATCTTTTACTACGCCCGAGGGAAGCCTGGGGTATTTTCCAAGCACCATAAGACCTGATTTCCCTATTACATTTTGATACCATTCTAAAATATTGTTATTACCTACACGCATTCAAAGGATCTTACGAGATTCATGTTAGTATAGACATTTCAGAGCAACACGTTGGTACAAGCGCTATTCCATTAAAATTTATGTTAAACGTATACAGCCAACTCGAAATTTACATACGAAAAATATACATAAAATGACGTCACCCAGCAAATTTTATACACGTCATTTTGTAAAATTACATGTCGTTCACGCGTTTCGTATAAAATGTAAATTTTCTTGGAGGTGTGACCATTTTGATACAATGGCTACATTTGGATCAAGGGCTTTTAGTAATGGCGTTATTACGGTAGCTCATTCCGCTCTTTCTTTTGGTCACAGTTTTCTCCAAAATGAAAGGTCGTTGGAAATAATTTTGACATAAAGAAGATGTTTAATTTTACGTGCGGTTTGAGTCCTGTCTTACGTAAATGGATTTCAAGATAATTGCGGGGTGACTTGCTTTTTCTTGAGATTTGCGGATTTTGATAAAAAAAATTTTAAAATTTTTTTGACAAGACTTGAAAATTACGTGCTTTCAAAGTTTATTTGCTTTTAAAATTACATCAACGTACCTATAATGTTTTTAATTAAATTGAAATTTATCAAGCGGTCAAAAAATGACCGAAACATCTTCGCCACGAAAAAAATATTATTACGAAAACAATTCTTCATTTAGGATGAAAAATATTCTACAAAAAAACAATGTACATCTCTAGATACCTACCAACCTAGACCGCAATCTAATTTCGAGCTCTGTTTATTTGGACCGATAAGCTCAAGATTACTTCTTAAATTCGTCGAGAAGAGATTGCTTAAAAAAAGGACCAAGATTGTACCAATGAGGCAAATCAAGGGTCCTGCGAAGATCATTAGGGTTCGTTGACCCGACTTAGTATCGTCAGAACCATGATGGGGTTCGTTAAAATCGGTCGCACCGTTTCACATAGCAAATTGCATCAAAAGAATTCCGTTGATTTCAATTTCAAGTCTTTCAATCGTTAGGGAGTGAATTTTCGTTTGAATCTGAGCTTGTGCGGATAACTACGACTATTCAGTATCAATTTTGGTATTAGTTGATTGGAGAATGGAAGATTTTAGGTAAGTTATTTTTTCTGACAATATGTTTTTCTGTTTATATGCTTAATTTGAACAAAATACCAGTAACACGATAATCTTAATAAAGTTTTTATTAAATTAAATCCACTAACTGTAAATAAAGATTCAAGTTGGTACATTTATATGTTTTAATTCTATAAAAAAACACAAAATAATAAGTTTTAGGTAACCCCCGACAGAAGAATAGTAAAAATCCCTACCCCAGCTAATAAAAGAGCTGATAACTTTGCAACCGCTGAACCGATTTCCATCAAACATAGCTAAGAACAGTCCCGACTAATTCACCTTTCAAACAAAAATAAACAAAATCAAAATTGGTTCATGCGTTCGGGAGCTACCATGCCACAGACACATAGTCAAGTCAAACTTATAACACCCCGTTGCTTTTGCGTCGGGGGTTAATAACATCATAATTATAATATCTAAAAGATTTTTTTACATCATAACCCTCCTTTTGGCTTTGCTGTAGTCGAGTAAAAAGTCAATGTCAATCAATGTCATGTCGAGTATAAATCAATGTCAGTCCATTAATTATATGAATTACTTTCACCTTGCTATGAATATTTAACCTTACTTGAATGCCCCTTTGGTCTTGTGGTCGCAAGCGCGATTGATGAGCACGGGGTCCTAGGTTCAATTCAAGGGTCAGGCAAAAAGTGTTATTGGGTTTTTCCATCACGGATTTCTCAGTAGCAGCCCGGAGTTTTGAAGTTGGTGGTTTGACACCCCCGTGGCTCGGAAAGTACGTAAAGCCGTTTTCCCGGCTGTCATTCGTAGATCTTTGCCCTCCAGACTGTTCTAGTCCTACTAAAAGGTATCGTGTTGCCCAGTAACTGGGTTGTGGAGGTCAGATAGGCATCCGGTTAGACTAGAAGCCAACCCTAACTTAGTTGGAAAAAGGCTAAGCAGATGATAATGATGAATTATGATAATGATGAACCTTTCTTACTTAACTTTGCCAAAACTGCGTCAAAATTGCAGAAATTTTATGAGTTCTGCAGACAATTTCAATTCAACAATTAATGGGTTCAATAACATGTTATCGGCTTTCGGTTTAAAATTACGACCCAGACTTATGACGACGCCAATGGTAATCGGAACCAACTCCATTAATATCTGAAATAATAAAAACGTCACATTGAGCAGTTTTCAATAACCATTTTTTTTTTTTTTTTTTTTTGGTGGGTGGGAAATCATCAAATAACTTCTCCCGCCCTGGGCGGGGCGGGAGGGAGTGTCAGACTTTTACTGACTAAAACCCACCCATGTTCCTTCTTGTGCCCTTTGCGTTCCGGGGGCGCGGTATCTCTTGCGAACAACCCGCAGCCCCGGCAGGCATCGGCCCTCAGTGGCCCCTTCCTTTTGCTGACATCTCTTTGAGGCGCGCGTGGAACACGAACGCGCCGTCGACACGGCTTCAATAATCATTAAAGTTAATATGATTAGGATTTTGAGACTATAAATTAACATAAAATTAAGGGCTGTATTGACAAAAAGCATAGTCAAAGCATTTACATATTTCAATTAAACCATTTATAGGCACTTTTGAATTGTTAGGGAGTCAGTCATTTAGTCAGAAAGGTAAGCTAGATGCTCTATTCAAAACGTACGTAGATCTCTATGGAGAATCTTTCTTCTCCATCTCGCAAGAAACTCCATTGACATACCATCATGCCTGTATTCCCCGAAGGGTTAGGCAGAGGTGTAACTATATATACCCACAGTTCGCCGGTATGTTTAGGTCCCATGTAATAGGGGGCGAGCTTTTTGACATTAACCGGGCACAAATCCTAACTCCGAGCTGCTACTGAGAATTTCATAGAAAAACCCAATAACACTTCTTGCTCGACCTGGGAATCGAACCCAAGACCTCTAGCGTTGCAGTCGCGCTAAGGACCGCTAGGCTACCCAGGCAGTTACTCCATTGACATTCTTTTCAATTTAGTTTTTTCAAAATTCTGGTTACATCATTCTTGTCGCTCCTTTAAGTGAAAAAGTAAATAGCATATAAAACAAATAAAAAAATATATAGTTACAGTTAAGAGATGACCAATCCCAACTGTCAGCTTCCGTTCACGAACATGACACGTGGGCCAGCACCATTTAGCTGAGTGAGAAATTTGAGTAGATATTCAGAAATAAAATCTGAAGAACCCTCGTGATTAAGAACATTCGTGGTGACCGTTTTGTTGGTATGCTAGAACTTTTTTAATAAAACCCTCTGTTTCTCATTCCCTAAAGAATAAATTTGGATAGCAGTGAACTTTAAAAATTGGGAATTCTAAATCATTTATGTTTACGGAGGACCAGACTTTGCTAAAACAATTTGCAGATAAAATTATTTAAAGTTTACGCTCATACTGTTCTGCTAATCATTTTCTTCGGCTTTACGATAATAATAATATCCTCCTTACTGAATTTTGGTCACTCAATGAAAACTAGCCAAGTACGCAGGAGATTTAAGTGCAGGTGTGTGCACGCACATACAGGTGCTCTCTCTTCTCTTACTCTCATATTCATCAGACATGACCGGGAAAAGATCAGGCGCAGGACCAAAAGCTTCGCGTGCTTACTAAGACAAGGGGGTACACGGCCAACTTCCAAATTCCACGCTGATACGAAGTTATTCGTAATGGAAAATCTCAATATCACTTATTACTCTACCTGGGGATTGAACCCAAGACCTGTGAACGCTCAACAGTCGCTCTTGCGAGCACGAGACATATATACATGACGGAGTGTTCTATGAGTCGTCAACTACTCTTTTGATAATCTATCACTAAGTACATACTTACATACATACCATCACGCCTGTATTCCCGAAAGGGTTAGGCAGAGGTGTACCAATGTACACCCACAGTTCGCCGGTATGTTTTTAGGTCCCATGTAATAGGGGGCGAGCCTATTGCCATTAACCGGGCACAAATCCTAACTCCGAGCTGCTACTGAGAAATTCATAGAAAAACCCAATAACACTTTTTGCTCGACCTGGGAATCGAACCCAAGACCTCTAGCGTAGCAGTCGCGCTTAGGACCACTAGGCCAACGAGGCAGTTACAGTTGTACATACTTACCTAATCAAGAAATAGCAATCAGTCATCATTAAAACAACGATGTTCTTTCCGATTTTATTCAAAGGAAGTTTACAGACAGTGCGCTTCATACAAAAGAAGTAACAAGCCATATTTTAGACGGCACAGTTGGCGCAGTGGCTGAGCGATTGGCTGCTGCGCTGCGTGTCGCGGGCTCGATTTCCGCACGGAACAAATATTTGTATGGCCTACAGATAGTTGTTCCGGGTCTGGCTGTTTGTGTATGTGAGTTTATATGTTTGTAAACGCACCCACGACACAGGAGAAATTCCTAGTGTGGGGCAACGTTTTTCAAAAAAATCAATCATATTCTGATCAATAAGTAATTAAACATTTTGGAGTTAGGTTGAGGGTACTAATATCTAGGCTTGTGATTAGGCAGTTTGCCTAACCACAAGGTATAAAAAGGTATAGCATTAATATCTCGCTTTTGATAAACCTTCTCGGTCCTGGTAAAGGTTGCGGAAAATCACTGGATACCGGCAGCGCAAGACCGGTCATTGTGGCTATCTTTAGGGGAGGCCTATGTCCAGCTGTGGACGTCGTTCAGCTGATATGATTATGTTGATAATGATGTAGTTATAAATTTATGAGATTTGGAGTCCACCACAAGCCAATATTAATGTAATTTATCCTACCTTCAAAAATTCAGCAAACTTTCTATTGATGAATAATGAATCTATTGACATAAAAAAATATTATAAATAAAAATTTAAATGCAGACTTCGTTTGTATGGAGCTCATTGTCGGTAAATCTAAGATCATAATTATAAAATAGAAGAAATTCCATTATTAATTAACCCTTTACTGCGTGCCTGTCTACATTTCACAGCTGGAAGACAGAAGATTTATATTAATCTTGGTATGAAAACCAAAGTGTACGGAACAATTCAAACAGTTCAACGTTCTGAAGTATAATTATTATATCTCTCCGCCAACATTGATTAACAAAAGTTTTTGTTGCGATGAAAACGATATTTCAAACAAACTTAATAATTAGACGTGGATAAACTTAGTTAATGTTTCAGGAAGTACATTTCTGCGCCAAATCTTCGAGAGTTAGGTAAGGGTTATTTTATATGTGGTCAGTTTCTCGCTTTGAAGACATTCGCCTACTTCTACACATCATGAGTGTGATAAACACTGCCTCGTTAGCCTAGTGGTCCTAAGCGAGACTGCTATACTACAGGTCTTGGGTTCGATTCCCAGGTCAGGCATAAAGTGTTATTGGGTTTTTCTATGAAATTCTCAGTAGCAGCTCGGAGTTAGGATTTGTGCCCGGTTAATGGCAATAGGTTCTCCCCCTATTACATAGGATAACCTAAACATACCGGCGAACTGTGGGTGTACATTGGTATACCTCTGCCTAACCTTTAGAGGAATGCAGGCGTGATGGTATGTTGCGAATGTGATAAATCTAGTAAGACTCAAAATAGACTTTCTCATAATGGAAATTATGTGATTTTTACTACTCCCCTCCCATCTTTTCTGATTAATTTCGTTGCGGGACCCAAGACAGTTGTATTGTTTCTTCGGGACTCGTCCAGCTTCATTGCCTCGGCGTTCTTCTGGCGGTCTTCGCTGTTGATTCTGGTTGCAGTGGTTAGGAATAGGGTGACAGGCATATCCGTTACAAAAATAGACATTCTCGTTTCATCGAGCGAGAAACTTTATCATCTTTTTGTAAAATTTACAACGCTACTGATGCCATGGCCAACATGGCCAAAAATTACAAGATTATCTAAAATCATCGACTCGAACAGAAGAATTTTCTCGCTCGGAAAAGCCTGAATATCTATTGTGAGTCTCACGAGGCATATCACACTTATGTCGTGTAAAAGAAGAATACTTTCAATGGCCTAATTAAAGTGTAAAATTAAGCGAAAAATCACGCTGCTTTTATAAGGAAGGACATTGCTCTCCGAGATTCGTCACGCGGTTTTTATTAACTGAGAATTGGAAACTCAAAATACGATATTTTCCGGCCGCTTCCAATTTCAAAAGCCGTGCCCTTCGTCGTACAGTTTACACGAGTTATCATTTTATCTCATTTAGATATTCGCTTGACCAAAGCGATAAATTTTACGCCTGTAAATGAGCCTTTACGCTTTCACGATTGTTTATTTTAATAAGATTATTGCTAGCGTTTCCTGATGTTGTATTTACTTACGTTTATATCTGCAAGCATCAAAATATACCCTTCAAAATGGAGGCGTTTGTGGGTTTTACATTTCAAATTGAGTTGTGACGGTGTTGATTTTAAGAAACCTGCACAAATAATACAAATATCATGTTGAATAATATAGGTAGTCAGAGCAAACAACGTGCGGTTGTTACATACTCTTCTCGGTTATGAACATTTTCGTAATTTCAAAATGTCATTTCAATGTAACTGCCTCGGTAGCTTAGTGGTCCTAAGCGTGACTATCACGCTTGTGGTCTTGGGTTCGATTCCCAGGTCGAGCAAAAAGTGTTATTGGGTTTTTCTATGAAACTCTCAGTAGCAGCTCGGAGTTAGGATTTGTGCCCGGTTAATGGCATAGGCTCGCTCCCTATTACATGGGACCTAAACATACCGGCGAACTGTGGGTGTACATTGTTACACCTCTGCCTAACCCTTCGGGGAATACAGGCGTGATGGTATGTGTCGTAATTTCAAAATGTGTGTCGAATAAGTTTCACGTGACTTCTCACTATTTTATCGCTTGGGGAAGTTAGTAATGAACATAAAGGAACGACATTGCTATATATTTCGCATCCATCATATTTCCGACTCAGAGAAACAATTCAGGTTGTTTTTTTTTTTAATATGGTTTTCTCTACAATTTGGCTATATTGTAGTGATTTCTGTGGGGAACTAATGTTTTTTTTTCACATTTCAGAGTTGGTCCCATAGTAAAAATTAGTTTGTAATCATGAGTACTTTCACCCCCTGAAAGTTGCACAATAAATTAAAAGTCAACCTGTATAGATGCATTAACTTGCAAATTGCACGTAATTAACAGTGACATAAAGTTCACACACTTTCGCGCAACCGACGAAGTTCGCTGAATTACCTCCGGGCTTGAAAGAATATCACTAGATAACAAAGTTTTCTTGAAAACATACTCAATTATTATAGTTTTGGAACATTTATGTTGAACATCAAACAAGAGTGCCTCGTTAGCCTAGTGGTCCAAAGCACGACTGCTATGCTATAGGTCTTGGGTTCGATTCCCAGGTAGTTAAAGAATAAAAAGTATTATTGGATTTTTCTATGAAATTCTTAGTAGCAGCTCGGAGTTAGGATTTGTGCCCGGTCAAGGGCAATAGGCTCGCCCCCTATTACATGGGACCTAAACATACCGGCGAACTGTGGATGTAGATTGGTACACCTCTGCTTAACCTTTCGGGGAATACACGCGTGATGGTATGTTATGTTATATTATCAAACTAGAGTTCACATTTAGCAGTAGATTGAAACGAATATTTATTCATGTTTGTCAAGCTACGTTGCGGTTATGAATGTGAAATAAATTAGCTTGTGTATTGTTGTAGTATAACTAACTAGCTTCTGCCGGCGACTGCAGCCGTGTGGATGTAAAATATACCGTATGATACTGGGCAATAGTGTAGCTTTTTATAAGTTAATGAATTTTTATAATCGCACCAGTGCTTCCAGAGATATTCTCTTACAAATAAAATTATAAATGACGGAGTTCTGAAGCAACAAACATAAATGAAAAGCAGCTAAATTAAAAACCTGCTCCTTTTTTGAAGTTGTTTAAAAAAACATACAAACTTTACCTTTTTATAATATTAGTATAGAT